>CM040426.1:14906958-15506958 GCA_022702705.1 Papilionanthe hookeriana x Papilionanthe teres | reverse complement strand
GTGAGTTTAGATTTTAGCTTGAGTTTTAATCTAGATTGAAGTTTGGTTTAAAATTTGGATTTGAAATTTGGATTTGAAATGAGAATTGAAACCTAGGTTTCTACCTCGGGATTGCGAAGAGAACTGGAATTTAGGTACCAGCCTCGGAGTGAGAATCAGAGTTTAAGTATCGACGAAAAAAGGATGAGAATCAGAATTTAGGTACTGATCTCGAGAGGCGAGATTTGAAATTTAAGTATCAAACCTGAAAGAGAATCGAAATTTAGGTATCAATCTCGGATGAGAGTCGGAATTTAGGTACCGACCTCAAAGGAAGAGAACTGGAATTTAGGTACCAGTCTCAGAAGTTTAGAATTGAAATTTAGGTATCAATTCAAAAGAGAATCAAAATTTAGGTAACGATCTCGAATGAGAGTCAGAATTTAGGTACCGACCTCGAAGGAAGAGAACTAGAATTTAGGTACCAGTCTCGGAATTTAGAATTGAAATTTAGGTATCAATTCAAAAGAGAATCGAAATTTAGGTATCGATCTCGAAAAGAGAATCATAATTTAGATACCGACCTCGAAATGAGAACTGGAATTTAGGTACCAGTCTCGGAAGTTTAGAATTGAAATTTAGGTATCAATTCAAAAGAGAATCAAAATTTAGGTATCGATCTCGAAAGGAGAGTCGGAATTTAGGTACAGACCTAGAAATGAGAACTAGAATTTAGGTACCAGTCTCAGAAGTTTAGAATTGAAATTTAGGTATCAATTCAAAAGAGAATCGAAATTTAGGTATCGATCTCGAAACGAGAGTCAGAATTTAGTTACCGACCTCGAAATGAGAACTGGAATTTAGGTACCAGTCTCGGAAGTTTAGAATTGAAATTTAGGTATCAATTCGGAAGAGAATTGAAATTTAGGTATCGATCTCGAAAGGAGAGTCGGAATTTAGGTACCGACCTCAAAATGAGAACTGGAATTTAGGTACCAGTCTCGGAAGTTGTAATGTATGAAGAAGGACCCAGTTTCATGCCATCAGAACCAAACCGAACCAAGTTCGTGGCTCCGTGTCAATAGACCTAGTCAATCTCCATACAAGAGGGAAAGGAGATCACAGAAAATCAAAAGGATCTCGATGTGACAAAAAAGGTGTAGGATTTTTGAAATTTGAAGTGTGAGTTTTCCGTGAGGAAGAACCATCCCGAAAGAGGGTTTCAAAGTAGTTTGAAGTAGATTTTGATCTGAGGAAGAATTGAAGGATTTTAAAGAGATAGATTGAGATTGTAATTCCATTTGAGATTCATTTTGTTTGTCCTTTAATGATCCAATTTTATTTTTGCTGTTTATTTGATGTTCACGTGAATTTTATTTGGTGTTCATGTGGATTTGAAGTTCTTTTGAATATTTCGATTTCTAAGAAAGATTCTTATTTATTTCTCTTTTCTTTTCTCGTTCTTTGTTCAAAGTTCATTTAACTCTAATGACGTTTCCCGCTTAATTTGCACGTAAAGAGGTGAAGGCAAAATGTGACATGGTCACTTTCATTCCAATCTTGTTGAAGATACATCATACAACTCGATCTGAAATATTTCTCATACAATCCATGACTCAAAACGGACTATGTATGATTCTTGTTGATCCATCTAAAAAGTATCTGTTAAAAAATCCATGTCTGAATAATGAGATACATGGTCAATAACATCACCTTCCAAGCCATCCTTGGCAGGAATGCCGCATGGATGTGCATTGGAGGTGTGCTATTTCCTGTGTAACTCACAGCTCATAGGGTTGGAGACTCTCCAATTCTGGATCCGGCTGGAAGTGGTATAGCGCCTTTCTGTCGTCCATCCTTATAAAAGTGATGGAGATCCACTCCACTGGTACTCCCGGTATACAATGTTTTGCGATGTCTGCTCCATTTCCTTGTAATATCATGACGGAACCTACCGGAAGTGGTATCTCCACCGGCCCTTGAAACTTACCCGGCCTCGCTATCCGGAGGTCGATCCAAACATGATATTGCATTGGTCGATGAACAAAACCGTGCGTAAAGGTCCGACAAAGTCATGGTGGTCTATGTGTGGAGGTATGCAGTCGCCCTTCCGATAAATGTTGATCATGCAACCGCTGGGTATGCGATCGCTGGCGGTACTCTCCACGTTATCATTCTTTTCACCATTCTTTTAATTATCCTCGACATTGGATCCACCTCACCGTGACGGAGTATCCCTGATGGATTTCCTTTTCTATCCTCTGCGAAGTTATATCAACATCAGCGTTGTATTGTGACTCTTCTTTTCCCTGGCATCCATTTCCGGGGTTCCAAATAAGTCTTTTCTCTCAGACGGCCTGCTCGACCCATTTTCTAAAGTTGTAAGATGCAATCCACAATTTGATGTTGCTCGTATTCTGAGAATACACCTGTGTGTAACTCGAGGCCTTCCAAAATGTTGATTCTTTTGCCTCTAATCTTTTCAAAGTATTCGAAAGTCTTCTTCTCAACATTTTACATTCTTTCTAGTTCATATTCTGGGATGATCTGCAAGTGACGAGGCCTAGTAACGTATTGCGGGATGTATGGCTCAATCCTGTCACGTTCTCCTGCATACCTTGGCTCCTCAGGGATTGTTTCTGTCGGGACATCCTCCGGGGTTGCTTCTGGAACAAGGTTCTTCAGATATGGTATCTCTGTCAGGCGTCGAGGCACTGATTCTATTTCTGATCTTCTTAGAGTTCCCCTTATCTTTTCTGTTGTTCTCGGAGTTTGTTCCCTCTTTTCAGGTTCCTGATGAAGTGATATCTTTGAAATATGTGTATTGGTGAAGGTGGTTATTTCCTCGTGTTGATCTACTGCTAGTTTAGTCAACATCTTGCGGATACGGCGATTCTTATTCCTTCTTTGGGTAGCAGTGAGAGTAGCTCTCCTTACCCCTTGAACTTCTGTGGGCGCGGCGCTGACAAGCCTGCCCTCGCCCGTGGCAACTACAAACTTGATTTTCTTGCTTTCCTCATTGTTTTTCTTTCTTTTCTTGTTGCTGAATTAGTGGCTTGGGCCACCCATCTTCATCACTGTCTAGCTATGAAGCTCTTCTCGGTCCACTGGGACCCAATCATTTTCTTCATACTGTAGGCTGGCTGGTGTGAAGTCAGAATCAATTTCTATCACTGCTCCATCCTTCACCCTCTTTCATCGAGTGCGAGACTCACGCCATTTTTAAAGTTTAGGACCAACCGCCGGTTCGACATTTCCCTGCGAAGAAGACAATGAAAGGATCAGGGGTTGTACTAAGAACAAGAACATTAAGAGAATTTTTATCACTGAAGATTCTTATTCACTTATTTTAATTTTAATTTTTAAGGAAAGTAGGCAAAGATGAAGAAAGATCAGGAACAAGATTTGATTTGAAAGGAAGGGTAAAACTTATTATGATTTCACATATTTCATTTTTTAGCACATTTTTTTATGATTTTTTTATCCATTTTTATGTTTTTGGGTTCGGACCCAGTCACAAAGTGATTGCTTCACCCGTGTTTCTAGGGATAAGACTCTATTTTAGAGGCCACCCTTCGAAACATCAGGTTGTGTAATACTTCTTTAAATACCGTCCATTGATTGGAAGCATTTGTCATTCTCCATAGCAATTCACAAGTTGGTAGGAGCCTCCTGAGTAGACTGCCTCGACGACAAACGGCCCTTCCCAAGTCAGTTCAAATTTTCCTCCTATCTTGCGATGTGCAAGAATAGGTCTTCTGAGAACAAGAACTAAGTCACCAACTTTGAAAGTTCTTGGTCGGACTAGTTTATCATGGGCCTGGATCATCTTAGCTTGGTACAGTTCCAAATTTTGTTGCGTACGCAAGTCTTTTCCCTTCCAAGTTTTCCGAGCTCTTCCAGTCGTAATCCGGCATTTTCTGTAGTTATTTTATTTGCAACTGCAATCCTGAGTGATGGAAGCTGAACCTCCAAAGGTAAAACTGCCTTGGACCCGAACACTAAAGTGTAAGGCGTAGACTGAGTAGGAGTCCTGAAAGTTGTCCTGTAGGCTCATAAGGCTTCTAATAACTTCTCGTGCCAATTTCTCTTGTTGTCATCCAAAGTTTTCTTTAAAATCTGAATGAGAGTTTTATTAAAAACCTCGCCAAGCCATTTGCTCTTGGGTTGTAGATTATTGAGTATCGCCAATCGATTCCATGTCTTCTGACAAAATTGTTGATTTTTGTGCTTCTGAATGCGGACCCATTATCTGAAATGATTCTGCGCGGTACTCCTTAACGGTAGACAACTTGATTTTTGAAAAACTGTAGCACGTGGTGTGCCTTTACTTCTCTGAGTGGAACAGCTTCTACCCATTTAGAAAAATAGTCTGTAGCTGCAAGGATGAAGCGATGTCCTCTTGAAGAAGGCAGTTCTATCGGACCCACTATATCTGTGCCCCAACACTCAAATAACCACGACGTAATTGTCGGATGTAGCACATTTGGAGGTTGTGTAGAACCACTCTGTGCACTTGGCACTGGTGACAGCTCTTGGCGACTTTCATACAGTCGGTCATCATTGAGGGCCGGTAGTACCCTAGTCTTTTAATTTTCATTTTCATTTTCGGACCTGACTGATGAGCGCCACAAAGTCCTGAGTGTATCTCTTTGACAATTTCACGAGCTTCGGACTCGCTCAGGCACCTTAGCCACATCTGGTCAAAAGACCTTCTGTATAACGTATTGTTTATTAATGCGTAAGACAGAGTTCTTTTCTTGATTTGATGGGCTAAAGACTTATCGTCCGGTAATTTACCTGTTTGCAGGTAGTCTATTAGCGATTGACGCCAACCTCCTGTGTTTTCTGTCACTGCTGCAACTGATTCCTCTGCTCTTTCTAATTTCTGTATTATATCCATGTCGAGTTGTGATAGGACCTGTCGTCCTTGAACTGACACTTCAACTGACTCATCTTGTAAGCAGGAAAATTCTTTTACAAGGCGAGCTAGCGCATCCGCGAGAGCATTTTCTCTTTTGGGGATCTTGTAGATTCTTACATTCAGAATTTGTTCCAACAGTTTCAAGGCATACTGAAAGTATTGCTCGAGTCTTGGTTTTAAAATTCTGTATTATCCGGCGAAGTATTGAATGATCAACTGAGAATCTCCGTAGATGTTGATATCCGTTATTCCCATTTGAACGGTTAGTTCTAGTCCTGTTATGAGAGCTTCGTATTCTGCCTCGTTGTTTGTGCACAGCTCTGTTAAGTGGTAGGAGTATCTTAACATCCCCCGCTCCGGTGTTATAAAGATTAGTCCGATTCCTGCCTTACCGGGCACTATCGTTTGTGATTCTTTGTCTTTCTGTGCTGAGGACGCTCCGTCGAAGTATAGTTCCCAACGTTGATCATCGGTGTCTTCTATACTCATTATTTGTTCGTCTGGAAAATCGTCGTCGAGAGGCGAATCTGCCGGTAAAGGGTGTGCTGCAAGGAAATCAGCTAGGACTTGTCCCTTTACGGCGCGAAGAGGAACGAAAGTTATGTCAAATTGCAATAGTATCATCGACCACCTGGCAAGTCTGCCAGAAAGTGTCGGCCGGGTCATCAAATATTGCAACGGATTAACTTTCGAAATGAGGTTGACCTTATGAGAAAGGATGTAGTGCCTGAGTTTCTGTGCGGCGAAGATCAGGGCTAAACAATGCTTCTCAATTGGAGGATACTTTACTTCCGTCGGGATTAGACGACAGCTTAAGTAATAAAGAGCATTTTCTTTTCCCTCGTCATTGACCTGGGCTAGCAGGGCTCTGAGAGAGTCGTCTAGAGCCGCGGTTTAAAGTATTAACGGTCCACCCGAGACTGGGGCTGCTAAGACAGGAGGTGTCATTAAATATTGCTTAATGTCCTCGAAGGCCCATTGGCATTTCTCTTCCCAAACGAATTTGGCGTCCTTTTTAACTAATGCCGAGAAAGGCTGACACCTACCTGACAAGTTCGAGATAAAGCATCGAAGATATGTCAGCTTCCCTTGAAAGGATCGTAGCTGTTTTAAGGTTTTGGGAGGCGGCATCTCTAAGATAGCTTTAATCTTTTCCGGATCAATTTCGATTCTGCGATGTCGGACAACAAATCCTAAAAGTTTCCCGGAGGTGACGCCGAAAGCGCATTTTAAGGGATTCATCTTAAGGTTGTACTGCCTTAGTCGCTCGAAAACAATTCTCAAATCATACAGGTGATCTTCCTTCGGTTGCTTTTGATGACCACATCGTCCACGTAGCACTCGACTTGGTTGTGAATGAGATCATCAAAAATCTTTGTCATTGCTCTTTGATATGTTTCTCCCGCATTCTTTAGTCCGAATGGCATTCATCGTGTAGCAATACACTCCGATCGGCGTTACGAAAGTCTGTGAGCTTTTCGTCTTCTGGTGCCATCTTTATCTAGTTGTATCCTGATGATCCATCCATGAATGAAAATATTTTATGTGTTGAAGCAATGTCGATCATCAGTTCTAGGATTGGCAGTGGAAATTCATCCTTTGGACATGCTTTATTTAAATCCCTGAAGTCTACGCAGATTCTGATCTGACCATTTTTCTTTCTAACTGGTACCACGTTGGCTAACCAAGTAGGGTATTGTTCTTCACGGACAAATTTAGCGTCGATTAGCTTCTTAACTTCAGCTATTACTTGTTGTTCAATTTCTAGACACATTCTTCTGGGAGCTTGTTTGACTGGAACAGAAGTAGGATCTACTCCTAACTTGTAAATTGTGACTTCTGGAGCTAATCCTGGCATTTCGTCGTAACTCCGAGCAAAACAGTCCTTGAATTCCATTAATAGCTTGATCATTTCCTCGGAATCTTCTTTATTGAGTAAGGAGCAAACAAAGGTTGGCCTAAGCTCTTCACCAGTACCTAAGTTAACTTCCATTAACTCGTCTATTGTAGATTTGATTTCTTCTTCGAATTCTGGTGGAGCATCTCCGATTGGTAGAACTTCGAGGTCCTCTGAAGCTTCCAATCAGTCTTTATTAGGCTTGCAAGTGACAACCAAGCAAAATTCCATATCGTCAACTGAACCTACTATGCCGAATCCGAGACCATGTTTTGAATTGGGAGGTCGACCGACATTGTTCCATAGTCTTTCAAAATGTTGTGATTGACCCTTTGACAATTGTCGAGGTAAGACACCACGTTGAATTAAATTTTGAACACAGGGAGAGTACCACTCAAAAGGTAATTCCATTAATTCGGAAGAAGTGACATCTTTAAATTGTACATCTTTTTCATTTTTGGAAGAAGAAGTACCACGGTAAAATTTGATTGGTTTAGCACCACCGCCATGCGCTTCCTTGACCACCATACCCTTGATCTTATTAGGATCGGATCGGGGTCGGGGCCATAGTGTGTACATGGTAGTTAATCTTCTCGTACATTGATCTATATTCTTCATTCTTTTCATCTTTGAGGGAGATCTTGAATTGTGGTTTCTTCTGGTTTATTATAGCTGCTTTTTTCTTGATTTCTTCTTCTTCTTCAGAGCTATTCTCCCAATTCACGTTGATTACCGGCTTTTACGTCCAACTCGTCCCAACGTTTCGCCACGACCTCGTCCCCGGCCTCGACCTCGGGTGCAAGTTGTGAAGAAACCTTCACCATCTCGCCGTAAGGGAGTGGTGAGTGATCGTTGGACTAGAACTTCGTGCTCTTCGTCATCTTGAACTTCTTTTGCTTCATTTGGCATGGTATTTCTGGAGAAGATTGTTTTCTTTGGAGGCGCGTAGTAGGCTGCATCTTCATGAATTTCAATTTCATGTATGGAGAAAGGTTGCAAGTCACCTTTAATGCACTGTTCTCCTCCATCGTAGTATTTTATGCATTGATGTAGAGATGACGGTACCATCCGGTTCTCATGTATCTACGGTTGGCCCAGTAGTGCGTTGAACGATGTTTCAGAATCAATTATATGGAATTTTGCGGTTGTCTTTGCTAAATCACCGGTCTTCATCAACAGCGTTATTGATCCGATGGCTCTTTCTCCTTTCTGGTTGAATCCTCTTAGTAACATCTTATCCGCTTCAAGCTCGCAAGCATCAATTTCCAAGTATGCTAACGTCTGAAGATTCATTATGTTGATTGATGCTCCTGGATCAACCAATACTCTATAGAGCGTAAACTTTCCGATTGTGACTGAAATGTACAACGGTCTGTTGTGATCGGCTGTCCCAAGTAGTAGATCACTGTCCGTGAAAGTAACACGTCGCTGTTCCTTTAAAGAGCAAACCTCGTCTAAGGAATCTCCGGCCATTTGAGCTAAACAAATCTTTGGATCAAGTAAGGCCTTGATCAGAGCTTCCCTCGTCTCTTTTGATAAGATGAGAGCGTCGAAGATGCTCAGTTTGGCTGGCAGTTTCCTAAGATGGGCTAGCACGTTATAGTCCATTTTGTTACCATGTGTTTCAGTTTCTTCCCGAATGGGCAATTCTTCTGCTGGGGTTGATTCTTCCCGAACAACCACTCGCTTTCCTTTGTCTTTTGGACCCATCCTCGGAGGTAGAACCCTTCCGCTCCTTAAGTTGACTTCGTGATTTCTTCGAATGCAGTGCGAGTTTATCGGTGTCTCCTTTTGAATCAGCATGACAGGTTCTTCTGGAGTCACTTCGGAATCTGAAAGCTCTAACTCTATTGTGATTGGAGCTCCTCGAAATTCACAAATAGATTCATTGCTTGTTGAACTTTCGTAGCCTTCTTGGTGAATGACTTCTTTATCATCGTGATTGTCGGGGTTGTGTATGATTTGAGAATTGTTATTTGTATCGGAATCGAGATCCAGATTAGATTGGTTGTCGTTAGTTACGCAATCGTTAGAAACAGTCAAAACGTAGCCAATGCCATAACTCTTATCATTATAAGATCCCGCCAAAGCTAGCAAATAATCATACAGACTCAAAGGTTCGAGGAATTTTTCCCCCTGATCAGAAACAACCATCCTAGGATAAGCAGCCACTAGTCTAGCCTTAAGAGCTTCAGTCTTTTCTTCTACTATGATCTCCTTCTTTTCTACGATCTTTTCTTCCTGGGGTGGTTCTTCAATCGCAAGCGATAGCGCTGGCTTGACAGGTTTCGAACTTTGAATCGAAGCACGCACCGAAGAGGTTTGGATGCGATCCAAAATTTTCTTCGATGACTTCGTCCAAGTGGTACTCCATCCATCATTCATCGTGTAGGGATCTATAGGAATAATAGGATCCGTTGAAATAACATTGACGGAACCGCCTTTCTGGGGTTCCTTCATGTATTCCTTCGGAATCGTTATGTTCCCTTTTCGGATATTGTCGTAGAGCCAAGTCTTGAAGGTAATGCAATCCTCTATCCTGTGCCCGAGCATCCGGTGGTAAGGGCAATAGATGGGATGGTCTTTCTTATTGACTTCTTCTGGCTTCCTGGGTTCTGGCAGTTGAAAATCCGGAGTCCTCATCAAACTACGGAACATCTTTGGCACTGCCTCATTCTTGAACGGATATTCTCTATTTATAACCTCCTTTAACGTGCGCTGCGGGCGAGGCAGTTGCTCATACTGTTGAGTTGGATGATAACCGGGTCGAGGTTGTTGGTAGTTCTGCTGAGGTTGCTGATGGCTGGGCTGCGACTGCTCCGACTGTATTTGCATTGGCTGCTTGCCCTTATCGACTGCCGCGACGATCCTGAATTTCTTTTCAAATGTCTTCACAGGCTTCTGTATGTCTGTCTTGTCGATGAAACTTAGTTGTTTCGCTTCCTCTTGCAAGCTTCCGGCCTTGCTTAACAACTTCTCGAAAGTCTTAATCGTAAATCCCTTAAGGAGAAGTGCTTATCGGCCGTGAATGCTTTTAAGCAAAATACCGACTGCATGCTGCTCTTGTAGCTGTGGCTCACACTTCATGCTTAGATTCCTCCATCGAAGTATGTAGTCCACTAAAGTTTCATTTGGTTTCTGTTTCTCCACCACTAGATCACCGATGGTGAAATGGTGTTGAGCTCCGGCAAACCGTTTCATAAAGAGGTTCTCTAATTATGAAAATGTCTTTACCGAACTGTTCGGTAACTCTGCGTAACAACCGAAGGCGATCCCTGACAGGCTGCTGACGAACTGTTGGAAGAGTAAGACATCACTTCCACCGGCGTTGCAACAACTAGCGCGAAAATGTGCAACATGCTGTCGAGGGTTTCAGTACCATCAAAAGTCTTGAACAAAGGTGGTACGAAGCCTTTTGGGTATTGTACTACATCAAATTCTTCGGGGTAAGGTCTACCCGTCTGAATAGATGCTTCGCTCTTAGACTATGCTAAGGCTTCTCACACCTGCTGTTCAACCATGCTCTTGATGTCTTTCTCTGGAATCATATTCTGGATAGAATCTTTCTTCGGCTGATCGTCTACGTTAATGGATGTAATCTCTTTTCCACCATCTGTAATATGAATAACTTCTGGAGGCGTTTCTCTTGGGGATTGAACCTGACTCTAAAGAGTGGCTAGGGCTGCAGCCATCTCTTCCATCCTTTTCACCATTTGAGAGATTATATCATCTTTTTCTCAAAGTTGTGCTCTTAACATTTCCGGTTCATCTCTTTCCGCATGTCTCGGGAGCACCTTGCGAAGCTGACGATGCTCGTGTCTCAACCATGTTGATCTCCATATATTCGTCATCCATGAATTCCGACGAGTCGACTGCATCTCCAAACTTTTCTTCTCTTTCTCTTGCAAATCATTGAATGTCAGTTCTTAGCTTTTCCATAGCGTCCTCCAATGGTCTTTTTCGTACGGTTTCGTAGTTATCACGCGATGGCTGTTGGATTTCCTTCTTGGGAGTCCCCTTCATCGCAGTGGCGCTCTCTTCGGACTCGAGTCTCCTGATGAGACTTTCCTTTTCAGGTCGTTGTTTCGGTCTTAATTGGCCAGTAGTAGGACGCCATACCATCCTTCTAGCAGCAGAAGGCCTAGGGACCGGATGGTCCGTCTGGCCGAATGTCGGAAGGTGGTATCCTCCCTGATCTGTAAACCTGAAACAACAATAGGTGGACTAGCTTTCATCTTCTTATTCGGCTTTTCTGTGGCACTAACGGGTTCTACTTGCGTCCCAAGACGGGATTTGGCTGGCACCCGCCCTATCCTTCTTAAAATCTCTGATACAGAACATTTCTCTTTCTTTGCTAACTTCTCTATCACGATCGCAGATCGAAGCAAATGGTGTAATCCTAGCCCTTTCTTTCGGTACGTTGCTATATTATGCTGGTTAAGGTAATGTAAAAGCAATCTTGCAGACATTTTCCTCATCAGCTGCGGCGGAGAGGGGATGGAATCTACTTCCTTCCAATAGCGGTGTATACTCAGGCGATTGTATGTACTCGGGCAATGGTGTGTACTCAGAGATCTCTTCTAAGAAAGCGACTTCGGTAGCTCTGGCCTTTTTGGCAATCTTTCTACTTTTGTTTCTCCTCTGAGTCCGTGTTAGGGGTGGAACCCTTGAGCTAGACCCAATTTCAAAAAGAGAAGGTCTCGTAGGGAGATCTGTACCCTCCAAGGTAATAGGCTCATTACAAACTTGGACTTCCTTCCCCTTTAGTTTAGCGGGAGCCAAGGTAGGTGCAGAGACGACTAGACCGGTGGGGGTAGAGACAACAGTCCTCCGATGAACAGTAGTATTCCTCTCAGCTGGAACCCTTTGCAGGGGAGGGAACTCTTGAGCTGACTTCAGGTTGAATTCGATCACGGGCTCTTCAATTTCTGACATTTTGTCCATTAGTGTGAAGAGATTGAAGTCAGCGATTTTGTCATCTGTGTTGCCAAATCCTTGTCCAAAATGGATGATCCCATTATCGGGCAGCTCATCCTTGTAAGCAGCGAAGTCCAGTCCATTGGTGAAGGAGAAGATTAACTTTGGGGCATCCATTTTCTACAGGGCAGATTCCGAATGTCAGTCCCGAATTATACTTCCTTTCGTCTTTAAGTTTAGGACGAAAAACAAAGAGTCCGAACACATTTTCGTTTATGTTAGTGCATTTGTGATTTATATTAGGTAGTTCGTTTGTTAGAAACAAAACAATTAAAGAGAAAAAGTTATAGAAAAGGTAAAGATCCTGATTTAGAATTGAGAAGGAAGAGAAAGTCTTATGCATGACTTCTCAACCCGAAGGACCGCTCCTAAGCTAACACCTATTGAGTGTCCACCCTACCTGAGAAAAGAGGCAAAATGATCTTGGAATCTCTCTGTTTAGGGGTGTCTAAACAGTGGCTCCTAAATCTGAGAGGTGTTGGCTATACTCGTTTAAGACAGAAATGAACGGGGTATCCCAACGGAAGAATGGTAGTTCGGTCCACTAGGGGCATGGACTCACTACCGATTTATGAAAGCAAAACCATCTGATCAAAATGGATAGAGGAACGTTCCCCAGCGGAGTCGCCAGAAATTATCGGCATATTTTTAGGTTAAGTGTTGTATTTTAAAAAGGGGTCGCCTACATAAATTATCGACGAATTTTAGATTTTAAATTTAATTTAAATATATATATATAGTTTAGAAAGTAGCATTTGATTTTGAAAATAATTTTAGTTTGAAAATTTTAAGATATGAAATCAAACTGATCTCACATCCCAAATAGTTTATATAAATGAGCACCGCATCACAAACCGTGTATCTATCCCGAAGAATAGACACACTGCTTGATGATGGGGCTCGATTAAATAAACTAGAAGATTTGTGACATCCATTTGATCTGTGAACCAATTTTATAAGCCGACAAGTTCCCCTGCTTAATATAAATGAATTTAGCAGGGTTTATATCACCTGGGTTCTTAAAGTTCCCTATAAGGGCAAGCCATTATAGTTAATTACATCTTAAGTGACGGGAATCACTTAAGAAAACTCTCGATAATGATTAGTGGTTTTGATCTCAAGAATTTCAAAGTTTAAGGTTTTCAAACAATTGGATTTTGGAAATTTCAATTGGGAATGGATCAAGTTTGGAACAGTTAATTTCAGGAGTCCAAAGGAACGAAAGGTAGGAGATGTCACGGATTCGAGACAAGTCTCAGTGACTTCCCAACTATCCTATTGTTTGGCTCGGATTTAAGAAAATCCTAATATTATCTGATATTTCAATCTTGCCAATTTTAATTAATTTGGACTTATATTTGTATGATAAAATCATACAAATAGCCTCAAAGATGTGAGGGTTTATGTCGTATCAAACGACTACCTCGGAGTCCTAAGACCGGTTAGGGCTTAATTTACATGACATGATCATGCAAATGCCTAACGAAGAGTTGAGGATTTATGCTGCACTAGGTAAACTACCTCGAAGTCCTATGGCTTGGTTATTTAATTTTAGGAATGTTTAGCTGATGTAGAGTTGTTTTGCTGACGAAGATGGCCGTGCTGCCCCCCGTGCTCCAAGCTCCTTATTGTTGCAGAGGTTTAGTTTTAGAAGTCATAAATCAGGAGATGAGAGAAGTGTTTTGGTTTAGAGAAAATCTTAAAATCCATGTGTTTTTAATGTTTTAATTAAAATAAATCTTAAAGTTGTTTAAACAGAACCGATTAAGATCCCACGGTTCCGTCATCCCGGCACCGTTATTTTCATCGAATTTACTTAGTCCAAATGAATTTGCTAAACTCAACTAAATGAGTTCCACACTTTCATTTAGACCGTGGGAAATCCCGTTAGCAACACGTGGGTTACATCATCCGAGGTATTCCCGATCATTCAACGAGACGTTTTAATTTAGTTGCAATTGTAGTTTTGTTGTTCTATTTGTGATTAAATTTTGAGTTGTTTTATATTTTGAAATGTTGTGGCGGTGATTTTTATCTTGTAATGACTTTTAATTTAGTTTTGGTTTCAGTTCAAGGACTATTCTAAAGGTTTTGGTTTTCATGCAACAGTTGTTTATCATGCAAGAAAAGTAAAATACGGTGCATGTAAGTAAATTACAATAAAATAAATTACAATAGAATAAAAGCGTACCTGGAGGGTCTTCCCGTCATCCCAAGCTGCACTTAAAACACATGTTAAGGCATTTAAATATTTCAACAAGTACCTAGGTAAAGCTAAGGGAAAGATTTTGGTTGTCTACCAAAGTCCTAATCCTATAGCTAATCATCTCCTATGACGTCTAGATTCTTGTGTGTTGGTTTAAGGATGACTTTCTTCACCCAAGAACAATTAAATTCAATTGTTCTTATAAACATCCTATCATATTGAGGAAGTGCTTAGGATGAGTCTTAAACATTTTTTCAATACCTCTAGGATTTTTTTAAGTCCAAGAGAATTTAATTATACAAGTGAATTAATCATCCAGGAGTTTAAGTTTTGTTCTCTTGCTCAGTGAATTAGGACATTTGAATATCCTATAAGTGAAGTAACACTTCACTTGGTGCCTCATTTAAGAGTTATAATAATAAGAGTTTTAAAAGGGCAAACCAAATTATGAAGTATTTTTTAATGATTTAAACTTAATGATTTAATTTTAATTTTGACTTAATTATAAAAAGTTAGTTTAAGTTTGGAATAGTGTTCAAGTTATTTTAGATTTAATTCTTAATGATTTCATTTAGGTTCGTTGTTAAATGATTTTAATTTAATGTAATTCAATTTAACTTTAATTCAATTTAATTTAATTTTAATTTGATTTGATTTGATTTAATTTTAATTTAATTTAATTTAATTTAATTTAATTTAATTTTAATTTAATTTCATTTTAATTTAATTTCAATTTAATTTTAATTTAACTTAGCTTAATTTAGTTTTAATTTAATTTTAATTTTAATTTAATTTAATTTTAGTTTAATTTAATTTTAATTTAATTTAATTTAGTTTAGTTTTAATTTAATTTTAATTTAATTTAATTTAATTTTAGTTTAATTTTAATTTGGATTATTCTTTTAATTGATTTAATTTTTTTTAATTAAGAATTAAGTATTAATGAAGTGATTTATTTAGGGATTTTTAAATTAAAGAATAAATATCCTCTTAAATAATATCCCTACTTTAATATTCCAATTTTTATTATTCTCCCAAAATTCCAATTAATTAATTAATTAAAGTTTTATTTTAATTATTTTTGAAATGGTTAGTAGGTTTCTATCCTCAATCATTTAAGTTTCAATCATCCAAAACCAGTTAAAAATCAAATATTTTACCCTCCCATTTTTAATTAATCCTAAAATTTTAATTAAAGGTTGAAATTTTTTTTTAATTACTATTTTGCCCTTCAAGCTTAATAATTCTATAACTCACTAAATTAAGCTCAAATGAAATTGAAATTTTTATGTAACCTCACTCACATGTCAATTAAGACATTAGAGGAGAAAATGTGATTTTTTCTGTATTTAATTTATTTATGTAATTATTTTTAATGGAAAATAGGGGTTTTTAAGGAAAATTTAATAACATGACCAAGGAAATGCTTCTGTCCTAAAGAAAATTATGGGATGTTCCTAATGACCAAAGGACCATTTGGACCAATTTTGGTGATTTTTTGAATTATATTTTATTTATTAGAATTATTTTGAGTTTTGGAGTATTAATTAATTTTAAAATAAAATTAAAGTTAAAAAATGGATTTTATACTTTTCTTAAATCTCTCTAACTTCAAGGAGTTCAATGAAACAAATTTTTTATTTTTCGGATTTTTTCTTTGATTTATTAGAATTATTTTAGTGAAAAGGTTGGAAAATACATTTTTTAATATTAAAAATTACATTAAACCTTTAAAATTCAATATCTTATCCTAGAGACTTAAGAAAAATATTTGGTTTGTTCCTAAGTAATTAGAATTCAAAATGTGACATTTTGGTGATTTTTAATATTTTTATGATTTTTATTATTTTTTAATTATTAAAAATATTAAAATAATGATAAAAATTAACTTTTTAAGAAAATTACAATTTTAATTTTTCTAAGTTCCTCTGATATCAGAGAAGCTCCAAAACCATTTTTGTGAATTTTTGAAAAGTATTTTGTGAGTTATGAATTTTTAAAGTTTAATTTTACCCATTTTGCTTAAGAGGCTTAATCGACCCATTTGGTGGGGTTAATCAAGTCCAATTGATTTCAAATTTTTATGAGATGTTCCTCTAATTCCAAAGATCAGTGGAGAATTGTTTTTAAGCTAATTTGATGTGTAGTTAACCCTAATTAATTAAAATTCAATTTTGAGTATTTAGACCAATTAGGGTTATTCCAAGTGAATTAACTCAAAACTTATTTTTCCTAGGTTCCTCTGGTCATAAGAAACATTACCAAATTTTCCTAGAATTTATTTCTCAATATGATAATTACTGGAATTAAAATATTCAAAACAGTAACATGTAATTGAAAAATCAATAACTTCTCATAGGGATGGCCTCTGACCTTGGAAAATTCAGGAAATGTTCCCAAGTTCAGAGGCTTTAAAAGCCCTATAGTCTCATGCTATGATGAATTGTCTATGTGCATGGAGAATTAAAATAGTGCAGAGAGTAAATAAATTATTAAAAATAAAATACTTGATGAAATTAATTGATTTCTTTTCCACATTATTCTCCTCTGTTCACTAAGCAAGAAGGTATTTTTATTTTATTTTTAGGATTTTTCTACACAAAGTTATGGATTTTCTAAGTTCTGGGTATTTAATAAATAAGAAAAAATCCCTATTTATCTACTTATCCACGCGGCGCCACGCAATCCTCGGCAGCTCCGAATGCCCACGCGGCGCATTCCTATTCGACGCTGCCATCCGACTCAGCGCTCCAGGGGCCCGCGGTTCATGTACAATTGAGCTGTCCGGCTCGATCTCGACCGTCCGCTCGATACACGCTCGATCCGACGGCTCCTGGTCATCGTCTACGACTGGTGTGCACCCGTGACCATCCACACTAAAACCCTAAGAACTCACTCGATTCTCAACGGATTTTTGTGTTCTTATGCTCTATGGATTTGTCTTGAAGAGATGAACACATCTATATGGTAAACATGCATTGAAATAGATTCATATTAAATGGAGAATCTACAGAAGCTCGGGAAGAAGAGAGAGTTCATACCTTTGCTCAGAGAAGTGAAGTTTCGATCTGAGAGTTGTGTCACGTTCGATTGGGTCCAAGCAGGCTCCAGATGAAGTCTCTGGCTCTGTGGAATTGTCTAGGTATGAAAGTGACCATGCCCGATCACAAAGCTTGGAGACTGGAAGCAATGGCTGGCCTGGTGAGGGGGCTTTTGCTCGGGAACTTCTCCTCTTGGTCTGGTGAAGGTGTAGGACCAATCAGTTTGGAGATTGGCTCACTGTGGGGAAGTGTCCTATTTTTTGGGTGGATTTTCAACTCAGAAATTGAGCTCTGTTAATGGGGATTAGGGCAAAGGAACACTGGGGATAAATTGCTCTGGGTTAGGAGAAGGTCATGGAGCAATTTTGGCAGAGTTTCCTTAAGGTCTAGTTTAACTCTCCTTTTGGCCGAGAGGTGGTGGTGTTTAAATAGGAGAGACTGGAGGGCCTCCCAGGGGTGTTTGAAGGCTTGGATCAGCTGCTCAGGGGAAGAGAAGAATAGCCATGGTGGCCATTGGGCATGGGGCAGCTCAGCAGGGGAGATTTTCAATGTTAGGCTCACATGGTGCTTTCGGGTGTGGTGTTTTCCGGCGATCCAGGATGCTGGCCGGCAGGCATGGGTCACCCTCAGGTTCAGGTGAGTCAGGGCTGGGTTTTGTGTATCCAATTGGCACTTGCCAAGTGTAAAGTGGTTGGATCAAAATGGAATGGGGGCATGGCTAATTTTGGCTCAATTTGGTCAACTCATGCATTTGGGTTGAGTTCACCTTCCCATGGCTTGGTTTTAGGTAGAGGGAATGAGTTGGGTTAGCAGGTCAAAGGTGGTGAGGTCCCTTTCTAAGAATATTTAAATTAAATTTGGGTTTAAGGGAGACATGATTAAGGCTAATGACTTTTAGGAATTATGGAAAGAGCCTCCCTCCTTTCCTATCTTGGGTATGGTGAGGTGCCCAAAGCCCTCATGGCTCCCATGTGGCTCATGCATGGCTTCATGGCTCACCTTTGGCTTAGAAGAAGCTAAGTCAATTTTCATGAAAGAGGTTCTTAGGAATTTTGTTAATTTAGGGGTGATTTGATAGGATTTGGCATATGGCTTAATTTAGAAAAATTTGATGGCTCAATTAGAACTTTGGGATGATTTCAATTAAGGGTATGATGAGAAGAAATTTTCATATGGGCTTTAGCATGAAGTTTGGGCTTTTGGAATCATTTTGGAGTGGGCTTTTTAGGAAGGCCTAGGGAAGTGGGCTTTAGGTTTTAAAATAAATTTATGGATGGGAATTTTGTAAAAGGTTGGGCCAAATAATTGTTGAGTTTGGTTTAGAGATGTGTCATGAGTGATTTGAAATAAATTTGAGGTGGGTTGGGTTTGAATTGGGTTGGATTTGGGCTTCTTTGTTAAAGGGGCCAATATAGGTCAAATTGGGCTAATTTGGGCCAATGTTGAGCTAGGGTTGAAATTGATGTAAAATTAATGTTGGGAAATGTTTATGGGGGTATTACAAAGAGTTTTCAACTTTGTTTGGGCTTTAATTTTGGGATTTGGGCCCACTTGGATTAGGTTTGGGTTTAGGTCAAAGGTGGGAATTTTGGCTTTGGGTTGGATTTGGGTGGAGTTTAGGTTCAAATTTTGGGCAAGTCATGTTAGTGTTTTGTTTGTGGGGATGTTAGGGAAAGTTTAGAAAAGGTTTGGGGTCAATTGGAGTTAAATTGGGTTAGTTTGGGCTAAGTTTGGGTCATGGGTCCAAATTGGGCTTTAAGGTCAAAAGTGAAATTGGATTCAAATGTCAATCAAATTGGTCTTGGATTTGGTCTAGATTGACATTAGGAATATTTAATTGAAGTTTATAATTGTGTTAGACCAAAATTGGGGTCAATTGGGTTGATTTGGTTTGACATTGGGCTCACTTTAGGTTTAAAATGGGTCAAATTGGGGGTTTTGGTAAACGTGGGGGTAAATTGGTAAAATTGGCCCATGGTGTAGTTGAACAAAATGAAATTAAGAATATTTAGAATTTTCTGGAATTTTCTGAGAATTTTTGGAATTTATAAAAGTTTGGCCAAAAGTGTATTTTTAGTGTATTTGGAGTGTATTTGGAGTGTATTTTTGAAAATTTTGGTATATTTGGCTATGGATGATCAATTTGAGTGATGTGGAAATTTTTGGGATTGGTTTTGAGGAATTTTGGGTGATTTGGAGATTTTGGAGGATTTGAGCAATTTCAAGGGCTTTTGGTAGGTTTGATGGGTGTAGGGTCCTCGGGGTCAAAAATTGAAATTTTGGAAGAATGAAGATTGATCAAATGTGAGTGAAATGGAATTACTTTGTTTGAGCCATGAAGCCATATTAAGCCCATATGAGCCATGAGAGGACGCATTGGAGGCATTCACTATGTTGTTCCTAACCCTCTTAGCCAAGGGCTTAGGGGTTAAGGTCCATCCATAGGAATTACCTACATGAGTCAGGGAGTCAAGTTGGGTATAGGTGTGGTTTTAGGATTTGGATTGTGTGTGTGAGAGTGTAGAGTGTGAGTGTAGTGAGTGTGTAAGTCAACCCTCACCAGACTAGGCCACCCAGGGTAGTCCTAAGGCCACAGAGTCCTATAGGTAACTCATCTTTTAAACATCCACATTTGATCTCAACCCTCTAGGTGATTAGGGGTCTACAATCAAGCTTGTGGAGTTTGCAGGGAGACAAGAAGTGGTTTAAATTTCTGAGGGATGGGTCCCAATTCTAGTCCTCTAAGATAGTCAAAGGAAAAGCCTAAGGCTAGATCGTAAACACTAAAGAGGGAAGAGAAGACCTCATCAAAAATGAGGTCAACACATTCATGAAAATGATGCTTTTGCGATGATAGCAAATCAAGTTGCTGCATTCTCAAGGAAGAGAGACCAATTTGGGATGAATTTTTCTCAGCCAACTTCCATGATTAAAGAAAATGCACTAGGCCAAATGGTTGATTCTCAAACTTCACCAGAAAACTTGAATACCATAACTAAGCCTAATAACCCATATTCCAATTATTATAACCCAGGTTGGAAGAACCATCCAAACTTTAACTGGAATAACAATAATCTTTGTGGTAGTAGTCAACAATGGGGGAACAACCAAGTAAATGACACGTCTAAAATATATACGCTTTTTGCTATATCATTTTACTCATTTTTTATGATATTACACTTTAAAGAAAGGTATTTTTTATGTTTTATTGAAGGAATGAAGATTTATAGGTACTGAAAGCAAAAAGAGCAAAAAGGAACGAATTTGGAACAAAAAAGAACGAGATAGTTCCCGCCGACAGCGAGATTTTCTAGAAAGTTTCAAATATATTATAAAGGAGCTCGCCGACGGCGAGATCGAGCCCGCCGACAATGAGCATGAGCGGTTATCCATTCTTCTAGAAGCCCACCGACGGCGAGAAGGTCGGTTCAAGCACAGATTCATCGAACATGGACGCCTTTTAAAGAGATTCTTAAGCAACCTTTGGGATTTTTCTACTTCTCTAAAAAGAGACGAATAAGAGAGGAATTTAGAGGAGAAAAAGTGGAGAAAAACTTGAGGAATGTTTAGAATTCTTAGATTAAGATTAGAAATGTAGATTTCTACCCTTTTGGAGAGATTGGAGAGGAGATTTTGAGAGAATTTGTAAGGGATTTCGCTAGCATTGCATGGATCACCGGAAGACTTTATGGGAGAGATCTTCATCTTTCTTTCAAAGGGAAAAGACTAAGTATTTTTCTTCATTATTTTATGATTTTGTAAACACTTACCTAGTGGATTTACTTTGGTTACATGAAGTTTCCATTGTGTTTTCTTCACGCTTTGTGACGTATCTCTCTTACTTTATCTTCTTCTTTGGAAATAGCAGCATGAGAAGATTATGCCATTATTTTCATTTTACTTTTCCTTTGTAATGAGTAGAAATCATGTTTAGGATTTTGTAATGCATGATAGAAGTAAATTTAATTATAAATGTGAATGTTTCTACTTACACTTCATTTGCATTGCAATAAGGGCCCATTGTAGTGTTAAAATTCATTGTAATTGCATTAAGGGGCATATGTAATTCTCAACAAAGTGGAACCACATTCAAATTCCATGGATAGTGAAGTTCATGGGAATTGAATGTAAATAAATAGGGAAATAATAATTATTGGGCGTAGAATTGGAGATTTTAGAGTGGCGGGCTAAAATCCTCAATTCGGTCCTATCGTTTGGGTGCTGAAGTGTAGATTGTTAGCCCTCAGGCGAGGGAAACGTGGGAGCTCCGAAGTGAGAGTTGGTATCCTCCCAGCTTAGCCGCAGATTCAGTAACCAAGCATAGGATTAGTCTATGTTCTTGTCGGCATATTTTTAGGTTGTGTGTTTTGAAAAAGGGGGGTTACCTACAGAAGTTGTCGGCGAATTTTAGATTTTAAATTTAATTTAAATATATATATATAATTTGGAAAGTAGCGTTTGATTTTTGAAACTAATTTTTAGTTTGAAAATTTTAAGATATGAAATCAAACTAATCTCACATCCCGAATAGTTTATATAAATGAGCACCGCATCACAAACCGTTGTATCTATTCCGAAGAATAGACACACTGCTTGATGATGGGGCTTGGTTAAATAAACTAGAAGATTTGTGACATCCGTTTGGTCTGTGAACCAATTTTATAAGCCGATAAGTTGCCCTGTTTATAAAGAAATTAAGCAGGGTTTATATTACCTGGGTTCTTAAAGTTTCCTATAAGGGCAAGCCCCTATAGTTAATTACATCTTAAATGTCTGAAGACACTTAAGAAAACTCTCAATAATGATCAGTGGTTTTGCTCTCAAGAATTTCAAAGTTTAAGGTTTCAAAAGATTGATCTTTTGGAAGTTTCAATAGGGATTAGCCTGAATTTGGAAAAGTTTATTTTGAGAATCCAAAGGAAGAGAAGTAGAAAAAGCTGAGGATCCAAGAGGAATCTTGGCAACTTCCCAAACTATCCTATTGTTTGGCTTCATTTCGAGAGAATTATTCAATGTTTCCATCCTGCCAATTTTAATTAATTAGGACTTATATTTGCATGACATGATCATACAAATAGCCTTAAAGATGTGAGGGTTTATGCCATACTAAACGACTACCTAAGAATCCTAAGACCGGTTAGGGCTTAATTTACATAACATGATCATGCAAATGTCTAACGAAGAGTTGAAAATTTATGTTGCACTAGGCAAACTACCTCAAAGTCCTATGGCTTGGTTATTTAATTCTAAGAAAGTTTTGCTGAAGTAGATCCGGGTTTTGCAGATGACTATGGCCGAGCTGCCCACCATGCTCTGAGCTCCTTGTTGTTACAGAGGTTTAGTTTTAGAAGTCATAAAACAGGAGATGAGAGAAGTGTTTTGGTTTAGAGAAAATCTTAAAATCCAAGTGTTTTAATATTTTAATTAAAACAAATCTTAAAGTTGTTTAGACAGAACCGATTAAGATCCCAAGGTTCCGTCATCCCGGCACCGTTATTTTCGTTGAATTCACTTAGTTTAGATGAATTTGCTAAACTCAACTGAATGAGTTCCACACTTTCATTTAGACCGTGGGAAATCCCGTTAGTAACACGTGGGTTACATCATCCGAGGTATTCTCGATCATTCAACGAGACGTTTTAATTTAGTTGCAATTGTAGTTTTGTTGTTCTGTTTGTGATTAAATTTTGAGTTGTTTTATATTTTAGAATGTTGTGGCAGTGAATTTTATCTTGCACTGACTTTTAATTTAGTTTTAGTTTTAATTCAGGGACTATCCTAAAGGTTTTGGTTTTCATGCAACAGTTTTATTTATCATGCAAGAAAAGTAAAGTACAGTGCATGTAAGTAATTTGCAATAAAGTAAATTGCAATAAAATAAAAGCGTACCTGGAGGGTCTTCCCGTCATCCCAAGCTGCACTTAAAACACATGTTAAGGCATTTAAATATTTCAACATGTACCTAGGTAAAGCTAAGGGAAGGGTTTTGGTTGTCTACCAAATTCCTAATCCTAAAACTAGTCATCTCCTTTGACGTCTAGGTTCTTGGGTTTGGTTTAAGGATGATTTTCTTCATCAAAGAATAATTAAATTCAGTTGTTCTTCTAAAACATCCAGTCATATTGAGGAAGTGCTTAGGACGAGTCTTAAACATCTTTTCAATACTTCTAGGATTATTTTGAGTCCAAGTAAATTTAGTTGCACAAGTGAATTAATCATCCGAGAGTTTAGTTTAAACTTTGTCTCTTGCTCATTGAACTTAGGTATTTGATTACCTGATGAAGGAAGTGACATTTCACATAATACTCTATTTAAGAGTTATAATAATTAAAGCCTTTAAGGGCAATTTGGGTTGTTGAGGATTTTAATCATTCTTAATTTACAGTTTGAGTTCATGGTTTAAAGTGTTTTAACTATGAGGTTTTAATTATTAATTTTAAGTTTGGAATAGTGTTCAAGTTATTTTAGATTTGATTTAAATCTTTACACTTTCAATTATCTTGGTATTTCAAATTGATATTCATGTTTCAAATTTACTTAGATAGAAAGAGGTGTTGAAATTATTGATATGTTTTGATTTAACTTTTAATGATTTCACTTAGGTTTGTTGTTAAATGATTTTAATTTAATTTAATTAAATTTGATTTTAATTTAATTTTAATTTAATTTAATTTAATTTAATTTAATTTAATTTTAATTTAATTTTAATTTTAATTTTAATTTTAATTTTAATTTTAATTTTAATTTAATTTAATTTTAATATAATTTAATTTTAATTTAATTTTATTTTATTTAATTTTAATTTAATTTTATTTTTAATTTTAGTTTTAATTGTTAATTTGGATTATTATTTTAAATTTTATTTAAGATTTAAGTATTATTAAAGTGACTTATTTAGGGATTTTTAAATTAAAGAATAAATATCCTCTTAATAATATCCCTATTTTAATAATCCAAATTTTAAATATATTTTTTCCAAAATTTAAATCATTTAATTAATTAAAGTTTCATTTTGATATTTTCAAAGTGTTTAATGAGTTTCTACCCTTAATTTCCCTAAGTTTCAATCATCCAAGAGAAATTTAAAATCAAATATTTTACCCCCCATTTTGATTAAACCTAAAGTTTTAATTAAGGGTTAAAATTTTTAATTACCTTTATGCCCTTTTGAGCTTATTTATTTCATAACTCACTAAATTGAGCTCAAATGAATTTAATATTTTTATGTCACATCACTCACATGTCAATTAAGACATTAGAGGAGAAAATGTGATTTTTCTGAATTTAATTTATTTATATAATTATTTTTAGTAGAAAATTGGGGTTTTCAAAGAACATGACCAAGAATAGGTTTCTGTCCTTAAGAAAATTATGGGATGTTCCTAATGACCAGAGGACCACTTGGACCAATTTTTGTGATTTTTTGAATTATATTTTATTTATTATAATTATTTTGAGTTTTAGAGTATTAATTAATTTTAAAATAAAACAAAAGTTGAAAAATAGATTTTATATTTTTTTTAAGTTTCTCTAACCTCAAGAAGTCCAAAGAAACAAATTTTATAATTTTTTGATTTTTCTTTGATTTATTAGAATTATTTTAATGAAAGAGGTTGAAAATTCATTTTTTAATATTAAAAATTACATTAAGCCTTTAAAATTCAATATCTTATCCTAAGGACTTAGGAAAAATATTTGGTTTGTTCTTAAATGATTAGGAATCATAATGTGACATTTTTATGATTTTTAATATTTCTATGATTTTTATTATTTTTTAATTATTAAAATATTAAAATATTGTGAAAAATCAATTTTTTTTAGAAAATTCCAATTTTAATTTTCCTGAACTCCTCTAATATCAGAGAAGCCCCAAAACTATTTTTGTAAATTTTTGAAACGTATCTTTGGAGTTATGAATTTTTAAAGTTCCAGTTTGCTTATGAGGTTTAATAAATTCATTTGGTGGGGTTAATCAAGTCCAATTGATTTCAAAATTTTATGTATGGTTCCTCTGACCCTAAAGAGTAATAGAGAATTATTTTTAAGTCAATTTGATGTGTGGTTAACCCTAATTAATTCAAACTCAATTTTAGGGGTTTAGGCTAATTAAGGTTATTATGAATGAGTTAATTCAAAATATATTTTTCATAGGGTCCCCTAGTCCTAAGAAACATCACCAAATTTTCCTAGAATTTATTTTACAACATTCTAATTATTGGAATTAAAATACCTAAAACAGTGACATGAACTTGAAAAATCAATAACTTTTCACAGAGATGGCCTCTAACGTTGAAAAATTCAGGGAATGTTCCCAAGATCAGAGGCTTCAAAAGCCCTATGGTCTCATGCCTTGGTGAATTATCTATGCAAATGGCGAATCAAAATATTGAAAACAGTAAATAAATTATTAAAAATAAAATACTCATCCAATTAACTTAATTTCTTTTCCACATTATTCTCCTCTGTTCACTGAGCAAGAGGGTATTTTTATTTTATTCTTGTGATTTTTTTATGCAAAGATATGAATTTTTAAAGTTCAGGGCATTTAAATAATTCATAAATACCTTAATTTCCTACTTATCCACGCGGCGCCGCGTCAATCTCGGCAGCTCCGAAAGCCCACGCGTCGAGTTGTGATTCGGCGCCGCCATCTGACTCAGCTCTCCAGGGGCCCACA
The DNA here is from genome assembly GCA_022702705.1 of Papilionanthe hookeriana x Papilionanthe teres. Taxonomy (NCBI): domain Eukaryota; kingdom Viridiplantae; phylum Streptophyta; class Magnoliopsida; order Asparagales; family Orchidaceae; genus Papilionanthe; species Papilionanthe hookeriana x Papilionanthe teres. Next base: position 15,481,257 of record CM040426.1, on the reverse strand, counting down.
GTTCACATACCATTGCGCTGTCAGGGTTGATCTCAATCATTCGTTCGATACACGCGCGATCCAACGGCTCCTGGTCATCGTCTACGACTGGTGTGCACCCGTGACCGTCCACACTCAAACCCTAATATCTCTCTCAAATCTCAATGGATTTTCGTGTTCTTATGCTCTATGGATTTGTCTTGAAGAGACGAACAGAACCATACAGTTTATAGGCTATGGAATTAACCCAAACAAAATGGAGAATTACTGGAAGCTCGGGAGGAAGAATGAGTTCATACCTTTGCTCGGAGAAGTGAAGCTTCGATCCGAGGGTTGTGTCACCTTCGATTGAGTCCGGGCAAGCTCCGGATGAAGTCTCGGCTCGGAGAATTGTCTAAGTATGAAAGTGACCAAGGCCGATCACAAAGCTTGGAGGCTGGAAGCAATGGCTAGCCTGGTGAGGGGACTTTTGCTGGGGAACCTCTCCTCTTGGTCTGGTGAAGGTGTAGGGTCAATCAATTTGGAGATTGGCTCACTGTGGTGAAGTGTAATATTTTCTGGGTGGATTTTCAACTCAGAAATTGAGCTCACAGAGAGGGTTTTAGGGCTGGATTTTAGTGGGGATCAAGTTCTCTATGTCTGCAGAAGGGTCTGAAGTGATTTTGGCAGAGTTTTGGTAAGGTTTGGTTCAACCCCTTCTTTGGCCGAGAGGTGGTGGTGTTTAAATAGAGGTGGCTGGAGGGCTTCCCAGGGGGGTTTAGTGGCTTGGATCAACTGCTCTGGTGAGGAGAAGAACAGCCATGGTGGCCATTAGGTATGGGACAAGTCAGCAAGGCAGAATTTAAAAATTGGCTCACATGGGTGCTCTCGGCCTGGTGGTTTCCGGCAGCTGTGGTGGCTGGTAGGCCAGGGTCAGGTCACCCTCAAGGTCAGGGAGGTCATGACTGGGGTTTAGTGCAGTCAATTGGCCATGGACATGTGTAAAGGAGTTGAATTAAAATGGAATGGGGGGAAGGCTATTTTGGGTTCAAATGATTCAACCCATGGTTTTGGGCTAGGTTCACCACCCAAGGCCTGGTTTTGGGCTGAAAAGAATCACATGGGTCAGCCAAGAGAAAATGGTGTGGTCTCCATCCATGGTGAGGTGGCTAAACTTGGTTTAGTGTGTAGCATGAATGAAGTTAAAAAGGCTTAAGGAAGGCTTAAGAAAGGGGCTCCTCCATTTGTCATTTATGGGATGGTCACATGTCAAACTTCTCATGGCTTTACATGGGGCTTAAGGATGGCTTCATGGCTTTATGTGGCTAGGGAATGGCTTAGCCAAGTTTCATGAAAATGGGTTTTAGGGATTTTTGGCATTTAGGGGTGATTTGGCATGAGGCTTGATTTAGAATCATTTGATCATGGATTTAAAACTTAGGAGTTGATTTTGGTTAAAAGGATGACAAATGAAAATATCATGTGGGCTTTAAGATAGATTTTGGGCTTTTGAAATGGTTTTGGATGGGCTTTTAAAGTGGTTTAAGGAAGTGGGCTTTTGGATTAAATATTTTTAAATGACCATGCCAAATAAATGTTGGGTTTAGTTTAGGGATGTGTCATGAGTAATTTGGAACAAATTTGAAGTGATTTTGAATTGAATTGGGTTTAATTTGGTCTTTTTAGTAAAGGGGCCAAAGTGGTTCAAATTGGGCTAACTTGGTTTAAGGTTGGGCTAAAGTTGGATTTGATGTAAAATTATTGTTGAGAAATTTTTATGGGAATGTCACAAAGATTTTTCAACTTTGGTTGGGCTTTGATTTTGGGATTTGGGCCCATTTGGGTTAGGTTTGGGCTTAGGTCAATTTAAGGGATTTTGGTTTTGGGTTAGGTTTGGGTGGAGTTTAGGTTCAAATTTTGGGCAAATCAAGTTAGTTTTTTGTTTATGGTGGTGTTAGGAAGGCTTTAGAAAAGATTTGGGGCCAATTGGAGTTGAATTGGATTGGTTTGAGCTAGGTTTAGGTCATGGGCTAAAATTGGGCCTTAGGCCTCAAATTGAAATTGGGCTCAAATGTCAATCAAATTGGATTTGGATTTGGTCTAAATTGATGTTGGGGATATTTAATTGAAGTTTAGAATTGAATTGGACCAGAATTGAGGTCAATTGGGGTGGTTTGGTTTGACATTGGGTTCACTTGGGTTAAAAATGGGTCAAATTGGCGGTTTTGGTAAAAGTGGGGTAAGTTGGAAAAATTGACCCATGGTGTAGTTGAATAAAATGAAATTGGGAATATTTTTGATTTTCTGGAATTTTTTGGGAATTTTCTGAATTTTTTGATTTTTGGGGTATAAGGGTATTTTGGTAATTTTGGGGGGTTTATGGGTATTTTTGGAAATTTTGGCATTTTTGGCCAAAGATGGTCAATTTGAATGGTGGGAAGTGTTTAGGATTGATTTTGAGGGATCTTGGGTAATTTAGGTAATTTTGTAAATTTTGGGTCATTTCAAGGGTATTTGGTAGGTTTGGTGGGTCCGGGGCCCCGGGGTCAAAAATTGTAATTTTGAAAAAAGGAAGATTGATCAAGTGTGAGTGAAATGGAATCACTTTGGTTGAGCCATGAAGCCATATTAAGCCCATATGAGTCATGAGAGGACTCATTTCAGGCATTCACTATGTTGTTCCTAACCCTCTTAGCCAGGGGCTTAGGGGTTAAGGACCATCCATATGAATTACCTACATGAGTCAGGAAGTCAAGTTGGGTGAGAGTGTGGTTTTAGAACTTGCAATGTGTGTGATAGTGTAGTGTATGTGCAAGTCAACCCTCAGCAGACCAGGCCACCCAGGATATTCGTAGGGCCAAAAAGTCCTATAGGGAACTCATCCTTTAAACCTCCACATTTGATTTCAACCCTCTAGGTGATTAGGGGTCTACAATCAAGCTTGTGGGGTTTGCAGGGAGTTAAGAAGTATTTGAATTTCTAAATGGTGGGTTCCATTTCTAGTCCTCTAAGATTAGTCAAAGGAGAAGCCTAAGGCTAGATCCTAAGTACTAAAGAGAGAAGCAAAAGACCTCATCAAAAATGAGGTCAACAGTTCTTTATGCCTGGACCAAAGGGTAAAGAATAGGATTGCTCCTATTTGGCACATACAATATTTAATGCATCTCATTCCTAAACATTATCTATTTCATTATATAAGAATTGTAGTTTTTAGTATCTCAAAATTCTCCAAACCAATTCATCCAAAAAGGGACATCTTTAGAATTATTATTTGCACTTAGTTATAGTTATTATTACATTTAACACTTGCATTTAAGAGTAGCTGTTAAATAAAACACAATTTTAATCGACATTCTAACCTAAGGAGTAATTATAGTTGACTAGAATTTGACTAAAGACCTCTTACTTCACCTCCTCGTGGGATCGATACTGGGGTTTTTAAAGAAAACTCTATATTACTTGAAACGATACGTATACTTGCGTAGTACCCCTAATGTGTAAAATATTTTCTAATTTTTATATCATTTAAGATTTTTCACACTAGCCGCTATTTATAAATTGGGTCATATTTTTGGCCATCTTTTGGAAGTTTATTTACTGCGTAATAGCGGGTCGGGTCAGTAAACCCAATAGGAAACTAGAATAACCAAGGGAATAATAAATATAGACCAACCTATCCTCCAAGTTTTAACAATACTTCACAATTTAAGGAGAAGAAGTTGTTTATTGAAGAAGTAGTGTTACAAATGAGAAATCTATTACAAAGTTAAGGAGCTACAATCAAAAATATTGAGAATCAATTGGGACAGATATCCAATTCATTAAGTAATAGATCCTAAGGAAAACATCCTAGTAATACTAAAATAAATCTAAGAGACAACTAAAGAGCAAGTACAAGATATTCAGTTAATAAGTGGAAGAGAGTTGGAAGGTAGAGTTCAAAAAGAGACTGAAGTAGAGAAATAAGAAATTGAAAAACCAAAAGAGGATGCTCCGAAAGGTTTGGAACGACCTATTTCTCCACCTAAGGTTAATTTAGAAAAGCCACCACCTCCACTTCCTTAGAGATTCAACAACAAAATTTGGTTAATCAATTTTCAAAATTCTTGGAGATATCTAAGAAGCATACAATCAACATTCTATTTACTAAAGCTTTAGAACAAATGCTAAGCTATGCGAAATTTATGAAGGATATTCTCAACAAAAAGAGAAAGTTTGAAGATAAAGAGACCGTTGCACTTAGTGAAGAGTGCAGTGCAATAATTCAGAAAAAGCTTCCTGAAAATCTTAAAGATTCTCGAAGTTTCAAAATTCCATGTGCAATCGGAGACAGCTTTTTTAGAAAAGCTTTATGTGATTTAGGTGTAAGCATTAACCTTATGACGTTATCAATATTCGAAAGACTGGGATTAGGAGAAATAACCCCTACTACTGTAAGTTTGCAATTAGCTGATCGTTCGATCACATATCCTAAAGGAGTTATAAAAGATGTTTTGGTGAAAGTGGATCAATTTATTTTTTCTATTGATTTCATTGTATTGGATATGGATGAAGATAAAGAGATACCCATAATTTTAGGGAGACCTTTCCTAGCCACAGGCAGAGTGATGAAAGATGTGAAAAAAGGGAATTGATGATGCAAGTTAATGATCAAACTGTTACATTCAATTTTTCAAAGTCAATGAAATATCCTGTAAGAGGTAAAGATGATGAATGCTATAGGATGGATGTTATCAAATATTTGAGTGAATTTCATTCCAAGTCAACTTATGAGGAGAAATCTGAAATTAAAGAATTGGAACACAAGCAAGAAGAGGAATTACAAGATTCTGAAGATTTTCATGAGGAAGATTTAAATTATGTTCATGAAAATTTTGAAATGTTGGACATGACTGAAAAAGATGATCTTTTGGTCTATCAATTGAAAAACCTCCAGAACTTGATTTAAAGATGCTTCCTACTCATTTAAATTATGTCTTTTTAGGTGATTCCTTAACTTTTCCAGTTCTAATTTCCTCTCAATTAACTAAAAGAGAAGAAGAGAGTTCGTTGAAATTTTGAAGAAATATAAGAAAGCCTTTAGATGGACAATAGCTGATATTAAAAGAATTAGTCCTTCAATTTGTATTCATAGAATCCTTATGGAGGATAACTGCAAACCTTGGGCTTATTCTCAAAGGAGATTAAATCCTATTATGAAAAAAGTTGTTAAGAAAGAAATCTTAAAGTGGTTGGATGCTGGAATTATCTACCCTATTTCAGATAGTGCATTGGTTAGTCATATTCACTGTGTACCTAAGAAAGGAGTTGTTGTGACTGAAAAGAATGAAATAATTTCTGTAAGACAAGTTACAGGATGGCGAATATGCATTAATTATAGTAAATTAAACCTTGCCACCAGGAAAGACCATTTCCACTCCCCATTCTAGATCAGATGTTGGATAGACTGACAGGGCACAAATACTTTTGTTTTCTGGATGGATATATTGGTTACCACCAAATTCAAATTGCTCCCGAGGATCAAGAGAAAATAACGTTTACCAGTCCTTATGGTACATTTGCTTTTAGAAGAATGCCCTTTGGTTTATGTAATGCCCCTGCTACATTTCAGAGATGTATGATTGCAATTTTCTATGATCTAATAGAAAAAGGAATTAAAGTTTTATGGATGACTTTTTAGTGTTTGGAATTTCATTTCAATCATGTCTAGAACATCTATCTAAAGTTTTGAAACGCAGTGAAGAAAATAATTCTAAGGAAACTCTGCCAAGCTGCTGCCAGAGATTCCCCAAGACCCCCTGAGTGCAAGCCCGCCATCCTTAGCCATTGAATCTCACTGTTCAGAGCTAATTTCAGAGCTCAATTCTAAGCTAAAACCAGGACACTCCCCACTACAACTCCATAGTGCACCAAATCCAAATTAATTACACCCACACCATCTCCACACTGAAAGAAGAAGTTCTCCCATCAAAGCTGCATCACAGAGAGCCTTCATACCAGACTTTGATCAACACTTGAAATTGGGTCTGGTTAAAATTTGGCCTAGACATTTCACCACAACAAGAGGCTTCATCTAGAGGTTCATTGTGTCTAATCGAAGCAGCTATAACCATCTGATTGTGGCCTCCCCTCTCAGACAAAGGTATTAAACTTTACCTTCCTCCTGAGCTTATTTCAGTTATTCATGCATTTTGGGATGATTTCAAGCTAGGTTAGCCATATGGACATGTTTGTCTAGGTCAGATGAGTCCATAGAAACAATCCCCATGCAATTTGGTTGAGTCTAGCTCAAGTTCCTAAGGCTAGAAGGTGGACGGCTCTCGGAATGAACTAGTCAAAGACGATGAAGGAGCGTCGTTGGATCAAGCGTGTATTGGACGAATGGCTCTGATTAAGCTAGATGGGACCGCGGTATATAAAGTCCAAGACACATGGCTACTGAGTCAGAAGGTGGCATCAAATGAAGGAGCACCGCGTGGGTGTTCAGAGCTACCTGGATGATACGACGCCGTGTTGGATAAGTACGAAATTAGGGTTTTTTTTGAATTATTTAAATCATTTAACCTATAAAATTCATAACATAGTGTAGAAAAATCAGAAAAATAAAATAAAAATATCTGCTTGCTCAGTGAACAGAGGAGAACAATTTTGAAATAGTTTCAAGTTTATTTGATTTATATTTTATTATTATTTAATTAAATACTAAATTTGATGTTTCAATTCTCCATTTGCATTTATATTTCACCATGGCTTGAAATTTAGGGCTTTTATTTCCACTATCAAGTGGGATCTTCCCTGATTTTTCTAAGGTTAGGGGGGATCTCTATGTGGAGATCCCGAATATTCAAAATAATCACCCCTATTTTGATATAAAAAATTATAAAAATTATAATATTCATCTGAAAATAAAAAATATTTTGGCAGGTTCACTATGACCAGAGGACCATAGGAAAATTATAACTTGGCTTAAATCATTAAATATAATTCTAAAGGCCATTAAACCCTAAAAATGAAAGAAAATTAAATTGGACAAAACATAAAATTAAATGGCCTAAAAACTATTCTCCACTGTAATTGAAGGATAGAGGAACTCCCCATAAAAGTTTCAATTGAATTGAAGTTAATTAACCCACTAAATTTGATCATTCAAATGAAATGGTAATTTTGACAATAAAATAGTTATAGTAATTAAAATATAACTCAAAAGGTCTCAAAATTGGTTTTGGGAGTTTCCATAGAAAGAGGAACATAAAGAAAATAAAACTTGAATTAAAATAAAATTTGCATTTTTAAAACTATTTTGAATATTTTAATATTTAAATATTCAAAAAAATCATCAAATTAAAAAAATTTATGGAAATGTTCTACATTGTTTCTTGATCATTTAAGAGCAATTGGAATAACTTTTCTAATTTTCTAGGTAAATATATTAAATTTTAAAGGCCTAAAAATGATTTTTTAAAATGATAAAAATGATTTTTTTCTTTAATTTCTCACTAAAATAATTCTAATAATTAAAATATAATTCATAAAAATGTGAAATTTATTTCTTTGGGTTTCTTGACCTCAGAGAGATTTATGAAAATATAAAACTTAATTTTCAAACTAAATACTATTTTAGTTTTATTTAATACCCTAGAACTTAAAATAATTATAACAATTAAATTAAAATTCAAAATATCATGAAATTAGTCCAAGTGGTCCACTTGTTTAGGTAAATCTCCAGTAATTTTCTTAAGTATAAAAAATTTGTTTCGAGTTTGTTACTAAATTATCTTTGGAAATTCTTATTTTGCCTTAAAATAATTATATAAATTAAATTATTACAGAAAAATCACATTTTCTCCTCTGATATTCTAATTGACCCATGAGTGGGGTAACAAAAAAATTTCAAAGTCATTAGAGTTAAATTTGATTAACTATTAAGTATTAAGGTCTTAAGGGCAAAGATTTAATTATGAAGGATTTAGCCTTAATGGACATTTAAGTCTAATTGAAGGGTAAATGGGTAATGGACGATCTTAATAAGCATGTTCAAATGATTGGCATATGAAGAGATAAGTGGTAGAAACCCATCTCACCTATGTCATATTAAAGAATAAAATGTAATTTCCTTAATTACATTAATTTGGAAGAAAATTAAACCAAAAGATTATTAAGTTTAGCGGATTGACTTTGAAAGTTAATAATTCATCAATTCAAAACCCTTGATCGTGGTTTAATGATAGTTGATTAATCTGATAAGAATCATAATCACATAAGTCTACTTAACTTTTCCCAATATTGCAAATATACCCATTAAATCTTTAGAGCTTGGTAATGAGCTAGGCTTTATCAATTTTGACTAATATGGATTAGAAAGGATGATAAGATTAATTGTGAATATATATGAAACACTAAAAGCCTAACGTTAAAATTAAATTGGCTAAGTTCCTTAATAAACCAACTTGCCCCTAAGGGCCTTTACTCACATAATTTATAAATGGACTTTTAATTGATAATTACCCCAATTTTTGGATGATCAAAACATTAATTCACTAAGCATAAGAGTGTGAAATGGATGAATCATTTAATAAATATGATATGTTTAAATGAACTCAAGAAAGTTCAAAAGGGTTGTGAAATATATGAGTACTACCTAGATTTTTCACAAGTCTTCTAGACATCTTGTAGGACGAATGAACATCTCTCAAATGTATAAATAGAACCCAACAATTTATGACATGAGCTTTCATTTTCTTCCAAATTATAAATATTTACGGTAAAAGATACTAAGTTTTCATGTGGAGGAATGAGAAGGCTCAACAGGTATGCATTTATAATTTTATAGTACCCTCACTTTTTGCACTTCCTTTACTCTACTATTCTTTCTTACAAGCTTGCATGCTAAACAACAATGTCACCCTGCATGAAAATTAAAACTTTTAGGATAGCCACAAAACTGAAATAAAAAATAAAATCAAATCAAAATAAGATAAAGTTCACTGCCACAACAATCAAAATATAAGACAACTCAAAGTTTAATCACAAAAAAAACCAAAATCACAAGTGAAACTAAACTAAAATGTCTTTATTAGATTATTGGGAATAACTTGGAGGAGGCAACCTACAGCTGCTAACGAGCTTCCCCACAGTTAAATGAAAATATGGAATTCAATTAAGTTAAGTTTAGTAAATTCATCTGAACTAAGTGAGTCCAAAGAAAATGGTGGTGTCGGAATGAGGGAACCTGGGATCCTAATCGGTGTCGCCATAATCAACTTAAATATTCCCCTAATAAGACATCAAGACATTTCAATTTAAATCCCTTCTGAAAAATGCTAATTCTCCCAATCTCTTCAATTTGACACTTCTAAAACTAAACCCGCTACGATGAGGTGCTTGGGGCATGCAAAGTGGGCTGCAAGGCTATTTTCAACAGCAAAACTCCTTAGAAATAAACAATAAACCATAGAACTTTGAGGTAGGTTGCCTAGTGCAACTTAAATCCTCACTTCATCTTTTTAGGCTTTTGCACCCTGTACAATATAAGACCTAACTCGTCTTAGTTTCCAAGGTTGTCATCGGGTATGACATAAATCCTCCTATCCTCCAGGCTATTCACATGCTCAGTATCAAGTGAATGTAAGCCCTAAGATAATAAAACTGGCAGGTTAAAACACTAAATAACTTTCTCAAATTGAAGCCAAGCCATAGGATAGTTTGGGAGAACACCAAAATTTTTCATGGATCTATGTCTTTCCCCAAGCTTTCTCTTCCTTTGGATTCCTATAATAACTGTTCTGAAACTTGAGACACTCATCTATTGGAATTCCTATTACCACATTTTCTTGAAGATTCTATCCTTTTGGAAATCATGAATACAATATATCCTTATTTATATCAAGAGTTTTCTTAGAAGACCTCAGTTCTCTAAGATGTAATTAACAACAATGGCTTGCCCTTATAGGAAACTTAAGGACCCCATATTAATATAAACCCTATCAACTTGTTTCATATTAGATAGGGGAAGTTATTGGTCAACATAAATGATTCACAGACCAAACAAATGTCATGGATTCTTTAGTTTATTTGATCCATTCATCGGGATTGATACATGGTTTTTTGTGTAGTTATCTAAACTGTTATTGATATGAGATACGTTTGATTTCATATTTTCAAAATTAAAATTAAAATGATATTTTCCAAAAATCTATATACATAATTAAATCTATTTTAAAACGACCAACAATAACAATAGAAGAAACTTATTAAAATATTTAAATATGTCGTGATTATGATTTTGGGGGACATTTTGGTGTTGATAAAACTGCATTTAAAATTTTGCAATTTGGATTTTATTGGCCTACAATTTTTAATGATTTTAATGTTTATATTAAAAATTGTGATCGATGTTAGTGTGTAAGCAATATTTTTAGAAGAAATGAGAGCCCCTCAATTATATGTTGGAAGTTGAAGTATTTGAATTTTGAGGATTAGATTTCATTAGACCATTTCTACCATCTTTCAGAAATTTATATATATTGTAAGCAGTAGACTATGTATCTAAATGGATAAAATCTGTTGCTTACCTTAATGTGATGCTCATAGTGTTGCAAAGTTTTTAAAAAAGAACATATTATAGATTTGGAATGCCAAGAGTAATCATAATTGTGAGGGAAGTCATCTTAGAAATGTAATTATGGAGAAATTAGTAAAGAAATATCATATCAATAATAAATTTGCTACTACTTATAATCCTCAAACAAGTGGTTTTGTTGAATTATCAAATCGAATTTTAAAAGAAATATAGAAAAATATGTTAATCCAAAAAAAAAGATTGGTCTTTAAAACAGCATTTTGCTTTATGGGCTTATAGGACAACTTTCATCTTGGTTAACCATGGTCAAAGAGAGTGCTTAAGTGGTATTTTCCTCTTATTGGAATGACCATTTTGACCTAGTTTGACCATTTAGGTCAAGTGTTCACCAGTTTAGTCTATGTCATGGTCATTGGGTCAAGGATTGATCATTTTGACCTAATTTGACCATTTGTGTAAAAGGTTGACCATTTTGGTCAATGGTTGATCATATCAGAGTTTGTCATTGCAGATTTGATCATTTAAGAATGTCATTAATATTTGGATTAAAAAGGCTTCATTAGGGTTTTACCCTATACATTAGGTTTTAGTGATCATTTGTGAGATTTAAGGAGTTAATATTGGTAAACTTTTTATCTCGAGATGATTTAGAAACGATCCTCACAAAAGTGAGGTCAACAAATGGGCCCCCAATATGTGTGGAATACTGCATAAGTATGCCGCACATATTAGCATTGACCGAAATGGTCTGGATAAACCCAACAGAATTTCATTTTAAAAAGAAGATGGATGACATGTTTCGTTAAAGGAGGTCTCACACTGCTTTTCAAAGATGTTGAACCTCAGTATTATCAATTTTAAGAAGGCCTGCTGTGCGACTTATGTCCTTTTTGAAAGAAAGAGCTGTAGGAATGTCGTGTGACCTTGTCCGGAAGGGTCTTATATCCAATAATTTCATACCACCTCTCAGAAATATCAAATGTAGATATGTCAATTTTAAGAAGGAATGTTATGCGACTTATATCATTTCTCAAAGAAATAGCTAAAGGAATGCCATGTTTTCGTGTCAAGAATGGTCTTATATCCAATAACTAGAGAGAGAGTGGATGTCATACCATCTCTCAGAAATGTCAAATGTTGATATGTCAATTTTAAGAAGGAATGATATGCGAATTATATCATTTCTCAAATAAATAGCTAAAGGAATGTCATGTTTCCATGTCAAGAATGGTCTTATATCCAATAGCTAGAATTATGTGTGGAAAACACATAGAGAAAAACTTATCCACTGGGGATTTGACCTTTACAAATCAAAAAATGAACCTCATGTTAATTATCACAAGTTGTTTATTATGTCATTTTTAGTTTAAAATGTTCATTTTGGTAATTTTTGGACCTACCGATGTTATTTTGACAGCTGGGGAATATCTTACAAAATTTTATTCCACTACCAAAGATAATGTACACTAATAATAAAACTCAGAAATACATCATATGTCACATGATACACATTACAAACTGTCTATATAACATCATATCAAAAGTTGTCACATTGTCTTTTTGTTGTCCTTGTAACCTTGGATACTGCTAGACCTACTACAAATATCTAACACTTTAAGACATTGTCTGTCAAATATGTCCTAGGTGTTTGGATATTGATAGGATCACGGTAGTTCCAATGGTTTTAACTCCTCAAGCTCTGGCATAGGTTTTTAATCGATCAGCTGTTTTTAAGGATGAATTCTTTGTAGTGTAATCGAGATCCTTTGTGTGCTCACACTGGGTATGCAATGTTTAACAACATCAGCTCCATTCACTTGTAAGATTAGGACTGATCCACGGGGAAGGGGAATTTGGTAAGATCCACAAAATTCTCCTGGTCCTGCAATCCGTATCTCTCTTCTAAACATGATAGAGCATCTGTTTAAGAGTGATAAAGTAGAGAAAGGTCTCTCAAAATCATGACTATCAATATGTGACGGGATGCAATCCCTTTCTTCATAAATGTTGATAATGCAGCTGTTTGGAATACAACTATGTGGTATTATATCCCAAGTTACTAGTCGCTTGATAATTGGAACAATGATTGTGGGCATCGGGTCTACTTGTTCATGTTATAGAATCCCAGGAAGATTCCCATCTTTAGCGTAATTATAACAACATCCATACTAAATAGTCATCCATCCTTTGCTGCGTATCCATTTATTGGGCTCAAAAAATGTCCTTCCTTTAAACTTCCAGCTCGACCAAGATCTCGAGCTTCCATTATATGCTCAACATTGGTAGCCTATTCATCCTCATCAGAGACTCTTGTGACCAATTTAATACCTTCCAATATGTTTATAGTCTGACCATCGATATGTTTAAATTGTTCGAAAGAGTGTCATCTAAGGTCTAAAATGCATCTCAATTCTTCCTCTGAAATAATTTTTCTGTTGGTCAGTTCATCTGGCGTTGTAAGATCAAGAGCTAATATGTATGGTGTTAGCACGAAGACTGTTCTTTCTATTGCTTCTTCTTCTTCGGGATCTAAATTCTCCACTCCTATAATATGATATATCTCTCTAGGTGTGTATCCAAGGATTGGGAATTTAAATTCAGAAGTTTCTTTTTCCATAAATTTCATGCTTTGTTGTTCTTTATTTTCAAGATGCTTCAGTAGTATATTTCGGTAACGTCTCTAGGCTCAAGTCATCCTAGATGTCAATTTGTTGGCTCCTGCAATAGATGTTTCTGGGATTTCATGAGTTGCAGCGACCACAACTGACTTCAATTTTCCAGTGTTAGGATTTTGTTTTTGATTTATTGATTTCACTTTTTCTTCAGAGATATATGGTTGTTGGGCCCTGAATTCTAGCACATGAAATCCATTTTCAACTTCCCTTTTGTCGAAAATAGACAACAATGGTCTGTTATATAACAGTTTGATCTGTGTCATGTCAAAGTCAAAGTGGATCCTTGATCCTTTCTCGATACATCGAAACTTCAATGCCAATTACACACCACTTTGAAAAGTGAATATGAGTCTTATGTTTGACATTTTCTTATAAGCAACAGGTTAATAGAAACATACCAGGCTAAGTGTCAACTTAATTTGTCAATATGAAATTCATTATTGTCGAGAAAACATGTTCCCAAACACATGTTATATGAACAGAAAGAAATGTTTAAAGAAATACATCGATTGTCAGAAATTTCATTTGTCATTTTATTCATTGTTTTCCCAGTTTATAAAAAAATCATCATTTTCATGTTACATAATATTTTTTCAAGAACCGCCCATTAGTTGAAGGCAGGATTCCTTATCCTTGACAGTCTACCAATTGGTAAGATCCTCCCAAATATGTCTTTTCAATTACATACGGGCCCTCCCATATTGTTTCAAACTTTCCACCTATTCTTCGATGAGAGAGGATAGGTCTAGGGTGAACTAAAACTAGTTCACCGATTTGAAATGTTCTAGGACAAACCAATTTGTCATGGGCTCATATCATTTTTTCTTGATATAATTCAAGATTTTGCTGAGCTTGTAAACGTTTGCCTTCTAAACTCTCAAGCTCTTCAAGTCGTAATTTGGTATTTTCTTCTTCAATTATTTTTTGCGACCGCAATTCTGAGAGAAAAAATTTGCACTTTAGGTGGTAAGATGGCCTCAGAACCATATACCAAAGAAAACGGTGTTGACGGTGTTGGTGTTCATTATGTAGTCATATATGCCCATAAAGCTTCTATTAATCGCTCATGCTACTGTCTTGGATTGTTAGCTAATGTCTTTTTCAAAATTTGTACCAACATTTTGTTGAAGGCATCAGCTAAACCATTGGCCTTAGGATAGATTGTGGAATACCTCCAATTTATCCCATGTCTCTGAATAAAGTTGTTCATTTTCATGTTTTTAAAAGTCAATCCATTATATGATATGACAATTTGAGGAATTCTAAATTTGTAGACAATATGAGTCTTTAAGAAAAGAAGAACTTGTTCAGCCTTAACTTATCTGAGCGGTATTGCTTCTGCCCATTTGGAGAAGTAATGAGTGGCTGATAGAATGAACAATGGCCTTTAGATGATGGAGGGTCTATAGGGCCCACTAAGTCTATGCCTGAACAATCAAAAGGCCAAAATGCAATAGTTGGATGTAATACATTTGGTGGTTGATGTAAAACCACTCCATGTATTTGACATTGATGTCATTTCTTTGAGACCTCAAGACAATTAGTCATCATTGTTGGCCAGTAATATCCCATTCTTTTTATTTTCATCTTCATTTTAAGTCCAGATTGGTCTGCACCACAAAGACCTGAGTGAAACAATCTCTTGAGATTCAGATTGGTTTAGGCATCTTAACCACAATTGGTCAAAAGATCGTTTGTAAAGAATATCATTTACTAGAGCATATGAAAATACTCTTTGTCTGATTTGAGTTACGATAGAGTTTTTTTGGGCAACCTTCCGGTTTGTAAATATTGAATAATTGGTTATCATCAATCATCCTTTTCTTTGTCAATTAACTGTTGTTTCTTCACCAATTTTGTGTAGATTTTCCATGTCGATTTGAGAAAGAACTTGTCGTCCTTTTATAGAAATTAGTATGTCGTCTTCTTCTGGACAAGCGAATCCTTTTGCAAGTTTTACTAAAGCATCTGCTAAAGAATTATTTTATCTCAGAGTTAAGAAGAAAGCTACATCAGAAATTTCTAAAGTAGAGTTTAACAGAAGTATTGTTCTAGTCGAGGTTTTAAAGTCTTGTATTTTCCCGCAATTTGATTAATGATCAATTGAGAATCTACATATATGTCGATATTTTTTATTTCCATTAATATTGTCAATTCCAGACCGGTTATGAGCACTTCATATTATGCTTCTTATTCGTGCATGGTTTAGTCAGATGATAAGAAAATGACATCATTGATTTGTCTGGAGTAATGAAATTTAATCCTACTCCAGCTTTTTCTGGTATAATTGTTTGATTATCTTTGTTTTTTCAAGCAGATGATACTCCATCAAAATATAATTCCCATCGTTGTGTGTTTGAAGTTTTTTTTCCTAGTATCTGTTCATCAGGTAAATGATCATTAAGAGGTGATCCAGTTGGAATTGGGTGTGTTGCTAAGAAGTCTGCCAAGATTTGTCCTTTAACAGCACGTAGTGGAACAAATTTTATGTCAAATTGGAGCAGTATAAGCCCATCTTGCTAATCTTCCAGAAAGTGTCGGTCACGTCATCAAGTATTGCAATGGGTTGACTCTAGAAATAAGAGTTGCTTTATGAGAAAGTATATAATGTCTTAGCTTTTGCACTGTGAAGATTAAAGCTAAACATTGTTTTTCAATTGCTGGATAATTTACTTCAGTTGGAACCAAGAAGCGACTTAAATAATATAATGTGTTTTCTTTTCCCTCATTATTTACTTGAGCTAGTAACGCTTCGAGGGAATTGTCCAACGTTGCAGTGTAAAGGTTTAGAGGTCTTCCTAACATGGGGGTTGCTAAGACAGGAGGTGTTGTTAGGTATTATTTGATATTTTCAAAGACGTATTGACATTTTTCATCCCACGCGAATTTGGTATCTTTTCTGTTTAGGGTAGTGAGGGGCTGACACCTACCTCACCAATTGGAAATAAAATGTCATATTTATGCTAGTTTTCCTTGAAAGGATCACAATTGAGTTAGATTTTTAAGAGGAGCCATATTTAGAATAGCTTTAATTTTAAGAGGGTCAAGTTCAATCCCACAATATTGAACAACAAATCCTAAAAATTTCCTCGAAGTCACACTGAAAGCACACTTTAAGGGATTCATTTTAAGATTATATAGACGTAATTTTTCAAAGATGATTCTCAAAACGTACACGTGATTGTCCTTTTGTACTGTTGACAACCTAATCGTCCACAAAACATTCGACTTGATTGTGTATGAGTTTATCACAAATTCGTGTCATTGCTCCTTGATAGGTCGTACCAGCATTCTTTAATCAAAATGGCATAACTCTGTAACAGTATATCTCTATGGGTATCCTGAAGGCTGTATTTGATTCATCTTCTGGAAACGTCTTTATTTGACTGTATCCCGATGATGCATCCATAAAGAAAAACATTGCATGTGTAGACTCTATGTCAACCATTAATTCTGGGATTGGTAAAGGAAATTCACCCTTCGGATAGGTCTTCTTTAAATCTCTGAAGTCTGGACAGACCCTGATTTGGCCATATTTCCTTTTAACTGACACTACATTAGCCAGCCATGTCGGATAATTTTCTTCTCATTTAAAACCAGCCTCAATCAATTTCTTAATTTTGGCAATGACTTGTTCTTCTATTTCTACATGCATCCTTCTTCGAGCTTGTTTAACAGGGATTGTTATTTGACTTATCCCAATATTTTGGACTGCGACTTTTGGAGCTAGTCCAGGTAAAGCAGTCTTTGTATTCTTTCAACAGCTGAATTATTTCTTTTGCTTTCATATCATTAAGGAATGAACTAATGAAATTTGGTTTTAGGTTTTCATTAGTCTCAAAATTTATTTATTTTAATTCATCAATTGTGATTTTAATTTCTTCTTCCAGTTCTGGAGGAGCATCTTTGATTGGAAGATCGGATGTTTGTTCAAAATTAGGTTCTTCAGTGATGACTAGGAAAAATTTTGTATCATCTAAGGGTTCTAGAGTGCCAAATCAAATACCATCTTTATAGTTAGTGTTTCAATTATTGTTATCCACATTTGTTCAATAAAGTGTTGTTGTTTTAAAGACCATTATTTGAGCATTAAACTATTTTGAATAAATTTTTGTTCCCAAGGAAAATAAAAATCGAAAGGGATTTTCATTGATTTTGGAAGATTTTGATCTTCTAATTTTACATCGGTTTTAGTACAAGAAAAGGTAGAGCCATGTCTAAACTTGATTGACTTTTTATCATCAACACATACTTCTTTGACCACTAAATCCTTGATTTTAGTAGAAGAGATTGGAGTTAGGGTCATGGTGTGTATATAATGAATAATTTTCTCATACATAGACTCAAATTATTTTTCTTTGTCTTTTTCTTCTAGAGGTATCTTGAACTGAGGTTATTTTTGAACCACCAATGTTGTTTCATATCTTGCATCTTCTTCAGAGTCCAGGTGAATTTTGAAATTCCATGATTTCTTCATTGTGATATTTGGTTCTTCTCTCCCTCATCTTCGCCCTCAGTCTCAACCTCAGGTGCGAGTCTAATGAGAATTATCACTCTTCGCCTGTGTTAATGGAGAATAATCTTTTTAATTTATTATCATTTTTTGTCTTTTTTTAATATTCACCACTGCCTCTCTAGAAAATATTATCTTCATGTACTCCAACTTCATGAACTGAAAATGGTTGCAAATCTTTTATAATACAACATTCTTGTCCTTTTTGTGAATATTTTATGCATTGGTGTAGTGATGAAGGAACCATTTTATGCTCATGAAGCCATGGTCTGCCAAGTAGAGTGTTAAAAGAGATGTCGGAGTTGATGATATGGAATTTGTCCGTTGTCATGAAATCGTTCATTTTTAGGAGCAATGTAATTGATCCTAGGGCTCATTCTCTTTGTTGATTAAATTCTCGTAGCATCATTGTATCTCTTGATAGTTGTGATTTATCATTGTCAAAATATGCAAGAATCCTTAAATTTATTATGTTAATCGAGGCCCCCGGATCAATAAGCACCCTTAAAAGCGTCGTGTCGTTTATGTTTACTGTGATGTATAATGGACTATTATGTTCATTCATTTCAAGTAACAAGTTATTGTTAGAAAATGTAATTTTTATTTGTTCTTATAATGGATAAGCTTTATTCTGAGTGATGCTAACAAGTTCAGCTAAGCAAATTTCTGGCTCTAAAAGGGCTATTATGAATGACTCCCTCATTTATTTAGAAAGCATAAGGGTGTCATAAATGCTCAATTTTGCTAGTTATTTTGCTCAGATGAGCTAATAATTTGTAATC
Organism: Papilionanthe hookeriana x Papilionanthe teres; assembly: GCA_022702705.1. Classification (NCBI taxonomy): domain Eukaryota; kingdom Viridiplantae; phylum Streptophyta; class Magnoliopsida; order Asparagales; family Orchidaceae; genus Papilionanthe; species Papilionanthe hookeriana x Papilionanthe teres. The sequence continues at coordinate 15,462,750 of CM040426.1, read as the reverse complement.
CATTTTGTTTTGAGGACTATCTTCATTTATTTTATATAGTTGTGGATGTATCAGAGGAATGATCTTTTCTGATGTCATTATTTGTTTTTCTTTCTCTTGGGGAACCATTCTGGAAGGCACAATTTTTCCACTTCGCAAATTAATTTCAACTATTTCTTCTAGTTTAATGTCTGAATCTTTTGTCTCTAATTCTGAAGGTTCCAATTCTATGGAAATTAGTGTTCCTTATAGTTAGAGTGTGATAGTTTCATTTTTGTCTTTATCGTTATCAGAATTTTCACTAATGTTATTGTTGTTTTGATTGTCATTAAATTGGTCGGGATTGTGTACAATCTGAGTATCGTCTACAATATTGAAATTGGAGAGATCATTTTTAGAAATATCATTAGAAATATCATTAGAAATAGACAGTATGTAAACAAAACTAGAAGCATTATTATTCACATTAGTGGTATAAAGTAAGTCATACAAAGTTATCAGTTCAAGGGATTTCCTCCCTTTCTCCAAGACAACTATCCCAGTGGAAGATAAAGGAACATGAGAACTAGATGATACAAAAGGAAGAGTAGTCCCTATGTCAAAAAGACCTCTAACCCTTTTCAATTCTCTATTTTTCTTCTTCTCTCCTTTCTTGGATGATTTTGTAATTTGTAAGTCCTTAAGGATCCCCTCAGAAGATTTACCTTAAGCAATATCACCTTTGTCTTTGTCGTCAGGTTTAGGAATACGTTTATCAATCGAAATCATATTTACTGAACCTTTTTCAGGTTCTTTCAGACACTCATTCGGGATTACTATATTCCCTTCTTCAAAGTTAAGCTCTAACCAGTTTTTGAAGACAAAACATGCTTCGATTTTATGTCCAACCATCTTATAATAAGGATAATAATTAGGATTGTCCTTCATGTCAACTTCTCCTGGCCTTTTAGTTTTAGGCAACTTAAATTTTGGTATCTTCAGCAGACTACAAAATATTTTGCTAACTTCCTCTATCTTGAATGGGTATTCCTTATTCATTCTCTTAAGCATCGTTCTTTTGTATGTTGGTATTGGAATTGGTTGTTGAAATTGTAATTGAGAAGATGGCCATTGTAGCGGTTGACTTAGTCGCTCCTTTTTTGGTTTGAGTTGAACTTGCATCACTTGTTTACCCTTTTCCACAACGTTCCTTGGTTTCTTTTCAAATGTTTTGACAGACTTTGTCTTTTTTGTCTTTTCCTCTACACTCATCTGCTTAGCCTCCTCCTGAAGATTGGCAGCTTGATTGAGTAGTTTTTCAAATGTCTTTATTATGAATCCTTTAAGCATGAATGCTAAAGCACCATGGATATTCTAAAGTCAAATTTTGACAACGTGTTGTTCCTGGAGTTTTTATTCACATTTCATGCTGAGATTTCTCCAGCGCAAAATGTAATCCACCAGACTCTCCCCTGATTTTTATTTTTCTACCACCAGCTCACCAGCTGTTGTATGATGTTGTGCTCTGAGGAACAGTTGAATGAAGAGGCTTCCAAGTTCTACAAAATTTTTAATGGACCCATTAGGAAGTTTCGCATATCACTCAAAGGCAACTCCTGTAACACTATTAAAAACTTGACGGAATAAAAGAGCATCACTTCCTTCTGTGTTGCAGCAAATCACTCTGAAGTGCGCAAGATGCTGATGAGGATTACTAGTTCCATCAAACATTTTGAAGAGATGAGGAACAAAACCTTTAGGGTATTGGATAGAATCAAATTCCTCCGGATAAGGTCTACCCATTTGAATTAATGATCCAGCCTTTACCTGAGCCATTGTTTCTTTTATCTTTTTCTCCACCAATTTTGTGATTTCTTTTTCTAGAATTCCACTTTGAGAGGAATCATTTTTCTGTAGAGTGATTTCTTCAATTTCTTTTGGATCTCTTTTGTCCTCTGGAATATGTATTGCCTCTGGCCTAATAATTTCAATGGAAGGCAGTAGATTTGTTGGTGGATTTTGTAAAGCTGCCGCCAATTCTTCCATTTTTTTTGAGATGATTGATTTGTTCGTATCATTGTCGAATATTAGCTTGTAATTCTTATGTCATATCTTCTTCACTTAATTCTCTTGCTAAAGAGGTAGATCGTGCTTCTACCATGTTTATTTCAGCAACCTCCTCATTTGAGCTATTTAAAGAATAGTTCTTTTTCCATATTGAGAATTGTTTAATGTCATTTTTCAACTTTTTCAATCTTTCCTCGTAAGACATTATAGGACGTTCCTCACAATTTCTTTCCTGGGAATTGTCTGCGGGGGTACATACAATATCTGAGATTCCTCCCGATGATTCTCATCTCCATACATTATTTTTAAGTATTGGACAAGATTTCTTAGGAAGTGTATCATCATGTTGTGAGTAATAATGATCTCCACTTTGTAACATTTGGACCAGAGCCGTCATTTTAGCAGATGTGTCTTCTACTTCTGATATTAGTTTGTTATGTTTGGTCCTATCTTTTGTGATGATTACATCTTTCACTCTTGGCCCCGGAAGAAATTTTGTTGGTACCTGAGTACAATGACTATCTAATGGGAATTGCTTATTCATTTCTTGATAAGTGGGATCTTCAACTGCAAGAATTTTGCTTTTCATTATCATAGAGACTGCACATCCCATTTTATCTAATAGTCATGAAATTGAACACCAATCTTTTTATGCTAATCTCTTAAACACAGAATATATGATATGAATTGACGGAGAATTTATGGGTTAGAAGGTATTGTCCTCATATTCAACAGATATTTGAAAACACTAGTTTTCTTTTGAGAAAGAAAGGTTCCTGAAAATACTTTTTTTTTTAAATTTAGATTTCTCAAAATCGTCATTTACGTTCCATCACTTCTTTCTTTTAAGAGAACAAGTTTTATTTTTACGATGGGAATGATTTTTTGGAACATTCATGGAATAAGATCCAACTTCATATATGGACGGAGGCAAATTGACATTTTCCTGCACAACACGGATTTTCTTTCCTTTTCTTTCAATTTATTTTTCCATTTCCTCAAAGTATATTGTTCTGTAGGAATGTAATGAGGTAAGTCTTCTATGAATTTAAGAAAATCATCATAAGGATCCAGATTAAGTTCCTCAAATGATTGTATATCAGTTTGATATGGATTATTTAGTGCAAATTTAGTTTCATCAAATAATCCAAAGTCATTCTAATAAAAGTAAACATATTCATCAATTGGTGTATTAAGATTTTGAAAATAAGAATAGACTGAATATGGGGATTCCATTGCAACTTTTCTGAAAATACAAGGAGAATAAAATTTCATGGACTTATTTATAAACTGGAAATTTATTATTATGTTATCATTATGAAATGTCAAAAATAACTCTTCAAAGAGTTAGATTTTAAAATATGTGTTTCTATGTGTCAAAGGATGAAACATCTTTTGAAAACAAGAGATTTAATAGGAGATGAGAAGAAAGAATTTTTCCAGCGGAGTCGCTAAATAAAATCTCTTGGTGGCATCCGGAGTGGCCCGAGATTTTGTTGATATCAATGTCAATATTTGGAGTCACCACTGTGTTTATCTATCATATCACCCTAATCTTCAAAAGATCTTATTTCTTCAGATCACATAAAGGATCCTTGGATAATAAGAAATAAGGCATGATAAAATAGAAAATAGTAGAATAAGGAATATTGGTAAAAATCATTACAAAAAGAGATTCTAGATTGCCTTATTCTAGAAATCTTTATATAAGAAATATCCCAAGTAGAAATTTGATAACCAGAGATTTTTAGGTGTGATACCTATTATGAGTTCTTAAATCTTCTATAGGAGCAAACTCCTATAGATAATTACATCTTAAACAATAAGGATTGTCTAAGAAAACTTCTGATTAATATTAATCACTTGTTTTCTAAGAAATGTTAATATTTAATCCTATAGATAATATGTTTCTAAATGTCATGTATTACCTTGAAGGTTTAATTTAGTCAATGTCATTTGTTATGTCGGTTTTTTTTTTTTTGTTATTTATCATTTTATTGTCATTTTGTCTTGTAGTTTATTATTTGTTTGGTGGTTATCCTAAAAGTTTAGGTTTTATGTCTATCCTAAAAGTTTAGGTTTTGTTTTGTTGTTTGTCTTGAATATGTCATTTGGGTTTTGTCATTTATCTATTTTTTATTTTATTTTGTTGTCGTTTTATTTCAATGTCATTTTAGTTTGGTTTTTTTGTTGTTGTTTGTCCCATATTTAGAATGTCGCCTTGTAAAACAGATTTAGCACACCCTAATAACATGTAAAGTAAATCTAAAATGGAATTTGGCTTTAACCTTCAAGAAAAACAGTGTCAGAAAAAAAGTAATGTTGAACCGCCCTGCGCACTTTGCGTTAATTTAAAATTTTGTTGTATTTGATAAAGATGTGTATAAAGATATTCAATATTCACAGAGCTAATCTTTTAATGCAAGTATATGTATAGCTCAAGTAATACAGGGCTCTAATGGAGTCTTGGATATCGATCCCACAGGGATAGTTCAGAGGCAGCAGACTAGGATTATAGAAACTAATTTAGAATCACAACTTTGTTAATCAAATTTCCTATCTTTCACTAATATGCAATCGTAAATAAGATAAATTTTAAATAAACTAATTCTATCAACAGTTAACTATTCTACTACTAAAGTGAACTTCAAATATATAAGAAAGAATCCTTCTCCTTGTTAAGAAATTTAAGTGAATGGATAATTAAAATTTGTTTAAAAATGATGTTGTGCCAAATAGGAGCATACCTATTCTTTACCCTTTGGTCTAGGCACAAAGAACATTGACTAATCCTATGCTTGGTTACTGAATTTGCGGCTAAGCTAGGAGGATACCGGCTCTCACTTTAGAGCTCCCATGTTCCCCTCGCCTGAGGGCTAACATCTACACTTCAACACCCAAACGATAGGACCGAATTAAGGATTTTAGTCTGTCACTCTAAAATCTCCAATTCTACGCCCGATAAATATTATTTCCTTATTTATTTGCACCCTACTTTCAAGGACTTTGACCTCCCTGAATCTCGGATGTAATATTCACTATAGTTGTTAAACTCAACATATTTTAACTAATCAATTAGCCAGATTGAAAGTAAATTAAAATTTAAGTGAAAAGATTATCACAACTTCTTTAAAATTCTCTTGGCACACTAATTTAAATTACCATTTCACTAAAATATCAAAACAAGGAGAAAGACAAAAAAACTACTCGGATTTCATGGAGAAGATACGACAAAACTTAGATTTCATATATAAAAGCAGAGTTCTACAGACGAAAATAAGAAAAATACAACTTATCTCGAATTCCTCCCTAAGCAAACTCCGTGAAGTTCTTCTGAATCTCTTCCTTTCTTTACAGCACGCAAAATTCTCCTTCAAAACGGCAAGGAGGAAGAAATATCTCACTTCCCTTCCACTCTTACAGTCTCTCGAAGGATCCCTCACAAATAACACTAATTAAAATAACTATCTAAAATTATAATGGAAATAAGACTCTAACTAACACTCTAGTGGACACACTATAGACTTGGTGGACTCACGAACAACAACAGGCAACTTTTTGACACCCTTTTAGACACAATTTTTGGCCCTAAATTGTTTCTTTTAAAGTAGTTGAAGAGTTTCTAAGAGTTTCCCAAGCATCCCTTCAAAAATCATCCACATTCAATGTAGCTCGTGAGAGAACCGACTTTCCCACCATCGGCGGCCTCTAGCATGCTATCTTCGGCCTTCTAGAATACTTAGCCTTGGACTCTCATTCATAAGGCCCGCTGTCGGCGGCCTCGATCTCGTCGTCGGTGGGCTCCCTTGTAATATTTTTCTAAACTCTCGGGAAAAATCCGCTATCGGTGCCTTCGATCTCGTCGTCGGCTCCCTAGATTAAATTTTTCATAATTTTATCCTTTTTGCTCTAAATTCTTTCCTTTTTGTATTTTTTCACTCCATTGTCCATAAATCAACATATCTGCAATAAATCATCAAAAATACCCTTCTTTAAAGTGCATTATCATCAAAATCAATATAAAATAGGCATGAAAATCTTAACATATTTTTCGTGGGTTAAATGTCAATTTTATTTTATTATTTTTTAAATTAGTTTTAATTTTAGACAACCCAGTCAAGATGTCCATGGCTCCGTCGTCCCAGAGTCGTTGGATGCCTTGATCAACGTAGTCTGAAAGGCTTTTAAACAAGGACGGGAAGACTCCTGTCAACAACCAGGATTGCATCGTCCAAGAAATCTTCGTAGATCATGAATTTTGGGGTTCAAGTTGCATTTGGTGATCTTTGTTCATTAAGGTTTCATTTAACTTCTAATTTCTTTTCAGATTTTACGTTGGAAAATTTTAAGTTTTTTATGATTTACTAACCAATCAATATTTTCCATATAACATCTTAAATGATTTTTATATGTCAATTTTGATTTTTTTTATTTAAGTCTAATGTAATTTAGACCTATAGAAAGAAGTCAAGTTTATTTAGATTTAATGTCTGTAAGATCTAATTAGGCTTGAGAATTTTAGATTCAGTATTGTTTGAATCTAGTGATATTGAGTTAAATCTAATATGAATTAGATTTAGATTCAACGTCTTTTGGATCTAAAAAGTTTTTAATTAAGTCTAATGTAAATTATACTTAGGATTTTAGATTCAGTGTCATTTGAATCTAATATTTTGAGTTAAATCTAATATAAATTAGATTTAAGAATTTAGATTCAATGTCTTTTGTACCTAAAAAGTTTTGAATTAAGTCTAATGTAAATTAGACTTATGATTTCAGATTCAGTGTCGTTTGAATCTAATAATTCTCTAACATGTTTTAAGGATTTAGATTCAATGTCTTTTGAATCTAAAGTTTTAAGTCTAATATAGATTAGACTTAAATTAAGTAAAATAAAAAATAAGTTAGACTTGAAAATTTTCGATTTGATGTCTTTTGAAACTAAAAGTTTTAAGTTTAATATGAATTAGATTTAAATTTTAGTCTGAGATTCAGACTAATTTTAAATTAATCCTATGGTTTTTGTTAAATTAAACATAAGTATAACTTAAAGTTTGATTGGGTTAATTTCAATATAGATTGAACTTAGAGGTTTGGTTGATTTGAGTTCAATATAGGTTGAGCTTAAGTTTAAATTAAATTGGGTTCAAGTTAGGTTGAACCTAAGTTAGAAGTTTTGACTTAAGTTCAATATGGGTTGAACATAGGTTTGAGTTAACTTGGGTTCAAGTTTGGCTGAACCTAAGTTAAAAGTATTGATTTAAGTTCAATATGGGTAGAACAAAATTTTGGGTTAACTTGGGTTCATGTTAGGTTTGAACCTAAGTTAGAAGTTTAAACTTAAGTTCAATATGGTAAACTTAAGTTTGGGTTAACTTGGGTTCAAGTTAGGTTGAACCTACATTTAATAGTTTTGACTTAAGTTCAATATGGGTTGAACTTAAGTTTGGGTTAACTTGGGTTCGAGTTAGGTTTGAACATAAGTTAGATGTTTCGACTTAAGTTCAATATGGGTTGAACTTAAGTTTAGGTTAACTTGGGTTCAAGTTAGGTTGAACCTAAGTTAGATGTTTTGACTTAAGTTTAATATGGGTTGAACTTAATTTTGTGTTAACTTGGGTTCAAGTTAGGTTGAACCTAAGTTTAAAAGTTGATTTAAGTTCAATATGGATTGAACATAAGGTTTGGTTAACTTGTGTTCAAGTTAGGTTGAACCTTAGTTAGAATTTGATTTAAGTCTAATTAAAGATAGACTTAATTAAGATTTAGGATTTCTTATGTACTTAAGGTTTGAGGGTTAATTAAGTCTAATTAGGGTTAGACTTAATTAGGATTTAGGGTTACTTAAACCTTATGTAAGTAAGGCTTAAGGGTTATTTAAGTCTAGTTAAGGTTAGGTTTAATTAGGGTTTAAGGTTACTTAAGTCTACAGTAATTAAGGCTTAAGAGTTAATTAATTCTAATTAGGGTTAGACTTAATTAGGGTTTAGGTTTACTTAAGCCTAATGTAAGTAAGGCTTAAGAGTTAATTAATTTTAATTAAGGTTAGACTTAATTAGGCTTTAGGTTTACTTAAGCCTAATGTCAGTAAGGCTTAAGAGTTAACTACGTCTAATTAAGGTTTGACTTAATTAGGGTTTAGGGTTTCTTAAACCTGATGTAAGTAAGGTTTAAGAGTTAATTAAGTCTAATTTGGGTTAGACTTAATTAGAGTTTAATTTAGGTAAGGTTTAATTGATTAATTAGACCTAATTAGAGTTAATTGGTTAATTAAGTCTAATTTGGGTTAAACTTAATTAGGGTTTAAAGGTTAGTTAAACCGAATTTAGGTAAGGTTTAATTAATTAATTAAGTCTAAATAGGGTTAGACTTAATTAAGATTTAAAAGGTTAATTAAACCTAATTTAGGTAAGTTTCAATTGATTAATTAATTCCAATTAGGGTTAGACTTAATTAAGATTTAAAGGTTAATTAAACCTAATTTTGGTGGGGTTTAATTAATTTATTAAGTCTAATTAGGGATAGACTTAATTAGGATTTAAAGGTTAATTAAACCTAATTTAGGTAAGGTTTAATTGGTTAATTAGAACTAATTAGTGTTAGGTCTAATTTGGGTTTATTAAGTCAAACCTAATGTGATTAAGGTCTAACTTGGTTTAATTATGTTTAAATGGTGTCTTAGACCTAATTAGGGTTTATTAAATTAAACCTAATGTGATTAAGGTCTAACTTAGTTTAATTAGGTTTTAATGGTGTCTTAGACCTAATTAGAGTTTGTCTTGAGTTTATTTGGAGTTAGACTCAAAATTGACTTAGTCCATTGTGTAATGGGCTAAGTATGGTGAAGTTTTGAATTTTTTGGGTTTTTAAATATTAATTAAAATTAATAATATTGACTCTAAAAATAAAAATGTCATTTTAAGTTTTCAAAAGGTTAAGATTTGTCATTTTAAGGTTCAAGTTAGTCACCTAAGGTTTCTTAACCTATTTCATTTTTAATTTCCTATTTTCAAATTTTTTATAATTATTTTTAAAAAATAATTACAAATTTTAATATAAATTAGGTAAATTGACTTAGAGGTGTTATCATGGCTTAAAAATATCATAGAATGTTCCTCAGGATGAAAGGATCGTTCAGTGGGAGTTTCATAATTTTCTGATTTATAATTTATTTTTATAAATTAAATAACTCCAGAGAGTATTTAATTATTTAAAAATTAAATATAATTCATTAATTCAAAATTTGTTCCCACAATATTTTCCTCATTGTCCTGAGTTCAGAGATATTTTTTTATATTTTTATGATATTTCTATGTAAAGATACGAATTTTCAAAGTTAAATAGGATTTTTTGAATTAATTTAAACCTTATACTAATTTCCATGCAGGCGATAGCGCAATCCTAGGATTTGTCGAACACCTACGCGGGACTATCTGATAGGCTCGGAATGTCAACACGGGCGACTAGGTGGCCCGCGGTTTCATCTTTTTCGTATTGATGAAACTGCGGTCCGACGAGATCATGACCGTCCTCTTTATAATACATAAAATGGTCGACATTCCGTCGACTTCCTCAACCTATTATAACCCGCATATCGTCCACTTTCAAGACATAAGATCTCACTCGGATCTTAATTAAATTTCATGGAAATCATTTCAAAAGCTTCATCGTGTCATAATGAAGTATTCATACAGATATGTGGGTGTTATGAATTAATCTTCTTCACAAATGTCTAAACCCAACTGATTTTTAGGTTAAAATGACCATACCTTAGCTTGATGAAGTGATGCTTGTCTGGAACGATCGCCAGAACCTTGTGAAGCTTCTAATATGCTCTTTGTGGGATGAAATTGGATGGAGCTTTGAACTCTCCAAAATGATCTCACGGCTTGATGGTGAAGTTGGTTAAAGCTAAAAGGAAGTCCCAATTTTGATTGAGATCTTCTTCGTACACCTCAGAGAAGGTGTAGGAACTGTTAATTTAGAGATTAGGATACATTTATGTAGGACCCGAACCATCTCCTATTTTGGGGTGTTTCGGTCTGGTTAAATTGGGAGAGGAAAATAGGTTTGAAGGCTTGATTCTATGGGGAATCAATTTCCCATGGTCTGGAAAATAACTTTGATGTTTAAATTTTTTGAAATTGGGAAGTTTATATGTCTCTTTTCTATGTGGTAAAGCTCTCAGGTTTGGCTCTTTTATAGCCATGGAAGGCCATGGCAAAGCTTGGATAGGCTTGAGTTCATTTGGGGAAGTTGTTAAACAATTTAATGATGGCCTATGGATGAGATTTCAGCTGAAGGATAAGTTCAATTGACCCTCCCTAGGTTAACCAACATTAAACCCAACCATGGTGAAGATTGGGTTCAAAATTTGGCTTGCTTTTATTGGCTAACTTAAGAGGTGGACAGGGTTAGTTAAATTCAGCCAAATTCACCTCCCCTATATAGTTTTATCATTTCCTTAATGAGGTTTGAAGGAGGTGACACATAATCTCCTTCCTTATTTTCCATGAAAGTGTCATGATGGAGTAACCATGCTAAAAAGAATTGTTAAAGCAAGCTTTTCTTTAATTGGGTGGGGGGAGAGGTGAGTAGTGACTCACCTAAAACACTCCCCTAAGATGGTATGGTTGATTGACACCATTTATGCTCACTTATCATGGAATGATGATGAACTTTCATGTTGGTTAACCATGGTAAAAGAGAGAGCTTTAGTGATGTTTTCCTCTTATTGGGTAGTTAATGAAACACAATGTTATTTTGGCTTGCCACCTCATTTCATGGTAAGAGGTGATTCATGCCTTAGGCTGAAGGAATTTTGCCACCTCATAAAAATGTTATCATTATGCTTAACCTTGATTAAATTTTAGGGATAATGGATTGGTTAATGTGTAATTCATGTTATGATGAGTTTAATGGGTTATGGGTGACCAATTTATGACTCCCCATAATTTAGATTTAACTTCAAAAATCAATCATGGGATTTTGATGTCATGTATGATATCATGGGTTTGAATTCATTTTTGGATCATTTGATCATAATTTCATATTTAATTAATTATGTAATTAATTAAAAATGTTGAAGTTATATCATTAACCCAAAAATTGGTCAAATGTTGACTATTTGACCAATTTTATGAATTTGGCCCAAAACTAGGTATTTTTGACCAAATTTGTCTAAGGATGACCATGGTTGACTAATATTGACCTAGGTTGATCAGGGTTGACCAGTCCAGGTCCAGGGTTAACCCAAGTGATTTAATTAACCTTGTCATGGTTAATTTATTTATAAGGTCATTAATTTTGGTAATAGGACCTAGGTTTAACTAGGGTTAAATAAATGACAAGTTTGATCATTTTAATGTCTGAAATTGATCAAATAAGTAAGGTTTGACCATTTTGGTGTCTAGGTTGCCTTAGTGGTCAATGAGTTTGGTATTGGGTCAATGTGGAGGTCATTAGGTAATGTGTTGACCATCTTGATCAAATTTGACTATTTAGGTCATTGGGTTAACCATTGGGTCAATGTGGTGGTCATTAGGTCATGTGTTGATCATCTTGACCAAATTTGGCCATTTAGGTCAAGAGTTGACCATTGGGTCAGTGTGGTGGTCATTAGGTCATGTGTTGACCATCTTTACCAATTTGACCATTTAGGTCAAGGGTTGACCATTTCGATCATTATGGTGGTCATTTGGTCATGACTTGACCATTTTGACCTAATTTGACAATTTAGGTTAAGGGTTTACCAGTTTGGTTAATGTGGTGGTCATTAGGTCAATGATAGACTATTTTGACCTAATTTGACCATTTAGATAAAAGGTTGAACAGTTTGGTCAATGTTTGATCAGATCAGGGTATGTCATTGTTGATTTGATCATTTAAGAATGTCATTAATATTTGGATCAAAAAGGCTTCATTAGGGTTTTATTCTAGACATTAGGGTTGAGTGAGGATCATTGAGATTTAGGGAGTCAATATTAGGGTTTTGAATGCTACCTCTAAGGCATAGCATTAATTTATATCATCCAAACTGATTCCTACCAATCATCTGAGTGAAGTCCTGAGGGAAAGAGCCACATTAAATTATTTTATTTAGTAGGGGAAGGCAATTGATATCAGATAGATTATTTATGATTGTATTTGAAATTCTGTCAGAGCTATTACTATTGCACTTATGGGATTCACATCCCTTATTCATTCATTATGTGAGCAGGCTGGTGTAAGATCAAATAATTGGGAAGAGGTCATTCAGCCACTTAAGCCTATTACCAGTGTAAATGTGAAGACATATGTTGAACATTCTATTTTTGGATGGAGAGGAGGATTCTCTAGAGCTTCAGGTGCTTCTACTTTTACTTCCTCCACATCTCATGCTTCAACTTTTCATGCATCATCAGATCAGTTTGCTCATTCCCAACTGAACATTTGAATAGAATCAAAGATAATATTACTTATACTACAGATCGAGTACATGATATTGAAGATATGGTAGATCATATAGGGGGTATCTACAGAAACATGGTGAGTATGAGGAGAATTATCATAGTTATATGGATAGACTGATTAGACGAGATTATAGTGTCGTTTTACCTCCACATCCACATTATACCCCATATGAGCCTACACATGCTTGGAATGAAGGAGATAATGATGAGGAAGATGACGAGGATTAGGATTTATATTTTGTATATGTTGTGAACTTTTATGTTATTTTGTATGTTTAGACTTTTATGTTATTTTGTATGTGTGTGAACTATTTATTTATGATTGTTATTTGGACTTTTCTGTTATAAATTTGATGGAAAAAATGATGTATTATGTAGTAAACTACTTTAGTTTTTTTTATGTATGTGTGGATGTTGTTTGTTTGTGTTATGTGATGTGAATGTTTAGAGTTTTTGTGGTAGTAAATGTGTTAATATATTCGTAGTGTATTATGTTTGTTAGTGTTGAACTTATTTCAGTAACTATTAGGAAGGTTTAGAACACTATTAAAATCCACTATTTAATTTCTGCTTAACTTTTTAATTTACAACCGTATATTTTAGTTGTGGATTTCTGTTTAAATAAGTGTGAATTTGCTTTTGTTGTATAGAGTTTTTGTGGTAGTGAATGTGTTAATATATTTGTAGTGTATTTTGTTTTTCAGTGTTGAACTTTTTCCAAAAACACTTAGGAAGGTTTAGAACACTATTAAAATCCACTATTTAATTTCATGCTTAACTTTTCAAATTACTACCATATAGTTTAGTTATGGATTTCTGTTTAAGTATATGTGAATTTGCTTTAGTTACCTCCACTACTTTAGAAGTCTTTTGAATTTCTTTTATATAAAATTTGAAGTTAAAATTTAATCTAGTTGTTTAATTCCTATCTTTAATTGTTATACTTGCATATTTAGGATATAAAAATTCTTGTAAGCATGATACTTATAGTTTTTAACTAATACCCGTGTATCTTTTTACTATGTTTAAATTTTTTATCATAACAAATACTTTAAAGTTTTGGGGGGATGAAAAATAAATTTCAAAAACTTAAATTTTATATGTTCTCAAATGTGCTAAAAATAAATTTGATTTTGATTGAAAAATAATTATGTGTATGAAGTTATATTAGGGAAGTAAAATTTTGAATATAGAAATAAGTAAGAGAATTTAGTTAAAATCTATAGTAGTGATGAAAATTAAAGTTAAAAGTTTCTTAATGAAAAAATGATAAATATTTTGTAGCTATGTTTAGCAGGAAAAATTGTATTTTTCGAAAAATATATGGATTAGACTTTTATTTTTAAAAATTAGAGTTCTTTTATTGAAAATAATTTTCAAAACTTTTATTATATTTCTAAGTAAAATATATATATCTACATTATACTTTAGGAAAGGAAAGTTGGAATTGAAAATTATTAAATGTCTATCCAGATATAGTAATCCTTGTTTAAAAAGCAAAAGAAAAAAAGAAAAGAAAAGAAAAAATAAGAAGAAAATAAAAGTAAAAAAATAGTATGTGAAAAAAAGGACAAGCTTGAGGATTTAAGGGCCTAATCAAAAATTGGTTCCACACCTGATCTTTCTAGAGTATAAGATTTGAGAAAATCTTGAAGCTTATGAATATAATATAGTTAGTATCATTGTTTCTAATAAAGATTTTTTTAAGTGAAGAAAATAAAATAACTAAACCCTATAGTTTGAAAAATCTACAAGTATTTCTAAATAAGATAGAAACTCATATTTTTCATAAACCTTTACCTAAGAGATTTCTAATCTTTAAATTGGTCTCATTTACTAAATTTTTTTCTAAATTGGACAACTTCATATCTAGAAAAAAATTTTAGAAACACCTAAAGAATCGCATCCACATAACTTGCTTGTTTGATTTTATGTGATTATAGTGTCACTTGAGGGCAAGTAACATTTTATGTTTGGGGGATTTTGATATACGTAAAATATATAGTATTTTTATACACATTTTAATACCAATTTTTGATGATATTACAATTTAATGGAAGGTATTTTGTGTATTTTTCTTGCATGTATGATTAAATGGATAGATGTGATAAAAGGAGTGAAAAAGGACCAAATTTGGAGCAAAATGAAGAAAGATAAAAAATTGATCTGTGGCGGCTAAGCGCCCGAGCCTGATGCCTATGCGCTAGATCCTCGCGGTTTAGCGCCGAGATCCCGTGCTTATGCGCTAGAGCCCTGTAGCTAAGCGCCAAGACCTCGTGCTTATGCGTGGCAATTACTTAATAGGATTTAAATAATTTTTAGCTCCATCTTGAAGGGGTGTTTAGGGCATCCCTTGAAACAATGGTGGGTAACTTTCTATTGGGGCCACAATTAATTCATATTACTCTTGAATGGATGCTTCTCTTGGAGAATTCATTGAATCTGGACATGATTTAAAGAGACACGAAGGCACCTGTTGGAAAATTATAAAAAAATGACTTGGAAATCAGAAAATGGTTGTTGTTGGAGGGTGTGTGGTTTATGTTTATTGTGTAGGAGAGTTCTTTTAGTAACACACCACTTCATTTCACCATTTCTACTTACTTTAATATAGCTTGTATTAGGATTAGAAAAGAGAATTAGAGTCCTTAGAGTTGGTCGCCACCCTCAAAGGAATATCGTAAGGAAAAGCAAAGTTTTCAATGGAACTTTAAGAGTTTGGTGGAGAGGATTTTCAGATAAGTCTTTTTCTTTGTTATTACATTTGGTTTTTAATTAAGACTTCTTGTGGTTTCACTATGATTTCTACTTTAAACCAAGTTGTGATTGTATTTTCTCCATGAATTCTGAGTAGTTTTCTTTATTTTTTTTCTTTAATTAATAAAGTAATTAAGATATGGGTGGATGTTGTGTGAATAATAGGAAATCAATGCTGGAAGAAGTTGTGATGATTTAAAACCTTGCACTTCATTTACTTCTTGATTTGGCCAATTAAGATGTTAATATATGTTGTGATAACATGTAAGAAACAGTATGGTATTGTCTCAATCAACAAATGGTAAGAATCACATGAGATTATATGGGTGAGATTGTAGTCCATATGGTTGAGTGCAAATAAATAGGGAGATATACTATGATGGGTGTAGAATTAGAGGGCTTTAGAGTGACTGGCTAAAGCACCCAATTCGATTTATTGTTTTATGTCTTAATACGTGATGTAGTCCCCAGATGGAGTGAGAAGAGGAAACTCTAGAGTGAGAGCTAGTATCTTTCTTGCCTAGCCCGTCTTCAATATTACTAAAACATCAGATTAACCTATGTTATTTATAGCATCTCTTGTAAGGGTGAAGAATATAATTGCTCCTATTTGGCATGACACATTTTTTATACTTCCAAAACAGAATTCCATGACATGATACTGATTCATAATAAGGAAAAAGATATTTTATTTGCATTTGCTTTAATCTTACAAAAATAGACAAAGTAGTTGTTTGCTTTCATTTCAAATTATAAAAATTATCAAAAAGAATCAAACTTTCTTTCATAGAATATTATCTTTAGTTTGGATAAGATCTTTCTTAAATAGTAAAAAGTTATTTTTTGTTTTCTTTTTTTTAAGAAAATTTTTAACATTTTCCCTGTGTGATCGATATCTCGGGGCTTAATCAGAAAGTCCTATATTTTTTGATAATGATACGTATACTTGCGTTGAATCCCATTTTATAATAATAAAAATTAAAACTCTTATTTGCATTAGCATCAAGTTTTTGGCATCGTTGTAAAGAAAGATATATCATTAAAAGAAGTATAAATTCTTATATAAAGCGTAAGTATAAATATTAGGGATCATGTACCCTAACCATATAATCTTTAAAAATCACTCCCTAAATACATATTATCAGAATGATCAATCTCAAGTACATAAACACAATAAATTTGCACGTTACACATTCTTAACATGCTTCTTACTAAACACATAAAGCCACAGCTTGTAAATTTTTATGAAACATAAAATCACAACTTACAAATGTGTATGAATCATAAAACCAAAACTTGTATTTTTTTTAAGACATATAACCACAACATGGACTTTACATAACACATACAACAACAACATCAATTTTTGCATGAAACATAAACCCATAACATTGATTTTTTTATGAAATATATAACCAAAACATTAGAATTTGCATGAAAAATTAATCCACAACATCAATTTTTGCATGAAAGATAAAGCCACAACTTGTATCTTTTTCATAAAATATAAAACCAATGCATGAAAATTTGCAAGAAAATTAAAGACACAATATGGATTTTAAAAAAAAAATATAAAGGCAGAACTTAAAATATCTTCAAGAAACATAAAACTATAAATCATATTTTTTTCATGAAACATAATGCAACAAATTGTTTTTTTTTATGAAACATAAAGTCACAACATGGAACTTTTCATTGTACAAAAAGTTTAGGAATGGACTTTCATGAAACATAAGCCTAAGTAAGGAATTTCATAGAACATAAATCTATGAATGGAAATTTTAATGGATTGGCATGATAAATAAACATAAGCAAGAAATTTTCATGGATTGGCTTGGAAAATAAACTTAAGAATGGAATTTGTCATGGATCAGCATGGGACATAAACATCACCTGGAAATATATTCATGTCACATAATACATTGATTGATCTAAGTGTATTAATCAGTTCATCATATCAATTTATCAAGACTAGTGTCATATATATGAGTAAATGTCTAAACTTTCACAAACTAATAAATTCATATTGCTGTGAATTTTAGTCAATAGTAAGGATAGGATAGGGAGAGCTGGGGTTAGGTTTTGGGCCATACAAATTACAATGGGTGTGTGTTTGTGTGAGTAGATGTTTTGAAAATGGTGAAAGAAGAGGATATGGAGCACTAAGGTTAGGGTTTAAATCATAGAAAGTGAGTTGTGTGTCTATGTGTTATGAGTAGATGTTTTGACCAAGGGGAAAAGAAGGGGACAAGGAGAGCTAGTATTAGGGTATAGGCCAAACAAAATTAGGTGTGCATATGTATGTCATGATGTTTCAGCTAGGAGAGAGAGGGAGTGTGTGGGTGAGTTGATGGGTAGGTTTTGTCTAGAGGAGAGATAAGGACATTGTGCGAAGGCTGAACGGAAATTTTAAAGTTAGAGAGAGGTAGTGTGCATTTAGGTTGATGGGTATGTTTTTGGTATGATAAAGAGGGATTATGTATGTTGGTGGATTAGTAAATTTTGGGTAAGAAGGAGAGAGGTCGACTATGGGGGTTGTGGGTAGAATTTTGGGTAAAAGTGATAGAGAAGGAGAGTGCGGGAGTTTTTGGTACATTTAGGGTTAGTGAGAGAGCAAAAGTGTCGGTTTTTAGAGCTAAGTTTTCAGGTAAGTGAGAAAAAGGACGAGTGTATAGGTAAGACGGAGAGAGGGAGATCAAAGTTGTTTTGAGCTAGGATTTTAACTAGAATTGTGAGAGAGAGATGGTGGTAACTTAGGTGAGTGGTTCAATTTGATAGTGAGGATAATGAAGAAGGAAATGATTAGATCGTGCGGGTATGTTTTGGCAATAGAGAGAAGTGGGGAAGAAAGTGTGTGCTTTGTTATTTCAGCAATGGAAATAAGAAATAAATTAAGTGAGAGTCCTTAGGTGTTTCGATGATGGAGAGAAGAAAGAGAAAGTGAGAGCTTTGATGTTTTATCCATTAAGAGAGAGAGAGAAAGAAAGTGTGACTGCTTATGTTTTTAAGCCATGGAAAAAAAAGAGAGCAGAAAGTGTAAGTGTGTGTGGGATTACTATGAGAAAATTAATAAAACATACAAAGAGAACATAGAATAATAGAAAGGGATGGATGACATAGAATGAGGGGACAAAGGAGGATTTCAACTACTTATGGAGAGAAAGGGTGGAATGGTTAGTTAGGAAAGAAAAGGAAGGGACATTTTGAAATGTATGGTGAAATTCAAATTGTGGGGTGTTTGGATACAGGTTTGGCAAAAATTACAACCCTAGCTTGTTTGAATGAGAATAATTCAACGAATGCACTAGTTTAATTAGTTTGGGTTAAGGTGGTCTCAATTCAAGATATGTCGATTCAAAGTGGAAAGATGGTTTTGGGTGGTTAGAGGTGGTTATGGCCAAAATATTGAACTTGAATCATTTGGCTCATAAAAATTAATAAAACACACTAGTGAAGTTTATTTTGGAAAAGTTGGGCCCTATCTCAAAATATTTGAAGTCAAAGAATGGGTCTCAACCAAAGGGGAAAAAAATTTTGGTAGATTTTGAATGAAATTTTTTAGTTTATTTTGATTGATTAGTTTAAGTATTTTTATTTTACATTTAATTTGGTTGAAGTTTAGTTTTGATTTAAGTTCATTTTAGTGAATTCTTATAATTATTCTTCTTAATATCAAAATTTTTGTACAAATTATCATTGTCTTAATGACCACCAAATAAAGACTAATTTGGACAAGAAGGTGTTCAGCTGAAAGGCTTCGATAATCCGTACGCAGTTATGTAATCCATTTTGAAAAGTAGTGCTTATTTTAAAAAAAAAATTATATGACCAATTTTCAAACATAAAAACATAAAACTAAATGTTTTATGTAAAAAGGATGCTCAATTATCATAAAACTAGTATGCATGTTTCTTATATGTGATAATGAACATCATGCAATTTATAGACTAAATTTTAATCATTATATTGATTTGTGGAGAAAATGATAAAGTTGGGGTGATAAGAGCTCTGTTCATGCTTGGAAACTCAAAGTGAAATGTTTAATGTAATAAAAATGTTATATAATAGTCAAAACTATTTACATGGTCTTTATTTGTAATAAAAAATATCATGTAACATCCAAAATGAAGATTAAACTTCTACAATGATATCTATAGAATTTGGTTCAAGCTATTTTTTTTTTGTACAATGCTATGGTTTAATTGAATTTGGTTTTTCTTGGTTCTATTGAGTTTCGTTAATTCCCAATTTTGCTCGGTTCAGTTTTAAGTTTAGTTTAAATTATGGTTATCTCAAGTCATAACTCAAGTGAGGTTTAAATTATAGGTTTAAGTCTGAGTTCAATTAAGTCATCTTGTAACTAAAAGGGAGATCCTCTGTCTTAATCATATTGGATGCAAGCCAAAAAAAAGCATTGGCTATAAATTATGGTCATAGTTAGTCTTTTTGTTTCCATCTAGAAATCGCTTTTCAACCTTCTAAAACAACCTTGAAACTAACCTTAAAACCAACTTTCCTCTATATCGATCATATTGAATGCAAGCAAAATAAGACAAGGTTAGCTAAAAAGTATGGTAAAAAATTAAAATTTTTTTTCCACCTTAAAGTCTCTTTTCAACCTTTCAAACCAACCTTGAAACTAATCTTAACTTTCAAAACCAACATTCAAACACAAAATTAAATCTTCTTAACTCAATCTTCAAGTCAAACTTAATCTTTCAAATAAAACTAACCAATTTATAACATTTGAAATTCAAACTTGTAATCAACCCATACCTTTTGAAATCAAACTTTTCGACTCAAATCCAATCTATATTAAAATGAATCATAAATCTTTCTGGCATTTTGCCATCTCAACCCTAAGGTACATAGTCTTCCCATAGTAGGTTAATCCCTTTTTGGGCCATTCCATGACATATCATCGTTGGATTGTAAGTCCAACTCTTTGAATGCCAAGAAACTCTTCTTTAAACAAGAAACTCCCTCATTTAAAAATCTCTTCAAAGCTTAAATATTTTTATTTGAAACCACCAATCTTGAAATCATGTATGACATAAGCCAACCATGTTTCAATTATTTTCTCAAGTGTCTATAACGTCTAGGATGTAATTAATTATGAGAGTTTACTCTTGTAGAAATAACAGACCCCAAAATAATATAAAACTTATAATACACTTGTTAGATTGGAGAATAAATCTTTTGTTAGTGTAGTCTATCTGAAAGACCTACAAAATCAAAATAATTTGATCCATTTTAAGATAATATTTATATATCTTGGGGTTTTATATTATTCTTTAAATGATGCATCTTATCACTTAAATTTTTTTTAAGTTTTGTGGTATACAGGTCAACATCATAACAAAAAAATTCCCACAGCTTAAATTATAGGTAAAATGAGTCTAGTGAAACATGATAACTACTACTTTAATCAATGATTTTTGTTTTTAGATAACCTCCTTTATGATATAAATAACTATAGAGCATAACTCTCTCGGGAAGATATACATTGGCATATACTTTCCTTCCTAAAATTAACGGTGGAAAATCTCTAACATTGATCCAAGTCTAGAAGTTATTTTTTTTATTAGATCGATTATTGAAGATTATATTCCTAATTTTAAGATATTTTCCTTTTATAATGTTATATTTGATCATAGAACAAGAAATTATAACACTTATGTGGTCCAAATCACACTCGTCGTCACAACAAAATTTTAAAAAAAATATATTCCTTCTCTTCAAGTGTTTATATTACATGTATGCATAAAATGCTGGACTGTAACAGTTCATTAAATTATCTATTTTCTTTACATATTGTTGTATTTACAAGAATAAATGAGGTTACAACATGAAATAATTAAGAATGATCCCTTTGTTCTATAACATGACCAATTAATAATAGTTAAATTTTATGTTTAAAAAAATTATATTTAATATTAAGAATTACCTTATTATTATAATAAATCATATGACTATTTAAGTATACTAAGACTAGAGGCATGCCATTTTATTTAATAATTTATTTAATACTTAATTTAAAAATTCTAATATTAAAATGAAAAATCATTATTTAATTAGATACCAAATGATAAGTTGCCATTGTAGCCTAACACAATTGTTTGAGTTATCCATAAAATAACGAATCTTCTTATACATGAACTTTGATGTCATGATAGTCCACAAGCTCTTAATAATTTAGCTTAAGACTAATATATAGTTTGCTCAACATATTGCTAGTGGCAACTTTTTTATGTGCTACTTACAACTTTTATGTTGTTTTTAATAAGATATTGACATAAATTTGTTATAGTTAATTTTTCACACTATTAAAAATAATCACTAAAAAAGAGCTAGATGTATAGATAATGATGTATGTTGCATTTAAATTTTACTAAATAGTGAGAAAATATTCAAATATATAAATTCCAACATATATTTACTAAATATTTTGATGTGGTGTTTTATTTATTTTTCTTACTCACATTTTGTTATATTATGATGACTTATTTGTATTTTACCCCACTGCTATACTTGCAATCAAGATAAGCTTAGTGTCTACAATAAAGTACAAACAAAATTATTGATCAATAATATTTTTAACTTCAAATGTAGGATTATCCCAATATGTAATGGAGATGCTTACAAAATGCAATTTAGGTGGAATGTTTTAGAAGTAGAGAGAATTTTAAACTTGTATCTTGATAGTATTATATGTATTATTTTTATAAAATAAGGCCAAAGGTTCTCTCTCTCCTCTCTCTCTCTCTCTCTGTCCAACTCCCTCTGTACCTATATAGACACGCACGCATGCATTTATTTACGTGTGTGTCTATGTTCGTGTGTACACATAAGAAGATATATATATATATATATATATATATATATATATATATATATATATATATATATATATATATATATATATATATACCTTTGAATTCTTATTTATTTACATATATGATATTTACTTTTAATATTTATGCATAACACCATTGTCGTGCAATTTAGGACTAACAAAATGCAAATCCAGAAGAATAACAGAGAGATTTAACGAGGTTCGGCAAAGATGCCTACATCCTCGAGAGCAGAGCTGCGAATTCACTATTTCAGAGGAGTTACCAAAGCACATTCCTTTTCTCAGTAAAACTTAGCTGAACTACTGTGAACACCTTGCCCGAAGCTTTTTCTTGTTCGCGTCAAAGCCTCGGCCAAACTCCTCCTATTGCAAAATCACCTGCAACAAACCTGCGAACTTCGCTGGCCGAACTCCTACGTTCGCAAAACCAGATTCCTATTAACCGGAACCAAACTCTACCTGATGCAAAATCACCTGCAACAAACTTGCGAACTCTGCCGGCCAAACTCCTTTGTTCACAATACATGATTCCTATTCACCGGAATCAAACTCCACCTGTTGTAAAATCACCTGCCACAAACTTGCGAACTCAGCTGGCCAAACTCTTCTGTTCGCAAAACACGGTTCCTATTTAGCGGAACTAAACTTCACCTATCGCAAATCCTCATGCGACAAACTGACGAATTTGCTGGCTCCACTTGTCGCAAATCCTCATGCGATAAACTGACGAATTTCGCTCACTCTACTTGTCCTTCGCTCCCCAACCCACTAAATTCCAAGAGACGCTCCTTTTCACCAGGAGACACACCTCTTTATTCTAAGAGACTCTAAACTTCCGGTATATGAGCCATACCTAACAAATCTCCACCTTGGCGAATATCTAGCCCCTTAGGAGATATGCATTACCCGGTATATGAGTCATACCTAATAAATCTCCACCTTGGCGAATATCTAATCCCTTAGGAGATATGCATCACCCGGTATATGAGTCATACCTAACAAATCTCCATCTTGACGAATATCCAGCCCCTTAGGAGAAATGCATCACCCGGTATTTGAGCCATACCTAATAAATCTCCACCTTGGTGAATATCTAGCCCCTTAGGAGAAATGTTTCATGGAGTTTCTTACACCATAGTAGGTTGGGCAACCAAGCCATCTGACCTGGCTTGGTCAACCGTGCCATCTAGCACCCAAAGCACATTCCTGTTCGAACAAAAACTCAGTCGAACTACTCCGAACACCTTGCCTGAAGCCTTTTCCTGTTCGCATCAAAGCCTCAGCCAAACTCCTCTTGTCGAAACTCTTCCTGCGACAAACTTGTGAACTATGCTTTGCCTCTGTCCCGATTAACCTGTCATGATTCACCTGCCGTAAAATCACCTGCAACAAATCTGCGAACTCCGCTAGCCAAACTCCTATGTTCACAAAACCAGGTACTTATTAAGCGGAACCAAACTCCACCTGTCGCAAAATCAACAGCAACAAACTTGTGAAATCAGCTGACCAAACTCCTCTGTTCGCAAAACATGGTTCCTATTCAGCGGAACCAAACTCCACCTGTTGCAAATCCTCATGCGACAAACTGACGAATTTGCTGGCTCCACCTGTCGCAAATCCTCATGCGACAAACTGACGAATTTCGCTGACTCCACCTATCGCAAATCCTCTTGCGACAAACTAAGGAATTTCGCGGACTCTACTTGTCCCTCGCTCCCCCAACCCACTAAATTCCAAGAGACGCTTATTTTCACCAGGAGACGCACCTCTTTATTCCAAGAGACTCCAAATTTCCGGTATATGAGTCATACCTAACAACCATATCTAGGCATCAAAAGTTGTATCTCTCTTATTAAAAGTTATACTTGTCATATATATGTGATATGATATTTGTTGGTATTATAAGTGTAAAAAAGTGAACATTAGAGGTTAGATGTGTAAATGCATAGGAATTGAGTTGAATGAATGTACATGCACCTTGTATAAATAGCCTAGTTGCCTCTGCCTGAAATACATTAAATATGTGCAATACTTTTAGGACAACGTCCACTTTTATAAATTATATTAAATTAATAACCATAACAGTTGGCTCATGGCCCTATGCAGACTTTCAAGACAAATTGAACCTGACTGCCAACGTCATGCAATGTTTCTCATCAAGCTCAATCGCACCATCAATCAAATTTTGAGAGAGTAACATAAAATTTATACGTACGTAAAGAAAATAATATTGAATAGCATATAATTATAGTTTGTTTTTTCCTACTAAATCAACTATATATAGTGTAGAGATTATCTTTCAGTTTAATGCGAGATGCTTTGAACTTAACTGGGAAAATTGCAAAACAACTTTTATCGTCGCATATAGTTAATGGTTAATTATTTTTCTGCACTTTGTTAGATAAAATAAGAGGATTATTAGTTTTCTCAATCACAACCGGCAATCATGCCGACGACGGCACTCAGAACATTGAATTTAAGGAGCGTTTATATGAAAATATCGGTAAAACCATATGGGTCACAAGTCAAGAGAAAGGCTAGAGTGGCATTTCTATCACCAAAGCACCAACCATGTGTCCCCCGCTACCAATCTTTTTGTCAAACGTCTTTTCAAATAAAGACAAAATGGCGCCATATAATCTCAAATGTTTGTCCGGAATATCTACTTCGTAGACCAACTCTCTTGTACATCTTACGAAGACCTTTGTTTTATTTTTTAAATAAAGACCCGCATATACAGGTGGCCTGCTGATTGTTTTAGGTATTCATATTGCATATCCGTTTGTATGAATTTTGTTTTACATGTTTATCTTTTAATTATCTTCTCATAGTACCATTTTGCTTTTTCTGTTTTTGAAATGTCGTGGATATAATCAGATTTATATAATTAGATTTATTTGAGTATATAGTAATATTACAACAACAGCGAAGTCTATATGATTCATTTTTCTCAATTGCGTCTTATTTGGAGTCATCATTTCATTTAATTCTAATAAATTAAGATCATTATTTATAGAATAAGCCCCGAGTCTTCCTAGGTCTATCTCTTCTTTTCTTAACATAAGTCGAATCTAAAACATCTATTTTCTTAATCGGATTATCAGATGGCCGGCGTTTCATGTGACCTAACCATCAAAGGCGACTCTCTCTAATTTTGTTCGTCACTGGAGCTACACCAACCCTATCACGAATATAATCATTTGGCATTTTGTTTCTAAATGTAAAGTCACTCATCAACCTAATCATTATAATCTCGGCAACATTTAAATTAGTATTATGCTTCTCTTTTAGAGGCCAACATTCAGCACCACAAAGCATACCAGGTCTCACCACCATCTTATAAAATTTTCCTTAAAGTCTAAGCGGTACATTCTATCACACAATAAAACCGAAGAATTCCTCCACTTCAACCAAACAACTTGAATTCTAACATTAACATCCCCATCAATATCACCATCGCTTTGAATAATAGAACGGAGATATCTAATTCGTTCACATCTTTTAATAATTTGATTACCTAAAATTACACTTCTGTCACTAGAGCTACTATTACTAAAGTTATATTCCATTTATTCAGTTTTAGTTCTACTCAAACGAAAGTCTTTAGACTCTAATGTAAACCTCTAAAATATTTGAAATTTAATAAGATAAAAGAATTAATGCTGCTTATACAATTCCAAATGATATTGTCAAAAATACTTTTAATAATACTTTCTAGAAACAGATGTATCTTTATATCATTTTTTACCTCTTATCATAATTAGGCATATATTGTATAATATGATAGTGCAGATGAAGTTGAACCTAACACATAAATGAGTCGGTTTTGTCAACTCGGCGTGCTTTGTCCTCTACATGTGGGTCCACCCTGTTCCATTTGGAATAATGCTTCCATGCCGTAAACCGTGTGAGAGCAGGACAGGCAATAAAAGCTCAATTAGTCATGGTTAGAAATTCTTAGGACTGATCAAAGAAGCAAGCATTCCTATTGGAATTTGACGGTCTGTTTTCTTTAATGAATTCATTACTAATTATACCTTTTTGTTAACTTATTTTGAATTATTTTGGTAAATGGAGACGTGCTTTTTGAAAATTTAAAAATTTTTTACTTTTTCAAAATTTCAAAATTTAATATTTTTTAAAATTTCAATACAAAAATTTGCTCAAAACCAGTCAACTAACTATGCACATGTGGGAGTACTAGGGACTTCTTCATTAAGTTCGGATAAAGCTTCGGAATTTCATACAGTTGTATGCTTATGTGTTTTGTCTGTTTATTTAAATTTTGGGAGGTGTTGGGGATGAGATGGTAGCCTGATAATTTAATTACTATTTTCATACCCAAACAACTCATGCTCTGACAGGCTTAAAAATAAACAAAAAAAAAAAAATAAAAAAAAAATGGAAATATGACAAGGCAATAATGAATCTGGCATCATCTAAGGTAATTGATAGCAATATTTAGAACTGCTATCAAAATCGAATCTTCAAATATCTATACATCAATCAACCTATACTTTGGCACTCTGAGTATTATAAAAAATATTACATGAACATATCAATCTCTCGAAAATAAATAATTGGTATTGAAATGATAATTTCAGTGAATCATTTGACGGATTTAGATTTGTCTATCAAATCCTTAACGAAATGCTTTTAGCGACATAAAATCAGGTCGTAATAATTATTTTGGCAGTGTTTCTGCTGCTACTTTCTGCAGAAAGTGGATTTAAGTTACTAGAATTTTTAACGCTATTCATCGGCTGAGAATTCCACCATTTAGTTACTAGTAGAAAATCTGCCAAAATTTTAGTGATCAAATTTTCATTGAAAATTTTTCACCATAAATCTGCCCGTAAAATTTTTCTATTTTCTGATAGTTTTTTTTCCCAAAAGTGTTGAATTCGAATCTGTCAGGTGAACCACAATCAACAAAAAGAAGATAATACATAAGAGAGAAAAAGAGTGCAAAGCAGGAATATGGTTATTTAGAGATTATTCATTAACCCTTCATTGTACATATAACCCCTATTTATGGGCAAGGGGGTACAAAGTGGAAAATTACATGGTTGCTTCTATTTTTATAAGGGTGTTACATAATATTTTTGGCATATTGAAAATAAAGAAGCATATGGTTCGGCTACCTTATCGTTCGTTCAACGATGACCTATAATCTGTAGGTTGGTCAAGTACATTCGACCGACTGTCGAAGTTGGGAGATCAACCCACTCTAGAGGTTCCTTGATAATCCAGACTCCACTTGGTTGTCTGGACATTGCTTAGTCGTCCAAACATCATTCGATCCGATTAGCTCACTTGGCCGGTTGTCTCAGTCCAATTATCAGCTATTGAGCCTTGGATGGATAACTCATGTTGCAAAAATGTACTAGGCTATCAGGAAAAGAGTGAACCGTCATAATTTGATAGGTAGCCTAACCCCTTTTGATAGGAGATCTATCTGGAAGGTTCGATGAATGTTTGGTGATTAGACGCTTGGCCATTTGAAGAGCCTTGGAGGCTCTTGCAGGGCGATTGGTGTTATCATGTAAGAGTTGAATTAGTGTCTTCAGTAGTTAGATAGGTCTTGATCTTTGACTTGGAAGATCTTCGTTCAGTCAATCTAAATCCTATCCTAATATTGATGGAGCTCGTTAACAGGATCTTTTGGTCTTCTGCTAACATGGTCCCTGCTTCTTCTAATGCGCCATTCTTAACCGTACTTTTTGTCTTGTAGTATATTGAATTTCCTCGAGATCTGTACCGATTCATTTTCAACATACATATTTTGTTCCCAAATTCTCTTGTCTCTTGAAAATTATACTGCAATAAGAAAAAATGAATTAATGCAAAAAATAGTATGATTTATATTCATATTAAGTATTTCAATAATTAAACTCTCTAGATTTCCATACCCATTACCTTATATAAATAGGGCATGATTAGTGCTTTTATTATCCTCATCATCTAAGAGAGTTTTGTTCAGTTGGCTGGTTTTTAAAAGATCTTCTTAAAAACAACAAGAAAACGTCGACTGGCTGTATGCCCAAGGAATTATTAGAGAAAGCATTTGGCGACTCTGCATTGCATGCCTGCCGGGAGAAGAAGCTCGATAAGAAGAAGTAAGTGGTGGGAGGCAACCATTCTGAGGGTGAGAAAACTTGAACAATGACGTTGGGCAAAGGGAGCCACCATAAAGTGTGATGAAATCTAGGATAATGAGAGACCGGTGGAAGTATGTCAGCCTAATTATGTGAGGCAAATTAAGCAACATGCTAAAAGATGAAATAGGTGGAAGACCCTAGAGGTGACTGATAAACCTAAAATATATAGTATTTTATACACATTTTTATACCTATTTTTGATGATATTGCACTTTAATGGAAGATATGTTGTGTATTTTTCTTGCATGTATGACTAAATGGATGAATGTGATGAAAGGAGTGAAAGAGGTCAAATTTGGAGCAAAATGAAGAAATGTGCAAAATTTATCTGTGACGACTAAACGTCCAGATGGCGCTTACGCGCCAGAGCCTCGCGGCTAAGCTCTTAGACCTGGAGCTTACATGCCAGGAGCCCTCGAGCTAAGCATCGAGACCTCGCATTTACACGTGGCAGTTACTTAAGAGGAGTAAATTAATTCTTGGCGCCATTCTAATCTCTTAGTACAAACATGGGTAACTTCCTATTAGCGCCAAACTTAATTTAAATTACACTTGAATAGATGCATCTCTTGGAGGATTCATTGAATCTGGACATAAATTGAAGAGAAATGAAGGCACCTGTTGGAAAATTATAAAAGAAGACTTGGAAATAAAAAAAATGACTGTTGTTGGAGGGTGTGTGGTTTATGTTTATTGTGTAGGAGGGTTATTTTAGTAACACACCACTCCACTTCACCATTTCTACTTACTTTAATATAGTTTGTATTAGGATTAGAAGAGAGAATTGGAGTCCTTAGAGTTAGGTGCCACCCTTCAAGTAATATTGTAAGGAAAAACAAAGATTTCAAAGGAACTACAAGAGTTTGGTGGAAAGAATTTTCAGATAAGCCTTTATCTTTGTTATTACATTTGGTTTTTAATTAAGACTTCTTATGTTTTCACTATAATTTCTACTTTTAAACTAAGTTGTGATTGTATTTTCTCCAAGAATTCTGAGTAATTTTTTTTATTTCTTTCCTTAAAATGATGAAGTAATTAAGTTGTGCATAGATGCTGTGTGAAGTATAGGAAATCAATTTTGGAAGAAGTTGTAATGATTCAAAACCTTGCACCTCATTTACTTCTTGATTTGGCTAATTAAGATGTTAATATATGTTGTGAGAACATGTAAGAACAGGTTTGGTATTGTCTCAGTCAACAATTGGTAAGAATCACATGAGATTATATGGGTGATAATATAGTCCATATGGTTGAGTGCAAATAAATAGGGAGATAAACTTTGATGGGTGTAGAATTAGAGGACTTTAGAGTGACGGGTTAAAACCCCCAATTTGATTTATTATTTTATGTCTTGATACACGATGTTAGCTCCCAGGTGGAGGGAGAAGAGGAAACTCTAGAATGAGAGCTAGTATCGTTCCTGCTTAGCCCGTCTTTAAGATTACTAAAACATTAGATCAACCTATGTTCTTTATAGCATCTCTAGTTAGGGTAAAGAATATAATTGCTCATATTTGACACAATACATTTTAGATACTTCCACAACAAAATTCTATGACTTATTACTGATTCATAGTAAGGAAAAAAATATTTTATTTGCATTTGATTTAATCTTGCAAAAATAATTATCGTAGTTGTTTGCTTTCATTTCAAATTATAAAAATTATCAAAAAAAATCGAACTTTCTTTCCTAGAATATTATCTTTAGTTTGGGTAAAATTTTTCTTAAAAAGTAAAAAAGTTATTTTTCTATTTTCTTTCTTTTAAGAAAGTTTTTAACATTTTTTCCTGTGGGTTCAATATCTCGGGATTTTATCAGAAAGTCATATATTACTTGATAATGATAAGTATACTTGCGTAGATCCCATTTTAGAATAATGACAATTTAAGACTCTTATTTGCATTGGCATCAAGTTTTTGGCGTCATGATAAAGAATGAGATATCATTAAGAAGGAAGTATAAATTCATATATAAAACATAAGCATAAATATCAGGGATTAAGTTTTTGGTGTGGTTGCCGGGGAAATATAATTAAAAAGAAAAAAAATTTCAATTACTTATAACAATATATATAAAAAAGAGAGAATTTTTAGAAAAAACTAATTTTTACTTTTTAAAGTCTTTTTTAACTTTGTTAGATTTATTTTAGGAAATTGTTGTGTTGTTTTCATATAAGTTATTTTTTTATTCTGATTCATAATAGTGTATGCGTAGTTCAGGTTCTGAAGAACTTGTACCTTACGATTCTAAATTAGAAAGAACTATTAGAAAAATCAGAAAAATTAAAAATACAGAAAAGATAAAAATATTCAAGAAATGGAAAATCAAAATAATCAACATGTTGTAATTCATCAAGAATTTAGACCTTTAAGAGATTATGCTAACCCTACAATTGATGAATTTCATGGTAGTATTCAAAAACTGTTATAGCTGCTAATTCATTTGAACTTAAGTCTGATATTATCCAAATTATATCTAGTAATCAATTTGGGGGAGCACCAACTGATGATCCAACTTTACTTCTTGCCAATTTTCTAGAATTATGTGTTATATTTAAATATGATGGTGTTTCGGATGATGCTATTAGACGTAGACTTTTTTCGTTTCTCATTGAGGGATAAAACTAAGATGCGGTTAAATTCATTAGCACCTGGATCTATCAAAACTTGGGGTGATTTAACGCAAAGTTTGCTTGCTAAAAAGTTTCCACCATCAAAGGCTATAAAGCTTAGAAATGATATTGCAATTTTTTGTTAGTTTAGAGGGGAATCTATTTATGAAGCTTGGTAACGTTTTAAAGATCTCCTGAGAAAGTGTCCACATCATTTGATACCATATTAGTTAATAATTCAAACTTTTATAATAGATTAGTTGGATCTCTTAGATCTATTATCGAAGCTCCTGTTGGTGGTTCATTGATGTCTAAACAAATTATTGATGCTTATGCTTTAATTGAAGAAATTGCTACAAATAATTTTCAATGGCCTTCTGAGAGGGTGTTGACCTCACTTTTAGTTGAGGTCTAGTCTTTCTTTAGAATAGCCTAAGGTCTAGCCATAGGACTCTCCTGGTGACTTCCTTAGAAGACTAGTAATGGAACCCCTCCCCATAGAAATTTAAGCTTTTCTCACTTCACTGTGAGTTTTCATATGCTTAAGGCCTAACCTCCAATTTTGGGAGGAAGAGAATGAGCATAAGGAGGCCTATGGGAAGTTTCTTATAGGTGGTCAAGCCATAGGATTAACCCTGGGAAGTCTGGAGCTTACACCACACTCACACTACACATTGAAAACCTTAAACAAAGCACACTACCTTTTGATCACCTAACTCTTTGGAAACTCATGTAAGTGTTTTTCCCAAGCCTTTAGCCTTAGGCTAGGGTTTGGCTAGTACCAATACATAGAGGTCCAAATGAGGGTGACCCTTGGTCCATGGCTCAATCCATACAATTCCATACTACTCACCTTTAATCAATCCCAGTTTGCCCAAACATTCCAAATTTCTAGCCCCTTTACCAAAAATACCCAAAATTCCCAAAATACCTAAAATTCCCCCAAAACCCTAAAACCCCCCAAAATTTCCAAAATCACCCAAATTGTCCATACTTCTCCAAAAATCATTCCAAAATACCCCCTACCACTAAAATTGACCAAAATTGCCCAAAATTGTCAAATTTCCCCAAAATACCCAAAATAATCAAAATAACCCTCTTAGCCCAAAATTCCAAAAAATTCCCATAAATTTCCAGAACATCCCAAATTTTCCTAATTTCATTTTTCTCAACTACCACATGACCCAATTTGGCCAATTTAGTCCAATTTGACTAAAAGCCCCAATTTGGCCCATTTAACCCAAAAATGCCCAAATCAAACTAAATGTCCACCAAATTGACTCCAATCTTGCCCAATTTCAACTCCAAACTTTAATTCAACATCTCCAATACCAATATAAACCAAAATCCAAGCCAAATTTAACCCACATTTGAATTCAATTTCACTTGAAATCCAAAATCCCAAAATTTCTTAAATGATCAAAAATCCCCAAATTTACCCAATGTCAATCAATTCCCACAAATTTTAATCCTAAACCCTACATAACACTCCTATGAATCACATGCAACATTCAATTGCCCACAATTTGAGCCCAAGTCTCACCCAAATCCACTTGAAATCCAAAAATACCCAAGTTTAACCCTAGTTAAACACATGCCCAAAATATACCAAATTGATTGGCCTAACCCTAAAATTTCCACCCAATTGATGTTGAGAACTCTTCACCACATTCCCCAAGTTGAGCCTTCAATTAGCCTTGGACCCAACCGTAGCTCAATCTAAACCCAAGTTGACCCAACTTACCCCAAATTGGCCAAAATCCCAAAATCCACCAAATTGACCCCTCAATTGAACTCAAAACCACTCCAAGTCTTCATGAAAAATCTTCATTAAAATCATCTACACAATGTTGCTTAAGATACTTTAGCTCAATTCAAGCTTAAACACAAACTAGCCCAACTTCAACCCAAATGGACCAAATTGAACCTGTGGCTAAATGTGGCAAATTGTGACTTGATGAGGCAAAATTGACTCCACCACAGCCAACCCTAGGACCCCTAGGACTGACCCAAACCCACCTAAACCAATGTATAAGAGCCATGGAACAAAGGTCCCTTGAATTAGGGGATTTCACCCCTTATTTGATCCTTAAACAAGATATCCCCACCATCATCACTTGTCATTTGGGGTTAATCATCATTAATCCTCCCTTGGCTCACCTGAACCACTTGGCCACCTCCCCTGGTCAGCTGGCCTAGTGGCCGAAAATGCCAAAACC
Organism: Papilionanthe hookeriana x Papilionanthe teres; assembly: GCA_022702705.1. NCBI lineage: Eukaryota > Viridiplantae > Streptophyta > Magnoliopsida > Asparagales > Orchidaceae > Papilionanthe > Papilionanthe hookeriana x Papilionanthe teres. Next base: position 15,429,669 of record CM040426.1, on the reverse strand, counting down.
GAGAGCCACCTCCCTCTTGGCCAAACCCAAACTCCACCCTATGGCCAACTCAGCCCAAAATTGCCACCAGAGCTCCTCTGCACTCCACCTAGGCAGCTCTTTGCACCTGAATTGAAGCCCTGGCAACCACCCCAACCATGGCTATTTAAACCACCACCCTTCACGACCAAAAGGGAGTGCTGAAAATTTCTTAACCAAACTCAGCCAAAATCTCACCAGAGCTCCTTTAGACCTCCCTAAGACCATTCCAGCCACTTTGCCCCTCTGGTTCCTACTGCTGAGCTCAATTTTAGAGCTTAAACTTGGCTGGAAACCAGGACACTTTCCAATACACCTCCACACAGCACCAAATCTCAATTATCTGCACCCACACCTTCCCAGTAGTGAAAGAAGAAGATCCCCCATCAAAGCTCCATCACAGAAGGCCTCTGCACCAAACTTCCATCAAAGCTCAAAATTGGGTTTGGTCACTTTCATACTTAGACAATTCACCAGGGCAAAAGGCTTCATCCCTTAGCTCCTAGGTCTCCAATGAAGGCGTAGAGCATCTCTGATTAAAGCTTCACTTCACAGAGCTAAGGTATTTCCTCCTTCTTCTCAAGCTTCTCTGGATTCTCGATGTAATTAAAGTTAACTTAAACTGTGATTAGCCGTATGGATATGTTCGCCATGCTTAGACGAGTCCATAGAATCAAACCTGAAGTGATTTGGTTGAGTTTAGGCTGAGATATTAGGGTTTTAGGGTGGACGGCTCTCGGGATGAACTAGTTGGGGACGAAGCTCAGGCGCCATTGGATCATCTGTGTATTAAATGGAGGGCTAAGATGGCACCATATGGGAAGACGAAGCAGAACCGCGGAGCCGCGTGGTGCTAACTCAGAAGGCGGGACCTAACCAGAAGGAGACGCATGTGCTTCCGACCCGCCGTAGGATTACGTAGCGTCGACGTGGTTAAGTAGGAAAATCCTTATTTTTTGAATTATTTAAAACACCAGAACTTTAAAAATTTAAATATTAGCCTAGAAAAATCAGAAAAATAAAAAAAAAATACCCTGTTGCTCAGTGAATAGAGGAGAACAATGTGAAAATGGTTTGAAGTATTTTTTATGAATATTCAATTTTTTTTAATTTAAATTCTGATTTCAGTATTTCAGTTCTTCATTGACCTAGACATTTCACCAAGGCTAGAGCTTTAGGGGTCTTGTTCTATCTGTCATAAGGGATCTTCTCGATTTTTCCAAAGTTAGGGGGCATCCCTATGAGAAGATCTCTATTTTTCAAGTTATTATGTCTGTTTTGGTATAAAAATTATAATAATTAAAATAATAATCAGAAAAATACAAAGTAAATTTTGGTAGGTCTCTTATGATCAGAGGACCCAAGGATAATTATTTCATGGGCTAAATCACTAAGATATGCACTAATCACCAACTTGACCTAAAATAAAATTTTAATTAATTAAGACAAAATAAAAATCAAAATAATCTAAAAATGATTCTCCATTGTGCTTCAAGGATAGAGGAACTCCCCTAAAAATTTTGAAGTCATTTGGAATTAATTTAACAATTTAAATGATTTTCTTAAGTCCAATGGCATTTTTGACACTTAAATGAAATTTAATATTAAAATATAACTCAAAAAATTATAAAATTAGTTTTGGGAGTACTCTGTGATCAGAGGAATTTTCCAAAAATAAAATTGAAATTTTTATAAAATTTTCATTTTAAATCACATTTTAATATTTAAATAATTTAAAAATAATAAAAATCATAAAAATATTAAAATCATCAAATTATCACTTTTGATCTTCTAATCACTTAGGAACCATCCCCATAATTTTCCTAAGTCTCTAAGTTAAAATATCTATTTTTAAAGGCTTAAATTAATTTTTAAAAGGCTAAAAAATGAATTTCCTTAATTTTGCACTAAAATAATTCTAAAAATTAAAAGAAAAATTAGAGAAATATGAAATTTGTTTCTCTAGGTTCCTTGACCTCAGAGAGATTTTTGAAAAATATAAAATTGAAATTTCAACTTTTAAAATATTTTATAATTATCTAAAACTCTAGATATTAAAATAATTCTAATAATTAAAATTAGCTTCAAAAAATCGTGAAATTTAATCCAAGTGGTCCTCTAGTCTAGGTTTACCTCCAGTAAATATTTCAAAGTGAAATATATTTTTTGATCAAGTTTTTAATTTTCACTAAAAACCTCTATTTTTTGCATTAAAATAAAAATATAAATTAAATTAAAATTTGAAAAATCACATTTTCTCCTCTGATGTTTTAATTAGCTCATTAGTGAGGTAACATAAAAATTTCAAAGTCATTTGAATTGAATTTAAGGAATTATGAAGTGATAAGGCCCCAAGGGCAAAGTTGTAATTTTAAGGGTTTTAGCCTTAACTAACATTTAGGCCTAATTAAAGGGTAAAATGGGAAATTAATGATCCTAAATGATATGATTGGATGATTGAGAAATTAAAGGGATAAATGGTAGAAATCAACTTCAATTTTGTCATATCAAAATTAAATATTTGGATTTCCCTAATTAATTTTAATTTGGAAGATAATTAAACAAAATGATCCTTAAGGTTAGGGGTCAATCTTGGAAGTTAATAATCCACTAATTCACACCCCTATTTGATATATTAAATGATAGCCCAATATTTTGATAAAACTTAATTAAACTCATTTAATTTTTTTTTTCTTTCCAAAATGAATTATAAATGTATCCATCAAAATTTTAAAAGGCTTAGTAGTGAGCTAGGCTTAATCAATCTTGCTAAAAGAAGTTTAGAAAAGTAAACACAGTCAAATTATAAATACCTGAAAACACTACAAGCCCAATTATGAAATTAATAGGCTAATTTTCCCAAACAAATGAACTTTGCCTAAGAAGGTTTTCACCCACATAATCTCTAAATGAAATAACAAATGATAATTACCCTAGTCTTAGAAATGATTAAAACATTGACTCACTGAGCATAAGGGTATTAAATAAATAGATTATTTAATAATTATGATAGGCTCAGAATGATCTCAAGGAAGCTCAAAAGAATTGTGAAACATCTACGTATCTCCTAGAGGATATTCACAAGTCTTTTGGACACCTTGCAGAACTAATGCACCGATCATATTTATTAAATCAAAATATCTCTCAAATGAACAAATAGGACCCGACGGGTTATGACCTAGGACTTTTTAGGCCTTTGATGAATATATCCATAAGGTTTTACTTCCTTGCAAATATAAATGTTTATTGCAAAGAATACAAAAGTCTCAGGTGGAGGAACGAGAAGACTCGCCAGGTACACTTGTATAAGTTTACAGCGCTTTCTTTTCCCATGTTTCTTTACCGCACTTGCAGCTTGCATGATAAACAACATTGTCAGCCTGTAAGAAAACTGAAACCTTTAGGATAGCCACAAAACTAAAACCAAAACTAAATTAGAAATAAAAAACAAGATAAAATTCACCACCACAACATTCAAAATATAAAAATAACTCAAAATTTAATCACAAACAACACAAAAACTACAATTGCAACTAAATTAAAACGTCTCGTTGGATGATCGTGAATTCCTTGGAGGAGGTAACCCACGTGTTGCTATCAGGGTTTCCCACAGTCTAAATAAAAGTATGGAACTCATTAAGTTGATTTTAGTAAATTCATTTAGATTGAGTGAATCCAATGAAAATAGCGATGTCAGGATGATGGAACCGGGGGATCTTAACCAGTGTTGCTATAATCAACTTTAATGTTCCCTTTAATAAAATTTTAAGACATCTCAATTTAAATATTTCTAAAACATGACACTTCCATCTTCTCCTCAATTGACGCTTCTTTAAACTAAACATGCTACGACGAGGAGCTTGGAGCATGCATAGTTGGCAGCACGGCCATCTTCAATAGCGAAACTTGTCTACATCAGGAAAACCTTTCCTTGGTTTAAAACAACAAGCCATACGACTTCGAGGTGGTCCGCCTAGTGCGACATAAATCCTCACTTATTCTTTTAGGCCCTTGCATAATTATGTTGTGCAATATAATCCCTAATTCGCTTTAGGACTCCGAGGTTGTCATTCGGTACGACATAGATCCTCCTACCTTCCAGGTTATTTGCATAATCGGGCGATTATGTGAATGTAATCCCTATAATTAATTGACAGGACTGGAATTTAAATAACTTCATTTCCAAGATTTAAAGCCAAACTATAGGATAGTTTGGGAGGACATCAAGGTTTCCCTTGAATCTGTGTCCTTCCTCTAGCCTTCTCTCCTTTGGATTCTGACAAAATAAAATGTTCCAAAGTTTGAGCCAATCACCTATTGAACTTCCAACTATCACATTTGCTTGGAAAACCTTACCTTTGGAAGTCATGAATATAAATATTTCCTAATCTATATCAAGATTTTTCTTGGTGACTTTGGTTATCTAAGATGTAATTAACTATTGGGGCTTGCCCATGTAGGAAACTTAAAAACCCCATATTAATATGAACCCTATCTAATTCCTTCATATCATATAAGGGAAACTGTCGGTCAAGAATGATTCGCAGATCCAATGGATGTCATAAATTCTTTAGTTTATTTGATCAAGCTTCACTCCAAGCCACATACGTATTCTACGGGATAAATACATGTCTTGCGGCGAAATGATTGATTATTTAAACTATTATTTATATGAGATAGGCTTGATTTCATATTTTAAAAAAAATTAAAAATATTATTTTCATAAATCTATATGTATATATTAAATTAAATCAAAATTTTATTTTATAAAATTAAAACCCTTTTAAAAAAATAACACCCAAAAACATATTTTTCAAAGAAACTAAAAATTTAACGTCGTATAGAGTGTAAATCCAAAGAAGGTGGCCATTATTTATGAATCTGATGCTTTTGCAATGTCAGCATATAAAGTTCCCGCAATTTCAAGGAAGTTAGACCAATATGGAATGAATCTGTCTCAACCAATTTCGATGATTGAAAAAAAATTCATTAGGAAAAATGATAGATTCTCAAACATCATTAGAGACTTTAAATGCCATAAAAAAGCCTAATAACCCATATTCTAATTATTATAACCCAGGTTAGAAGAACCATCCAAAATTTAGCTAAGTTAACAATAATTCAGGTGATAGTAATCAAAATTGGGTGAAAAATCAAGTAAACCCATTAGGGAATTGGAACAACTAAGGTAATAATAATTGTAAATCTACTTATCCTCCAGGTTTTAATAGTACTTTGCAATTTAAGGAGAAGAAGTTATCTATAGAAGAAGTGGTGTTACAAATGGGAAATCAAATGCAAAGTCAAGAAGCTACAATTAAAAATATTAAAAATCATTTGAGACAAATATCCAAATCATTAAGTTATAGATCCCAAGGAACACTTCTGAGTAATATAAAGATAAATCCAAATGACAAAAATAAAAATCAAGTAAAAGCTTTTCAGCTAAGAAGTGGAAGAGTTTTGAAAGGTAGAGTTCAAAAAGAGATTTAAGCAGAGAAAGAAGAGAGCGAAGAACCAATAGCGGACGCTCAGAAAGGTTTGGAAAGACATATTTCTCCACCAAAAATTGATTTAGAAAAGCCACCGCCACCATTTCCTCAAAGACTTTGACAACAAAAGTTGGATAAGCAATTTTCTAAATTCTTGGAAATTTTTAAGATACTTACAGTTAATATTCCATTTACTGAAGCCTTAGAACAAATGCCAAGCTATGTGAAGTTTATGAAGGATATCCTCAACAGAAAAAGGAATTTTGAAGATAATGAGACTGTTGCACTTAGTGAAGAGTGCAGTGCAATAAGTCAGAAGAAGCTTCTTGAAAAGCTTAAAAATACTGGTAGCTTCACAATTCCATGTGTAATTGAAGATAAATTTTATGGGAAGGCTTTATGTAATTTAGGTGCAAGCATTATGCTTATACCATTATCTATATTTAAAAGACTGGGATTAGGAGAATAAACCCGACTACTGTAACTCTACAGTTAGCAGATCATTTGATAACATGTCCTAAAGAAGTTATAGAAGATGTTTAAGTAAAAGTAGATCAATTATCTTTCATGTTGATTTGATTGTGCTAGATATGGAGGAAGATAAAGAGATACCTACTATTTTGGAGAGACCATTCCTAGCTAAAGGTAGAGCACTGATAATGTGCAGAAAGGGGAATCAACTATGTGCTTAAATGATCAAACTCTTATATTTAATATTTCAAAATCAATGAAATATCCTGCATAAGGTAAAGATGATGAATGTTTCAGGATGGATGTAATGAGATATCTGAGTGATTGCCATTTTAAAGCAACTTATGATGAGAAATTTTAAAGTGAAAATTTGGAACACGAGCAAGAAGTGGAAGTAGAATATTTTGATGATTGTAATGAGAAAGATTTAAATTATATTCAAGAAAGCTTTAAAGTTTTGAACATGACAAAGTAAGATAAATATTTTTGTGCATCAATTGAGAAACCTCTTGAACTTGAATTGAAATTACTTCCTACAAAATTAAATTATGCCTTTTTATGTAATTCCTCAACTTTGTCAGTTATAATTTCCTCAAAATTAACTATAGAAGAAGAAGGGATATTGCTTGAAACTTTAAAGAAATATAAGAAAGCCTTTGGATGGACCATGGCTGATATTAAAGGAATATGTCCTTCAATTCGTATGCACAAAATCTTTATGGAAGAAAACTGCAAACCCAAGACTGATCCTCAAAGAGATTAAATCCTATTATGAATGGGGTTGTCAAGAAAGAAATTTGAAAGTGGTTAGATGCTGGAATTATATACCCTATTTCAGATAGTGCATGGGTTAGTTTTATTCACTATGTTCCTAAAAAAAGGAGGAGAAACTGTAACTATTAATGAAAAGAATGAACTAATACTAACAAGACAAGTTACAGGATGGTGAATATTCATTGATTATAGAATTAAATCTTGCCACCAGGAAAGATCATTTTCCACTACCCTTTCGAGATCAAATGTTGCATAGACTAACTGGGCATAAATAGTTTTGTTTTCTAGATGGATATACTGGTTATCACTAAATACAAATTGCTCAGGAGGATCAAGAGAAAATAACATTTACTAGTCCTTATGGTACATTTGCTTTTAGAAGAATGTCCTTTGGTTTATGTAATGCTCCTACTACATTTCAAAGATGTATAATGGCAATTTTCTGTGATTTAATTGAAAAAGGAATTTAAGTGTTTATGGATGATTTTTCAGTGTTTGGAATTTCATTTAAAACATTTTTAGAAGATTTATCTAAATTTCTTAAATGCTGTGAAGAAATGAACTTAGTTCTTAATTAAAAAAAATGACAATTTATGGTAGCAGGAGAAATTATTTTAGGACATCACATTTCTGAAAAAGGTATGGAAGTAGACCCTGTAAAATATCAAGTGATTGCTAATTTACCTTGCATAATAAATGTAAGGGAGATTAAGAGTTTTTTAGGATATCCTGGTTTCTACAGACGTTATATTAAAGACTTTTAAAAAATAGCTAAGCCTCTATGCCAATTATTGGAAAAAGATGCAATTTTAATTTTGATGAAAAATGCCCAAAAACTTTTGAGCTCTTAAAAGAGAAATTAATCACTGCACCGGTTATTATTTCACCAAATTGGGGAAAATATTTTGAATTAATGTTTGATGCAAGTGATTATTTTATTGGAGCTATTTTAGGACAAGAACATGATAAAATTTTAAAAGTAATCTACTATGCTTATAGAACTCTTAATGAAGCTCAAATTAATTATTTTTGGGAAGACCCGTTTTTATATAAATAAGGAAAAAGATCTAACTATTCGGAGATGTGTACCATTATAAGAAACTTATGAAATTATTAAAAAATGTCATGATTCTAATTTTGGGGTACATTTTGGTGTTGATAAAACTAAAAATAAAATTTTGTAATCTGGATTTTATTGGCCTACAATTTTGAAGGATGTTAATGCTTATATTAAAAATCGTGATCCATGTTAGAGTGGAGGAAATATTTTTAAAAGAAATGAGATGCCTCTCAATTATATGTTGGAAATTGAAATATTTGACGCTTGGGGATTAGATTTCATGGGACCATTTATAACATCTTTCAGAAATTTATACATATTGTTAGCAATAGACTATGTATATCAATAGATAAAAGTTGTTGCTTTACCTCGATGTGACGCTCGAAGTGTTGTAAATTTTCTAAGAAAGAACATATTTTGTAGATTTAGAATGCCAAGAGTAATCATAACTGATGGGGGAAGTCATTTTAGAAATGCAATTATGGAGAAATTAGTAAAGAAATATCATATCAACCATAAAATTGCTATTGCTTATCATCCTCAGACAAGTGGTTTGGTTGAATTATCCAATTGTGAAATTAAAAGAATTTTGAAAAAATCTGTTTATCTAAATAAAGAAGATTGGTCAATCAAACTGGATTTTGCTTTGTGGGCTTATAGGACTGCATATAAAACTCTTATAGGAATGTCCCCATATGGGTTAATTTTTGGGAAAGCTTGTCATTTACCAGTGGAACTTAAGCATAAAGCATATTGGGCTATAAGAGTTCAATTATAATTTGAAGAATGCTGGTGAGAAAAGATTATTGCAATTAAATGAACTTGAAGAGATAAGGAATGAATCATATGAAAGTGCTAAGAAATATAAAGAAAAGATGAAGATGTGAAATGATTGTAAGGTTTTGAATAAAAACATTGATCTAGGACAATAAGTTTTGCTATATAATGCCAGATTAAGGTTTTTTCTGGAAAACTTAAGTCTGGGTGGATGGGTCCATTTATTGTAATTAAAGTTTATCCTTATAGATTTATGGAGATTAAAGATCCTAAAACTGAGAAAATATTCAAAGTGAATGTTCGTAGACTGAAACCTTATTTCTCAGTAGAACAACATAAACTTAATGAAAATATGATGTTGCGTCACCTAGAATAAGCATTGGGTATGTCAGCTGACAACGTAAAACCAAGCGCTTTGTGGGAGGCAACCCATAGTTATCGATGTGCTTTGTTTTGAGTTTTTTTGTGTGTTTATTGTTTGGTTTGAAGTAAGAATTATGTGGTGGCATCTTAATTATCTTATGTTAGTGGAGATTAATGAGACCTTAATTGATAAATTGGATGAGTTAAAATGACTTTTTTGACGTTTAACAGACCTGTGCTAAAATGAGTAATGGTGGTTAAGCACCAGCAGTTGGCGCTTAGGTACCGAAGTTATGCAAAAAGCAAAAATTGGGTTTCTAGAAGTCATAATCATGGGGAAGTTCCATGGAACGTGATTTAATGGTTTATGAACGTAGGGGGATGGTTCTAAAGCATTTAAAGTCTATAATAGGAACCCGATGAAGTGATATTCATCCCACTCAAAATTTTCATCTTAAAAGCTTAAAAGAAGAGTTTAGGTTACAAAAATATCTTCTTGGGAGAGTGAAATTAAGATGAAAGTGGATGGAAACAATAAGAAATTCATTTTTAAGAGTGTGCAAGAGTTATGCAATGGATTTCTAGCCGTTAGTATTCAAGAAATAGCAAAGAATATTGCACAAATCAAGGCTAATGTAACGTCAATCGAAGAAAAGGTAAATAAAACTAATGCACATTTAACACATATTGGATGGTAATTAAAGATGCAGATTAGTCATACTAGTCATATTAAAGAGGTAAATAAAGCTATGTTTTTGAAGAATAAGTGGATAGAAGAAGATTCGGTAAGAGTTTTCAACTATCGTCCATTTTATCAAATTTATATACCAAATGGTTCAGAAGGAACTAATGGAGGTTCTAGATATGTTCCACCTAATGGAGAATGGAATTAAGTTCTTATGTCGTATTAAGTTGTGAGTTAGTCATGTTTAGTTGTTAGTGTTTAATGTGTTATGCATTGTTTGTGTTATAAGTTTGTTGTGTTTTAAGTATTTGTTTTGTGTTTTGTTTAAAGTGTTAAAGTGTGAGTAAAGATGAGATCTTATCCATGAATCTTGGATTAAAGATTTGTATTTTGTACTTATTTGATCTTTAGTAAAGAAAGTTTTATGTTTATGTGAAACTTGTATTAAATTTATTTTAGTATTAATGCGTGATCCTGGAGATAAGAAGAATACAAGGAACTTCAAAGGATTTTCTTAGGGAAGAAATTGAGATAAGTTGTATTTACTTCTTATAGTTTGTATGAATTTGCTTTTAAATATAAAATCCATGTTTGTTCATTTCTTCCTCATGAATTCTGAGTAAATCTCTTTCTTTTTCTCCTTGCAATGAGATATGGTGAAGTGGTGATGTAGATTTGATGTGTGATACTTCATTTACTTTTCGATCTGGCCAATTAAATTGTTAAAACTTGTTGTGAAACATTCAATCCGAGAGGAATAAGTGTTCTACAACAAAAGTGGAGAATTCATTCAATTTCCATGAATGGGTTACGTAGTTCATGGGATTAAGTGCAAATAAATAGTGAGATGCGGCTTGATGGGTGTCAAATTGGAGATTTTAGGGTGACAGACTGAAATCCTCAATTTGGTTCTAGTGTTTGGTAACTAAAGCTAGGGTTAGCCTTCATGTGAAGGGAAGTGAGAGCTCTGAAATGACAGCCAGTATCCTCCCAGCCTAACCTTGGATTTAGGGACTAAGATTAAGATTTGCTAATGTTCTTTACATAACTCGGAATATGGGGTACTCTGAAGAGGGTAAAGAATAGGAAAGCTTCTATTTGACATAATACAAGTTTATTGTCAATCTATATCATTCACTCATCATAGTATCATTGTAAGGGGAAAGATGCTTTTTCATATTTGAACCTTTCAATACAAAAGTTCATATGTGTTAGTTAATTCTGTCAAAAAATTAGAAAGTAACTTTAGTTAACTTAGCTTTTAGTCATTATTACACTAACAACATTAATATTTCTTGAACTTGCATTGTAAATTGAGTATTGAATTTCATTTCTATACTATACTTTAAATAGTTCCATCCTTCCTTGTGGGATCGATAACTAGGACTCCTCTAGAGCCTTGTATTACTAGAACGATACAATACTTGCGTATACGAGTGGCTTTCTAATTATTAAATTGATCTTATTGTGAAACTGAACTGAACCTTACTTTGAATATTTACGTCAGCGGTAGTGCACTGTTCAATATCCTCCTTGAAGAGGATGACCTCTCACTGAGAATTAGCATGATTTTGAGATGGCAACTCGTCGTGCCATGGTAGTGATCATTCATAGTCAAACATCCTCTTCTGATGACCCAGTGCGTGATCTCATTGTTGCTGACCATCATGAGCCCATAGAGGCTCAACGTGTCCCCGCAATCGATCAAGATGGTCCTACTCTATAGAGCCAGATAGCTATCCTCACTGGCTAGATCGCTCCATTCAGGCTGACCGAGCTGGGTCCGACATAGTTTCACATCCGATGCAGGTAATGACATGTTTAGTGATGCCCCGTTGTGCTGCTTGAACTTGTGAGGCTTATCCTCTAATGCTACTCAACATGATTTGGCACCTTCTAACTTGCATTTACAATCTCTGGTAGTTGCGTAAAAGTTAAGGCCACCTTAATAGCTTGGCAAGGGAAGGCCATAGCATGTAGAGATCAACACAACGCCAAGGCGTACGAATATATACTGTATCATCTGGGTTTTTTCCCTCTGTGTTTCAAATTTTGATATGATCAAAAACCATGATGGCATATTGCCCAGTTTCTTGAGTTGTGCTACATTGTCAGTAACAACAATACATTATTCCTTTGCATTTTTATCACAAGTTAAGCTAGATTTTCTTTTGAGTGGTATGCCGATTTACTTAATGGAACCTTTAGAATATTCACCGAACTTGAGGACACCTTTGTGAAACACTTTACCAAAGCTCAACTGTAGGTCACCATGAGTAATCTAATGTTGACTCAACAAAAGCCCAACGTGCACTTGGTTAGTTTTGTTATCCATTGTCGAAACATGAGAATGAAGTGCGAGCCTCACTTCCATGAACAGCATGTCGTCGCAGTCCACATGAGCAAAATAGGAGGGCCCATTTCAGTCTTGTTAAGAATTACTCCAATCAAAGCTTTTGAGGTGTTGATAGAGTTAGTGGTCAATCTTCTAGATGACGCGGGGGCATTAGTCATTAAAGAAAACGATAAAGTCAAAGGAAAAAAAATTTCCATTATAGATCCCTCAAGAAGGATGGAAGAAAGCTTAGTGTTGGCTACAGTTAATGGAAATTTGAAGAAGCCTATCCTATCGGCTAAACAAACTCACTCCTCTTCTCAAAAGTGGAAAGGACAAGTTTCCAAGCAGAAGAAGTCTAAGGAATATTGACCCAACCCGTAATTACGCAGATATTTATATTCTAAAATATTGTCAAAATTTTATACCTATTTTTTATTTAGCAACTAGTGTGAAGAAATGAAATGTTTTAGAATAAAGATTAATAGCTTTCACATTAGGGGTGACATGCAAGTATACGTATCATTTCAAGTAATATAGATTTTTCTATAAAAACTCTAATATTGATCCCACAGAGAAGCTATAACTCTTTATAATGACTTAGTAAAGCTTTTACTTAAAATTGCATATATTAAACTTAGAAATAAGGTTGATAGTTTATGTGATAACTAGAAGTAATCACTAGCTACAGATTCGGTTTAAAAGCTAAAGAAAATGCAATTTTTTCTAAACTGGTTATAAGTAGAAAAGTTTAAATTATTTGAAGAGTCTTTCCCCTTGCAATGAATTCATAATCAGTGTAGGAATCAAATTTTTAAAGGTTTAAAAGTTGTTTTGTGACAAATAGGAGTAGACCTGTTCTTTACTCTCTCCCGAGTGCATAAAGAACATTAACTAATCTAAAGCTATGTTCCTGATTGTAATGGTTATGTTGAGTAGATTCTAGTCTCTCACTTCTATAACACCCACTGTGCCCTTTCTATAGGACTAACCAAGCCTCGGGTTCCAACTCTAGACTAAATTGGTAAAGGATATAGCCTGCCACCCTAGAAACACCAATTCTTCGCCCATCAAACCTTATCTTCTTATCTATGTGCACCAACCGGTAGACTGAGCAGCCCCATCTTAAAGGTTAATGTGGTATTCACTAGTTGAGTGAAATCATAGCCCTCTCGGGTCCTTGTGCTTCAAAAACGATTTTAACATTACAAGTGGCCAGCTTTCAAAGTAAATAAAGAACTGGTGAAAATACCATCACAATTTTTATAATAAAGGAAATTCTAAACAAATTAAATCCTCCACATAATTACTTCTTATTGCAAGGAGAAAGAAAAGGAAAGCTACTCATAATTCTTGGAGATAACAAAACAAAACATGATTTACATTAAAACTCAAATTTACAAAACATAACATTAACAAAAATACAAATACTTATCACAAACACTTTCCCAAGAAATCCTCTGGAGATCCTTAACTGTTCCTGACTCAAATAGACTCACACAAGACTCACAAAACAAATGATCATAAAGACACCACCCTGTCACTATGGTCGCTGATACACCTAAATTATATAGTATTTTTATGCACATTTTTATACCTATTTTTAATGATATTGCACTTTAATGGAAGGTATTTTGTGTTTTTCTTATATGAATGTTGAAAATGGATGGTCATGATGAAAGGAGCAAAATTGGATCAAATTTGGAGCAAAAAAATGAAAAATAAAAAATTTGGCACTAGCGGCTAAGAGCCGCTGGGCCGGCACTTAGCCGCCACAGTTAAAAATCGAAATTCAAATGGATTTGGCACAAATTTCAAAGGGGGTGGGATGCAACTCTTGGTAGTAATGTCCATAACTTATTTTGGGCTGCAAGTATGAATGAAGGGGTGCGTTCCTTGGTAGATACATCGAATCTGGACACATTTTGAAGAGACGCCAAGGCACCTTTTGGTTTACTATTTAAAGAGAGTCTTAGGAAAGATTTAGAGGAGGCAATTTGAGGAGACTCATCCCTTACATTTTGAAGAGTACTTCCATTGTTCTTCGACTGCATTTTAAAAGTTTTTATTTAGAGTAGGAGTAGAGAGTAGAAAGGAGAAAAGGGTCGGAGTGAAGTATTCTTCTTCCCACTTCTTTTCTTTCTTTTAGTTTAGTTTTTATTGAAGTATGAAGTCTGTATTCTGAGTCAACGGAGTTGGGAGACTTGCTCTGAGAAGTAGTTTAGCGAAGAGTCAAAGTTTCAGAGGAACTTCCTTAGTCTTGTGGAGAGGATTTTCAGATATGTGTTTACTTTTATTTAGTTTATTAATACTTAATTTCGTTTATTATTTTTCTTATCGTTTTTTTTAATTTCAAATCAATGTGTTTTTATATTTTCTCAATGCATTCTGAGTAGTTTACTTTATCTTTTTCTTTCTTAAATGGAGAAGTAATTAATTTAAAGAGAATTGTTGTGGAAAGTATAAGTGTTTAAAAGTTGGAAGAAGTTGTGAAGATTGATTCTAAAAACTTTGTTAACTTCTTAATTTGGCCTGTTTAGTTGTAAAATTTGTTGAGATTATGTAAGATCCAATGCGGTATTGTCTCATAAAAGTTAGTAAGAATCACATGAAATTATATGGGTGAGAACTGTAGTCCACATAATTGAATGTAATATTAGAAGATATTTTTATAAAAGGGAGTAAAATTAGAGGATTTTATAGTGACGGGCTAAAACCCCCTAATTTGGTTTGAAGTTTTGAGTTTTGTTATGAGAAGTTAGCCCCCGAGTGGTGGGAATCGAGGGAACTCTAGAGTGAGAGACTGGTATCTTCCCTGCCTAACCATGATCAAAATAATATAAATTTCAAATTAACCTATGTTCTTTATAGAACCAAGTAAGGGTAAAGAACACATTTGCTTCTATCTGTCACAACAAAAAATTGAATACTTCCACAACAATACTTTAAGAATTATTATTACTTCATGAAAGGAAAGAAAAAGATATTCTAGTTAATATTATTTTACATCCAGTGTTATTAGTTATTATAATTTTAATTTCTTGTTTAGTATTTTTATTAAAAAAATTTCAAAAGACATATCAACCTTCAAAACTTTTCAAAATCAAGACATGCTTTTTCGAAAACAATTAAAGAAAGTAAAAAGATAATTTCTCTGATTTCTTTCAAGATTTCACATTTTCTCTGTGGGTTCGATATCTCAGGGCTTAATCAGAAAGTCCTATGTTACTTGATAAACGATACGTATACTTACGTAGTATCCCATATTATAAAATCATTATTTTCATATCTAAAATCATCAACACATTTATCCAGCGGAACCAAGTTTCTGGCATCCGTTGCACTTATATCTATCAGGATCATGTTTTTGGCACCATTGCCGGGGAAATTAATTTAAATTGTATTTTAAAGAGAATTAAGAGATTATATTTTCTTTATTTTTGTTAGTGTGTTGTATTTTGTTTTGTTTTATTATTGTATGCGTAGTTCAGGTTCTGAAGGACTTGTGCCTTACGATTCTGAATTAGAAAGAACTATCAGAAAAATCAAAAAAATTAAAATACAGAAAAAGAAAAAAATATTCAAGAAATGGCAAATCATCAAAATCAAAATGTTGGCATCCATCAAGAATTAAGACCTTTAAGAGATTATGTTAACCCTACAGTAGATGAACATCGTGGTAGTATTCAAAACCCTGCTGTAGCTGCTAATTCTTTTGAGCTTAAACCTGCCATTATCCCAATGGTGTCAAATAATCAGTTTGGGGGAGCAACAACTGAAGATCCTAACTTGCTTCTTGCTAATTTTCTAGAGTTGTGTGCTACTTTTAAATATGATGGTGTTTCGGATGATGCTATTAGACTTAGACTTTTTCCTTTCTCACTAAGGGATAAAGCTAAAATGTGGTTACATTCATTAGCACTCGGATCAATTAGAACTTGGGTGAACTCGTCACAAAAATTCCTTGCTAAATAATTTCCACCATCTAAGACTGTGAAGTTGAGAAATGATATAACATCTTTTTGTCAGTTTGAACGGGAATCAATATATGAAGCATGGGAAAGATTTAAAGATCTCAGGAAATATCCACATCATGTGATACCAGATTGGTTAATAATTCAAACTTTTTATAATGGATTTGTTGGATCTCTTAGATCAATCATCAATGCTGCTGCTGGTGGATCATTAATGTCTAAACCATTTTCTGATGCTTATGCTTTAATTGAAGAAATAACTACTAATAATTTTCAATGGCCTTCTGAAAGGTTAAATCCTAAAAAGGTAGCCAGTGTTTATGAAAATGATGCTTTTACAATGTTAGCAAATCAAGTTGCTGTTGTATTAAAGAAGATAGACCAATTTGGGATGAATTCTTCTCGACCAAATCTCATGATTGAAGAAAATTCATTAGGCCAAATGGTTGATTCTTATTCTTCACCGAAACTCGTGAATGCTATAATCAAACCTAACAACCCATATTCCAATTGTTATAACCCGAGTTGGAAGAATCATCCAAATTTTAACCTGGAATAACAATAATCAGGGTGATGTTAATCAACAATAGGGGAACACCCAAGTAAACCCATTAGGGAATTGGAACAACCAAGGTAATAATAATAATAGATTAACTTATCCTTCAGGTTATAACAATGCTTTACAAAATAAGGAGAAGAAGTTGTATATGGAAGAAGTAGTATCACATATGGGAAATCAATTACAAATTCAAGGAGCAACCATCAGAAATATTGAAAATCAATTGGGACAAATTGCAAATGCCTTAAGTAATAGATCCCAAGGAATGCTTCCAAGTAATATCGAAGTGAATCCAAGAGAAAAGAATAAAGAACAAGTGAAAGCAATTCAACTGAGAAGTGGAAAAGAATTGGAAGGTAGAGTTCAAAAAGAAACTGTAGTAGAGAAAGAAGAGATTGAAAGACCTAAAGAGGACGCTCCAAAAGGTTTAGAAAGATTTATTTCTCCGCTTAAGGTTGATTTAGAAAAACCATCACCTCCATTTCCTCAGAGACTTCGTCAACAAAAGTTGGATAGGCAATTGTCAAAATTCTTGGAGATATTAAAGAAGCTTACCATTAATAATCCATTTGCTAAAGCCCTAGAAAAAATGCCAAGCTATGCGAAATTTATGAAGGATATTCTTAATAAAAAGAGAAAGTTTGAAGAAAATGAGACTGTTGCACTTAGTGAGGAGTGCAGTGCGATAATTCAAAAAAAGCTTCTTGAAAAACTTAAAGATCCTGGTAGTTTCACAATTTCATGTGTAATCAGAGAAAGATTATGTGGAAAAGCTTATTGTGATTTGGGTGCAAGCATTAACCTTATGCCTCTATCAATATTCGAAAGACTGGGACTAGGAGAAATAATCCCGACTACTGTAACTCTGTAATTAGCAGATCGTTCGATCACATATCATAAAGGAGTTATAGAAGATTTTTTGGTAAAAGTGGATCAATTTATTTTTCCTGTGGATTTCATTGTATTAGATATGGAGGAAGATAAAGAGATACCCATAATTTTGGGGAGACCTTTTCTAGCTACGGGTAGAGCCATGATAGATGTGCAAAAAGGGGAATTAACAATGAGGGTTAATGATCAAACTGTTATATTTAATATTTCAAAATCGATGAAATATCCTGCAAGAGGTAAAGAAGATGCGTGTTTTAGGATGGTTGTTATCGAATATTTAAGTGAATGTCATTTCAAATTAACTTATGAAGAGAAAGCTGAAAGAGAAGAATTTGAATATAAGCAAGAAGAGGAGTTATTTGATTCCGAAGATTTTCAAGAAGAAGATTTAAAGTATGTTTGTGAAAGTTTTGAACTATTGAACATGATTGAGAAAGATAAATCTTATGGTCCATCAATTGAAAAACCTTCTGAACTTGAGTTAAAAATGCTTCCTGATCATTTGAAGTATGTTTTCTAGGTGAATCTTCAACCTTGCCTGTTATAATTTCCTCTTAATTAACTGAAAAATAAGAAGAGAGTTTGCTTGAAATTCTGAAGAAACACAAGAAAGCCTTTGGATGGACAATTGCTGATATTAAAGGAATCAATCCTTCAATTTTTATGCACAGAATTCTTATGGAATATAATAGCAAACTGCGGGCTGATCTCGAAAGGAGATTAAATCCTATCATGAAAGATGTTGTTAAGAAAGAAATTTTAAAGTGGTTGGATGCTGGAATTATCTACCCTATTTCAGATAGTGCATGAGTTAGTCCTATTCATTGTTTTCCTAATAAAGGAGGAGTAACTGTGACTATTAATGAAAATAATGAAATGATACCAACAAGACAAGTTACAGGGTAGCGAATATGCATTGATTGTAGAAAATTAAACCTTGACACAAGGAAAGATCATTTTCCACTCCCTTTTCTAGATCAAATGTTGGATAGACTGGCTGGGCATAAATACTTTTTTTTTCTGGATGGATATACTGGTTACCACCAAATTCAAATTGCTCTTGAGGATCAAGATAATACTACATTTACCAGTCCTTATGGTACATTTGCTTTTAGAAGAATGCCCTTTGGTTTATGTAATGCCCCTGCTACATTTCAGAGATGTATGATGGCTATTTTTTGTGATTTAATTGAAAAAGGGATTGAAGTTTTTATGGATGACTTTTAGTGTTTAGAATTTCATTTGAATCATGTTTAGAAAATCTATCTAAAGTTCTAAAACGCTGTGAAGAAACTAATTTGGTCCTTAATCAGGAAAAATGCCAATTTATGGTAGCAGGAGGAATTGTTTTGGGACATCAGATTTGAGAAAAATATTTGGAGGTAGATCCTGCAAAAATTCAAGTTATATCTAATTTACCTTGCCCAACCAATGTAAGGGGAATTAGAAGTTTTTTAGGACATGTTGGATTCTACAGGCGTTACATCAAAGATTTTTCAAAGATTACAAAACCTTTATGTCGTTTACTGGAAAAGGATGCAATTTTTAATTTTGATGATGACTGCCATAAAGCCTTTGAAACATTAAAAGAAAAGTTAATCACTGCACCTGTAATAATTTCACCGAATTGGGAAAAACCTTTTGAATTATTGTGTGATGCTAGTGATTATTCTATTGGTGCTGTTTTGGGTCAGAAATATGATAAAATTTTCAAAGTAATTTATTATGCTAGTAAAACTCTTAATGAAGCTCAAATTAATTATACCACTACTGAGAAAAAGTTATTAACTATAGTATTTGGCTTTGATAAATTTCGATCATATTTAATTCGAACTATATATGTTGTGCATACTGATCATTCTACTATCAAATACTTAATAAAGAAAAATTATGCAAAACCGAGACTTATAAGATGGATTCTTCTTTTGCAAGAATTTGATTTTGAGATAGTAGATAGGAAGGGTTCTGATAATCAAATTGCTGATTATTTGTCCAGGCTTAAAATTGAAAAATCTTTCTATGATATTGAAGAAATTAATGAATATTTTCCTGATGAAAAACTGTTCACTGTTAAAGAATGGAGTGTTCCGTGGTATGCAGACATAGTAAACTTTATTATTAGTAATATTATACCCTATGGTTTGACATATCATGAAAAGAAGAAATTTACGTCCGATGCTTAAGACTTATTTTTGGATGACCCATTTTTATATAAACAAGGAAAGGATCTTATAATTCGAAGATGTGTACCTTTGGAAGAGACTTATGAAATTATTCAAAAATGTTATGATTCTGATTATGGTGGACATTTTGGAAGTGATAAAACTGCATATAAAATATTATAATCATGATTTTATTGGCCTACAATTTTTAAGGATGTGAATGTTTATATTAAAAATTGTGATAGATGTCAGCGTGTAGGCAATATTTCTAGAAGAAATGAGATGGCCCTCGATTATATGTTGGAAGTTGAAATATTTGATGTTTGGAGATTAGATTTTATGGGACCATTTACTCCATCTTTCGGAAATGTTTATATTGTGATAGCAGTACACTATGTTCCCAAATGGATTGAAGCTATTGCTTTACCTCGATGTGATGCTCAAAGTGTTGTAAAGTTTTTAGAAGAGAATATATTTTTGCAGATTTGGAATACCAAGAGTAATCATAACTGATGGAGGAAGTCATTTTAGAAATGCCATTATTGGGAAGTTAGCAAAGAAATATCATATTAAGCATCGGATTACTACTGCTTATCATCCGCAAACAAGTGGTTTGGTTGAATTATCCAATTGTGAAATTAAAAGAACATTGGGAAAAACTGTTAATCCAAATAGAAAGGATTGGTCAATTAAATTGGATTATGCTTTGTGGGCCTATAAGAATGCTTACAGAACATCTATAGGAATGTCCCCATATAGGCTGATTTTTGGAAAAGCTTGTCATTTACCTTTTGAACTTGAGCATAAGGCTTATTGGGCTATTAAAGAGTTCAATTATAATTTGAAAGAGGCTGCTAAAAAAAGATTATTGCAATTGAATGAGCTTGAAGAAATAAAGAGTGAAACTTATGAAAATGCTATGATTTATAAGGAAAAGATGAAGTTATGGCATGATCAGAAGATTCTTACCAAAAATCTTGTACCAGGACAACAAGTTTTGTTGTATAATGCTAGATTGAGAATATTTTCTGGAAAACTTAATGTCCAGGTGGATGGGACCATTCATTGTGATAAAATTTTATTCTTATGGAGCTGTAGATATTAAAGATCCTAAGACTGGAAAAATATTTAAAGTTAACGGACATAGACTTAAACCATATTTTCAGTCAATAAATCTAAATCTGAAGAGAATTTAATGTTGGGTCACTCAGAATGAGTTCTGGGTATGTCAGCTGAAGACATTAAAACAAGCGCTTTGTGGGTGGCGTGTGTATTTTGTTTGCTTTGTTTGGTTTGTTTTTATATTTTTAGTGGTAGTAATTTGGAGTTTTTAAACTTAATTGGAGTTTATTTAACCTTAATTGATGATTTGGAAAAGTCAGAATAAGAATTTGGACACTTAGCAGACCTGTGCTAAATTGTGCACTGGCGGCTAAGCGCAGACTAGTTGGCGCTTAGGCTCCACTATTATAAAAAATGCGAAAAATGTGAATTTAGAGCCTAGATCATGGGGGAGAAGTTGTGGCAGTTATTTAGGAGATTCTAAACGTATTAGAGAATATTCTAGCATCTCCCAAGTCTATAAAAAGGTCCTGGCTTAAGGAAAACACTTGCCCCAAGTCCTATTTTCATTTCTGAAGTTTAAGTAGAGAATTTTGAGCATTTTGTCTTCCTGGGAGAACGAGATGAAGAAGAAGCAAGATTCTGATAAAAGTAAGTTCATTAGTGATAGTGCTAAAGAGTTATTTAATGGATATATGGTTGTTAGCATTCAAGGTATTACAGAGATGATTGCAAAAATTGAAGCCCGAGTGACTTCAATGGAAGCAAAGATCAATGATATTACTTTACATCTGGATCACATGGGATGGCAACTCAAGATGCAATTCAATCATTCATGGTATGTGGAAGAAATAGATGAGGCGATGTTTGTGAAGAACAAATGGATTGAAGAATGATGATATAAGAATGAACAATGATCGCCCGTTCTATTAAATTTATATCCTGAAGGGTCAAATGATAATAATAGTGGTCCTGGTTATATTCCGCCTAATGGAGAGTGGAATTAAAAGTGTTTTGTTTCTATTTGTTTAGTGTCTTATGTGTTATGTTAGTGTTCTTGTGAGTTCATGTTTGGTGTGTTTAATGTTTTTATATATGCCTGGTGATGTGATGGGTACATCTTAGAGATGTACACTTATCAGTTTAAGATTATAGTGTCTTGTATTTTGAGAATTTTATCCTTTATGTTTGGATAAAAATTCTAGTATTGCATTGAATATTATGTTTGTTTTAATATAAATTTGTTTTTGTGAAATTTGTGTGAAATCAATGGTTATTAAATTTTGATTTGGAGTATTAGAAGATTCATGTGGGGAAAAATAATTATTTTGGAGTAATTAAGGGTAATTAACCAAGTCATTTAGTGCATATACCTTAATTATAAAAATTTGGGTATTGGCGGCTAAGCGCCAAAGTGCCGGCGCTTACGCACCAGATTTCGCGGCTAAGTGCCGATAGTTCGCTCTTAGGCGCCAGTTCGCGAAAATTGATTCCCGAAAGATAAAAACCCAAAAATTGCCATTTTCAACCTTTGCTTTGCCGCAAAAGAGGATCCTAGGGTATCATATTGTGGATCATTTAAGAGCCGATCTCAACAAAAATTGTTAGATTTGGATTCCTTGAGGTTACTTTCACCATGTATTTTGAGTACATTTTGGGTGATCTTAAAATCACTATTCATGGTGAAAATTTGAGGAAATGCTTGATAAATTGCTTGGATTTAGTGAAAATATCTTTTGGAAGATAATTTAGCAAGTTTAGTTTTATTTTGGAATTTATGGTGAATTTTTCATGAATTTTTAGAGATGGCTCCAAAGTCAAAGCGTGCACAAGAAAAGACCAAGTTTGATTCTGACAAATTTGTTAGTTTGAGGGATGAGGAATGATACATCGATTCACTGCAATCACGTAAGTTGATTCCTGAGTGAGTGTTTAGTACGCCAGGAGAGGTAATTGAAGATATGATTGCAAGAAGAAGCGGCAGAATTCATCGTTGCTTCTCAGTTATTCTTTGTTGTTTCTGTGGTAAGAGAATTTTATGCAAATTTACCTGCTACAGAGGAAAATCAGGTGATGGTTAGGAGGCATGAAGTAAACTTTTCTTCTGGTGCAATCAATACTTTTTATGGACTACCTTCTGACATGTTCTATTTTTATTCTAACTATCATCCTTGAGAAGGAAAATTAGATGAGATTATGTAGTTTCTGACTGATGGAAGAGGATTATGGAAAATTACAAATGATAGAAGAGTGAACTTTCCTGCTACAAAATTGAATGCCATTTCTAAGGCATGGCATTATTTTATCTCATCTAAGTTGTTACCTTCAAGTCGTACCAGTGAAGTGACGAGAGAAAGAGCGATGTTGAACCATTGTATTCAGCATGGGAAGCCTATTGATATTGGAAGCATAATTTTTTAATATGTTTGAACTGTGCTGGATCAAACACGGCTGCAGGTATGGGATTTCCTTCCTTTATTCATTCACTATGTGAAAGATCTGGAGTGAAATTTAAAACCTGGGAAGAGGTACTTCAGCCATTGAGACCAATTACTCGTGTAAACGTTGGTGCTTACATTGTATATTCAGAGTTTGGTTGGAGAGGAGGATTTGGTTGGGCTTCTATTGCTTTTGCTTCTGTTGCTTCTGCTTCTCCTGCCACTACTTCACGTGCTTTGTCATCTACTGATTCACAGACTGGTTTATTAAGAAAGATTTTGAAAAAAGTGAGTCTTACTCGAGAGCATGTGAGAGATATGGATGGTTAGCTGGATAATGTTGAAAGATATATTGTAAAACATGATGAATATGAGGAGAATTATCAGCAATATTTTGATAGACTGATTAGAGGAGATCAGAGTGTTGAGATGCCACCTCATCCATTCTATATACCTTATGTGTCATCCAGAGATTGGAACGAGCAACATGATGATGATGATGAGGATGAAGAGTAGATGTATGTTGTTTGTTTTAGTTGTTGTATTGATGTGTTCTGTCACTGTGTAGTTTATCTAGTATTTTGTTTGATGATTGTGTTGTGATGTGAACCTTGATAGTATGCAGATTGTAGTTGTATTGTTTATTTGTTATGCATATTCAGGTAATGTTGTTGTTTTATTGTTGATTTATATGTTGCTGTGTGGTAGTGTGTAATAGTAATGTTTTTATGTGTATGTTATGTCTGAGTTTTTAGTAGTATGTATTTTTAATTTCTAAAACTGTTAGGAAATTATAAACCACAATTAGAAACTTCTACTTAAGAAAACTACATGTTTAAAATTCTTCAAATTCCACTATCATCTGTTATCTGTATCAGTATGTTATTTTAGTTGGTGTGTATTTGCTTTGAAAACCTCCACTACTGTAGAAGTCTTTTGAAATTTTTACTTTTCTTATTATTATAAAAAAAAGAAAATCTTTTGAAAAACTAAATTTGATTTCATTTTACTCCTGTATTTAAATGGTTATACTTGCATATTAGGATATTAAAAATTCCTGCAAGCATGATATGTCAATTTTTATTTCTCACCCATGTATCATTTCTTATGCTTAAATGTTTTATCTTAATTATAAATTTAAATTTTGGGGGGATTTTAAAAACAAAGATTTTCAAAAACCTAAAATTTTATTTGATTTTCAAGAATACTTAAAAATAAATTTTATTTTTGATTGAGAACAATTATGTACATAAAGTTATATTAGGGGAACAAAATTTTAATATAGAAATGAATAAAAGAATTTAGTTAAAAGTTATAGTAATCATGAAAAAATTAAAGTTAAAATTTTCTTAATGAAGAGGTGTTAAATAAAGTTAAACTATCTTTAGTAAGAAGTTTTGTATTTTTAGATAAATAGAATATTTGACTTTTCTTCAAAGCTTAAATTTCTTTTATTGAAAAGTAATTTTTAGATACTATTATTATGATTTTTAAGTGAAAGATGTATATCTGATCTTTATTTTAAATGGAAGGATGGAATTCAAAATCATTAAAGGTCTATCCAGATATAGTAATCCTTGCCTTAAAAAAAAGTGAAAAATATAGTATATGAAAAGGGAGGAGAAGCTTGAGGATTTAAGGGCCTAATCAAAAATTGGTTTCATACCAAAAGTTTAAGAGATATAAGTTCAGAGAAAATCTAAAGCTTGAAGTTGTAATATAGTAAGTAAAGTTATTTTTCAAATAAAGATTTATAAGTCAGAAAAATAAATGTTTGAATCTTATATTTTGAAAAATTTACAAATATTTCTTAAATAGATAGAGACTTATATTTACCATTTTCTTTTACTTAAGAACTTTATAAACTTTAAGTTGGTTTTAATTACTGAAATTTTTTCTAAATTGGACTATTCCATTTCTAGAACAAAATTTTGTTATTTTCCTAAGAAACTCATTACATAATTTGCATGCTAAAATGTTCTATGAGATTAACTGTCACTTGAGGACAAGTAACATTTTAAGTTTGGGGGATTTTGATACACCTAAAATACATAGTATTTTTATGCACATTTTTATACATACTTTTAATGATATTGCACTTTAATGGAAGGTATTTTGTGTTTTTCTTGCAGGTATGATGAAAATGGATGGTCATGATGAAAGAAGCAAAATTTGATCAAATTTGGAGCAAAAAAATGAAAAATAAAAAATTTGGCACTGGCGGCTAAGCGCCACTGGGCCGGCGCTTAGCCGCCACAGTTAAAAATCGAAATTCAAATGGATTTGGAGCCAATTTCAAAGGGGATGGGATGCAACTCTTGGTGGTAACGTCCATAACTTCCTTTGGGTGGCAAGTTTGAATGAAGGGGTGCGTTCCTTGGTAGATACATCGAATCTGGACACATTTTGAAGAGACACCAAGGCACCTTTAGTTTACTATTTAAAGAGAGTCGTAAGAAAGATTTAGAGGAGGCAATTTGAGGAGACTCTTCCACTGCATTTTAAAAGTTTTTATTTAGAGTAGGAGTAGAGAGTAGAAAGGAGAAAAGGGTCGGAGTGAAGTATTCTTCTTCCCACTTCTTTTCTCTCTTTTAGTTTAGTTTTTTATTGAAGTCTGAAGTCTGTATTCTGAGTCAACGGAGTTGGGAGACTTGCTATGAGAAGTAGATTAGCGAAGAGTCAAAGTTTCAGAGGAACTTCCTTAGTCTTGTGGAGAGGATTTTCAGATAAGTGTTTACTTTTATTTAGTTTATTATAACTTGTTTTTGTTTAATATTTTTCTTATCGTTGTTTTTAATTTCAAATCAATGTGTTTTTATATTTTCTCAATGCATTCTGAGTAGTTTACGTTATCTTTTTCTTTCTTAAATGAAGAAGTAATTAATTTAAAGAGAATTGTTGTGGAAAGTATAAGTGTTTAAAAGTTCGAAGAAGTTGTGAAGATTGATTCTAAAAACTTTGTTGACTTCTTAATTTGGCCTGTTAAGTTGTAAAATTTCTTGAGATTTTTGTAAGATCCAATGCGGTATTGTCTCATAAAAGTTAGTAAGAATCACATAAAATTATATGTGTGAGAACTGTAGTCCATATAATTGTATGTAATATTAGAAGATATTTTTATAAAAGGGAGTAAAATTAGAGGATTTTAGAGTGACGAGCTAAAACCCCCTAATTTGGTTTGTAGTTTTGAGTTTTGTTATGAGAAGTTAGCCCCCAGGTGGTGGGAATCGAGGGAACTCTAGAGTGAGAGACTGGTATCTTCCCTGCCTAACCATGTTCAAAATAATATAAATTTCAAATTAACCTATGTTCTTTATATAACCAAATAAGGGTCAAGAACACATTTGCTTCTATCTGTCACAACAAAAATTTGAATACTTCCACAACAATACTTTAAGAATTATTACTACTTCATGAAAGGAAAGAAAAAGATATTCTAGTTAATAGTATTTTACATCCAGTGTTATTAGTTATTGTAATTTTAATTTCTTGTTTAGCATTTTTATTAAGAAAATTTCAAAAGACATATCAGCCTTCAAAACTTTTCAAAATCAAGACATACATTTTCGAAAAATAATTAAAGAAAGTAAAAAAATATTTTCTTTGATTCCTTTAAAGATTTCACATTTTCCCTGTGGGTTCGATATCTCAGGGCTTAATCAGAAAGTCCTATATTACTTGATAAATGATACGTATACTTGTGTAGTATCCCATATTATATAATAATTATTTTCATATCTAAAATCATCAGCGCATTTATCCAGCGGAACCAAGTTTCTAGCATCCGTTGCACTTATATCTATCGAGGATCAGTCGCCCCCACTCTAATGGCGGTCTAACCCACCCAAAAATGACTCCCTAACTCCCTTTTCGTTTGAAAATATTTTCTATAAATAAAGCTCTAAAAATCACCATGAGACACTTCAGGCGTCTCTTCAAAATTCATCCAAACTCAATGCTTAAAAGGCTAACCGTTTCAGGCTCCTAGGCGTTGTTGACCTCACTTTTTGTTAAGGTCTAGTCTTTCTTCCTTAGAAACCTAGGATCTTGCCATAAAAGTTTTCTGCTGACTATCCTAGAGGACTAGTAATGGAACCCTACCCCATTAAAAATTTTAAACATCTCTTTACTTTTCTTGGAGTTCCACATGGTTGGTTCTAACCTCTAGCACTTATAAGGATGAAGCAAAGCATGAGGGAGCTCAAGAAAAGTCCCCATAGTACTTTCAAGCCTTATGATTGTCTCATTTACAATTGGTACACTCACACACACATAAATACACACAATTCATTAAGTTTCACGAAGTTGAACCAAATTTGAACTTACACAAAGTAAAAAAATATGTGAACATGTCTGAATGACCCCAGATGACGAAAGAAATCGTGCGAACACGTCCAAGATGTCAATTTTACCTAAGAAGGACACCCATATATGATTTTGCAGACATAAACTTTGCACGTTAATCGAGACACATTATCCTTTTTAATTAAAATCAGGGGAAAAGGGTTTTTTCGCTAATTAGACCATAAATTATGCTTTACCAAGTACCCGGGAGTCAAATCGAAGTAGAAGAGAGTTTAGGCTTGATCTGAATCTTATTCGGGTTGAACCCAACCCAAGAATACCAAAATCACAGTTAAAGTCCTCTAATCATAGCAATTACCCCTTAATCTCACTTAATCCTAGCTAGATCCACCTAATCCCACCTTAGTCCTTCAACACTACCAAAATCCCTTATAAACCGTGAATAAAACCACCTAAATCCCTTAATCCTACCTTAATTCACTCAATAATCCCCAAATCCCCCCATTTCCTTGCTAATAACCCCAAAATCCCCTCATTTTCTTACCAATAACCCCGAAATCCCCTCATTTCCTTGCCAATAACCCTGAAATCCCCTCATTTTCTTATCAATAACCTCATGATACACTCCAAATAACCCTAGTAACTCCAAATTTTGGCAAATACTACCTTCTTCTCCCTCTAAACTGCGAATAACTCCAGAATAACCCATAAATAACCTTGAAAAAACCCCGCTCATGTAAACACCCACTAAACTCTCTCTTAACAAATAATAACGCTTAAATAACTTCGTGATACACTTCCGAATATCTCCAAATCTTCCCTACAAGCTTTCAACACATCCTAAATCCCTCCAGCACCATAAGACTCTAAAAATACCTTCAATACACCTAAAATAACATGCTCGATAACACCATGACAGAACTTAAAATGATATCTTTTATTTTCCTAATTTGATTCATTTATGCACGGAAAAGGAAGTTGACCTTGTCCCTTGCCACCTTAAAAAAATGTTTTGCCTTGCTTTGCCTTGCCCAAAACTCCTCCTTCCCGAAGCCTCACCTACTCCACTTCTTTGGACGGTAATTTCATCGAAAAGTAGACTTTCTCATTTAGCTAAAAACACCTTTTTGAACCACAATCCTCTCAAGCACTCAATGGGCTGGGAAGTTCTTCCCTTCTTAAAATTTAACTTGCCCAGAAATAGCCTTAACCCCTTCCCCTTGGCTATGATGATAAAATCCCCCCTTTACAAAGAAAAAAAGAAAAAAAATACTTCACTTAACCTAAGGGAGACCCTGCCGAATTTTCTCCAGAGCTCCTCAAAACCTCCAATAAGTCTTTGGGACCTAAGTGAAGCTACACTAACCACCCAATTGAGGCAGCACCTCTTAAGCAAAGGTATCGTTTCAAATCTTTACATTTCACCACCTTTTGGAACTTTATGAAGTAAGTTCCAAAAAGAGAGAATATTGCATTCATCGGTAGTCGTGAGTCCTCGATGCAGAATGTAATAGCGGTATACAACTTCAACATGTGCATGACTTTTGTCATGGCCGGTTGGGAGAGAAGTGCACATGAAAGTCGAATTTTTAAAGTTGCAACACCAAACAACAAGTATGACTTCACATCCACCCACAAATTTTCTTGAGACTGAGCTACTCTAATAATTCCTTTTTTCTCAATGCTAATCACGCAATTCACATCAGGTAAATACTATTTAGTTGATGTTGGATATTGATCCCCGATAAATGCAACGGCGCCAAAAACATGGTTCCGCTGGATAAATGTGCTGATGATTTTAGATATGAAACTTATGATTTTATAATATGGGATACTACGCAAATATACATATAGTTTATCAAGTAATATAGGACTTTCTGATTAAGCCCCAACATATCGAACCCACAGCGAAAATGTAAAATCTTTAAAGAAATCAGAAAAATTATCTTTTTACTTTTTTTTATGGTTTTTGAAAGTATGTGTTAATTTTGAAAGGTTTTAAAAGTTGATTTGTCTTTTGAAATTTCCTTAATAAAATGTTAAGAAAGAAATTAAATTTATAATAACTAGAAAAAACTGTATGTAAAATACTATTAACTAGAATATCTTTTTCTTTCCTTTTATGAAGTAATACTAATTCTTAAAGTATTGTTATGGAAGTATTTAAATTTGTTGTGACAGATAGAAGCAAATATGTTCTTTACCCTTAGTTGGTTCTATAAAGAACATAGGTTAATTTGAAATTTTTATTATTTTGAACATGGTTAGGCATGGAAGATACCACTCTCTCACGCTAGAGTTCCCTTGACTCCCACCACCTGGGGGCTAACTTCTCATAGCAAAACTCAAAATTTCAAACCAAATTAGGGGGTTTTAGCCTGTAACTTTAAAATCCACTAATTTTACTCCCTTTCATAAAAATATCTTCTAATATTACATTCAATTATATAGACTACAATTCTCACCCATATAATTGCATGTGATTATTACTAACTTTATGAGACAATACCGCATTAGATCTTACATAGTTCAAGAAATTTTACAACTTAACAGGCCAAATTAAGAAGTAAACAAAGTTTTTAGAATCAATCTTCACAACTTCTTTCAACCTTTAAACACTTATACTTTCCACAACAATTCTTTATAAATTAATTACTTCTCCATTTAAGAAAGAAAAAGATAAAATAAACTACTCATAATGCATTGAGAAAATACAAAAACACATTGATTTGAAATTAAAAACAATAAGAAAAATAACAAACGAAAGCAAGTATTAATAAAAAAAGATTAAAAGTAAACACTTATTTGAAAGTCCTCTCCACAAGACTAAGAAAGTTCCTCTGAAACTTTGATTCTTCGCTAAACTACTCCTCAGATCAAGTCTCCCAACTCCGATGACTTAAAATACAGACTTCAGACTTCAATAAAAAGTAAACTAAAAGAAAGAAAAGAAGTGGGAAGAAGAAGACTTCACTCCGACCCTTTTCTCCTTTCTACTCTTGACTCATACTCTTAATAAAAACTATTAAAATTGTAGTGGAAGAATAATGGAAGTACCCTTCAAAACGCAGTGGAAGAGCCTCCTAAAGCCTCGTCTAATCTTTCCTAAGACTCTCTTTAAATAGTAAACCAAAAGGTGTCTTGGAGTCTCTTCAAAATGTGTCCAGATTCGATGTATCTACCAAGGAATGCACCCCTTCATTCAAACTTGCTGCCCAAAGGAAGTTATGGTAGTTACCACCAAGAGTTGCATCCCATCCCCTTTGAAATTGGCGCCAAATACATGAAGATTTCAATTTTTAATTGTGGCGGCTAAGCGCCGACCAAGCGGCGCTTAGTCGCTAGTGCCAAAATTTTGATTTTTCATTATTTTTGCTCCAATTTTGATCCAATTTTTTTCCTTTCATCATGACTATCCATCTTCATCATACCTGCAAGAAAAATATAAAATACCTTCCCTTAAAGTGCAATATCATTAAAAATAGGTATAAAAATGTGCATTAAAATACTATATATTTTAGGTGTATTAAAATCCCCCAAACTTAAGATGTTACTTGTCCTTAAGTGATAGTTAATCTCATAGAACATTTTAGCATGCAAATTATGTAATGAGTTTCTTAGGAAGATAACAAAATTTTGTTCTAGAAATGGAATAGTCCAATTTAGAAAAAATTTCAGTAATTAAGACCAACTTAAAGTTTAGAAAGTTCCTAAGTAAAGAAAAATGACAAATATGAGTCTCTATCTATTTCAGAAATATTTGGTGATTCTTCAAAATATATGATTCAAACATTTATTTTTCTCACTTAAAAATTTTTATTTGAAAAATAATTTTACTTACTATATTATAACCTTAAGTTTTAGATTTTCTCTGAACTTATATCTTAAACTTTAGGTATGAAACCAATTTTTTATTAGGCCCTTAAATCCTCAAGCTTCTCCTCCATTTCATATACTATTTTTCATTTTTTTTTATATATATAAGGATAAGGATTACTATATCTGGATATACCTTTAATGATTTTGAATTTCACCCTTCCATTTAAAATAAAGGTCAGATATACATCTTTCACTTAAAAATCATAATAATAATAGTATCTGAAAATTACTCTTCAATAAAAAAACTTTAAGCTTTGAAGAATAAAAGTCAAATCTTCTATTTATCCAAAATTACAAAACTTCTTACTAAAGATAGTTTAACTTTATTTAACACTTCTTCATTAAGAAAATTTTGAACTTTAAGTTTTTCATGATTACTATAAATTTTAACTAAATTCTTTTATGCATTTCTATATTCAAAATTTTGTTCCCCTAATATAACTTCATGTACATAATTATTCTCAATCAAAAATAAGAGTTATTTTTAAATCAAAGTTAATTTTTTAGTTTTTTTTTATAAGAAAAGTAAATATTTCAGAAGACTTCTACAGTAGTGGAGGTTTTAAAGCAAATACACACCAACTAAAATAACACACTGATACGGATAACAAATAATAGTGGAATTTAAAAAATTTTAAACATTTAGTTTCCTAAGTAGAAGTTCCCAATAGTGGTTTATAATCTCCTAACTGTTTTTGAATTAAGGTACACACTATTAAAAACTCTAACATAACATACACATAAAAATATTTACTATTACACACTATCACAAAGCAACATATAAATCCATAACAAAACAACAACAATACATGAATATGCATAACAGATAAATAGTACAGCTACAATCTGCATACTATCAAGGTTCACATCACAACACAATCATCAAACAAAACACTAGATAAAATACACATGTTGACCTCATTTTTGATGAGGTCCTTTCTCTTCTCTCTCCTTAGTACTTAGGATCTAGCCTTAGGCTTTCCCTTTGACTATCTTAGAGGACTAGAAATGGAACCCACCACTTAGAAATTTAAACATCTCTTAACTCCCTGCAAACCCCATAAGTTTGATTATAAACCCCTAAGTCACTTCGAGGGTTAAGATCAAATGTGGAGGTTTAAAGGATGAGTTCCCTATAGGACTCTTTGGCCTTAGGACAACCCTGGGTGGCCTGGTCTGGTGAGGGTTGAACTGCACACATTACACTTTCACACACATTCCAAATCTTAAAACCATTCATACCTAGCTTAACTTCCTGACTCATGTAGGTAATCCATATGGATGGTCCTTAACCCCTAGGCCCTTGGCTAAGAGGGTTAGGAACAACATAGTGAATGTCTCAAATAAGTCCTCTCATGGCTCTTATAGGCTTAATATGGCTTCATGGCTCAACTAAAGAGATTCCATTCTACTCAAACTTGATCAATCTTCATTTTTTTAAAATTTCAATTTTTGACCCCCGGGACCCTACACCCAACAAACCTACCAAATGCCCTTGAAATTGCCCAAAATTTGCAAAATTGCCTAAATTACCCAAAATTCCTCAAAACCAATCCTAAACATTTCCCACCATTCAAATTGATCATCCTTAGCCAAATATACCAAAATTTCCAAAACCCTCCAAATACCCAAAATGCCCTTTTTAATCAAAAATCCATAAATTCCAAAAATTCCTAGAGAATTCTAGAAAATCCTAAATATTCCCAATTTCATTTTGTTCAACTACACCATAGGCCAATTTCGTCAATTTAACCAACTTTTACCAAAACCCCCCAATTTGACCCATTTTTAACCCAAAGTCAAAATCCCATAAATTGGCCTAAACCCAAACCTAACCCAAATAGGCCCAAATCCCAAAATTAAAGCCCAATCAAGGTTGAAAACTCTTTGTTACACCCCATAAACATTTCTCAACATTAATTTTACATCAAATCTAACATTAGCCCAACCTTAGCCTAAGTTAGCCCAATTTGACCCACGTTGGCCCCTTTACCAAAAAAAGCCCAAATTAAATCCAATTCCACTCTAAATGATACCAAATCTTTTCTAAAATGTTCATGACACATCCCTAAACTAAACCCAACATTTTTTTAACCAAAGTTTTTACAAAATTTCCATCTACCAATTTGTTTTCAAACCTAAAAGCCCACCTCCTTAAACCTTTTTTAAAATCCCACTTCCAACAAATTCAAAAGCCCAAATTTCATTCCAAAACCCACATGAAATTTTCCCTCATCATTCCCTATGATTTAAATCACCCCTAAGTCCAAAACCCATCATTTTGATTAAACCAAAATAGCATCACGACAAAACCAATCAAAAAATCCAAAGTTTTCAAAAATTCCAAATAACCTTTTTTCATGAAAATTGACCAAGCCATGGACAAGCCATAGGCTAGACATGAAGCCATGCTTAAGCCCCACGCAAGCCATGTGAGTGGTGTTCATGTGACCATACCATACTGGGCAAGAGGAGGAGCCTCTTTCTTGATTCCCTTAAAGTAATTAAGCACTCTCATGTCTCCCCTAACCCATGCTTAAGCCTAATTGTACTTGGATTGTGACTTCTCCCCACTAATCAAGCTAAATCAAGGGAGCTTTTCTCAGCCAAATCAGACCATGGAAAGGTGAACCAAGCCCAACCTCATGCTTTGACCAATTTGAACCTAAACTCCTCTATTTAAGCTCCATTCATGGCAAAAGAGAGGAGATGCAAAAATTACCTTGGGAAAACTCTGCCAAATTGTTCCCAAAGCTTCTTCAAGCAATCCTAAGCTCAATCCAACCATTTCCAATTGAGGCCTCACCTCTTGGACAAAGGTATCAAATATTTTCTCTCCTCCAACCGAGCTTATTTTAATTTTCTGTAAATATTCTCATGCTTTAAGTATATCATCACCATATAGATGTGTGCTACACAATTAGAGGGTCATTTTAAAAAAAAATTTCACTCAATTTCATTGAGAAACGAGTGCGATATTAAGTTTTGAAGGTAGACAGTTTTGGGTGAATAGAACTAGGAGAGAGGAGCAGTAGCCGTCCGATCACATGTGTATCGCACGGACGGCCGAGATGCAGTTGGACAGGAGCTTCATCCATAAGCAGAAACGCGCCAGCCAATCACAGAGTGACACGTGGCCCCTTGATAGCGATAGTTTGAGAGGGAAATTGGATTTTTGATTTATTTTTGAACATAAACTTCAAAAAATCATAACTTTTCATTGAAAAATCACAAAAATAAAATAAAAATACTCTCTTGCTCAGTGAACAGAGGAGAACAATGTGGAAAAAAATGGGTTAATTTGATGAGTATTTTATTTTTAATTAATTATTTACTGTTTTGAGTATTTTGATTCTCCATTTGTATACGAAATTAACCATGGCATGAGGCCATAGGGCTTTTAAAGCCTCTGATCTTGGGAACATTTCCTGAATTTTTCAAGGTCAGAGGCTATCTCTTTGGTAAGTTATGTATTTTTCAAATTTATGTCACTGTTTTGGTATTTTAATTCCAATAATTAGCATATTAATTAATAAATTCAAGAAAAATTTGGGGAAGTTTCTTAAAACTAGAGAACCCAAGGATAATTATGGTTAGGCTTAATTCACTAAGAATAACCCTAATAAGCCTAAATACTCAAAATTGAATTTTAATTAATTAGGGTTAACCACACATCAAAATAACTTGAAATCAATTCTCCATTGATCTTTAGATACAAAGAACCTTGCATAGTCAATTAGAAATGATTAGCCCCACAAAATGAATTAATTAAGCCGCATGATCAAAATTAAACTTTAAAAATTCAAAACTCCTAAAATAAATTTCAAAAATTCAGCAAATTGGTTTTGTGGGCTCTCTGATATTAGAGGAGTCTATAAAAAATAAAATTGGAATTTTCTAAAATTTCTCATTTTTAATGATATTTTTTATATTTAAACAATTGAAAAATAATAAAAATCACAAAAATAATAAAAATCATAAAAATGTCACATTTTGAGTCCTAATCACTTAGAAACCAACCAAATATTTTTCCTAAGTCTCTAAGTTAAGGTATTGAATTTTAAAGGCTCAAAACAATTTTTAATATTAAAAAATTTATTTTCCAACCTTTTCACTAAATTAATTCAGATAAATCAAAGAAAAATCAGAAAATTATAAAATTGATTTCTCTAAACTCCTTGAGGTTAGAGAGATTTAATAAGAATATAAAATCCATTTTTTAACTTTAATTTTATTTTATAATTAATTAACACTCCAAAAATCAAAATAATTATAATAAATAAAATATAATTTAAAAAATCACCAAAATTGGTCCAAGTGATTCACTGGTCATTAGAAACATCCCATAATTTTCTTAAGGACAGAAACCTTACTTTAATCATGTTGTTGAATTTTTCTTGAAATCCCTTATTTTTCACTAAAAATAATTATATAAATAAATTAAATTCAGAAAAATAACATTTTCTCCTCTAATATCTTTTTTGACATGTGAGTGAGGTGGCATAAAAATTTCAAGTTCATTTGAACTCAATTTATTGAGTTATTAAATAAATAAGCCTAAAAGGGCATAAAGGTAATTAAAGAATTTAAACCCCTTTATTAAAATTTTAGGTTTAATTAAAATGGAGGGTAAAATATTTGATTCTATCTTTCTTGGATGATTGAAACTTTGGGAAATTAAAAGGGTAGGAACCCATTAATCACTTTTAATAAACCAAAAATGAAACTTTAATTATTTAAACAATTTAAATTTTGGAAGATTAATGAAAATCTGAATTATTAAATATAGGGATATAACTTGAGAGGATATTAATTCTTTAATAAAAAAATCCCTAAATAAATCACTTCAATAATATTTAACTCTTAATTAAGATTAAAATGATAATCCAAACTAAGTAAATTAAAAATTAAAAAAATAACCCTTAAATTAAAGGAAAGCTCAAAATATTAAGTGGTTTAACAATTAAATTAAATTAAATTAAATTAAATTAAATTAAATTAAATAAAAATTAAATTAAATCAACATTTTAACAATTAAATTAAATTAAATTTAAAATATTGAAATTAAATAATATTAAATTAAGTTAAATTCAATTAAATTAAATTTAAATTATATTAAATTAACATCACTCAATAATAAAAGTAAAACAAATTTGAAATATTAAGACAATTCATAATTAAGAATATAAAAAATCAA
This sequence comes from Papilionanthe hookeriana x Papilionanthe teres, assembly GCA_022702705.1. Lineage (NCBI taxonomy): Eukaryota > Viridiplantae > Streptophyta > Magnoliopsida > Asparagales > Orchidaceae > Papilionanthe > Papilionanthe hookeriana x Papilionanthe teres. Next base: position 15,393,227 of record CM040426.1, on the reverse strand, counting down.
ACTAATCAAGATTAACCTAAAATATCATAATTAACCTAACCCAAATCATTAAGACATATGAATAATCTAAGTGAATTTTAAACACCAGAGATTAATTTAAAATATTAAGTTCACTTAAAGTATAAATATTTAAACCAAAAATAATTTGAACACTATTCCAAAATTAAAATTATTTAATAAAACCTCATAATTAAACTAAATCACTTTAAACCATTAACTCAAACTTCAAATTAAGAATGATTAAAATTCTCAACAAACCAACTTGCCCCTAATGGCTTTAATTATTATAACTCTTAAATGGAGTATTAAGTGAGATGTCACTTCATTCATCAGGTAATCAAATGCCCAAGTTCACTGAGCAACAAACAAAACTTAACTAAACTCCTGAATGATTAATTCACCTGTGCAACTGAATTTACTTGGACTCAAAATAATCTCAGAAGTATTGAAAAGATGTTTAGGACTCTTCTTAAGCACTTTCTCAATATGATGAGATGTTTTAGAAGAACAATTGAACTTAATTTTTCTTTGGTGAAGAAAATCATCCATAAACAAAACACAAGAACCTAGACATCATAGGAAATGAATAGTTATAGGATTATGATCTTGGTAGACAACCAAAACCTTCCCTTTAGCTTTACCTAGGTACTTGTTGCAAATATTTAAATGCCTTAACATGTGTTTTAAGAGCAGCTTGGGATGACGGGAAGACCCTCCAGGTACGCTTTTCTTTTATTGCAATTTTCTTTATTGCAATTTACTTACATGCACTGCACTTTACTTTTTCTTGCATGTTAAACTAGATTGTTGCATGAAAACTGAAACCTTTAGGATAGTCACAAAACTGAAACCCAAAACTAAATTAAAGGTCAACACAAGATAAAATTTAGCGCCTCAACATTCCAAAATATAAAGCAACTCAAAATTTAATCACAAATAGAACACAAAACTACAATTGCAATTAAATTAAAACATCTCGTTGGATGATCGGGAATACCTCAGATGATGTAACCTATGTGTTGCTAACGGGATTTCCCACGGTTTAAATGAAAGTGTGGAACTCATTCAGTTGAGTTTAGCAAATTCATCTGGACTAAGTGAATCCGATTAAAATAACGGTGCTGTAAAGATGGAACCCTGGGATCTTAATCGGTGTTGTTATAATCAACTTTAAGATTCCCCTAATAAAACATTAAAGACATTTGAACCTTAAGACTCTTCTAAACCAAAACACTTTTCTCATCTCCTGATTTTCACCTTCTAAAACTAAACCTCTGCAACAACAAGGAGCTCGGAGCATAGTGGTCAGTACGGCCATATTCGTCAGCAAATCTTGTGTCTACTTCAGCAAAACATTTCCTAGTTTTAAATAACCAACACATAGGATTTCGAGGTAGTTTGCCTAGTGCAATATAAATCCTCAACTTTTTGTTAGGCATTTGCATAATTGTGTTATGCAAATTAAGCCCTAACCGGTCTTAGGACTCCGAGGTAGTTGTTTGGTACGACATAAGCCCTCACATCTTCGAGGCTATTTGTGTGATCATATCATACAAGCATAAGTCCTAATTAACTAAAATTGGCAGGATTACAACATTAAATAAATTCCCAAATTGAAACCAAACAATAGGATAGTTTGGGAAGTTGCCAAGATTCTTCTTGGATCCTCAACTTCTCTTACCTCTCTTCCATTGGACTCTTAAAATAAACTGTTCCAAATTTGAGCTATTCCCTATTAAAATTTCCAAAATTCAATTCATTTAAAACCTTAAACTTTAAAATTCTTGAGAGCAAAACCACTGATTATTATCGAGAGTTTTCTTAAGTGTCTTCGGGCATTTAAGATGTAATTAACAATAGGGGCTTGCCCTTATAGGGAACTTTAAGAACCCAGGTAATATAAACCCTGCTTAATTCATTTATATTAAGCAGGGGAACTTGTCGGCTTATAAAATTGGTTCGCAGACCAAACGGATGTCACAAATCTTCTAGTTCATTTTATCGATCCCCATCATCAAGCAGTGTGTCTATTCTTTGGGATGGATATACGGTTTGTGGTGCGGTGCTCGTTTGTATAAACTAATTGGGATGTGAGATCTGTTTGATTTCATATCTTAAAATTTTCAAACTTAAAATTATTTTCAAAATCAAATGCTACTTTCTAAATTATACATATTTAAATTAAATTTAAAATCTAAAATTCGCCGACAACTTCTGTAGGCGACCCCTTTTTAAAATTAAACTTACAACCCAAAAATATGCCGACAACTTCTGGCGACTCCGCTGGGGACTAGTTCCTCTCTCCATTTTGATTAGATGGTTTTGCTTTCATAAATTGATAGTGAATCCATATCCCTAGTGGACCAAATTTATCATTCTTCTTTTGACATACCACGTTCATTTCTATCTTGAACAAGTATAGTCAACTTCTCTCGGATTTAGGAGCCACTGTTTAGACACCCCTAAACAGAGAGGTTCCGAAATCCTTTTGCCTCTTTTCTGAGGTGGGGTGGACCCCCAATAGGTGTTAGCTTAGGAGCGGTCCTTCGGGTTGAGAAGTTTTACAAGACTTTCTCTTCCTTCCCAATTCTGAACCGGGTCCCTTTCTTTTCTATAAACCTTTGTTCTTTAAACATTTCATTCCTAACAAATAAATCTTCTAATAAACAACCCTTTAATAAACGAACTCTTTTAAATCATAAATACATTAAGATAAACAAAAATGTGTTCGGACTCTTTTTTTTCGTCCTAAGTTTTGCGACAAAAGGAAGCATAATTAGGGATTAATACACAGAATCTACCCTGTAGAAAATGACTGCGCCAAAGTTAATTTTCTCCTTCACCAATGGAATGGAATTCATCATCTATAAGGATGAACTTCCCGACAATGGAATCATCCGTTTTAGACAAGGATTTGATAATACAGATATCAAGTTCGCTGACGTCACTCTCTTCGCATTAATGGACAAAGTGCCAGAAACTGAAGAGCCTGTAATTGAGTTCAACCTGAAGTCGACTCAAGAATTCCCTCCCGTGCAAATGGGTTCCAGCTGAAAGAAGTACTGCTATTCATAGGAGATTCTGTCAATGTTATTTCAATGGATCCTATTATTCCGATAAACCTGTATACGACCCATGATGGATGGAGTACCGTTTGGACAAAGTCTTCAAAGAAAATTTTGGATCACATCCAGACAGCTTTGGTACGCGCTTCAACTCAGAGTTTGAAACCTGCCGAGCCAGCACTATCGCTTGCGATTGAAGAACCGCCCCAGAAGGAAGAGAAGATCGTAGAGGAAAAGAAAACCGAGGCTCCAAAGAGTAGACTAGGGGCTGCTTATCCTAGGATAGTTGTTTCTGATTAAGGGGAGAAATCCCTCGAACCTCTGACTCTGTATGATTATTTGCTCGCCCCGGTGGGATTTATAATGATAAGAGTTTTGGTGTTGGCTACGTTTTGACTGTTTCTAACGATTACGTAACTAACGAAAACCACGCCAATCCGGATCTCAATTCTGATATAAATAACGATTCTCAAATCATACTAAACCTCAATGACCACGACAAAGGAGAAGACGTTCACAAGGATGGCTATGAAAGCTCACCAAGCAACGAGTCTATTTATAAATTTCGAGGAGCTCCAATTGTGATAGAGTTAGAGTCATCAGATTTCGAAGCAATGCCAGAAGAGCCAGTCGTTCCAATTCAAGAGGATACACCGGCAGATTCAACACAAGATTCAAAAGAAATAAATGAAGTCAATTTAAGAAGCGGAAAAGTTCTGCCCCCGAGAGTGGGTCCAAAGGATAAAGGAAAGCAGGTGTTTTCTCAGGAGGAGCCAACCCCAGCAAAGGAATTGCCTATTTGGGAAGAAACCGACGAACATGGTAATAAAGTATACTACAACGTGCTGACCCATCTTAGGAAACTACCAGCCAAACTAAGCATATAGGACGCTCTGATCCTGTCAAAGGAGATGAGAGAAACTCTAATCAAGGCCTTACTTGATCCAGAGATTTGTTTAGCTCAAATGACCGGTAATTCCTTAGACGAGGTTTGCTTGTTAAAAGAACAGCGAGGTGTTACCTTCACGGACAATGATCTACTACTAGGAACGGCTGATCACAACCTACCGTTGTACATTTCAGTCACTATCGGAAAGTTTACGCTCTCCAGGGTGTTAGTTGGTCCGGGAGCATCAATCAACGTAATGAGCCTTCGAACATTAGCATATTTGGAAGTTGATGCTCGAGAACTTGAAGCAGACAAGATGTTATTAAGAGGGTTTAATCAGAAAGAAGAAGGAGCACTCGAATAATTAACACTGTTAATGAAGACCGGTGATTTGGCAAAGACAACCGCAAAATTCCATATAATTGTTTCTGAAACATCATTCAATGCTCTACTGGGTTGGCCATATATCCATGAGAATTGGATGGTACCGTCGTCTCTGCACCACTGCATAAAGTATTATGAAGGAGGAGAACAATGTATCAAAGGTGACTTGCAGTCGTTCTCCGTACATGAAATCAGAATTCATGAAGATGCAGCCTACTATGCGCCTCCGAAGAAAACAATCTTCTCCAAAAACACCGTACCAAAAGAAGCAAAAGAAGTGCAAGACGATGAAGAGCCTGAAATTCTATTCCAACAGTTACCACTCCCTTACAGCGAGATGGTGAAGGTTTCTCCAGAACTCGCACCCGAGGTCGAGGCCGGGGACAAGGTCGAGGAAGAGACATTGGAACAGTTGGACAGAAGAAACCAGTCATGTAGGTAGATTGGGAGACCAGTTCTGAAGAAGAAGAAATCAAGAAAGAAGTAGCAACAGTAAATCAAAAGAAACCCCAGTTCAAGATCTCTCTCGAAGATGAAAAGAATGAAGAATACAAATCAATGTATGAGAAGATTAACCATTATGTACATACTATGACTGTGACCCTGATCCATTCTAATAAGATTGAGGGTATGGTGTTCAAGGAAGTACGTGGTGGTACTAAACCAATCAAATTCTACCGTGTTGCTTCTTCTTCCAATAATGAAAAAGATGTACAATTTGAAGATGTTACTTCTTCTGAATTAATGGAACTGCCTTTTGAGTGGTATTCTACCAGTGTTCAAAATTTAATTCAACGTGGTGTCTTGCCTCAACGATGGACAAAAGGTCAATCACAACACTTTGAAAAATTATGGAATAATGCCAGTCAACCTCCTAATTTAAAACATGGTCTCGGATTCGGCACAATAGGATCAGTTGATGATACGGGATTTTGCTTGGTTGTCACTTGCGAGCCTAATGAAGACTGCTTGGAAGCTTTAGAAGATCTCGAAGATCTACCAATCGGAGATGCTATGCCAGAATTCGAAGAAGAAATTAAATCTACAATAGACAAGTTAATGGAATTTAACTTAGGTACTAGCGAAGAACCTAGGCTGACCTTTGTTATCTCCTTACTCAATAAAGAAGACTCTGAAAACATAATCAAGCTATTAATGGAGTTCAAGGACTGTTTCGCTTGGAGTTATGATGAAATGCCAGGATTAGCTCCAGAAGTAGCAGTTCACAAAATAAGAGTGGATCCCACTGTCGTTCCAGTTAGACAAGCTCCTAGAAGAATGCGTCTAGAGATTGAACAACAAATTATAGCTGAAGTTAAGAAGCTAATAGATGCTAAATTTGTCCGTGAGGAACAATATCCAACTTGGTTAGCCAATGTGGTACCAGTCAGAAAGAAGAATGGTCAGATCAGAATCTGCGTGGATTTTAGAGATTTGAACAAAGCATGTCCAAAGGACAAATTCCCGCTACCCATTCCAGAACAGATGATCGACATTACTTTAACACATGAAGTCTTCTCATTCATAGATGGATCATCAGGATACAACCAAATAAAGATGGCACCAGAAGATGAAAAGCTTACAGCCTTCAGAAAGCTGATCGGGGTATACTGCTACACAGTGATGTCGTTTGGATTAAAGAACGCAGGAGCAACTTATCAAAGAGCAATGACAAGGATTTTTTATGATCTCATTCACAACCAAGTCAAGTGCTACGTGGATGATGTGATCATCAAGAGCAAACTAAAAGAAGATCATTTGTATGATTTGTGAATTGTTTTTGAATGATTAAGATAATATAACCTCAAGATGAATCAGTTGAAATGTGCCTTCGACGTCACCTTTGGGAAATTCTTAGGATTTGTTGTTCTACATCGTGGACTTGAAATCGATCCGGAGAAGATTAAAGCTATCTTAGAAATGCCGCCTCCCAAAACCTTGAAACAACTACGATTCTTTCAAGGAAAATTGGCATATCTTCGACGCTTTATCGCGAATTTGTTAGGAAGGTGTCAACCGTTTTCTACTTTAGTTAAGAAGGATGCCAAGTTTACTTGGGACTCCAAATGTTAACATGCCTTCGATGACATCAAACAGTATTTAATGACACCTCCTGTTTTAGCAGCCCCAGTCTCGGGTAGACTATTGATACTTTATACCGCAGCTTTAGACGACTCTCTCGGAGCCCTGCTAGCTCAGGTCAATGACGAGGGAAAAGAAAACGCTCTCTACTACTTAAGCAGTCATCTAATTCTGACGGAAGTAAAGTATCCTCCTATTAATAAGCACTGTTTGGCCCTGATCTTCGCTGCACAGAAGCTCAGGCACTACATGCTTTCTCATAAGGTCAACCTCATTTCGAAGTTTAATCCGTTGCAATATTTGATGACCCGTTCGACACTTTTCGGCAGACTTGCCAGGTGGTCAATGATAGTATTGCAATTCGATATAACTTTCGTTCCTCTTCGTGCTATAAAGGGACAAGCCCTAGCAGACTTTCTCGCAGCACACCCTTTACCGGTAGAATCGACTCTCAAAGACGACTTGCCAGACGAGCAGATAATGAGCCTAGAAGACCTCAATGATCAGTGTTGGGAACTGTACTTCGACGGAGCATCTTTAGCACAGAAAGATAAAGAATCGCAAATGATAGTGCTCGGTAAGGCAGGAATCAGACTAATCTTTATAACATCGGAGCGGGGAATGTTAAGATACTCCTACCACTTAACAGAACCGTGTACAAATAACGAGGTAGAATACGAAGCCCTTATAACCGGATTGGAATTAACCATTTAGATGGGGATAACAGACACCAAAATTTACGGAGATTCTCATTTGATCATTCAACAGGTCATCGGACAATACAGAATTCTAAAGCCAAGAATCGAACAGTACTTTCAGTATGCAATGAAATTGCTAGAGCAGATTCCGAATGTAACGATCGACAAGATTCCCATAAGAGAAAATGCTTTCGTGGATACGTTAGCCCACCTTGCAAAGGAATTTGCCTGCTTCCAAGATGAATCAGTTGAAGTGTCAATTCAGGGACGTCAGGTTCTATCACAGCTCGACATGGATGCAATTCACAAATCAGAAGAAAAGGAATCAGTTACAGCAGTAACAGAAGTTATAGAAGATTGGCGCATCCATTAATAGACTACTTGCAAACAGGAAACCTACCGGACGATAAGTCGTTAGCACATTAAATCAAGAAATGAACTCTGTCTTACGCATTAATAAACAACACGTTATACAGAAGGTCTTTTGATCAGATGTGGCTAAGGTGCCTGAGCGGGTCCAACGCTCGTGAAATCGTTAAAGAAGTACACTCAGGACTTTGTGGCGCTCATCAGTCGGGCCCAAAAATTAAAAGATTAGGGTACTACTAGCCCTCAATGATGACTGATTGTATGAAGATTGCTAAAAGTTGTCACCAGTGCCAAGTGCATGGAGTGGTTCTACATCAACCTCCAAATGTGCTACATCCGACAATCGCGTCGTGGCCGTTTGAATATTAGGGCACATATATTGTGGGTCCGATAGAACCGCCTTCTTTAAGAGGACATCGCTTCATTCTTGCAGCTACAGATTACTTTTCTAAGTAGGCAGAAGCAGTACCGCTTAGAGAAGTAAAGGCACATCATGTGTTGCAGTTCTTTAAGAATCAAGTCGTCTACCTTTTCAGGGTACCGCGCACAATCATTTCAGATAATGGGTCCGCCTTCAAGAGCACGAAGATCAACAATTTTGTCAGAAGACACGGGATTGACTGGCGCTATTCAACAATCTACTACCCAAGAGCGAACGGCTTGGCCGAGGCTTTTAATAAAACTCTCGTCCAAATCCTAAAGAAAACTTTGGATGACAACAAAAGAAATTGGCACGAGAAGTTGTTAGAAGCCTTATGGGCCTACAGAACGACTTTCAGAACGCCCACCCAGTCTACGCCTTACGCCTTAGTGTACGGATCTGAGGCCGTTCTTCCATTAGAGGTTCAGCTTCCGTCACTCAGAATTGCAGTTGCAAACAAGATCACTACAGAAGAAAATGCCAAATTACGACTAGAAGAATTGGAAAGCTTGGAAGGGAAAAGACTTTCAGCACAGCAGAATTTGGAACTGTATCAAGCCAAGATGATCCAGGCCCATGATAAATTAGTCCATCCCAGGACATTCAAAGTCGGTGACTTGGTTCTAGTTCTCAGAAGACCTATTCTTGTACATCACAAGATAGGTGGTAAATTTGAACCGACTTGGGAAGGGCCATTCGTGGTCGAGACAATCTACTCAGGAGGTTCCTACCAGCTTGTAAATTGCCGTGGAGAGCGACCTATGCTGCCAATTAATGAACGATATCTAAAGAAGTATTATGTTACCTGATGTTTTGAAGGATGAATCCTCATTCCTAGAAGCACGGGCATAGTAATTACTTATGACTAGGTCCGAACCCAAAAATATAAAAAGTGGATGATAAAGAAAATCGTTAAAAAAATGTTAAAAGAAAAGATGTGAAATCATGATAATAAAGTCTTTATCCTTCCTTTCAAATCGAGTCTCACTCTTGATCTTTCTTCATCTTTTCCTACTCCTATTTAAATTTAAAATAAACGAATAAAAAGCTCTTCATTAATAAACAAATTATTTTTCTACTGTTCTTGTTCTTAGTGCAGCACCTGATCCTTTCCTTATTTTCCACAGAGAAATGTCGAACGGGCGGTTGGTTCTGATTAAATGAACTTCGAACAAAGAACAAAGGGAAAATAAAAAATAAATAAGAATTCTCTTTTAAAAATCTGAATGTCAAAACAAACTACAAACAAACACGAACTCTAAATAAATATGAACTATAAATTGATAATCAAGCTAAAATCAAATTACAACAAACGATGAAAACAAATTTCCGAATCTGAAATTCCCGGCCTTCGGCTATACTCAAATCTCTTTTTGACTCTCCATATTTCTTTCCCTCTTTTGAGAAGGTCGACTGAATCTACTGACACAGAACCACGAAAAATTTTCGATTTGGTTCTGATGGCATGGATTCATATCCTTCACCAAATAATCAGACATTAATAGATCCTCGTAGGACATGAAACACTTTCACGTCTCAATCCAAATCTTCCGCTAAACTCAAATCTCCACAGCAAATTTCAACCCTTTAGACCTTTGAGATTGGAATCAGTTTCCATTTCTCTTTAGACCTTCGAGATTGGAACCAGTTTCCATTTCTCTTTAGGCCTTGGAGATTGGAACCAGTTTCCATTTCTCTTTAGACCTTTGAGATTGGAACCAGTTTCCATTTCTCTTTAGACCTTTTAGATTAGAACCAGTCTCCATTTCTCTTTAGAACTTTGAGATTGGAACCAGTCTCCATTTCTCTTTAGACCTTTGAGATTGGAACCAGTCTCCATTTCTCTTTAGACCTTTGAGATTGGAACTAGTTTTTATTTCTCTTTAGACCTTTGAGATTGGAACCAGTTTCCATTTCTCTTTAGACCTTTGAGATTGGAACTAGTTTCCATTTCTCTTTAGACCTTCGAGATTGGAACCAGTTTCCATTTCTCTTTAGACCTTCGAGATTGGAACCAGTTTCCATTTCTCTTTAAACCTTTGAGATTGGAACCAGTTTCCATTTCTCCTTAAACCTTCGAGATTGGAACCAGTTTCCATTTCTCCTTAAACCTTCGAGATTAGAACCAGTTTCCATTTCTCCTTAAACCTTCGAGATTGGATCCAATTTCCATGTCTCTTTAAACCTTCAAGACTGGAACCAGATTCCAGTTCTCTTTAAACTTCAAGACTGGTACCAAATTCCAGTTCTCTCCTTTTGAGGTCGGTATCAAATTCCGACTCTCTTCCCGAGATTGATACCAAATTTCAACTCTCTCCTTCCGAGACTGGTACCAAATTCCAGATCTTATTTCGAGATCAGTACCTAAATTCTGATTCTCATCCTTTTCAATTGATACTTAAACTTTGATTCTCACTCCAAGGCTGGTACCTAAATTCCAGTTCTCTTCACAATCCCAAGGTTGGAACCTAGGTTCCAATTCTCATTTCAAATCCAGATTTCCTTGAATTGATTTTAAAGTAAACCTCAACCAAAATTGAAACTCAGAACAAATCAAAATCTAAACTCACACATTAAAAAAAAAACTCGGAATAGAAAATGAAATGAAATCTAAATCAAATTTCCCCAGATCTTATGATCTGGAATTCACTTCCTTTTCTTTTCCCCAGTGAGAGTTCAGGGATCTCCAGTCTTGGAGATATACTCGATACTCCCCAGCGGAAATTTGTCTCTACTCTGTTCTAAGTGTGTCACTTAGACGTCTGTGTTGGTTTAGTTGATCTCATCGGTCAACGCCAATACGCGCGGTGTGCTTGGTTAGCACACCACACCTATTGGGGGTCCAATTATTGACCTCATTTTTGATGAGGTCCTTTTTCTTCTCTCTCCTTAGTACTTAGGATCTAGCCTTAGACTTTCCCTTTGACTATCTTAGAGGACTAGAAATGGAACCCACCACTTAGAAATTTAAACACCTCTTAACACCCTGCAAACCCCATAAGTTTGATTATAAACCCCTAAGTCACTTGGAGGGCTTAGATCGAATGTGGAGGTTTAAAGGATGAGTTCCCTATAGGACTCTTTGGCCTTAGGACAACCCTGGGTGGCCTGGTCTGGTGAGGGTTGACCTGCACACATTACACTTTCATACACATTCCAAATCTTAAAACCATTCATACCTAGCTTGACTTTCTGACTCATGTAGGTAATCCATAAGGATGGTCATTAACCCCTAGGCCCTTGGCTAAGATGGTTAGAACCAACATAGTGAATGCCTCAAATGAGTCCTCTCATGGCTCTTATAGGCTTAATATGGCTTCATGGATCAACCAAAGAGATTCCATTCTACTCAAACTTGATCAATCTTCATTTTTTTAAAATTTCAATTTTTGACCCCCGGGACCCTACACCCACTAAACCTACCAAATGCCCTTGAAATTGCCTAAAATTTGTAAAATTGCCTAAATTACCAAAAATTCCTCAAAACCAATCCTAAACATTTCCCACCATTCAAATTAATCATCCTTAGCCAAATATACCAAAATTTCCAAAAATACCCCCCAATACCCTCCAAATACCCAAAATGCCCTTTTTAACCAAAAATCCATAAATTCCAAAAATTCCCAGAAAATTCTAGAAAATCCTAAATATTCTCAATTTCATTTTGTTCAACTACACCATAGGCCAATTTTATCAATTTAGCCCACTTTTACCAAAACCCCCCAATTTGACCCATTTTTAACCCAAAGTCAAAATCCCATAAATTGGCCTAAACCCAAACCTAACCCAAATAGGCCCAAATCCCAAAATTAAAGCCCAATCAAGGTTGAAAACACTTTGTTACACCCCATAAATATATCTCAACATTAATTTTACATCAAATCTAACATTAGCCCAACCTTAGCCCAAGTTAGCCCAAGTTGACCCACTTTGGCCCCTTTACCAAAAAAAGGCCCAAATTAAATCCAATTCCACTCTAAATAATACCAAATATTTTCTAAAATGTTCATGACACATCCCTAAACTAAACCCAACATTTTTTTTGACCAAATCTTTTACAAAATTTCCATCTACCAATTTGTTTTTAAACCTAAAAGCCCACCTCCTTAAACCCTTTTTAAAAGCCCACTTCCAACAAATTCAAAAGCCCAAATTTCATTCCAAAACCCACATGAAATTTTCCCTCATCATTCCCTATGATTTAAATCACCCCTAAGTCCAAAACCCATCATTTTGATTAAACCAAAATAGCATCATGACAAAACCAATCAAAAAATCCAAAGTTTTCAAAAATTCCAAATAACCTTTTTTCATGAAAATTGACCAAACCATCGACAAGCCATAGGCTAGCCATGAAGCAATCCTTAAGCCCCATGCAAGCCATGTGAGTGGTGTTCATGTGACCATACCATATTGGGCAAGAGGAGGAGCCTCTTTCTTGATTTCCTTAAAGTAATTAAGCACTCCCATGTCTCCCCTAACCCATGCTTAAGCCTAATTTTACTTGGATTATAACTTCTCCCCACTAATTAAGCTGAATCAAGGGAGCTTTTCTCAGCTCAAATCAGACCATGGAAAGGTAAACCAAGCCCAACCTCATGCTTTGACTAATTTGAACTTAAACTCCTCTATTTAAGCTTCATTCATGGCAAGAGAGAGGAGATACAAAAATTACCTTGGGGAAAATCTGCCAATTTGTTCCCAAAGCTTCTCGAAGGACTCCTAAGTTTGATCCAACCATTTCCAATTGAGGCCTCACCTCTTGGATAAAGGAATCAAATTTTTTTTCTCCTCCAACTGAGCCTATTTTAAATTTCTGTAAATATTCACAGGCTTTAAGTATATCATCACCATATAGATGTGTGCTACTCTATTAGACGATCATTTTAAAAAATAATTCACTCAATTTCGTTGAGAAATGAGTGAGATATCAAGGTTTGAAGGTAGACAGTTTTGGGTGAATAGAACTAGGAGAGAGGAGCAGTAGCCGTCCGATCACATGTGTATCGCACGGACGGCCGAGATGCAGTCGGACGGGAGCTTCATCCATAAGCAGAAAAGCGCAAGCCAATCACGGAGCGACACGTGGCCCCCCTTGATAGCGATAGTTTGAGAGGGAAATTGGATTTTTTATTTATATTTGAACATAAACTTCAAAAAATCATAACTTTTCGTAGAAAAATTACAAAAATAAAATAAAAATACCCTCTTTCTCAGTGAACAGAGCAGAACAATGTGGAAAAAGAATTGGGTTAATTTGATAAGTATTTTATTTTTAATTAATTATTTACTGTTTTGAGTATTTTTATTCTCCATTTGCATACAAAATTCACCATGGCTTGGGACCATAGGGCTTTTGAAACCTCTAATCTTGGAAACATTCCTTGAATTTTTCAAAGTCAGAGGCTATCTCTATGGCAAGTTATGTATTTTTCAAGTTTATGTCACTGTTTTGGTATTTTAATTCCAATAATTAGCATATTTCTCAATAAATTCTAAAAAAATTTGGGGAAGTTTCTTAGAACCAGAGGACCCAAGTATAATTATGGTTAGTCTTAATTCATTAAGAATAACCCTAATTAGCCTAAATTCTCAAAATTGAATTTTAATTAATTAGGTTTAACCACACATCAAAATAACTTGAAATCAATTCTTCATTGATCTTTAGGATACAGAGAACCTTTCATAAAAATTTCAAGTCAATTAGAAAAAATTAGCCCCACTAAATGAATTAATTAAGCCACATGATCAAAATTAAAGTTTAAAAATTCATAATTCCAAAAATACATTTAAAAAATTCACCAAATTGGTTTTGTGGGCTCTCTGATATCAGAGGAGTCTATAAAAATTAAAATGGGAATTTTCTAAAATTTATCATTTTTAATGATATTTTTAATATTTAAATAATTAAAAAATAATAAAAATCTCAAAAATAATAAAAATCATAAAAATGTCACATTTTGACTCCTAATCACTTAGAAACTAACCAAATATTTTTCCTAAGTCTCTATGTCAAGATATTGAATTTTAAAGGCTCAAAACTATTTTTAATATTAAAAAATATATTTTCCAACCTTTTCACTAAATTAATTCCAATAAATCAAAGAAAAATCAGAAAATTATAAAACTTATTTCTCTAAACTCTTTGAAGTCAGAGAGATTTAAAAAATATATAAAATCCATTTTTCAACTTTAATTTTATTTTATAATTAATTAACACTCCAAAACTCAAAATAATTATAATAAATAAAATATAATTTAAAAAATCACCAAAATTGGTACAAGTGGTCCTCTGGTCATTAGGAACAATCCATAATTTTATTAAGAATAGAAACCTTACTTTGGTCATGTTGTTGAATTTTCCTTGAAATCCCTTATTTTTTACTAAAAATAATTATATAAATAAATTAAATTCAAAAAAATCACATTTTCTCCTCTAATGTCTTTTTTGACATGTGAGTGAGGTGACATAAAAATTTCAAGTTCATTTGAACTCAATTTAGTGAGTTATGAAATAAATAAGCCTAAAAGGGCATAAAGGTAATTAAAGAATTTAAACCCCTTTATTAAAATTTTAGGTTTAATTAAAATGGAGGGTAAAATATTTGATTCTATCTTTCTTGGATGATTGAAACTTTGGGAAATTAAAAGGGTAGGAACCCATTAATCACTTTTAATAAACCAAAAAAGAAACTTTAATTATTTAAACAATTTAAATTTTGGAAGATTAATGAAAATTTGAATTATTAAAAATAGGGATATAACTTGAGAGGATATTAATTATTTAATAAAAAAATCCCTAAATAAATCACTTCAATATTATTTAACTCTTAATTAAGATTAAAATGATAATCCAAACTAAGTAAATTAAAAATTAAAAAAATAACCCTTAAATTAAAGGAAAGCTCAAAATATTAAGTGGTTTAACAATTAAATTAAATTAAATTAAATTAAATTAAATTAAATTAAAATTAAAATTAAATTAAATCAACCTTTCCCATAGCTTTACCTAGGTACTTGTTGCAAATATTTAAATGTCTTATCATGTGTTTTAAGTGCAGCTTGGAATGACTGGAAGACCCTCCAGGTACGCTTTTATTTTATTGCAATTTTCACCGCCGCAACATTCCAAAATATAAAGCAACTCAAAATTTAATCACAAATAGATCACAAAACTACAATTGCAATTAAATTAAAACATCTCGTTGGATGATCGGGAATACCTCAGATGATGTAACCTATGTGTAGCTAACGGGATTTCCCACAGTTTAAATGAAAGTGTGGAACTCATTCAATTGAGTTTAGCAAATTCATCTGGACTAAGTGAATTCGATAAAAATAACGGTGCCGGAATGATGGAACCGTGGGATCTTAACCGGTGTTGTTATAATCACCTTTAAAATTTCCCTAATAAAACATTAAAGACATTTGAACTTTAAGACTCTTCTAAACCAAAAAACTTTTCTCATCTCCTGATTTTCACCTTCTAAAAGTAAACCTCTGCAACAACAAGGAGCTTGGAGCATAGTGGGCAGCACGGCCATCTTCGTCAGCAAATCTTGTGTCTACTTTAGCAAAACATTTCCTAGTTTTAAATAACCAACCCATAGGATTTCGAGGTAGTTTGCCTAGTGCAACAAAAATCCTCAACTTTTTGTTAGGCATTTGCATAGCTGTGTTATGCAAATTAAGCCCTAACCAGTCTTAGGACTCCGAGGTAGTCGTTTGGTGCGACATAAGCCTTCACATCTTCGAGGCTATTTGTGTGATCATATCATACAAGCATAAGTCCTAATTAACTAAAATTGGCAGGATTACAACATTAAATAAATTCCCAAATTAAAACCAAACAATAGGATAGTTTGGGAAGTTGCTAAGATTCTTCTTGGATTCTCAACTTCTCTTACATCTCTTCCATTGGACTCTTAAAATAAACTGTTCCAAATTTGAGCTATTCCCTATTGAAATTTCCAAAATTCAATTCATTTAAAACCTTAAACTTTGAAATTTTTGAGAGCAAAACCACTGATTTTTATCAAGAGTTTTCTTAAGTGTCTTCGGACATTTAAGATGTAATTAACTATATGGGCTTGCTCTTATAGGGAACTTTAAGAACCCAGGTAATATAAACCCTGCTTAATTCATTTATATTAAGCAGGGGAACTTGTCGGCTTATAAAATTGGTTCGCAGACCAAACGAATGTCACAAATCTTCTAGTTTATTTAATCGAGCCCCATCATCAAGTAGTGTGTCTATTCTTTGGGATGGATACACGGTTTGTGGTGCGGTGCTCGTTTGTATAAACTATTTGGGATGTGAGATCAGTTTGATTTCATATCTTAAAATTTTCAAACTTAAAATTATTTTCAAAATCAAATGCTACTTTCTAAATTATACATATTTAAATTAAATTTAAAATCTAAAATTAGCCAACAACTTCTGTAGGCGACCCCTTTTTCAAATTAAACTTACAATCCAAAAATATGCCGACAACACAGTAACATAGTATAACAACACAATAACTAAAACAAACAACATACATCTACTCTTCATCCTCATCATCATCATCTTGCTCGTTCCAATCCCTAGATGGCACATAAGGTATGTAGAATGGATGAGGTGGCATCTCAGCACTATGATCACATCTAATCTGTCTATCCAAATATTACTAATAACTCTACTCATATTCATCATGTTTTATAATATATCTCTCCACATTATCTAGCTTACCATCCATATCTTTCATATGCTCTCGAGTAAGACTCACTTTTTTCAAAATCTTTCTTAATAAACCAGTCTGTAAATCAGTAGATGGCGAAGCACGTGAAGTAGTGGCAAGAGAAGTAGATGCGGCGAAGCGAAGCAGGTAGAAGCCCTACCAAATCCTCCTCTCCGACCAAACTACGAATGTACGGTGTAAGCACCAACGTTTGCACTGGTAATTGGTCTCAATGGCTGAAGTACCTCTTCCCAGGTATCAAACTTCACTCCAGATCGTTCACATAGTGAATGAATCAAGGAAGGAAATCTCATACCTGCAGTCATGGTTGATCTAGCACAGTTCAAAACATAATAAAAAATTATACCTCCAATGTCAATAGGCTTCCCTTGTTGAATACAATGGTTCAACACAGCTCTTTCTCTCGTTACTTCCTTGGTGTGGCTCGAAGGTAACAACTTAGATGAGATAAAATAATGTCATGCCTTAGAAATGGCATTCAATTTGGAAGCTGGGAAGTTAACTCTTCTATCATTTGTTATTTTCCATAATCCGCTTCTATCAGTTAAAAATTCCATGATCTCATCTACTCTCCTTCCGAAGGATGATAGTTAGAATAAAAACAGAACATGTCAGGAGGTAGTCCATAAAAATTATTGATTGCCCCAGAAGAAAAGTTAACTTCATGCCTCCTAACCATCACTTGATTTTCTTCTGCAGCAGGCAAACATGCATAAAATTCTCTAACTACAGAAACAACAGCAACAACGGAGAAGCAACAGTAATTTTCCCAGTTTCTTCTAACAATCATATCTTCAATCACCTCTCCTGGTTTGCTAAACACTCGCTTAGGAATCAACTTACGTGACTGCAATGCATCGACATATCGTTCCTCAGCCCTCATAAGAACAAATTTGTCAGAATCAAACTTTGTCTTTTCTCGTGCATGCTTTGACTTTGGTGTCATCTCTAAAAATTCGTGAAAAAAAAATTCACCATAAATTCCAAAATCAAACTAAACTTGCTAAATTATCTTCCAAAATATTTTTTCACTAAATCCAAGCAATTTCTCAAGTTTTTCCTCAAATTTTCACCATAAATATTGATTTTAAGATTTTCCATAATGTACTCAAAATACATGGTGAAAATAAAAAATTTTACTTAGGAGTAGTGCTCTTACCTCAAGGAATCCAAATCTAACAATTTTACTTAGCCTCTCTTTCATGATAGACCGAAGGTTGAAGACGATGGGGTGGTTGAAAATGGCAATTTTCGGGTTTTTAACTTTTGGGAACCAATTTTTGCGAACTGGCGCCTAAGCGCGAACTATCGACGCTTAGCCGCGAAATATGGCGCTTAAGCGCCGGCACTTTGGCTCTTAGCCGCCAATACCCAAATATTCACAATAAAGGTATATGCACTAAATCACTTGGTTAATCACCCTTAATTACACCAAAATAATTATTTCTCCCCACATATCTTCCAATATTCCAAATCAAAATTTAATAACCATTGATTCCACATAAATTTCACAAAAAGACAAACTTATATTAAAATAAAAATAACACTTAATACAATACTAGAATTTCCATCCACACATAGAGGATGAAATTCTCTAAATATAAGAGACTTTAATCTCAAACTGATAAGTATACTTCTCTAGGATGTAACCATCACATCATCAGACTCAGTTAATATATAAACAAAAACACTAAACACACCAAACATAACACACAAGAACACTAAACAAAACACATAAGAACATTAAACAAACAAAAAACTCTTAATTCCATTCTCCATTAGGCGGAATATATCCAGGACCACTATTATTCTCATTTGACCCTTCTGGAATATAAATTTGATAGAACGGGCAATAATTGTTCATTCTTACATCATCTTCTTCAATCCATTTGTTCTTCACAAACATCGCCTTATCTATTTCTTCCACGTACCTTGAATGATTGAATTGCATCTTGAGTTGCCATCCCATGTGTTCCAAATGTAAGTTAGTATCATTGATGTTTGCTTCCATTGAAGCCACTCGGGATTCAATTTTTGCAATCATTTCTGCAATACCCTGAATACTAACAGCGAGATAACCATTAAATAACTCTTTAGCACTATCACTAATGAACTTACTTTTGTCAGAATCTTGCTTCTTCTTCATCTCATTTGCCCAGGAAGACATGATGCACTCAAAATTCTCTTCTTAAGACTTCAAAAATGAAAATAGGACTTGGGGCAATTGTTTCTCTTGAATCAGATCCTTTTTATAGACTTGGAAAATGTTAGAACAACCCCAATACGTTTAGAAACTCCAAAATAACTCCCAAAACTTCTCCCCCACGATCTAGGCTTCTAGATCCACATTTTTCACATTTTTATAACTGTAGCGCCTAAGCGCCAACTAGTCGACGCTTAGCCACCAGTGCACAATTTAGCACAGGTTTGCTAAGTGTCCAAATTTTCATTCTGACTTCTCTAAATCATCAATTAAGGTCAAATAAACTCTACTTAAGTTTAAAAACTCCAAATTACTATCACTAAAAACATAAAAACAAACCAAACAAAGCAAACAAAACACACTAAACAAACATAAAGCAAAGCACATCGATAAATATGGGTTGCCTCCAACATAGCGCTTGTTTTAACGTCTTCAGCCTGACATACCCAGAACTCATTCCGAGTGACCCAGCATTAGATTATCATCAGATTTAGATTTATTGACTAAAAAATATGGTTTTAGTCTATGTCCGTTAGCTTTAAATATTTTTTCAGTCTTAGGATCTTGAATATCTATAGCTTCATAAGAATAAACTTTTTTCACAATAAATGGACCCATCCACCTAAACTTAAGTTTTCTAGAAAATATTCTCAATCTATCATTATACAACAAAACTTGTTTTCCTGGTATAAGATTTTTAGTAAGAATCTTCTGATCATGCCATAACTTCATCTTTTCCTTATAAATCTTAGCATTTTCATAAGATTCATTTCTTATTTCTTCAAGCTCATTCAATTGCAATAATCTCTTTTCAGCAGCATCTTTCAAATTATAATTGAACTCTTTAATAGCCCAATATGCTTTATGCTCAAGTTCAAAAGGTAAATGACAAGCTTTTCCAAAAATCAGCCTATATGGGGACATTCCTATAGGTGTTCTGTAAGCAATCCTATAGGCCAACAAAGTATAATCCAGTTTAATTGACCAATCCTTTCTATGTGGATTAACAGTTTTTCCCAATATTCTTTTAATTTCACGATTGAATAATTCAACCAAACCACTTGTCTGCGGGTGATAAGCAGTAGCAATGCGATGATTAATATGATATTTCTTTGCTATCTTCCAAATAATCGCATTTCTAAAATGACTTCCCCCATCAGTTATGATTACTCTTGGTATTCCAAATCTGCAAAATATATTCTTTTCTATTAACTTTCCAACACTTTGAGCATCACATCGAGGTAAAGCAATAGCTTCAATCCATTTGGAATCATTGTCTACTGCTATCAATATATAAACATTTCCGAAAGATGGTGTAAATGGTCCCATAAAATCTAGTCCCCAAACATCAAATATTTTAACTTCCAAGATATAATTGAGGGGCATCTCATTTCTTCTAGAAATATTGCCTACACGCTGACATCTATCACAATTTTTAATATAAACATTCACATCCTTAAAAATTGTAGGCCAATAAAATCCTGATTGTAATATTTTATATGCAGTTTTATCACTTCCAAAATGTTCCTCATAATCAGAATCATGATATTTTTGAATAATTTCATAAGTCTCTTCCAAAGGTACACATCTTCGAATTATAAAATCTTTTCCTTGTTTATATAAAAATGGGTCATCCCAAAAATAAGTCTTAGCATCAGACAAAAATTTCTTCTTTTCATGGTATGTCAAACCATAGGGTATAATATTACTAACAATAAAGTTTACTATGTCTGCATACCACGAACATGTCATTCTTTAAAAGTGAATAGTTTTTCATCAGGAAAATATTCATTAATTTCTTCAATATCACAGAGAGATTTTTCAATTTCAAGCCTAGATAAATGATCAACAATTTGATTATCAGAACCCTTTCTATCTACTATCTCAAAATCAAGTTCTTGCAAAAGAAGAATCTATCTTATCAGTCTTGGTTTTGCGTCATTTTTCTTCATTAAGTGTTTAATAACAGAATGATCAGTATGAACAACACATTTAGTTCCAATTAAATATGATTGAAATTTATCAAAGGCAAATACTATAGCTAATAACTCTTTCTCAGTAGTAGTATAATTAATTTGAGCTTCATTAAGAGTTTTACTAGCATAATAAATTATTTTGAAAATTTTATCATATTTCTGACCTAAAACAGCACCAATAGCATAATCACTAGTATCACACATTAATTCAAAAAGTTTTTCCCAATTTGGTGAAATTATTACAGGTTCAGTGATTAATTTTTCTTTTAATGTTTCAAAGGCTTTACGACAGTCATCATCAAAATTAAAAATTACATCTTTTTCGAGTAAACGGCATAAAGGTTTTGTAATCTTTGAAAAGTCTTTGATGTAACGCCTGTAGAATCCAGCATGTCCTAAAGAACTTCTAATTCCTCTTACATTAGTTAGGTAAGGTAAATTAGATATAAATTGAATTTTTGCAGTATCTACCTCCAAACCTTTTTCTGAAATTCGATGTCCCAAAACAATTCCTCCTGCTACCATAAATTGATATTTTTCCCAATTAAAGACCAAATTAGTTTCTTCACAGCGTTTTAGAACTTTAGATAGATGTTCTAAACATGATTCAAATGAAATCCCAAACACTGAAAAGTCATCCATAAAAACTTCAATCCCTTTTTCAATTAAATCACAAAAAATAGCCATCATACATCTACGAAATGTAGCGAGGGCATTACATAAATCAAAGGGCATTCTTCTAAAAGCAAACGTACCATAAGGACTGGTAAACGTAGTTTTCTCTTGATCCTCAGGAGCAATTTGAATTTGGTGGTAACTAGTATATCCATCCAAAAAATAAAAGTATTTATGCCCAGCCAGTCTATCCAACATTTGATCTAGAAAAGGGAGTGCAAAATGATCTTTTCTTGTGGCATGGTTTAATTTTCTATAATCAATGCATATTCGCCACCCTGTAACTTGTCCTGTTGGTATCATTTCATTTTTCTCATTAACAGTCACAGTTACTCCTCCTTTCTTAGGAACACAGTGAATAGGACTAACCCATGCACTATCTGAAATAGGGTAGATAATTCCAGCATCCAACCATTTTAAAATTTCTTTCTTAACAATGTCTTTCATGATAGGATTTAATCTCCTTTGGGGATCAGCCCGTGGTTTGCAATTATCATCCATAAGAATTCTGTTCATACAAAATGAAGGACTGATTCCTTTAATATCAGCAATTGTCCATCTAAAGGCTTTCTTGTGCTTCTTCAAAATTTCAAGTAAACTCTCTTCTTCTTTTTCAGTTAATTGAGAGGAAATTATAACATGCAAGGTTGAGGATTCACCTAGAAAAACACACTTCAAATTATCAGGAAGCATTTTTAACTCAAGTTCAGGAGGTTTTTCAATTGATGGACCATAAGATTCATCTTTCTCAAACATATCCAACAATTCAAAACATTCACGAACAAACTTTAAATCTTCCTCTTGAAAATCTTCAGAATCAAAATAACTCCTCTTCTTGCTTATATTCAAATTCTTCTCTTTCATCTTTCTCTTTATAAGTTGATTTGAAATGACATTTACTTAAATATTCAATTACATCCATCCTATCACACTCATATTCTTTACCTCTAGCAGGATATTTCATCGATTTTGAAATATTAAATGTAACAGTCTGATCATTAACCCTTATTGTTAATTCCCCTTTTTACACATCTATCATGGCTCTACCTGTAGCTAGAAAAGGTCTCCCCAAAATTATGGGTATCTCTTTATCTTCCTCCATATCTAACACAATGAAATCCACAGGAAAAATAAATTGATCCACTTTTACCAAAACATCTTCTATAGCTCCTTTAGGATATGTGATCGAACAATCTGCTAATTGCAGAGTTACAGTAGTTGGGGTTATTTCTCCTACTCCCAGTCTTTTGAATATTGATAGAGGCATAAGGTTAATGCTTTCACCCAAATCACATAAAGCATTTCCACAGAATCTTTCTTCTATTGCACATGGAATTGTGAAACTACTAGGATCTTTAAGTTTTCAGGAAGCTTTTTCTGAATTATCGCACTGCACTCCTCACTAAGTGCAACCGTCTCATTTTCTTCAAACTTCCACTTTTTATTAAGAATATCCTTCATAAATTTCGCATAGCTTGACATTTGTTCTAGAGTTTCAGCAAATGGAATATTAATGGTAAGCTTCTTTAATATCTCTAAGAATTTTGAAAATTGCTTATCCAACTTTTGTTGATGAAGTCTCTGAGGAAATGGAGGTGGTGGTTTTTTTAAATAAACCTTAGTGGATAAATAGGTCTTTCCAAACCTTTTGGAGCGTCCTCTTTAGGTCTTTCAATCTCTTCTTTCTCTACTTTAGTTTCTTTTTAAACTCTACCTTCCAATTCTTTTCCACTTCTCAGTTGAACTGCTTTTACTTGTTCTTTATTATTTTCTCTTGGATTCACTTCAGTATTACTTGGAAGCATTCCTTGGGATCTATTACTTAAGGCATTTGCAATTTGTCCCAACTGATTTTCAATATTTCTGATGGTTGCTCCTTGAATTTGTAGTTGATTTCCCATATGTGATACTACTTCTTCCATAGACAACTTCTTCTCCTTGTTTTGTAAAGCATTATTATAACCTGAAGGATAAGTTAGTCTATTATTATTATTACCTTGGTTGTTCTAATTTCCCAATGGGTTTACTTGGGTGTTCCTCCATTGTTGATTAACACCACCCTGATTATTGTTATTCCAGTTAAAATTTGGATGATTCTTCCAACTCTGGATTATAATAATTGGAATATGGAGTCGTTAAGTTTTATTATAGCATTCACGGTTTACGGTGAAGAATAAGAATCAACCATTTGGCCTAATGAATTTTCTTCATTCATGAGATTTGGCTGAGAAAAATTCATCCCAAATTAGTCTATCTTCCTTGATACAACAACAACTTGATTTGCTAATATTGTAAAAGCATCATTTTCATAAACACTGGCTACCTTTTTAGGATTTAACCTTTCAGAAGGCCATTGAAAATTATTAGCAGTCATTTCTTCAATTAAAGCATAAGCATCAGAAAATGGTTTAGACATTAATGATCCACCAGCAGCAGTATCGATGATTGATCTACGAGATCCAACTAATCCATTATAAAAAGTTTGAATTATTAACTAATTTGGTATCGCATGATGTGGACATTTCCTGAGGAGATCTTTAAATCTTTCACATGCTTCATATATTGATTCCCCTTCAAACTGACGAAAAGATGTTATATCATTTCTCAACTTAGCAGTCTTAGATGATGGAAAATATTTAGTAAGAAACTTTTGTGACAGTTCACCCAAGTTCTAATTGATCCAGGTTGTAACGAGTGTAACCATATTTTAGCTTTTTCCCTTAGTGAGAAAGGAAAAATTCTAAGTCTAATAGCATCATCTGAAATACCATCATATTTAAAAGTAGCACACAACTCTAGAAAATTAGCAAGATGCAAATTAGTATCTTCAGTTGTTGCTCCCCCAAACTGATTATTAGACATCATTTGGATAATAGCAGGTTTAAACTCAAAAGAATTAGCAGCTACAACAGGGTTTTGAATACTAGCACGAAGTTCATCTACTATAGGGTTAACATAATCTCTTAAAGGTCTTAATTCTTGATGGAAGCCAACATTTTGATTTAGATGATTTGTCATTTCTTGAATATTTTTATCTTTTTCTGTATTTATAATTTTTTTGATTTTTCTGATAGTTCTTTCTAATTCAGAATCGTAAGGCACAAGTCCTTCAGAACCTGAACTACGCATACAACAATAAAATAAAACAAAACACAACACACTAACTATAACAAAGAAAAGTAAAAATTTAAAATTTCTTAATTATGTTTAAAATGTAATTTAAATTAATTTTCTCTGGCAACAGCGCCAAAAACTTGATCCCCGATAAATGCAACGGCGCCAAAAACGTGGTTTCGCTAGATAAATGCGTTGATAATTTTACATATGAAACTTATGATTTTATAATATGAGATACTACACAAGTATACGTATCATTTATCAAGTAATATAGGTCTTTCTGATTAAGCCCCGACATATCGAACCCACAGGGAAAATGTAAAATCTTTAAATAAATCAGAAAAATTATCTATTTACTTTTTGTTATGGTTTTTGAAAGTATGTGTTGATTTTGAAAGGTTTTGAAAGTTGATTTGTCTTTTGAAATTTCCTTAATAAAATGTTAAGCAAGAAATTAAAATTATAATAACTAAAAAAACTGTATGTAAAATACTATGAACTAGAATATCTTTTTCTTTCATTTTATGAAGTAATAATAATTCTTAAACTATTGTTGTGGAAGTATTTAAATTTGTTGTGACAGATAGAAGCAAATGTGTTCTTTACCCTTACTTGGTTCTATAAAGAACATATGTTAATTTGAAATTTTTATTATTTTGAACATGGTTAGGCAGGGAAGATACCGGTCTCTCACTCTAGAGTTCCCTCGATTCCCACCACTGGGGCTAACTTCTCATAACAAAACTCAAAATTTCAAACCAAATTAGGGGTTTTAATCACGTCACTCTAAAATCCTCTAATTTTACTCCCTTTCTTAAAAATATCTTCTAATATTACATTCAATTATATGAACTATAATTCTTACCCATATAATTGCATGTGATTCTTACTAACTTTTATGAGACAATACCGCATTGGATCTTACATAATCTCAAGAAATTTTACAACTTAACAGGCCAAATTAAGAAGTAAAAAAAGTTTTTAGAATCAATATTCACAACTTCTTCCAACATTTAAACACTTATATTTTTCACAACAATTCTTTATAAATTAATTATTTCTCCATTTAAGAAAGAAAAAGATAAAGTAAACCACTCAGAATGCATTGAGAAAATACAAAAAAACATTGATTTAAAATTGAAAATAATAATAATAATAACAAACGAATGTAAGTATTAATAAAAAAGATTAAAAGTAAACTCTTATCTGAAAATCCTCTCCACAAGACTAAGGAAGTTCCTCTAAAACTTTGACTCTTCGCTAAACTACTCCTCAGAGCAAGTCTGCCAACTCCGATGACTCAGAATACAGACTTCAGACTTCAATAAAAACTAAACTAAAAGAAAGAAAAGAAGTGGGAAGAAGAAGACTTCACTCCGACTCTTTTCTCCTTTCTACTCTCTACTCCTACTCTTAATAAAAACTCTTAAAATGCAGTGGAAGAACAATGCAAGTACCCTTCAATACGTAGTGGAAGAGCCTCCTAAAGCCTCTCCTTCAAAACGCAGTGGAAGAGCCTCCTAAAGCCTCCTCTAATCTTTCCTAAGACTCTCTTGAAATAGTAAACCAAAAGGTGCCTTGGTGTCTTTTCAAAATGTGTCCAGATTCGATGTATCTACCCAGGAACGTACCCCTTCATTCAAACTTGCCGCCCAAAGGAAGTTATGATAGTTACCACCAAGAGTTGCATCCCATCCCCTTTGAAATTGACACAAAATACATGAAGATTTCGATTTTTAACTGTGGCGGCTAAGCGCCGGCCCAGCGGCGCTTAGCTGCCAATGCCAAAATTTTGATTTTTCCTTATTTTTGCTCCAAATTTGATCCAATTTTTCTCCTTTCATCATGACCATCCATTTTCATCATACCTGCAAGAAAAACATAAAATACCTTCACTTAAAGTACAATATCATTAAAAATAGGTATAAAAATATGCATAAAAATACTATATATTTTAGGTGTATCAAATATTCATTGCAGCGAGAGTATCTCAAGCTCTATCCTGATACGAGATATCACATATCTGAATTTAAGTGAGCCAACAATGTCACGCAGGCCAGAGAAGAAATGTTTAATAAAATACATTCCTCCTTACACGGTGTCATTGAGAGGACTTTTGGTATTTGGAAGAAGCAATGGGTAATACTTCGAGATATTTTTATCTTACCCGTTTCCCAAACAGATGTATAATGTGATTGCCATGATGACTCTCCATAATTATATTCGGCGACATCCTTCCCGCAACGGCATTGACTTTCGTAGGGCAGAAGAGGATCATTAGCATACCTCTGTCAAGACATATGAGTACCGACTTGGACAATCTTTCTCATAGTCTGAAAATGATGTTTCCGAGAACTGTACTAATAATGAGTAATGAGGAAGTTGCAAGCGCGATGACATAGTTGAGGGAATGAATTACGAATGTGATAGAAGGAGGGTAATTTGTGCTTTCATCATATTATTAACTGTAATGGTTGTTAAAGAGATTCACCTTTTATCGCATATATATTTATACTGTTCATGTTTATTTTCATTTCTTATGTATTTGATAGTGAATGATTTAGTTTTTTACATTGTTTGTATGTGTTTTCTTTTTCTTTTTGTATTTCTTCTATTTTTTTATGAGTTTTGGAGGTCTATAATGAGACATTTAACTTTATGGGTTCTTCTGGATGGTCTATTTTTCGCTATTGGTTGATGTCACATGTGAAATTCTAAAGAAGGCAATCAAATTGCTCTTTTTTTTCAGTGCTAAGGTTTTTTAGGTTCTTATGGATGGCCTTTTTTGGTGATATGCAGATGTGACACTCTGAGCTTGGTATTATATCGGTTAAAGGCAACCAAAAATCCTCTTTTTATAAGGTTTGTTATCTTCTTGTATTGACAAATTCATTGGTTGATATACTAAGTCATTTGAGACCTCCAATTGCATAAAATTATAATTAATTACTTTTTTTATCAATGTACTTGTGCTATGTCTAATGAGATGCTTTTAAAGCATTTAAGAAATATGAATTCCAGGATTTATGGTGTCTCTCAAGGATTGCACTGTTAATGTGGAATTCAAAGTTCTCTACTAACTTCACGTCAGTCATATAACTACTAGAGAGAGTTTTATAGATGCCCGCGGAGAATCTTGAAAAACTATGATTTTTTTCAGTTGGCATATAGGCTGGAAGATTCCACCGGTGAGAGTGATCAGGTATGGAGAGTATCCCTGGAGGATTACTTAACTCGTGACATACGTCATCTGCATTTTAAAAATAATATTATTATATTATTAAATATTATTTTAATAGTCTTTTTTTTGTTTAATTTGAGTGATCATTATACTCAGTGTTAAAAGAGGTGTATATCTTTTTTTTGTAATGTTCTACACTTGATTTTTACTTGTAATGTATAAAATATATTGATATGATAGTTCTATTGCAAAACAACATTACTATACAGAGGCAGAATCGTCATTTGTCCAAAAATAGTTGCAGCACAGTTGTTTTCTAGCTGCAAAAACAAACAGACAGTCGGCTTATCCGTAACAGCTTATTATTAAACTGCAACTGCCCCAAACACCCTTAGACAACAGTATGTTAATGCCCACATTTTTTAGCTTATCCGTGCTTACCGAAATAGAAGAAGCCCATTTTTTTTTTGAATTTATTATATATTTATTTACTTATGTTTTATTCTTTTTTAAAAAATCAATAATTTACCGTGGGGTTTTTTAATATTTTAATTAAATACAATTTTTAAGTGACGTCACGATGGAATTAATAAAGATTATATTCCTTAAAAATTGTCAATGGCCTTTACAGACCGGCTGCTTTTCCTTGAAGAGTAAGTAGATAATCAGTTTCTTTGTCTCTTAGAAGTAATTAGGCAAACTTCATTTTTTATTTTTACACTTTTTCTTTATTTAACTAAGTTATATTTTATTTAAAAGATTTATTATGGAATAAAATAAATTTGATCTACTTGTTTTTTGTTTTATATAATAAGAATAAAGCTAATTTAAGCGCTGCTCATAACAACAAAGCACTAGTGGCAATAAGGAAGGAGATGAAGATAATAGTATTTTGAAGACACTAAACTTTATTTTAATTTTTTTAAAAAAATATTTAAATATCTTTTGATAAATATTTAGTTGAGAAAAAAGAAACATAAAGAATATTTAAAATAAAAAAAGATTTTAATTGCAAATAAGTTTTTAAAAAATAATATCAATTCAAAAATTTTGATCACCAACTTTTAACGGGATGAGAAATTTAATCCCTATCTATAAGCTTAAGATTTAAAATTTGATGCAAGTATGCGAAAAGTATGATGCAACATCTGAACAAGTATTCAAAAGTCATTTTATATAGTAAGAAGCTTTGGATATGTCAAGGGAATGACGCAATCGTCATCCTTTAAACCACTTCGTAAAAACCGAAGAGGAACAAGTGTCAAAAAGAGATTTGACTTCCAGTCATTTAAATGGCCACAAGGGTTTTGTTTTAGTTGAATTTCTTGTAATGTTGACTATAAGGTATAGAAATAATAAACAAATAAGTATATGTTTTTTTGTTTTTCAGGAGCGTTTGTAGGTTAGGAGATTTTGAAACTGTGTGGCCTGATATGGCGCCGTGCACACAATTAGTATATTGAATTATATATGTATTTTTATTGATGAGTAGTAGCTTTAAAAAATTGAATTCATTTAGCATATAAATATATTAAATTATATTTAAATGATATTTTAATATAAACCATAAGATTTAAATCTTACGCCAACTCTTAACATTCTACGAATGTATGATTAGGGATGTCAAAACGACACTTTGTTCGCGAATAGTTCGTGTTCGGCTTGCTAAGCAGACGAGCTGAACACGAACACACTTTTTGTGTTCGAAATATAAATGAGTCAAACACGAATGTGATATTTCTTAAAGAGGCTCACTCATGTTCTGCTCGTTCACACCCCTATTCGCATAGAATTAATCGTTGCATTGAGTTCCTGCCGGCCGAATTTGATTGAGATGGCTTAATACCAGATGCTTAGAATGTTTATCAACTAAAATTTTATTTGCAAGAAACTTTTTTGTCTTGTGCGAGAAAATAATTTAGAAATTCAGTGGATCATCTTTCATTTTATCATCACGATAGGTTTGTGACCACCAAAATGATCACATACAAGCTATATTCATCATGCCCTTGAATTAGTTGCATAGCAAAATCTTTCTTTAATGCCTTTTGAAACCATTTTATGATAGTCACCAGTATTTGTGATGGCCATTCAGTTACTACATGGTTAATGCAGATACTTCAACTAGATGTAACAAATAATTCAATTGCAAGCCTATAGCATCTTGTGGCTGCAAAACTTGCAATCAGTTGTAACTATTATCCAAAAACTAATTAGCTGAAAGGTATGATCTACTATAGTCACAAATCATCTGCAATTGCTGAATCTAGACAAAATTTTTATAACAAGCTTTAGCTCTATATCTTATACTATCTGTACATATGGTAATTATAAATTTTTTTAAATAATTTTTGTAACTTAGTACATGTTTACTATATATATATATAATATAAATCCCATCACATGATGATGGTGTGCACCAAAAGTTATGGAACCACTAAAATGCATAATAATGGACCCTACTTTGAGGGTGACATTTTTTATAGAAGCCACCTCAAAGGTGTCCTTTACATCCTCACTAGCCGAATATAAAGGAGACCATCACATGCATTATTATGCATCCCGTAGCTCTTTGAGTTACTATTTCGAGCCAAGTAAGCTTCCTTTAGGCTTCATGATGAGTAACATCAAGAGTACGTATAACGTGTTGGTTAGTAAACACATGTGTATCTCACTATTTGATAATGATAGTAAATGTAGTGTGGTGTAATCTAATGTAATTACTAAGTGTTCAACTAGACAAAATTTATCACCCTCGAAGATATTCACTAACCCGATAATTATCCATGATGAGTAAAGCTCAATAGAGCTTGTGATACACGACTGAAAATCATTTGGAGTTGTGATTTAGAACACTGATAGGATGTTTTAAGGTACATGCTCCCACAACTAGCTCACTTAAATATTCTCACTTTTACGCTTTCAAGGAATTAAAAAACATTAATATTATTATCAAAATATTATTTAAGTTTTATTTCCTTAATTTATTGTAAGAACTAAATTAATATCAGGTTTTTTTTTTGAAATAAGAATTATTTTTTATAATAAATCAAATCACCTCCCATATTTGATTATCAAGTTTAATTTTAACTTTATTTGTTGAAAAAGAAATTTTAAATTAGTTTCAAAGAATTATTTTTAATTTTATAATTATTTCATGATAAACATTTTTTTCTTAATTGTTAATATTGCAATAAATACTTTATTAAAAAATGTTTATTAACACCTTAAGATAATTTTCTTATATCAATTATGTTAAATACTATGTAAAAATCCCAATTAAAGAAAATACATTCATGGAATTAAGATTTAAAAGAACTTAAAAAACATTTTTCTTGTGATAAAATCTATTTTTCCAATTAATAATATTTGTCTTTCAGTACCTTTTGTTACAATCGATAGTAGTGAAATTTAGTTGGTTTCAAATATTTTGTCAGAATTTTGTTGAATTTTTTTGTATAAAATGCTAATTAAATACTTTTGTGATACATTTGTAGTTTAAGAAGATTGTAAGCTTATTAAATTATCAAATCACTCTATATGCTGTTAGTTTTGAATGTGATTTGTATGATCACCATTATTGAATAGTTTCCATGTTCAAGTGTCATGGGTTGCTTTTGTTTTTAATTTTGTAAAAGGGCTTTTGGTATAGACATCAATATTCTATAGGGAGACCTATGATTTTTATGGAATGTGACATTTTTTTATCACCTCTAAAGTTTGAAAGAACTATGTTTCTAAAAAAATTATTTTTTATTAGAGTAAATTGAAGTTGTACATAATGAATGTGGGAGAGTATAGTGAGTCATTCCTACTATGCGTAAGAAAGTGCATGGGATTGCACTCACTCGAAACATGAGTATGTTAGTGTAAAGACAAAATTTTCCATTAAGAGTCCGCAGGCAGCTCTGTGTGTAGACTTTCAATAATATACTGCCACGTGAAGTTTATTGTAGCGTTATTGCAAGTGAAACATCGGTGGTTATTAGGAGATTATTGGGGGATTATTATGTGGCTTAATGCAGGAGGTTATTGAAGTGGAATTGTGGAGGTTATTGAGGGATTACTGGTGTGTTATTTCCGGGATTATTGAAGTGGAACTGCAGAGGTTATTGGGGGGTTATTGCTAGGGTTATTGCGGGGTGTTATTACAGTGGAAACACAGAGGTTATTTTGTAGTTATCGGGGGTTATTAAGGAGTCTTGTGGTATTACTGGAGTTAAATGCGAAATAACCCCTCAATAATATCTGTGATTCCACCCCAATAACCCCAAAAATTTAATTTAGCGTTCTATTAATAAAATTTAGCTATGGATTTAACTTAAATTCAACCACATAGTTAAAAAATAAAAATTAAATCCAACACCAGCCTAAATTGAGTTTTCTTGAGTTCCATTTTTTTACTTGCATTTCATCTCTTTTACAACGTAAATCTAGATTTTTACAAAATCCTATTGCGAGACGAATTTATTCGAATGCTATAATCTTAATTTAGTTACAATTATTGTGTGACGAGAAATATCGTGCCATCTTGTAGAAGTATCATACTAATCATATTTGAATAATGTTTTACTCCAATTAATGTAATCTAACTCAATAGCCTTCTGCAAATTAGCAGTAAATTAATTCTGCGGTCATCAAAATCAATTTCTGTTATGTACAATGTACTGTTCACAGTGATTTAATAGTCTATTGTTCACTGTGCTTTTATAGTCCCCATATTCTTGAGTATGAATTAAAAGACCATTACTAAATGTACTGTATGATTTTGACTTCTTTAGTAGACCATGAACCAACTTCATTATATAACGAGTACAGAAGTTATATGTAGCTATAAAAAATAAAAATCTTTGAATTTTTTCTTCAACAGTATCAAATGTATAAAAAATTTTATATAATATACACATAAGAGTGTTTCGTACATTTATTCACAGATAATACTTTCAAAATTGAATTTTTCTAGCAGAGCATCTCTTTCTAAAACATTGACTTTAAACAACAGATTTTTCAAAACAACTTTTGAACTGAGATTTCATTCAACCACTGCTATCTCAAACGCACAATTAGTTCTACTTTGATTTTTGTAAATATCCTCGGGCTTGGCTTAAATTAAATTCAAAATTAATTGAACTCAAATTTTAATTTATTTTAATTAAACTGAAATGTAAAACTTAGATACGAATTAGATTAAATTAATTTAAAATATACTGGAATTAATCTTAAAACAAAAGTAAAATTGAGGCAACCCAAAAAAAAATTTAAAATCTAAAAACAAAGCAAACTTCCATTTACAAAAATTAATTTATGCTTTAATATATGAGTTGATTTTAAAATGAAACTTAATCCGAATCAAAATAAATCTAATCCAAATTAAGTTATATCTAAATTTATCACTAAACAGTAAGCCGACTTAATCAAATCTATTAAAATCTAAAACCAATACTTAATGCAAACCTGAGTGAGGAAACCAAGCCCAATTTAATTGAAACCCAAACCTAAGCCTAAGTTAACTCAGCCTAAATAAAAACAAACTAAACTAAAGCTAAGGCCATGTTGTAACAAAAACTCATTCTAAATTAAATTAAGCTTAACTAAAACTTAAAACCAATTTGATACAACTTAATTAAAATAATACTTCCAACCTATAGGCTAGTAACCAAACATAAAATTTAATCGACATAAATATGACATTAGCAACTTAAACAAACTATGTTTATATATATATATATATATATATATATATATATATATATATATATATATATATATATATATATATCTAAATATACCCAGTCTCTACAATTAGCTGATATTCCCTCTCTTGAGGAAATTTGGGTGGCACTTAACTCTATTGACGGCTCTAAATCAGTTTAGTCCTGATGGGTACTGATCTTGACTTCTATAAGAAAACACTGGAACACTTGCAAAGTCGAGGTCACCTACTGCTATCCAAAGCTTCTTTTCGGGTAGGGACATTCCCCAATACTTCCATGCATCTACTATTGTGCTTGTGCCTAAGACCAATGCCCCCAAGTGCTTTGGAACCACTATAGACCAATTAGCTCTAACCACTGTTATCGGTAAGGTTATCGGCAAAATCTTAGTTGGCGGATTGCAACCTCATCTTGCTCATATTATCAGCCCAACCAATCGGCTTTTGTTAAAGGCGGATCTATTGCTGATAATGCCCTCCTTGCTCAAGAACTTTTGTTGGATTTGGACAGACCTTGTAGGGGTGGTAACTTGATTTACAAACTAGACATAAAAAAGGCTTATGATACTATCGATTGGAACTTATTCTACAGGTGCTGCATGTTAGAGGCTTTTCCAATACCTTCTGTTTACTCATTAAGAGATGGCTTCGAACAATAACCATTCTATCCTCATTAATGGCAAATGCTTGGGGTGATTTCGGAGCTACTAGAGGACTTAAACAAGGTGATCCACTCTCTCCCACTATCTTCATCATTGTTATGGACTATCTCTCGAAGGCTGCTTGGATACTCGAGTCTCCTCTCACCCTTATGCCCAATTCCACCACGAGTCGGATATTAACATCTCTCACCTTTTATATGCCGATGATTTAATGATATTCTCCGGAGCTTCTAAAGGCTGTGCATCAATAAGGTGATGCACTTTCTCAACAAGTTTCAACAGATATCTGGCCTTCATTTCAACAAAAACAAGTGTGAATTGCTTTTCCCCAACCATATCCACCCTAACATTATCCATTGGACCACTGAATTCACTGGCTTTGTCAAAACCAACCTTCCCATAAAATACTTGTGGGTTCTTCTTATCAAAGGCAGATCTAAACAAACTCATTTTGAGGAGATCATTGCCAAGTTGAATACTCAACTCTCTAATTGGTCCAATTCCTTCCTCTCATCTCAGTGGCGAATTACACTCCTAAATAGCATATTAACCTCTTTCCACTGCTTATATCCTGCGGATGGCTTGCTTAAAGAAAAGTTCCGGGATTCGGATTGAAAGAATATTTAACGATTTCTATGGTCTGGTCATAGAAAACGGTTTCATTAGGCTAGGCGGCAAAGAGTAGCCTTGCACTAAAGTAGGCTGGTGGTTTAGGTTTTAAAGGCTTGAAACACCTACAACAAGTTAATTTACGTAAAGCTATGGATTCATTTCGGGGAGCGAAATTCTCTTTGGGCTCTTTTCATGAAAGGGAAATATTGTAGAACCACTCATCCCTTAGCCTCTCATATCAAAACAGGTATTTCTAGAATGCGGAAACATATGCTCATTAACGAGGAAATAATTTGAATCTCTTATTCTTCGGGAGTTAGGCAAGGGTGACATCCTGTTTTGGCAAGATAATTGGTGTCAAAAGGAACTTCGGTTCCCCTACCTAATATTAACAAAGACCAATTCCCTATTTCCTGCTTGTTGGGACAACATGAATTGGTCCATTCCTAAAGCTGAAACAATTATCGATCGATTCTGTTGTTGATCGGGTGGCTCTTATCCCCTTTGATAGGTATCAACTCGATAAACTCGGATGGATAAATGGCAAGAATAGCGGCATTACCAAGCACATTTATTCCACTATCAACTCTTGGAATCGAAGTCGAGTGGGGCAATAGCATATGGAACAAATATCTTACCCCCTCTATGTCCTTCCTCATTTGGAGAATTTTCCATGGACTCCTCCCTACTTGATGATATTCTAAAACTCAAAGGTTTGAGAGGCCCTTCTAAATGCCTTCTACTGTGCTTGTTAATTCGAAACTACGAACCATCTTTTCTTTAAATGCCCCTTCTCCCAAGAGGTTTGGTCGAGTCCGATCGGCAAGTTGAAAATTAACTTGCTTGTTGTTAGATTGGCATGATTTTAATGAATCCTGGCATTCCGGCAGAAAGTTAAAGCTGGGGAGATCCCTTGTATTGTGACTTGGTTCATTTGGATGCATAGAAATGGGGTTAAATATGATGGGGTGCTTCATAAAGCTAACGGGGTAGTTACCCACTGCCTTACTTTTATCTCTAAATTGATCTCTGTTAAAAATTTTCCAAACATTCTTCAGGCTTCTTTGTCTGCAAATAGACCTATGCTTCACAAAGTTACTAAGATCTTTTGGAAAGCCCCTAGCCCTCCTTTTATTAAAGTCAATACGATGGTGCTTTCAAGGATCGATTAGGCGGCATTGGAGGCATCTTCGGAGACCATGTCGGGAAAGGTTTGCTTTTCTTCCGGGCTCCCACTCTTCGCGATGATCCATTGGAAGCTGAATTGGCTGCTTGTTTTTGGGCTCTTCACATTGCTACACTCTTTCAATGGTCTTCCATCATTGTGGAGGGAGACTCTTCTACTCTAGTTCGGTACTTTCAGAATGACCTTCTTCCTCCTTGGCACCATTCCACTTGGGTTTACCAAATCGGATCTTTGCTTGCCTCGGCTACTCGTTCAATTTAACTTTATTTTCGGAGAAGGTAACGGACCCGTTAATTGGATTGCTAAAAAAGCTTTATCTTCACAAGAGATTATGGTCTCCTCTACTCTACCTCCCTGACTTCTTTATCTCATCCATGCTTGACTCATTCCAAGCCCCTCACTTCAGAATTTTGGAGTGATGTCCCTGCAATTGTTACTCTCCCTACCACTGCTTAAAGTGCATTTATAATTACTTGTAGGAGCATTTTGGTGTCTTTTTGGTTTTTACTTGGTTTTTTGCTCCCTTTTGGGTTTTCTCTTCAGAGTACATTCTCTTCTTTTCTCGGGAATGGCCACTACTCTCTAGTTTATTTCATTTACTTAGTCTCTTTTCCTTTTGGTGTGGAGTTGTGTCGGGATCTTCTTCCACAGGGGATCTCCCTTTTATGCTTGCATACTTTTTTATTAACATGTAGGGGCCGGTGTAGCCTCTTCCCAAAAAATATATATATATATATATATATATATATATATATATATATATAATTTTTGAGAAAAGAGCAATTGTGGCTCCCTACGTGTTAATAAAAGTAAAATAATACAAAATTTGGGAGGGGAGGTGAACCCTTATACTAAATAACCAAAACACTACAATGAACACACCCATATGAGTTCCACCTCCCACATTACAATGCACGCAAAAAATTTCCAAACCAAATTACATGTATAAACCATGTACAAGTAAACCCAAATGTCAAAAAGCTCCCAAAAAGAATTGAAAAGAAGAACCTCGGAGAAAATCCAAAACTTTTTGTTGGTTCCAGAAGATATCAAAGGAGTTAGCTCATCCACAGTACAGCTGTGTCGAAGATTATAAAAAAAGCAATTTCCCTACATTAATAGCATGGTAGGACTCTGCCAAACAAAACAAATGAAACAGAAAAGATCCAGTCCACAAGAGGGGAACCTCCAACGAACAGATTTGGAGATAAAAACCAGCCGCTGACTCCAACAATAACCTCTCTAAGATAACCACATAGAGCTAACCATTTAGCCTCCGATTAGCATTATATCCAGCATAAAATATACCAAAGAAACAAATTCAGCCCCCACAACACTGCCAAAAAGAAGAAAAGCCAAACCAATAAGAAAACAACCAACCTAGCTACGTGGTAGCAGCATGAACCAAAAAAATAGCTCCAACAACCAGCAAGAGAAACAGGTCCGCCCGTTGTACAAAACCGTCCCAGCCAGGAAGTCACTCCACTCCCCAAGACAGAAAAAAAAACTCCCCACCAAAAAGGCAGAAGCCAGCAGAAGCAGAAATCAAAGAGTAGCAAAAAACAGAAACCCCACAAGTATAAGCAAACCGAGTCAAGAAAATGGCTGAAACAAAGGAAAATAACCCAAATCATCACACTCTAATATAAGGAATACCCAAAAAAGTCTCCATGAAGAAGCAATTTGAGTTGCCCCGTGGGATGCAACCCCACCACAAGATTATCATGCCCAAATTTTGCTAACCAATCAGTAGGGGCATTTCCTTCTCTGTAAATAAAGCTCACTTGCATGTTAATATTATGCACAAAAACAACATGCCAAATTCTGTTGAGAAGTGCTATAAAATTCCAAGGAGGAGGAAACCTCTTTAACAATACTTCAAAAACATTAAGAGATCTGTTTCAATTATAATATCAGAATAAAATAAACAAACAGTTGTTTTGAGGGCCAAGAAAATAGCCCAAAACTCTCATTCACCTGGAGAGGAAGCCAACATAGGGGAAGCAAAGTAATACACTAACTTGCCCATATGATTCCTAGTGACCCCTCCAACACATGCGGCACAAGAGGACCAACTACCATCAACATTGGATTTAACCCAATGTTTCTGAGGGTGGGGGGGGGGGTGGGGGCGCAACTAACCAAACCAGGGGCAGCACCCTGATTCAAAATATTCTCCCCCACAAAATTCCTACAAATGTTTGCATAATGGGAGATAATATAAGAAACAGTTAGAGAGGGGGAGGGGGAGCCTCATTGTGTTTATAACTATTTCGAGCAACCCAAATAAACCACATAGCCAAGAGAGGAAAATTAGCAAGTTTGGACTTAAAAAAAGGAGATGACTTCCAAACAGTAATCAAATCAGCCATAACAAAGTAAGCAGGCCAACATACAGCAAAATAATTACCCAGCAGCCTCCAAAAAGTAGCAGTAAAGGGGCATTCATAAAACACATGTGAAAATCTTTCCTCATCCCCATGACAGAGGTAGCATTGAGAAGCTAACCTCAAACCTTTCAACTTCAAAATGTCATCCAGAGGAAAAAGACAGGAAAACATCCTCCATAAGAAGAAAGATATAGAAGGAGAAGTAAACTGTTTCAAAATAATATTCCCACATTCCCATATAAGGAAAGGGTGAAGTGTATAATAAAGAGATTGAGTAACATACATAGTAGGAGTGAATTTCCAGCATGGTTTATCTTTCCCTTGTGAATTTATACGTAACATAGCAATCATAGGGGCAATATCCCCAACTAAGTTACTTATAAATTCATATCCTAATGACCCCTCACACAGCAATCATAGACCATCAAGCTTTCAAAACTCTCAACATGTAGCATGAGTGGCAATCTCCCTAGCCTTGAGCATGGACTTCCAAACCCTAGAGTCCCCTTTTCTCCAAGTAACCAATGAAGGGTGAGATTGGTTACAGTACTTGTGATACATAAAACTAGCCCAAAGAGACTCTCCTTTTCGAAATTTATACCATAATTTTGCACATATTTATTTGTGCAATATGGTCAAGCCTTCTAAAACCCAAGCCACCAGAATGTATAGGCTTACAGAATTTATGCCAAGATGCCCAAATTTTATTGTCCCTCCGAACAAAAGAGAGGAATTTATTGAATAAGTGTTCCAAACATTTTTAAGTGCTTTTTTTCATATTCATAACTTGTAACGCATAAAGAGGAATACTATTTAGGAAACTTTTAGATAAAATAATACTACACCCATGAGAAAGAAACTAACTCCTCCAATCCTCAATCCTTCCCTTAATTTTGGCTATCACTTCATCAAACTGAATTTACTTTCTCCTTCCCCTTAACAGATGCACCCCAAAATATTTCAGAGGTAAAGAGGCAACATTAAAGCCCAAATAATCAGTTGCCCAACTAGAGAGATTAGACGAATAGATTTACCAAAATAGATGTTGCACTTGACTGGATTAAAATTGAGGCCTGAAGTTTCTTGGAACCTATGAATAGTCCCCATCAACTTTCTTATAGCAAGCTTGGTGGCTTTAGAAAAGATAATAATATCATCCTCATAGGCAAATGACTAACAAGAATTTTAGATTTGTGCTGAAATTGAATAGATGGATTACCTTCCTGCATCGAATTAATGATCTGAGAGAGGTAATCAAATGCCAAAATGAAAATGGTAGGGGACAAAGGGTCCCCTTGCCGAATGCCCCTCTTAGCAGAGAAAAAGCCATAAGATACCCCATTAATAAGCACACTATAATGATTATTCTCCAACCATGTTCGAATAATCTAGCAAAATTGAGCTTGACTAGCCCTTAAAATCGCAATAATGAACTCCCAACTAACAATATCATATTCTTTCCTAAGATCAATTTTCACCACTATATTGCCCCCCTACCCTTTCTATCTAAATCCTCAACCAACTCTTGGGTAAGGAGGATGTTGTCAGTGATTTCTCTACCCTTAGTAAAGGCAGATTGTTGAGGAGATATAAGGGTAGGGAGATGGGGTTGTAGTCTAGCAACCAAAATCTTACAGATTACTTTAGAAATCACAGAAGTAAAAGAAATAGGTCTAAAGTTGTCTCAGGTAAGTTTATCACTAGTCTTGGGTATGAGCACAATGAGAGCAGAGGAAATAAACTTACCTGAACAAACCTTAAGAAAAAAAAGCTTTGAATATCCAAAGAAACAATCTCCCAACAATGAATATAGAACTTTGAGGTAAAGTCATTAGGCCCAAGAGCTTTATTAGTACTGATATCCTTAAAGGCATTGAAAATTTCTTGTTTAATAGGGACCACAAAAAGATTTAATCCAGTAGTATAATCCCTCTCCCCCAGAAAAAAAAGGAGGGATCAACAGGAGCAACCTATAATTCATAATCAAATAACTCAGTAAAATAGGGAGCAACATTAGCACTGATCTCCTTCTCTTTAATAATAATCTCCCCTTGGGGAGATTTTAATTTGATGAAGGTATTAAAGTTGCACTTGTGTTTGATAGAAGCATGAAAGTACTTGGTGTTTCTATCTTCATTAGAAAAAATAACATCACTGACTTTCTGTTGCAAGAAATCCTCTTCAACATTTATGGCCTCAAGAAGAGAAGCCTGAGCCTTAGTCACCTGATCAAAAATAGCTGGATCAGAAACCAATTGTGATTCCAAGGAGTCCACCACCTATTGAGCTTCAATCACCTTCTTATGAGCATTCCTAAAAGTCTCTAAATTCCACTTTTTCAAAGCACCAACCACCTTTTTTATGTAATTGCCGAAGATGATACCAAGGATTGCCCGCAGTCTGAAGCTGCCAATGATGATGAATAAACTGCAAAAACAGATGCCAATGTTGATGAATAAAATGCAAAAAAGATTCATGAGAAGTCCAAACATTGAAAAATCTAAACCTTTAAGAGCTATGTTGAACTCATTTTTGTGAGGGTCAATTCAAATTCAGTTTGAGATAAGAATTATACCAATATTAACTTCCTAAATCTCACTGATAGTCACTAAACCCTATTGACTAGGGTAAAAGCCTATAAGTCCTTCTTTGATCCAAATTGATTAAACCAGTAATAACCAACCCTGATTTAATCAACCATTGACCCAATAGATCAACTTTTGACCAAAAAGTCAATTTTGGTCAAAATGGTCAATCATTGACCCAATGACCACCCCATTGACCCAATAGGTTAATTTTTGACCAAAAAATCAACTTTGGTCAAAATGGTCAATCCTTGACCCAATGACCACTCCATTGACCCAATAGGTCAATTTTTGACCAAAAAGTCAACTTTGGTCAAAATGATCCATCTTTGACCCAATGACCACCCCATTAACCCAATAGGACAATTTTTGACTAAATGGTCAACTTTGGTCAAAATGGTCAATCCTTGACCCAATAATCATTCCATTGATCAAAGTAGTCAACTTTTGACCCAAAAAGTCAAAAATTGGCCAAAATCATCAACCCAATACCTAAAGACCATTACATTCACCTCATTGGTCACCTTTAACCAAAAAGACAATTTTGGTCAAAATGGTCAAACCATGATTCAAAGACAATTGCATTGACCTTATTGGTCATTCTTTGACATAAATAAATAAAATTTGATCAACATAATCCATACATGGCTCAAAGAAAACCACTCTAGCCCTATTGGTCAACTCTTGACCTAAAAGGGGAAAAATTGGTCAAAATTGCTAACCAATGCCCCCTTCACCACAAAATTGACTTCAAATAAAAACATTGACATAAATAACATGACATTGATTAAAATAACTAAAATTTAACCCAAAAATCACCACATTGGTCTTTGGATTGACTTAAACCCTAAAATTAGTCAACTCTAGGTAACATTTATCAAAATTGATCAAAATATCTAATTTTGAACTAAAAATGATAAAATTAATCAAAAAATTAATTACAAAATTATTTTTGATTAATTTATTGACTAAAATGTAATTTCAAATATTTTTAACTAATGACATAATTAATTAAAAAATGAAATAAAATTAAAAGCCATAAAATAAGATCAAACTTAATTTTTAATTTAAATGATATAAATTAATCAAATAAATAATTTTAAAATTATTTTTAATTTATTGACCAATAATAAAATTTTATTAATGACATAATTAATTAAGAATGAAATTATATTCAAAAAGCCATGAAAAGAAATTTTGACCCATGACAACATTTATGACATAATAAATGGTTTTCAAAATTTTAAGCTCATTAATGACATCATGGATGGCCTCATATAGGTTAGACACAACCCATATGACCCATCAAAAATGAATTGACTCATTAATAATTTATAATATAATATTTTAAAGCATGGTTTAACCCATGATGATATTTTAATAATAAGAAGAAATGAAATTTCATTCCTTCCCAAACCCTTGTTATGACTCATCTACTTGCATGAGGTGATTTGGATGA
The DNA here is from genome assembly GCA_022702705.1 of Papilionanthe hookeriana x Papilionanthe teres. Taxonomy (NCBI): domain Eukaryota; kingdom Viridiplantae; phylum Streptophyta; class Magnoliopsida; order Asparagales; family Orchidaceae; genus Papilionanthe; species Papilionanthe hookeriana x Papilionanthe teres. The sequence continues at coordinate 15,350,819 of CM040426.1, read as the reverse complement.
CCAAAAACAAAGAGATTTTGATCACCTCATAGATTCTCCAATGGTGAAAGTACATCATTTAAACTCATCTTTCTCCATGGTTAAAGAACCATTATAACCATGATGAGAAGGCCAACTTAAGTGAAATATTCTCTTCATACACTTAAAGGAAGGAATGAATGAGTCATCAAGCACCTCTCCTTTCATTCATTAAAGAAAAAGGGTTAGCCAAACCACCTCTTGAAACCATGGTTAAGTTTATTATAACATTATATAAAAAATAGCAAGGAAATTTAACCATGGGTAAACCTAGCATATTTTCAATATTTTTAATTGCCTTAACAGCCACCATTCTATCCAAAGCATTTATGAGGGAGTTAATAACTTCCTTAGATGAATCCTAGCCTAGCCAAGCTCAGCCCTAGCCATCCCCATGGGTATATATAGAGCTAAACATGAACACATGAAGGAGAAAGGAGAAAATCAGGAAATCCTTCCCCACTGCCCAAATCCAAAAAGTTTGAACACCAAAATCCTCCGTTAGGACTAAGCAAGGAAGCCCCACTGAAATTAGCCCCTCTTGCCCACTCATCTTTCCTAATTGAGCCAACCCGAGAAGCCTCAAACCAGGAAAAAATGGAAGTTTGAAACCAAACTTCTCAAAACTTCAAATTAACTATCCTAAATCCATCTAGGGACTATGTGAGGATAAGCCCAATAAAAATTGCCATCCCTATAGCCTCTTAGCCACTGTTTGAACTTCTTCCCCCAAATTGAGCCCCTTTCGGTAGAAATCATATAGGCACCCAATTTGACATCAATTTGAGCTGACAGAGAGTCTCCGTAGGACCACACGAAGCTTCTAAACCAATTAATTTGAAGCCAAACTCACTCTAGCCAATGTATGGATTTTCTCCTTTAATGGCGTTCGGGTTTAAGACATTATGAAGCAAACCTTTTCAAAACCCTAATAAAGCCATATCGATATCTTCATCTCCCTCAGATGAAGTTATAGGAACAAGAATTACTGAAATCCATCAAGGATTGAGTGAGATCTTATGCCTAGAACACGGAAGGTGTTCGGGTTGAGACGGGAGGAGGAAGATGATCGAGAGCCTTCTAATCTTCTGTTTAAAAGATGAACAACTCTGATTAAAACATATCAGATCCGTTGTTCAGGTCCCCGCAGCGGATCAAGTGTGTTTTCAATCTATACGAAGGCACGCATCGCCATTTTATAATTTCTATTTAGTTTAAGGATTAATAAATACAAATTATCCGTAATCTAATTAAAAATTCATAATTTTGCATTGAAAAATAAAAAAAATAAAATAAAAGAAATTCTGGATTCAGGACAGTGAGCACTACAATGTAGAATTGGATTTTTAATTTTTGATTTATATTTAATTTTTGATTTATATTTAATTTTTAATTAATTAAATACTCTCTGAAGTATTTTAATTATTTAAAATTATTTATAAGTTAGAAAAATATGAAAATCTGAGGGAAAAATTCCTAGCACCATAGGAACAATATCTGGTTTTTCCAAAGATAACCAAAATCTCTAAGATAACATTTCTTAATTTTCATGAGATTTAGTAATTACTTTCAATTATAATTCTAAAAAATCAGAAAATATAAAGATTAAATTGGAAATTGGCTAGGAATTTAGGGGAACAAATTTAAACCATAAATTCATAGAATCTAACCTTTAAAAAATTTAAAATGACATTTCTTTTGTTAGGGTTAAAAATTCCAAAATTTAAAACCCTAAAAATAACTTTAAAATTTAATATCCACCACTCTTAACTCATCCATCATGAGTTAGGTCAAATTTGAGTTCAAACATCAAATGAACTCAAATGAGAATATAATTAGGATTAATTTAACATTAAGCCTAATTAAACTTATTAATCTTTAATTAAATTAAGGTAAAACAAAATTAAAACCTAATTAGTTTTAACCATATATTAAACCTAATTAATTATCCTTTAGCCCTCATTATATTAGGCCTAGGATAAAATCAAACCCTAATTAAGTCTAAGACATCAAATCAGACTTAATTAATTAATCAAACCTTAATACATTAGGTTTAATATAAAAATTAAATTAAGTTTAAGGACATATTAAACTTAATTAATTGAACTTTAATATAAAAATCAAATTTTAATTAAGTTTAAAGACATATTAAGCTTAATTAATTAAACTTTAATATAAAAATCAAATTTTAATTAAGTTTAAAGACATATTAAGCTTAATTAATTAAACTTTAATATAAAAATCAAAGATTAATTAACTTTAAAGACATATTAAACTTAATTAATTAAACCTTAATAAAAAAAATCAATTTTTAATTAAGTTTTAGGACATATTAAACTTAATTAATTAATCTTTAATAAAAAAATCAATTTTAATTAAATTTAAAGACATATTAAACTTAATTAATTAAACTTTAATAAAAAAATTTAATTTTAATTAAGTTTAAAGACATATTAAACTTAATTAATTAAACCTTAATAAAAAAATTAAATTTTAATTAAGTTTAAAGACATATTAAACTTAATTAATTAAACCTTAAAATAAAAATTAAACTTTAATTAAGTTTAAATATCTATTAAACTTAATTAATTAAACCTTAATATAAAATTAAACTTTAATTAAGTTTAAAGACATATTAAACTTAATTAATTAAACCTTAATATAAAAGTTAAACTTTAATTAAGTTTAAAGACATATTAAACTTAAGTAATTAAACGTTAAGATAAAAAGTAAACTTTAATTAAGTTTAAAAACATATTAAACTTAAAAAAATAAACATTAATATAAAAATTAAACTTTAATTAAGTTTAAAGACATATTAAACTTAATTATTTAAACATTAATTTAAAAATTAAATTTTAATTAAGTTTAAAGACATATGAAATTAACCTAAATCCAAATTAGTTCTAACCCATTAGACCTAATTAAACCATTAAGTCTTAACTAAATTAGACTTAATCAAACCTAAATCCAAATTAGGTCTAACCGATTAAACCTAATTAAACCATTATGTCTTAATTAAATTAGACTTAATCAAACATAAATCCTAATTAGGTATAACCCTTTAGATCTAATTAAACCATTAAGTCTTAATTAAACTAAACTTTAACAAACATTAAAACAATTCGACTAAACCCTAATTAAGTCTAATTAATTAATTAAACTATATCTAAATTAGGTTTAAATAATCATTAAATCAATAAGGTTTAACTCTAATTAAAACCCTTATTAAATAAAACTTATAACTTAAGTTTAATCTAACTTGAACCTAACTTGAACCTAAACTTAAGTTCAATCCATATTGAATTTAAGTTAAAACATATTACTTAGGCTTAACCTAACTTGAACCCAAAGTTGATCTAAAACTAAACTTAACTCCAACTTAAACATAATATAAGGTTAACTTATATTCAATCTAAGTTAAGTCTAAATATAAATCTTAAAGACTTAATATAACATAAAGTGATAAAAAATTTAAGTTCAAACCAAATTGACATTAATTGAACTAAAAATCAAACTTAACATAAAACTCAACTCATATTCAAAAAAGATAAATCAACATAAAGTTTAACTTAAATCAAACTTAATGTAACATAAAAATTCAATCAATATAACAAAAATCTTAATAAAATCCAACTTAAGATAAATTTTTGAACAAAATCAATCCAAACCCGAATTGATATAAACAACAATAAAATCTTCAACAAAAATTTTAACAACGAATCTAAAAAATAATAATAATAACAAATAATCGAATACAGATTAACATTTAAAATCAACATTAAAACATAAATTAGTAAATAAAAATTAACTAAATTTGGACAAATGTCAAATTCTGAAATGACGATCGACTATTGTTTTCTGACACTATTTGCTTTGTAGGGTTAAAAACAATACCTCGCTTAGATTTTCTTTGCATATTATAAGGTGTATTAACTCTGTTTTGCAGGACGATGACGGTGAAATGACGACATTGAAACAAAATAAACAAAATGGCATGACATAAAACAAAGAAAAATAATTTAACCCAAAAACCTCGTTTAGATTTTCTTTGCATGTTATAAGATATGCTAACTCTATTTTACAGGACGTCTATAACAAAATAATAATAAATGACATCAAAATTAAACAAAAGAAACCAAAAAACATCAAAATAGTATTAAACAGAACAATAATACATGATAAAACAAACTAAAATAAAAATAAGACATGAAACAGTGACATGACAATTGACAAACAAAAACAATCATCTTTTTGATATTATAAGATACATCTTGATATAAATAATTAACATTATATCTCATGACAAAACAAGATAAATATTTGGAAGAAAACATTTGTATATTTATTTTTCTAAAAAGTATTCATAAAATGAGTTTTTAACTTTAATCAAGAGTTTTCTTAGGCAAAAGTAGAATTGTCTAGGATGTAATTAACTATATAAGCTTGCTTCTGTAGGAGAAGTAAAAAAGTACTCATAATAGGTTAGATACCTAAAATTCTCTGGTTATCAGACTTGTGATTTTCTTAATAGGATAAGAACATTCTAGAATTATGTCTATAAATATATTACTTTACCTTTCCTTTGGTGTCTATTTTGCTCTTTTTTTCTTTTCTTTTACCCTTTTCAAAAAGGGAATAAAGATTGGGGAAATATAAATAGACTGACAATTCTTTGAAATTTGACACGACACCCAGGAATTGGTGATGACTGGAATCCATATGAGTTTCCATCGCCGACAAGCCCTTCCTCCAAGTGAAAATCCAAAGTGAGTAGAATAGGGTTATGATCAGAAGCTGCAAAATTCAAGTGTTGAACTCTAGCCACCAGGAAATAGTCGAGCAATCAATGATATCCAAAAAATCTATCCAATCTCTGATCTTAAAAGCCCCTTCTCCAAATGAAAGGGGACCTAGAATAACCCAAATCAAAGAGACCAACATCAAAAATGGCATCACATAATTTATTAATGAGAAGGAGATCAGTAGGTCTGTCCCCCTCCTTTACTGAGGGTTCATGATCAAATTAAAGTCACCCCCAATAAACCAATTATCAGAAACAACATCTCCCATTCTGATAAGATTAGCTTAAAGAGAATTTTTGTGCATAAGGATAGAGCTAGTGATCCACTAAAAATTTGATAGCTTTTTAATGTCTATTTCATACCTATTCTAGATGATATTGCACTATAAAGGAAGGAATTTTGTATGTTTTTTAGTTTTTGGTACAAGAAATGACTATTGGAGAAAAGGATACAAAAATGGTGTAATTCGAAGCAAAAACGAGCAAAAAAAGTAAATTTTGGCCTGACACATTTTGATAAGTCTTTCTTTGCTTAATCTCTTTTACATTTCTTGCATATTTTTAAATGAGACTAAACTTTAAAGAAATAATGTTTTTCTGCTTATTTTGTAGGGCTATCTATTTGGAACGCAAAACAACTGAAATCGGGCGAATCGGAGCTGTAACACAGCTAAACGAAGTAAAACGGTGGAACTGTGCTGAATAGAGAGCCGGACGACGCCCTATCCAGGATCGGACCATGCCAACACCCAAAAAGCACAAAAACTCAATGGAAAATATCACCAGATAGCGCCCAGATAGCGCCGAACCGCGCCATAAGCAGTTATTGGCCATATACATCGAATCTGGACGCTTTTTAGAAGGTTTTCTCAAGCACCTCTTAGGAAATTCATCACTACACTATTTTGAAGCGAATTTGAAGCCAAAAAATGGTGGTAAATGTTTGGAAAAACATGGTGAATGTTTATAAATCTTAGAATAGAAGTAGAAATGTAGATTTCTACCTTTTTGGAGAGATTGGTGAGGGGATTTTGTGAGAATTTGTAAGGGTTTGTTCTAGCATTGCATGGATCAGCGAGAGACTTTATGGGAGAGATTTTCATCTTTCTTTCAAGGGAAAAAATCTAAGTATTGTGTTCTTCATTATCTCATTATTTTTTAAACACTTATTTTGTGTATTTGCTTTGAAATGAGGTTTTTTTGTTGTGTTTTCTTCGTGCTTTGTGATGTCTTTCTCTTACTCTTTCTTCTTCTTAGGAAATAGAGGCATGAGAAGATTATGTCATTATTTTCCTTCTACTTTTCTTTTTCAATGAGTAGGATTCATGTTTAGAATGTTGGGATGCATGTTAGAAACTATTTTAATTATAAATGTGATGGTTTTTACTTGCACTTCATTTACATTACAAAAAGAGCTTGTTGTAGTGTTAAAATTCATTGTAATTGCATTAAGATCTGAGAGGGTTGTGTAATTCTCAACCAAAGTGGAACCACATTCAAATTCCATGGATGATGAAGTTCATGGGGGTTGAGTGCAAATAAATTGGGAAATATACTTTGATGGGCGTAGAATTGGAAATTTTAGGGTGACAGACTAAAATCCCCAATTTGTTCCTAGTGTTTGGAAACTAAAGCGAGAGTTAGCATTCAGGCGAAGAGAAGTGGGAGCTCTGGAGTTAGAGGCAGTATCCTCCCAGCCTAACCATGGATTTGGGGACTAAACCTAGGATTAGCCAATGTTCTTTATGCACTCGAAAGAGGGTAAAGAATAGGATTGCTCCTATTTGGCACGGACAATATTTAATGCATCTCATTCCTTTGCGTTATCCAATTCATTACTTGAGAATAGTAGTTTTTATTATCTAAAAATTTACCATACCAACTCATCCAGAAAGGTTATCTTCAAAAGTAATATTTGCATTTAGGAATAGTGGTTATCCTTACAGATAATCATCTGCATTTATGAGTAGTTGCTAGATAAAACACCACTTATATCGACCTTCCAATCTAAAGTCTGATAAGAGTATACAAGAATTTGACTAAGAACCTCTTACCTCGCTTCCCTGTGGGATCGATAAATGGGACTCCACTAGAGCCATGTATTACTTGAACAATACGTATACTTGTGTTTGAAATTGTAACTTTAGAAAATCATTATAAATATATAAATCTGGGTTCATAAATTTTTGATAAAAAAGTCGCATCAAGTTTTTGGCGTCGTTACCGGGAAAGCTTCAATAAGTATTTTAGAAGAATTTTAGTTGAAAAAAAGTCTTAGAATTGGAAAACTTTAGTGTCGTAAAATTATTTTTGTATGAAAAGTGTTTTTAGTATAAAAAATGTAGTGAAAAAACTGTTTGTATGAAAAATAAGGTGTTTGTAAAAATTTTTGTTGTGTTGAATATATTTCTCGATTTATTTGTTTTATTATTAATGTATTGTTTTTTGTGTTATGTATGCAAAATAAAGGATCTGTACAACTTGTGCCTTATGGTCCCGAGTTAAAAAAATGGAAGAAAATTAAAAAACAGAAAGGACTTGAAAAACTAGAAATGGAAATGGAAAACATTCAAAACAATAACTTAGAAAATCATCATAAATCATTGAGGGATTATGTAAATCCTATGATAGATGTAATTCACTCAAGTATACAAAACCCTGTCGTAGAAGCTGACACGTTTGAACTAAATCCAGCGATTATCCAACTAGTGCAGAACAACCAGTTTGGTGGAACTCCTTCGAAGGACCCCTATGTACACTTATCTAGTTTTCTAGAACTTTGTGCTACATTTTGTTATAACGGCATGTCAGACGATGCTGTTAGGCTAAAGCTTTTTGCTTTCTCACTAAGGGATAAGGCAAAAATGTGGTTATACTCTTTAGCATCTGGTTCTATTAAAAATTGGGAGGAGTTAACTCAAAATTCCTAGCTAAGTATTTTCCACCTTCAAGGACTATTAAACTTAGAAACGATATTATCTCATTTTGTCAGTATGAAGGGAAATCAATATACGAAGCCTGGGAAAGTTTAAGGAACTCCTAAGAAAGTGTCCACGTCATGCTCTACTAGATTGGTTAATCATTCAAACTTTTTATAATGGGTAGTAGGATCCCTTAGGTTCATTATTGATGCTGCTGCTAGTGGTTCATTAATTTCAAATTTATTTAATGAAGCGTATGCATTAATTGAAGAAATGGCTACAAATGAATTTTAATATCCCTCTGCAATGTTAAATCCTAAAAAGGTAGTTAGTGTTCATGATACAGATACGATTGTAATTCTTGCATCTCAGGTTGCTGTAACATCAAGGAAGTTGGACCAATTTAGAATGAACCAGCCTCAATTTACTCTTGTAAGTGAGGAAAGTTCATTAGGGTGTATGATTGATTCCAACTTATTATATGTGACTTTAAATACCATAAACAACCCATTTTCTAACTTTTATAACCTATGTTGGAAGAACCATCCTAATATTAACTGGAATCATACTGCTGAGGGTGGAAACCAACAATGGGAAAATAATCATGCAAATCCTTACGAAAGTTGGAATAATCAGAGCAACACAAGCTATAAACCTTCATATCCACTGGACTCTAACAATGATCAATAATTTAAGGATAAGAATATGTCTATAGAAGAAGTGGTATTGCAAATGGGAAACCAGTTGCAAAGTCAAAATGCTACAATTAGAAACATTTAGAATTAACTGAGACAAATTGCTAATTCACTTAGTAATAGACCCCATGAAACACTTCCTAGAAATACTGAGATTAAACCTAAAGAGAACAAAAATGATCCAACTGAGAGAAAAGATTATGATTGTTTTTGGATGGCTGAAATTGATTATTTAAGTAAAGACCATTTCCAAAAAAGTTTTAAGAGTAAGTTAATAGATGAGATTGAAATAAACTTTCATGATGAGTTAAAAACGTTGTTTAAAGAAGACTGTATGTATGTTCAGGAGAGGTGTAAAATGATGGATGCTACCAAAAATAGTAAACTTTTAATTCCATCTATTGAAAAATCTCATGAACTTAAGATAGATGTACCCTATACAATTTTAAAGACTACCTACTTAGGGAATTCATCTACACTACCAATCTTTATATCTTTAGATTCGAATCAATCACAAAAAAATCTGAATTGAATGATGAAGAAGGTAATGTTATTGAACTAAGACTTGGAAGAGAATTTGAGGATATATTTCAAAAGAACTTTGAGTTGAGAAAAGAGGATAAGGATATTGGAAGACCAATGGAAGAAATTCTTAAGGAATTAGAAAAACCTATTTCCTCAGCTAAGATAGATATAGAAATACCACCTCCATCATTTAATAATTATCAAGGGGAAGAATTAGAAGATGACTTGAAACAGAAGAGTAATATAGAAGATTTTGATCCTAAATCTGAATTATGTAGAGAGAATCCGATCCAAACTTTAGGAGATCCTGAGTTATCTTATAAAGATCCATTTCTTATAAATTTCAATGATGATATTAATATGAAAATTCAAAAAATCAATAGAAGAGTATTGGATCTAGAAAGAAATACGAGGAACAATGATATAAATCAATCTGAAAAGGAAGAGCTGGGTGAAAAATTAAAATTTGAGGATTTTGTAGAAATCCCTAGATCTGAAAAAGATTGGGCGATTGATCGATGATTACTTAATTGGAATTTTGATCCAGGAGGAATCATTTGTCGGGCCCATAACTTGAAAACCAGGCACTTTATGGGAGCCAACCCATGATTATCAGTGTGCTTTGATTTAGTATGCTTGAGAGTCATGATTATTAGTGTTATATTGCGTTTTCTTTAGTGTGGGTTGATCAGTTTGATTGTTGATTAGTAGATGTTTGGTTTTTTAGTGGTTCGATTTAAACTTTTTGTGTCATGAGGGAGGTGATTCCTTAACTTCTTATTATGGCTAGACTTGTATGTTCTCTTTGTAATAGTTGAATTGACGAGTCCACTACAACTCGGGTCTTACTCGGAATTGAGTTTTACAAGAGATATCATGAATTTGAGTAGTGATAGATCCATCTTAATTTTGTTACTTCTTTTCTCTAACTTTGTTTTCATTTGGTAAGAGTCGCGAACCTATTTGGTGAATAAAATTAGGATGATCTTACACTATGATTTAAAACTGTTAGAGGTGCTTAATTAAGGAGATTAGATGATGTCTGAGGTTGGCACAAGTGAACCAATATATAAGGGATAATCTTATCTTTGGAAATATAATTTATAAAATCATTTTAAAATGTAACTGATTTATTAGTGTAGTGATTCCACTAGAATTTGGAGGTAAGTAGTGAGATGTAATAAGTTAAAGGATGAATTGACCTCATTTATTATGTGTGTTTGTGTTTGTATTACAACTTTATATAAGACTTGAAGAACATTTTTATATTCCCTTATTGATACATGCTATGCTAATTAAACTTTTATTTAGTGAATTTCATTCTGGCATGATTAGTTTAGATTTACTATCCGCTGCATATTGTTTTTTCCTGATGAATAATTGAAGATGTTTTTGGTAGACATTTATGGTAGATAGAATTTCTAAACTATTTTTCTTCCTGCTTATATTTTCTGTACTAAATGTTATATATGTTAAAAAATTAAGTTTGGGGGTAGGAAGAAAAATAGAATTTTAAAGTGAGAATACTTCCTTTTAGTGTAATTTTATTGCAAGCTTGTTTTATATTATATTTACTTTCTCCTACAGTCATTCTATCCTGATTATGCATGTATATGAATTTGATAGAATGTTATAGTAGTAAGTAGATTCAACCATTACTTTTTCTTCTTGCCACATTTTATGGAATTAATTACAAAATATTTTAAAATTTAAGTTTGGGGAGAGAAAGAACTAACTGTTAGTTGTACTCATTTAAAAGTGTTTTTAAAATTATTAACATGATTTCCTGATATAGCTCAATTTCATATAACTTTATTTTGATTTTATTTGAGTACTTTAGTGGAGTTGAATGAAAGTTTTTGGTAATGAAAACTAATTTTTTAGGCTAAGATATTTGGTATAAGAGAATATGACTATAGTCAGCTATTCAAAGTAAGAAAAACTATATGTTTGAAATATTAAGAATCTTAAAACTTTATGTGAAAGGAAATGATTAGGACTCTATGATGAATCAATAATAAGCTAAAGAAATTCCTATAAGGTAAAGGATTGTGGTAAGTTTCAAATTTAGGGTGAGAAGGGTGAAGTTCAAAATTATTAAAGGTTATCCAGATATAGTATTCTTCAATTGAAGAAGCAAAAAGCAAAAGTAAAAAAAAAATAAAGAGAAAATAGAACAAAGAAGAAAAAGAAAATAAAAAGTGAGGAGAAGCTTGAGGAGATGCCTAATAAAAAATTGGCTTCACTTACATCTACCTAAAGGGAAAAACTTAATTACTTTCCTGAACTTATATGTATGGATTAGCATCTTTACTAGTAGTGTTCTCATAAACTTCTTTTCATGTAATCCTTTTAAGTGCCTTAATAGGATAATCTACAGTCATTTTTGAAATGAATAGTAGGCTAGAACTCTTAGACTTGATGACTAGATAGCTCTATGCCTGCAGAATTTACTTGAATCATTTATAGATCTTTTTGAAAAATTTACTATTGTATTCATCTAAGTCAAAATCATGGAATTTTAGAAAGAAAGTTCATTGCAGTGGATCATTATTTTATGTATTAACTAAATTACTTGAGGACAAGTAATAGTTAAGTTTGGGGGATCTTGATCCATTGAAAATTTGATAGCTTTTTAATGTCTATTTCATACCTTTTTTTGATGATATTGCACTATAAATGAATGTATTTTGTATGTTTTTTAGTTTTAGGTACAAGAAATGACTTTTAGAGAAAAAGAAACAAAAATGGTGCAATTTGGAGCAAAAACGAGAAAAAAAAAGCAAATTTTGGCCTGACACATTTTGATAAGTCTTTCTTTGCTTAATCTCTTTTACACTTCTTGCATATTTTTAAATGATATTACACTTTAAAGAAAGGTTGTTTTATGCTTATTTTGTAGGGCTATTGATGCAGTCTTTTTATATTGCAAGAATTTATGAACCCAAATATCTATATTTATAATGGTGTTATAAATTCCAAACTTCAACGCAAGTATACATATCATATCAAGTAATACAGGGCTCTAATGGAGTCTTGGTTATCGATCCCACATGGAAGGCACATTCCTTACAATAATTAGTACAATACTGAAATCCAATACTCAAATCGTAATTACAGTTTAAGTTTATTTCTACTAACAAGATGCAAAAAATAGTAACAATTAAGTAAATTACAATTACTTCTAATATCTTTAAAAAAGAATTAACTAACACCAACACACAAATCTTGTATTTGAAAGGTTTTGATATACATGGAAAGTATCTTTCCTCTTGCAACTAGTATATGATATGTGAATGATGTAGAATGATTGTTTGTTGTATTATGCTAAATAGGAGCATAAATGTTTCTGTACCCTCAAAAGAGTACCCCCCTCTTCCAAGCATGAAAAGAACATTGACATATCCTAAGTTTAGTCACTAAATCTAAGGCTAGGCTGGGAGGATACTGGCTGTCACTACGGAGCTCCCACTCACCCTTCACCTGAAGGCTAAACTTTGACTTTAGCTACCAATCTTAGGACCAAATTGGGGATCATAGCCTGTCACCCTAAAACCTCCAATTTGAAGTCCATCAAAACACATTTCCCTATTTATTTGCACTTAATTCCCATGAACTATGCAATTCATCCATGGATATTGATTGGATACTTCATTATTGTTATAGGACACTAAATCCTTTCAGAGTTAATGTTCAACAATTGATTTTAACAATTCAATTGGCCAGATCGAAAAGTAAATTAAGTTCGAAATGGAAAAAGATCACAATTTCTTCAATACTTTAAAAGCACTTCAAATCCACATCATCACATCATCACATCTCTATGCAAGAAGAAAGACAAAGGAGACTACTCAGAATTCATAGAGAAGACACAATAAAACATGGATTTTATATAAAAAAGAAAAGCCATACAAACCATAAAAGCAAATACAACTTATCTCTTTCTCTTCCCCAAGCAAATCCCTTGAAGTTCTTTTGAATCATTTTCTCTCTTATTTGCAACACTCAATTCCCTCTTTAGAATGAAAATGAAGAAGCAATCTCTCACTTTACTCATTCTCCTTCACTCCTTAGAGAAGAATCCCTCTCAAATTCTCACTTCTACACTCTTCTCTTACAAACCCTAATGCTCAACACACTCACACACACTAGAACTCTCACTAACACCACCTTCTCCCCCCTCAAATTTCATCCAAAAACAGTTCCATATATGTTAGAAATGAAATCCCAAGAGTTTCCTTAAGCATCCCTTTAAAAAGTCACTAAAACTCTTAAAATCTAAATTTCACCAACATTGGGTGCCGGCGGTGCTCTATCGCCCGATTAATTTTGGAGCTCTCGGGAAGATGGCGTCAGCGGCGCCAGAAGCTGTTTTCTCCCATTTTACTCCTTTTCACCGCAAATTAGTTCCTTTTTACTTCTTTTCGCCCCAATCATCTAAAATCATCATACCTGCAATAAATCATAAAAAATACATTTCTTCAAAGTGTAATATCACCAAAAATGGGTAAAGTTATATAGCAAAAATAGTATATATTTTTGGTGCATCAAAATCTCCTAAACTTAACTATTACTGGTCCTCAAGTAATCCTTTTACTACATAAATATATAACTTTAGGCAATGTATTTTTCACCTGTAGGACACTAAAATTTTTCATTCAAAGGAATATATTGGTAAGACTTTTAGAAAGAAATTCTGTAACTCAGGTCAACATTACAGGTATAAGAATATTCAGCAATCAAGTCTAAGGGTTCTAGTCTTCTATTTATTTCAAGATAAACCATAGTTTTTCACATTAAGAGTGCCTTGAAAGACTATGTGAAAAAGGAGTTCATGCAAACTTCATCAGAATGTAGGCCAATACTTTAAATATAAATTCAAAAATGAAATCATGTTCTCCCTTTAGGGTGACTCAAGTGAAGCCAATTTTTTATTAGGCATCTCCTCAAGCTTCTCCTCATAAATATTTTTCTTTCTTTTTCTTTTTTCTTTCTTTCTTTTTGGGATTGTTTTTCAATCCTTCTTTTCTTTTCTTTCCTTTTTCTCTCTTTTTTTTTAATTCGGATTACTATATTTGGATAGCCTTTAATGATTTTGAACTTCACTCTCCTCTTTCTAAAGTTCAAACTTGAAACACCTCCTTACTTTATAACTAGGTATGAGCTTTATTATTCATCATAAAGTCACAATCTCTTCTTAACACAATACTTTAAGTCTCTTAACATTTCAAAAAAATACAGTTTCTTTACTTTAAATAGTTAACTATAATCAAATCCTTTCATACCAAATATCTTACCCATATAAAATTAACCTTTATTACTAAAAATTTTGATCCAATCCTTCCATAATATTCAACTGAAATAAAAATTTTTAGTTATCTAAAGTGAGGTTCAACTGCTAGAAGTTATGCTAATAATTTTTGAAAATATACTAATTGAGAACAAATAAGAGTTAATATTTTTCTACCCTCCCCCAAACTTAAATTTTTTAATAAATTTGAAATAGTAGAGAGTAAAAGAAACTAACCTTTTTGTGCTGGGATCTTGAAATCTTCAAAAGCTATCTGGTATTAGTCAAAGTTTATAGGTAGCGGGCATGAAACAATTTTTAAACATTTGCAGGGTAAAGAGATATTAACTTTAAACATCTAAATATCCAACAAAATACCACAACTACTAAACAAACTATCACAGCACTATACAGTTCAATTAACAATTTCAACTTTTCATTACAAAATAACAGTACATCAACAGGTTCACATCACATAAAAAATAAATAACTACTACATCACAAAAATACAACACTTAAAAAATAGAAACAGAAATAGACAAACTACCACTCTTCATCATCAGCATCATCAACAGGGTCAGCAGGACTAGGTCTATATGTTGTATAGCTGGGGCAAGTAGGGAATATCACATCTGTCTCCCCCCTCATGAATCTAACCTGAGCTTCATGATAGGCAATATCGAACTCAACTCTTCTTTTCATATAATCTTCATTCACATCACCTCTAGCCTCAAACACATCCATACTAGCACTATGTAATATCAACTGCTCCATAATATCAGACAAAGTAGGGGGCTCAGACGTAGATGGAATGTCATAACTCGTAGTAGTAATATCAGAATTCCTACTCTCATCTCGTGCTCCCACATGAGACTCAAATGTATGAATGATAGTCTTGGTAATGGGTCTCAATGGTATAGCTACCTCTTCAGAACTGTTGAACTCTACTCCAGACTATACACACAGGGCATGAACTAGAGCAGGATGTCCTAATCCTCCAGTGGTCTATGCTCTAGCAATAGACTAAATGTTCTTGAAGGCAACAGCTCCAATATCAATCTTCTTCATATTCTGAATACAATAGTTCAAAATTGATCTATCCCTTGTAACTTCACTGTGGTGATAAGAAGGTAACAGTCTTACAGAGATGAAGTAGTGCCAGACTTTAGATGCAACATTTAACTTTGAAGCAGTGAAGTTAATCATCCGTTTTTGACTTACTTTCCATTCCCATTTTCGTCTATCAGAAAAGCAATCACTTCCTTCATATTCTCCTCTCAGGTATCAAAATTTTCATATTCACATACAAAAAGTTCCCAAGTCTGATAAAATGCATTCATACGTTGAGGGGTAAATTCAATCATTTTTCCTCTAACTAGCACACTTTGTCTCAGTCCAGGGCACATTTGCATAGAACTCTCTCACAACACCCAAAACAGCATTAGCAGTGAAATAACAAATTCTTTCCCATTTAAGCTCGACAATTAACTGTTCAACAGATCCATCAGGATTGTCAAAAGCTCAATCCTGAATACACTTCTTATTATAAAGGTAAGAATTAAAACAAAATTTTACTTTGACATTGACAAATCTTTCTTCATCATAATCAAATTTTCTCTTCCCTTTACTCATCATTGGATCCATGTGAATTTCTAAAACTTGCAAGAAAATTCTAATAAATTATAAATCCACAATGTAACAAACTCTAAATACTATTCTAAACGAGTAATTTTCATCATAGGAAATCCTAAAATTTCTTCTAAAATCTTAAAATTCCAATCTAAGCAATGTAAGAGATTCCTATGGTGAAAATAAAAAATTTTAACTTAAAGTGATGCTCTTACCAAGAAAAGTGTTGATCCGGTCTCAAAAAGCCTTGAAATCACTCCAAATCCAAGATCTAGCAAGCCCTAGGTCTTCAAAGTCACGAAAATGGAGGAGGAAGATGAAAGCAATGGAAAAATTTGCGGGTTCCAGGGTCAAAATAGTGAAATAAATGGGTTTTGCCCTTTTTTTGTATTCGGGCGCCAGCGGCGCTCAATTTTTTTAATTTGGCCAAAGTCTCTAGATTTGGGCGCTGGCGGAGCCAGCGCAAAAAATTTTCTGGGTCCGAAATCTTTTTCGTAATTTCAGTCGTTTCGTCCTCCACAATGACATTTAATCTTTCATTAAGCATCTATTTCATCACACAAGCAATAACTAACACAATTCTTACACAAACAACACAAAACACCACTTCTATATATAAACATTAATATGTTCATCAAATCAAATCAACAACCCTTAGATTTTTAGTGTTGCAAGTATAGTACGATAAGCAAACACTAAAATCTAAGCACACACAATGAAATTAAGCATAGTAAATCCAAATGAAAACTACAAAGCAAAGCAAAGAAAATACTAAATACACTAAACAAAATTAAGCAAAGCAAAGCAAACACACATCAAACACAAGTAGACTCCAGTAATTACTCCTCATCAGTCTTTGAACTATCTTCCTTCTTGATATCTCCAATAGATTGCTGATGCATGAACAAATTGTAGAAGGGATGAAATGGGAATTCATCAGATGAATCCTTAGCAATCACAACATTATTCTTCATCAGATTAATCAGGCTCATCTCAATCCAACCAGTGTGATCAAATTGTTCCTTCATCCTCCAGTCTATATGATAAAATAAATCAGAAATATTATTGATGGCGTTTAAAAGATTTTGTACTTCTGTTTCCAACTGCTTGATTCTCTTCAGTATCACTCTGGAACTTTCAGGAAACTAAGGCTGAATGGGTTGTGAAGTCTGAGTTGGTTGATCAGTAAGCAAATCAATATCACATTCATCTCCTACTATTTGGTAGTCATAAAGATTAGTTGGATCAATAAGCCTCCAGGGAAGAAGAAACTTTTCACAACTCTCATACAGAACTTGTGATTGACTACACAATAGAAATATAGGGGACGGGTGTCCAAGCCCATATTTAGATCCATGAACTATCAATCCAATAAACTGATTTCACAGTTATATTTTCAATATCAATCGACCTTCCAGTTTGAATACAAAATTTCAAAATAGCACTTTCCTTGGTTACTTTACTAATCTTCAAAGTTGAAAATAACTTCACCGAAATAACATAATGCCACTGCTTTGACACCGGATTTAAAGATGCAAAATGGAAACTATCATGCCTCTGCCCCAACGCTACTCCGATCGCATAATCTCTAGCATCACACATAAGTTCAAATGGTTTCTCCTAATCAGGTGAAACAATTATAGGTGCAGAGATTAATTTATCTTTTAATAATTCAAAAGCACACAAACATTCATCATTAAAATCAAATTTTCTATCATTTATAGAAGTTGACACAAAGATTTAGTAATTTTAGAAAAATCTTAAATATATCGCTTGTAAAATCCAGCGTGTCCTAGGAAACTCCTCACATCTCTCACGGTAGTGGGTGGTGTCAATCTCTCAATCACTCTAATTTTAGCAAGGTCGACCTCCATACTAAATTCAAAAATTTTATGCCCAAGCACAATGCCTCCTGCAACCATAAATTGAGAACTCTCCCAATTCAGAACTAAATTTGTTTTCTCGCAAAGCTCCAAAAATTTTGCTAAGTTTTCCAAACAGATTTCAAATGAAGTCCCGAATACAGAGAAACCATCCATGAAAACTTCTATTTAATTATCTATAATACTGCTGAAAATGGACTTCATACATCTCTGAAACGTTGTAGGTGCATTACACAGTCCAAAAGACATTCTTCGAAAAGCAAAGGTTCTGTAAGGGCTAGTAAATGTTGTCTTTTCTTGATCCTCAGGAGCAATAAGTATTTGATGATAACAAGTACATCCATCCAGAAAGTAGTAGTACTTATGTCCAGCAAGTCTATCCAACATTTGATAAAGAAAAGGAAGAGGAAAGTGATATTTTCGGGTAGCGACATTTAATTTCCTATAGTCAATACAAATTCGACATCCATTAATTTGTCTTGTGGGTATAGTTTCATTACATTCATTCACATCAACATTCACTCCTCCCTTTTTTGGTACACAATTTATTAGACTCACCCAAGCACTATCCTAAATAGGATAAATAATTCCAGCATTCAACCATTTTAAAATCTCCTTCTTAACTACTTCTTTCACTATTGGATTCAATCTCCTCTGCCAATCAACTTTCGGTTTATGTTCTTCATCTAATAAAATCCTATGCATACAAATCGAAGGGCTGATTCCTTTAACATCCACTAAAGTCCATCCAAAAGCCTTATTGTATCTTTTTAAAATTTCTACCAATTTTTTTCTTGATATTCGTTTAACTCCGAAGATACAATAACTGGTAGGGTAGACGATTCTCCTAAAAACATATACTTCAAATGATTAGGGAGAATTTTCATCTCAAGTTCAGGAGGTTTTATTATAGATGGAATTAAGCTTTTATCTCCACCTTCCATAGTGTCTAATACTTTAAATCTCTCCTGAACATACTCCAAATCTTCATTCTTCTTACTATCTGAATTTTCTTCATTTTCAATCCCCTCTTCAAACATATTTTCATACTCTGCTTCTTTTTCAAATATATTTTTAAAATGATCAATTCTCAAATATTCACAGACCTCCATCCTAAAATATTCATTATCTTTTTCCATTGAGGGATACTTCATAGATTTCAAAATATTAAAGGTCACCTCTTGATCATTAACCCTCATAGTTAATTTTCCTTTTTGAACATCAATCACTGCTCTCCCAGTAGCAAGGAATGGTCTTCCTAAAATGATTGGAATTTATTTATCTTCCTCCATATCAAGTATAATAAAATCCACAGGAAAGATAAATTTGTCCACTTTCACTAACACATCTTCCACCACTCCTTTAGGGTAAGTAATGGAACGAACGACCAATTAAAGATTCACAGATGTAGGAGAAATTTCTCCTATTCCAAACCTTTTAAAAGTTAATAAAGGCATAAGATTAATACTAGCTCCCAGATCACATAAGGCTCTTCCTAAAAAAATTTCACTTATAACACACAGGATTGTGAAACTACCAGGATCTTTAAGTTTTTTCGAAAGGTTCTTCAAAAAAATTGTACTACACACTCCGCTAAGTGCAATAGTTTCATGATCTATGAAATTCCTTTTCTTTTTAAGAATATCCTTCATAAACTTAGCATAGTCAGGCATTTTTTCTAATGCTTCAATAAAAGGAATATTTATCGTTAATTTCTTGAGGATCTCCAAAAATTCTCAAAATCTTTTATCCCTATTTTGTTGCTTCAATCTTTAAGGAAATGGAGGCAGTGGTTTTTTGATAGTAATCTTCATTGGTTCAAGAGGATATTCCATGTCTGGATAAATCTTGTTTGAACCTTTTTCAATATCCACCTTCTCTTTCTCTATTTCAACTTCTTTTTGTACACTCATCTCCAATTCCTTTCCACTTCTTAATTGAATAGCCTTAAGTTGTTCCTTGTTTTGATCTTTTGGATTGATCTCAACCTTAATTGAATGCATTCCAGAAGTTCTATTATTAAGTATAGTGAAAATATATCTCAATTGATTTTCAATATTTTTCATCGCAACACCTATAGCTTCTAATTAATTTCCCATATTCAAAATTATTTTTTCAGTAGACAACTTCTTATCCTTAAATTGTGGGTTACTATTGAATCTAGGAGGATAAGAGGGTCTAAAATTAGTATTTCCTTGATTGTTCGAATTTCCAACTGGATTTATAGAACTGTTCCCCATTGTGGGTTAACATTGGCATTGTTATTATTTTAGTTGAAATTTGGGTGATTCTTCTAACCAGGATTATAATAATTCAAATAAGGATTATTAGGTCTATTAATAGTATTCAAAGTCCCATAAGGTGTTTGAGATTCTGTTATCTGTCCAAATGAATTTTCCTCTAACACTTGGGGTGGTTGAGAATAATTCATTCCATACTGATCTATTTTCTTAGAAAGGGCTGCAATTTGAGAAACTATCATAGTCAGTATATATGAATCATGAACACTTGCTACTCTCTTAGGATTTACCCATTCAGAGGGCCATTAAAAATTATTACTAGTCATTTCTTCAATTAATGTGTATGCTTCATCAAAAGGTTTTGACATTAACGATCCACCAGCTGCAACATCTATAATCGATCTCAATGATCCCACTAATCCATTGTAAAATATTTGAATTATGAACCAGTCTGGTAAAGAATGATGTGGGAACATCATAAGAAGATCTTTAAATCTTTCCCAAGCTTCATATATTGATTCCCCTTCAATCTGACTAAAAGATATCATATCATTTCTTAGCTTAACAGTCTTTGATGGAGGGAAATATTTTGATAGAAACTTTTGAGAAAGTTCTCCCCAAGTTCTAATAGATCTAGGTGCTAACGAATTTAACTACACCATAGCTTTATCCCTTAATGAAAAAGGAAAAAGTCTAAGTCTGACAGCATCACTCGACACTCCGTCATATTTAAAAGTAGCACATAGTTCTAGAAAACTAGCGAGATGTAAATTTGGATCCTCATTAGGTGTTCCTCCAAATTGATTATTTTGTACCATTTGGATAATAGTAGGTTTAAGCTCAAATGAATTAACAGCAACATCAGGATTTTGAATAGTCACATGAATTTCATCTGCAGTTGGGTTAGCATATTCTCTTAAAGTCTTGACAATTTTCTAATATCATTTCTCTGATTATCTTATTATTCACCATTTTGCAAAGATTCTCAGTTTGTTCTTGTTGTTTTCTAATTTTTCTAACAGTATGCTCTAACTCTGAATCGTAAGGTACTAAAGCTATAGATCCACTACTACGCATATAAAATCACACAATTACTCTAAAAAGTAAACAAACACACAACTACACACTACAAAGTAAAAGTTTTCGGTTAATATATTATCAATAAACACAGTTTATACCTTTACCAGCAACAGTGCCAAAAACATGATGCGGAATTTTTATATTACAATAACTTATGAACCAAACTTTATATATTTATAATGATTTTG
Organism: Papilionanthe hookeriana x Papilionanthe teres; assembly: GCA_022702705.1. Classification (NCBI taxonomy): domain Eukaryota; kingdom Viridiplantae; phylum Streptophyta; class Magnoliopsida; order Asparagales; family Orchidaceae; genus Papilionanthe; species Papilionanthe hookeriana x Papilionanthe teres. The sequence goes on along the minus strand of CM040426.1, from coordinate 15,329,546 downwards.
TAAAGTCCAAACTTCAACGCAAGTATGTGTATCGTATCAAGTAATACAGGGATCTAATGGAGTCCTGGTTATCGATCCCAGAAGGAAGGCACGTTCCTTAAAATAAATAGTGTAATACTGAAATCCAATACTTAAATCGTAATTAATGTTTAAGTTTACTTATACTAACAAGATGCAGAAAATAGTAACAATTAAGCAAACTACAATTACTTCTAATATCTTTAAGACAGAATTAACTCACACACACACATATTAGAAGTAATTGTAGTTTGCTTAATTGTTACTATTTTTAGTGCATCAGCTATCTGTTAGGAACGCAACACAATTGAAATGGGGCGAATCGAAGCTGAAACGGAGCCAAACGAAGTAAAACGGTGGAGCTGTGTAGAATAGGGTGTCGGACGGCGCTCTATCCAGCATCGGACCGCGCCAGCACCTAGAATTCAATTGAAAATTGTGTCGAACAGCGCCCAAACAGCGTCGGACCTTGCCAGAAGCGGTTATTTGCCATATACGTCGAATCTGGATGCTTTTTGGAAGGTTTCTTCAAGCACCTCTTGGGAAATTCATCCTTACACTATTTTAAAGAGAATTTGAAGCAAAAAAATAGTGGTAGATATTAGGAAAAACACGGAGAATGTTTAGAGATCTTAGGATAGAAGTAGAAATGTAGATTTCTACCTCTTTGGAGAGATCGGTGACGGGATTTTGAGAGAATTTGTAAGGGTTTGTTCTAGCATTACATGGATCAGCGGAAGACTTTATGGGAGAGATTTTCATCTTTCTTTCAAGGGGAAAAAGCTAAGTATAGTGTTCTTCATTATCTTATGATATGTAAACACCTACATTGTGGATTTGCTTTGAAATGGGATTTTTGGTTGTGTTTTCTTCATGCTTTGTGATGTCTTTCTCTTACTCTTTCTTCTTCTTGAGAAATAGAGGCATAAGAAGATTATGTCATTATTTACCTTCAACATTTCTTTTGCAATGATTAGGATTCATATTTAAAATATTGGGATGCATGTTAGAAAATGTTTTAATTATAAATGTGATGGTTTTTACTTGCACTTCATTTACATTACAAAAAGAGCTCGTTGTAGAGATAAAATTCATTGTAATTGCATTAAGATCTTAGAGGGCTGTTTAATTCTCAATAAAAGTGGAACTACATTCAAATTCCATGGATGGTTGATACACCTAAAATATATAGTGTTTTTATGCACATTTTTATACCTATTTTTGATGATGTTGCACTTTAATGGAAGGTATTTTGTGTTTTTCTTGCAGGTATGATGAAAATAATTAATTATGATGAAAGGAGTGAAAAAGGACCAAATTTGGAGCAAAATTATGAAGTTTGAGAAATCTGGCCTCTAGTGCCTGAACGCCAAAGTGTCGGCACTTAAGCACACAGTTAAAAATTGAATTTAAATGAATTTTGGCACCATTTTCATGGGGTTTTTGAAGCAAGTTTTGTTTGTGACTTCCTTAACTTCCTTTAGGAGGAAAATTTAAATAAAGGGATGCATTTTTGGTGGATACATTGAATTTGGACATTATTTAAAGAGACACTAATGCACCTTTTGGAAAATTATAAAAATGAAGCCTTATAATTTGCAAGTGTATGTTGAAAGAGTTATTATTCAGTGTGTTTTATTAGAGTGGTTATTAGAGTGTGTTATGTTTTAGAGTTCTTCTTTTCTATAGTAGAGAGTAGAGAGTAAAAAAGGAAAAAACTGTTGGTGTGAAGCCTTATTCTCACCAATTTTCCCTTATCCTTATATCTAGTTTTTATTGAAGTTTAAGTCTTTATTAGAGTCACTAGAGTTGGGCTCCAACCTCTGTAGAGTTGTATTGTGGAAAACAAAATTCCAAAGGAACTTCCAGAGTTTGGTAGATAGGATTTTCAGATAATTTTTTATCTTGTTTTTACATTTTGTTTTTAAGTAAGATTGTTGTGTTTTCATTATGGTTTATGCTTTCATATCAAGTTTTGTTTGTGTTTACTTCATGAAATTTGATTAGTTTAGTTTATCTTTTTCTTTCTTAGATGATGAAGTAATTAAATTATGGAAGTTATGTTGTGGAAAGTATAAGTGTTTAATGCTGTAATAAATTGTGATGATTCAATTCCATGAAAAGAATATTATAACCCTACTGTGGATGAACTTCATGATTGTATTCAACACCCAACTGTAGCTACTAATTCTATTGAGCTTAAACCTATTATTATCCAAATGGTGTCTAATAATCAGTTTGGAGGAGAACCAACTGAAGATCCTAATTTACATCTTGCAAACTTTCTAGAGTTGTGTGCTACTTTTAAATATGATGGTGTTTCGGATGATGCTATTAGACTCATAAAGGTTTGGAAAGACATATTTCTCCACTTAAGGAAGATTTGGAAAAACCACCACCTCCATTTACTCAAACACTTCGTCATCAAAATTGGATAAGCAATTTTCAAAATTCATGGAGATATTTAAGAAGCTAAAAATCAATATTTCATTTGCTGAAGCCTTAGAATAGATGTCAAGCTAAATGAAATTTATGAAGGATATTCTTAACAAAAAATGGAAGTTTAAAGATAATGAGACAGTTGCACTTAGTGAGGAGTGCAGTGCAATAATTTAGAAGAAGCTTTCTGAAAAGCTTAAAGATCCTAGTAGTTTCACAATTCCATGTGCAATCAGAGATAGATTTTATGGAAATACTTTATGTGATTTGGGTGCAAGCATTAACCTTATGCCTCTGTCAATATTTAAATGACTGAGATTAGGAGAAATAATTTCAGCTACTGTAACTCTGCAATTAGCAGATCATTCGATCACATATCCTTGAGGAGTTATAGAAGATATTTTGGTAAAAGTGGATCATTTTTTTCTTTCTTGTTGATTTCATTGTGCTGGATATGGAGGAAGATAAGGAGATGCCCTTAATTTTAGGAAGACCTTTCCTAGTCACAGGCAGAGTAATGATAAATGTGCAGAAAGGGGAATTAACAATGAGAGTTAATGATCAGGCTGTTACATTCAACATTTCAAAATCTATGAAATATCCTGTAAGAGGTAAAGATAATGAATGTTATAGAATGGATGTTATCAAGTATTTGAGTGAATGTCATTTCAAATCAACTTATGAAGAGAAATCTGAAAGAGAAGAATTAGAACATGAGCAAGAAGATGAGTTACATCATTCTGAAAATTTTAATGCGGAAGATCTAAATTTTGTTCATGAAAATTTTGAACTGCTGGACATGACTGAAAAAGATGAATCTTTTGGTCCATCAATTGAAAAACTTGCTAAACTTGAGTTAAAGATGTTTCCTGATCATTTGAAGTATAATTTCTTAGGTGAGTCCTCAACTTTGCCAAAGATAATTTTCTCTTAATTAACTAAAACAGAAGAAGAGAGTTTGTTTGAAGTATTAAATAAGTACAAGAAAGCCTTCGGATGGACGATAGCTGATATTAAAGGAATCAGTTCTTCAATTTGTACACATAGAATCCTTATTTGAGATAATTGTAAACTTTAGGCTGAACCTCAAAGGAGATTAAATCCTATTATGAAAGATGTTGTTAAGAAAGAAATTTTAAAATTGTTGGATGCTGGGATTATCTACCCTATTTCAGATAGTGCATGGATGTGTCCTATTAACTATGTTCCTAAGAAAGGAGGAGTAACTGTGACTGTTAATGAGAAGAATGAGATTATACCAACAAGAAAAGTTACAGGGTGGCGGATATGCAATGATTATTGAAAATTAAATCAACAAGGAAAGATCATTTTTCACTCCCATTTCTAGATCATATATTGGATAGATCTGGCTGGACATAAAATTATTTTCAAAATCAAATGCTACTTTCTAAATTATATATATATATATATATTTAAATTAAATTTAAAATCTAAAATTCGCCGACAATTTCTGTAGGTGACCCATTTTCAAAATACAGCACTCAACCTAAAAATATGCCGACAATTTCTGGAGACTCCGCTGGGGACTAGTTCTTCTCTCCATCTTAATCAGATGGTTTTACTTTCATAAATTGATAGTGAGTCCATATCCCTAGTGGACCAAACTATTATTCTTCCGTTGGCATACCACGTTCATTTCTATCTTTAACGAGTATAGCCAACTTCTTTTGGATTTAGGAGCCACTGTTTAGACACCCCTAAACAGAGAGGTTCCAAAATCCTTTTACCTCTTTTCTAAGGTGGGGTGGATCCCTAATAGGTGTTAGCTTAGGAGTGGTCCCTCGGGTTGAGAAGTTTTACGAGACTTTCTCTTCCTTTCCAATTTCGAACTAGGTCCCTTCCTTTTTCTATAAACCTCCATCCTTTAATCATTTTATTCCTAATAAACAAATCTTCTAATAAACAGCCCTTTAATAAACAAATTCTTTTAAATCATAAATACATTAAGATAAATGAAAATGCGTTCGGACTCTTTCTTTTCTGTCCTAAGTTTTGCGACAAAGGGAAGAATAATTCGGGACTGACGTTCAGAATCTACACTGCAGAAAATGACTGCACCAAAGTTAATTCTCTCCTTTACCAATGGAATGGACTTCACCGTCTATAAGGATGAGCTGCCTGACAATGGGATCATCCGTTTCAGACAAGGATTCTACAATACAGATATTAAGTTCGCTGACGTTACTCTTTTCACACTGATGGACAAAGTACCAGAAACTGAGGAACCCCAAATTGAGTTCAACCTGAAGTCGACTCAAGAATTCCCTCCTCTGCAAAGGGTTGCAGCTGAAAGAGATACTACTGTTTGTAGGAGGACTGTAATCTCTACCCTCACCGGTCTAGTCATCTCTGCACCTACCCCGGCTTCTGCCAAACTGAAGGGAAAGGAAATCCAAGTCTGTGATGAGCCTATCACCGTGGAGGGAACATATTTTGCTAAAATACCATCTGTTTTCAAGATTGAGTCCAGTTCAAGTGTTTCACCCCTAACTCGGACTCAAAGGAGAAATAGAAGCAGAAAGATCACCAGGATCGAGAAGGCTAAGAACGTTGAAGTTGCTTTCCTGGAAGAAATCCCTGAATTGCCTGAGTATATAACTCTGTTGGAAGGGAGTAGGTTTCACCCCCTCTCTGCCGCATCAGATGAAGAAGATGTCCGGAGGATCGCCGCTACACTACCCCAACCTGCATACTATAGTAACTGCAAAGAAAAAGGGTTAAGACTACGCCATTTGCTCGGCTACAAGCTGTAATAGAAAAATTGGCAAAGAAAGAAAGATGCCCCTTGTTAGAAATCTTAAGAAGAATGGGATGAGTGCAAGCTAGATCCCACCTCGGACCACGAGTAGAGCATGTCATTGCCGTAGAGAAACCAAGGAAGAAAATGAGAGCCAGTTCAGCTGTTGTTGTATCGGGCCATCATATTAGGGAGGACACTGTTGACCTCATTTTTGATGAGGTCTTCTCTTTCCTCTTTAGTACTTAGGATCTAGCCTTAGGCTTTTGCTTTGACTATCTTAGAGGACTCGAAGTGGAACCCACCACTTAGAAATTCAAACCACTTCTAAACTCCCTGCAAACTCCACAATCTTGATTGTAAATCCCTAATCACCTAGAGGGTTGAAATCAAGTGTGGAAGTTTAAAGGATGAGTTCCTATAGGACTCTTTGGCCTTAAGACTGCCTTGGGTGGCCTGGTCTAGTGAAGGGCAGACTTACACACACACTACACTCATACACTATACTTTCATACACCTCCTAAAACCACACCTATACCCAACTTGACTCCTTGACTCATGTAGGTGATTCACATGGATGGTCCTTAACCCCTAAGCCCTTGGCTAAGAGGGTTAGGAACAACATAGTGAATGCCTCAAACGAGTCCATTCATGGCTCATGTGAGCTTGATATGGCTTCATGGCTCAACCAAAATGATCACATTTCACTTACATTTACCCAATCTTCAATTTTCTAAATTTTCAATTTTTGACCCCCGGGACCCTACACCCGCCTAGCCTACCCAAAACCCTTGAAATTACCTAAATTTTTAAAAAAATTTCCAAATACCCAAAATTCCTCAAAATCAATCCCAAACATTCCCACATTACTCAAATTGATCATTCATAGCCAAAAATACCAAAAATTCCAAAAATACCTCCCAATACCCTCTAAATACCCAAAATGCCCCTCTTGACCCAAAAATCCAAAAATTCAGAAAATTCCCAGAAAATTTCAAAAAATCCCAAATATTCTCAATTTAATTTTGTACAACTACAACATGGGCCAATTTTGTCAATCTACCCCACTTTTGTCAAAATCCTCAATTTGACCCATTTTAACCCAAAATGAACCCAATGTCAAACCAAACCTACCCAATTGACCCAAATTCTGGTCCAATTCAATTCTAAACTTCAATTCAATATCTCCAACACCAATCTAGACCAAATACAACCCCAATTTGATTGGCATTTGAATCCAATTTCACTTTTGACCTTAAAGCCCAATTTGGACCCATGACCCAAACTTAGCCCAAACTAACCCAATTCAACTCCAATTAACCCCAAAACTTTTCTAAACCTTCGCTAACATCCCCACAAAAAAACCACTAACATAATTTGCCCAAAATTTGGACCCAAACCCCACTCAAATTCAACCCAAAGCTAAAAGGCCCAATTTTGACCTAAACCCAAACCTAACCCAAATAAGCCCAAACCCCAAAATCAAAACCCAACCAAAGCCAAAACCTCTTTGAAACACTCCCATAAATATTTCCCAACATTAATTTTACATCAATTTCAACCCTAGCCTAACATTGGCCCAAGTTAGCCCAATTTGACCTACATTGGCCCATTTACCAAAGAGGCCCAAATCCAACCCAATTCAAACCCAAATCACTCCAAACGCATTTCAAATCACTCATGACATATCCCTAAACCAAACCCAACAATTATTTAGCCCAAACTTCTACAAAATTCCCATCCATGAATTTATTCTTAAACCTAAAGGCCCATCCCCTTTAGCCTTCCTAAAAGCCCATCAAAAATGACTTCAAAAAGCCCAAAATTCATCCAAAGCCCACATGACACTTCCCCTCATCATCCATTTAATCAAAATCACCCCTAAGTTTCAAGATCATCATTAAACCTTTCCAAATCAAGCTTCATGAATATTCTCCACCAAAGTACCAAAATTTCTAAATCCTACTTCCATGAAATCATGCCAAGCCATCCTAAGCCATAGGCAAGCCATGAAGCCATGCATGAGCCACATGGAAGCCATGAGAGCCTCTTTACATGTCACCATGCCATTTTGGGCAAAAGGAGGAGACTCTTTCCTTAATCTCCTAAGTCATTAGCCTTAACCGTGATTCCCGTTAACCTAAATTTAATCTAAATATAATTAGAAAGAGACCTCACCACCTTTGATCAGCTGACCTAACTTATTCTCTCAGTCTAAAACCAGGTCATGGGGTGGTGAACCCAACCCAAACACTTGGGTTGACCCAAACCAAGCCAAAATGGACTCTTCCCCATTCCATTCCAAGCCACCCCCTTTACACATGGCAAGGCCCAATTGACTGCACAAACCTACAGCCCTGACCCACCTGGACCTTAGGGTGACCCATGCCTGCCGACCAGCCGCCTGGATCGCCGGAAAACACCACACCCTAGAGTTCACATGTGAGCCAACATTGAAATTCTCCCTTGCTGAGTTGCCCCATGCCTAGTGGCCATTGCAGCTGTTCTTCCCTTGCCAAGAGCAGCTGATCCCAGTCCCTAACTCCCCCTGGGAGGCCCTACAGCCTCTCTTATTTAAACACCACCTCTCTCGGCCATGGAAGAGGTGTTGAACCAACCTTAAGGAAACTCTGCCAAAATCATTCCAGACTACTCCCCACACATAGAGAACTTGATCCCCACTGAAATCCCCCTGCCATTTCCTCTCTGTGAGCTCAATTTCAGAGTTGAAATCCAAGCCCAAAACCAGGACACTTCTCCACAGTGAGCCAATCCCCAAATTGATTGGTCTTACACCTTCACCAGACCAAGAGAAGAAATTTACCAGCAAAAGCCCCTTCTCCAGGACACCCATCTGTTCCAGACTCCAAGATTTGTAATCGGTACGTGGTCGAAATCATACCTGGACAATTCACCAGCCCAAGGGACTTCATTTGGAGCTTGCTTGGACCCAATCGAAGGTGACACAACTCTCAGATCGAAGCTTCACTTCTCTGAGCAAAGGTATGGACTCACTCTTCTTCCCGAGCTTACAGAGATTCTCAATTTAATTTGAGTCAATTTCAATACATGTTTACCGTATGGATGTGTTCGTCTCCTCAAGACAAATTCATAGAGCATAAGAACACAAAAATCCGTTGAGAATCGAGTGAGAAATTAGGGTTAGAAGGTTGACAGTCACGAGTGCACACCAGTCGTAGACGATGACTGGGAGCCGTCGAATCAAGCGTGTATCGAGCGGACGGTCTGGATTGAGCCAGACAACGCGATGGTACGTGAACCGCGGGGCCCTGGAGCGCTGAGTCGAATGGCGGCGCCGAATCAGGAGACGACGCGTGTGCGTTCTGAGCTGTCGAGGTTGAGCTGGTGCCGCGTCACTTAAGTAGAAAAATAGGGATTTTCTTATTTATTTAATTCCCTAAACTTCAAAAATGCATAACTTTGTATAGGAAAATCTGAAAAATAAAATAAAAATACCCTCTTGCTCAGTGAACAGAGGAGAATAATGTGAAAAAGAAATCATGTAATTTCATTAAGTATTTTATTTTTAATTATTTATTTACTCTCTGCACTATTTCAATTCTCCATGCATATATACAATTCACCGTGGCATGAGACCATAGGGCTTTTGAAGCCTCTGAATTTGGGAACATTCCCTAAATTTTCCAAAGTTAGAGGCCACCCCTATGAAGAGTTGTTGATTTTTCAATTCTAGGTCACTATTCTGAGTATTTTAATTCCAATAATTAGCATGTTGTGAAATAAATTCTAGAAAAATTTGGTGATGTTTCTTATGACTAGAGGACCCTAGGAAAAATGGTTTTTGAGTTAACTCACTTGTAATAACCCTAATTGGCTTAAATACCAAAAATGGAGCTTTAATTAATTATAGCTAATCATACATCAAATTGACTTAAAATTAATTCTCCACTGACCTTTAGGATTAGAGGAACCCACCATAAAAGTTTGAAGTCAATTGGACTTGGTTAGCCTTATCAAATGGGTTGATTAAGCCATTTAGCCAAACTTAAACTTTGAAAATTCATAACTTTCAAAATACTTTTCAAAAATTCACCAAATTGGTTTCGGAGCCTCTCTGATATCAGGGGAATTTAAAAAAACTAAAATTGTAATTTTTTAAAAAAAAGTTGATTTTTTTACATTATTTTAATATTTTAATAATTAAAAAATAATAAAAATCACAAAAATAATAAAATTCACCAAAATGTCATATTTTGAATTTTAATCACTTTGGAACAAACCCCATATTTTTCTTAAGTCTCTATGATGAGATATTAAATTTTAAAGCCCTAAGGTAATTTTAAAATTAAAAAATGTATTTTCTAGCATTTCCACTAAAATAATTCTAATAAATCAAAGAAAAATCAGAAAATTATAAAAGTTAGTTCTCTGGTTTTCTTGATATCGTAGAGATTTTTGAAAAATATAAAATTCATTTTTCAACCTTTATTTTATTTTTAAATTAATTAATACTCCAAAACTCAAAATAATTATAATAAAAATAATATAATTCAAAAAATCACCAAAATTGGTCCAAGTGGTCCTCTGGTCATTAGGAATGTCCCATAATTTTCTTAAGAACAGAAACTTTTCCTTGGTCATGTTATTAAATTTTCCTTGAAAATTCTTATTTTCCACCAAAAATAATTATATAAATAAATTAAATATATAAAAATCACATTTTCTCCTCTAATGTGTTGATTGACATATGAGTGAAGTTACACAAAAATTTCAAATTTATTGAAGCTCAATTTAGTGAGTTATGAAATTAGTAAGTTTAAAGGGCAAAATGGTAATTAAAATTTTAATCTATAATTAAAAATTTTAGGTTTAATTAAAAGGGTGGGTAAAATATTTGATACTAAGTTGATTTTGGATGTTTGAAACTAAGGTAGTTAAAGGGTAGAAACCTACCAAATAATTTGAAAGTAATTAAAATAAACCTTAATTAAATAATTGTTTAAACTTGGAAAAATAATAAAAAAATTTGGAATTATTAAAATAGGGATATTATTAGGAAGAAATTTATTCTTTAATCTAAGAATCCCTAAATTAATCACCTCAATAATATTTAATTCCTAATTAAAATAATAATCCAAATTCAAAATTTAAAGTGCTAAAAGACTTAATCATTAAATTAAATTAAAAATTAAAACATTTAAATTAAATCCTTTTAAAATTTTAATTAAATCAATACTTTAACAATTAAAATTAAATCAACCCTAAAGCATAAAAAATAAAATATTAAATTAAAATTTAAAAAAATAATAAAATTAAATTAAAATTTAAATTAAATTAAAATTAAAATTAAAACCAAATTAAAATTTAAATTAAATTAAAACTTAAATTAAATTAAATTAAATTAAACTAAATTAAATTAAATTAAATTAAATTAAATTAAAACATATTGAATTAAATTAAATTAAATTAAAATAAATAAAATCAAGTTAAAATAAAATTAAAATCAAATTAAATATATAAAATTAAACTAAAATTAAAACTAAACCAAATTAAATTAAATTAAATTAAAATTAAATTAAATTGAATTAAATATAACATCACTTAAGACATAAAGAATTCAAAAGTAAATCTAAAACAACTTGAACACTATTCCAAACTTAAACCATTAATTGAAATTAAATTGAAATCACAAATCACTTGAACATCGGTTTACCCTCAAAAGCTGTTGTTGTCATAACCCCTAAATAGAGTGTTATGTGAAGTGTTACTTCACTCATAGGATATTCAAATGTCTTAGTTCACTGAACAAGATAACAAAACTTGAACTCCTGGATGATTGATTCATTGTATAATTAAATTCTCTTGGACTTAAAAAAATCCTAGAAGTATTGAAAAGATGTTTAAGATTCGTCTCAAGCACTTCCTCAATACGATAGGATGTTTATAAGAACAATTGAACTTAATTGTTCTTTGATGAAGAAAATCGTCCTCAAACCAAAACACAAGAACCTAGACTTCATAGGAGATGACTAGCTATAGGATTAGGAACTTGGTAGAAAACCATAACCCTTCCCTTAGCTTTTCCTAGGAACTTGCTTTAAATGCTTAAATATTCTAAATTGTGTTTAAGTGCAGCCTGGGATGACGGGAAGACCCTCCAGGTACGCTTTTATTTTATTGCAATTTACCTTCTTGCAATTTACTTTATTGCAAATACACTTACTTTTCTTGCATGATAAACAACTGTTGCATGAAAACCCACACCTTTAGGATAGTCCCTAAAACTGAAACCAAAACTAAATTAAAAGTCATTTCAAGATAAAATTCACCGCCACAACATTTCAAAATATAAAACAACTCAAAATTTAATCACAAACGAACACAAAACTACAATTACAACTAAATTAAAACGTCTTGTTGGATGATCGGGAATACCTCGGATGATGTAACCTACGTGTTGCTAACGGGATTTCCCACGGTCTAAATGAAAGTGTGGAACTCATTTAGTTGAGTTTAGGAAATTCATCTGGACTAAGTGAATCCGATAAAAATAACGATGCCGGAAGGATGGAACCGTGGGATCTTAACCGGTGTCATTATAATCAATTTTAAGATTTGTTTTAATTAAAACATAAAAAAACACTTGGACTTTAAGATTTCTAAAACCAAACTTCTCTCTTCTCTTTTGATTACAATCTTTTAAAACTAAACCCTCTGGAACAACAAGAAGCTCGGAGCATGGTGGGCAGCACGGCCATCGTCATCAGCAAAACCTAAGTCTACTTCACTAAAACTTTCTTAGAATTAAATGACCAAGCCATAGGATTTCGAGGTAGTTTGCCTAGTGCAACATAAATCCTTAACCTTTTGTTAGGCATTTGCATTGCAAATTAAGCCCTAACCGGTCTTAGGACTCCGAGGTAGTCGTTTGATACGACATAAACCCTCACATCTTCGAGGCTATTTGTATGATCATTTCATACGAACATAAGTCCTAATTAATTAAAATTGGCAAGATCAGAACATTAAATAAACATTAGGACTTTCCTAAATTCAATCCAAACAATAGGATAGTCGGGAAATTACCGAAGTTCGCTTCAAATCTGTAATTTCTCCTACCTTTCTTCCTTTGAATTCCCAAAACAAAATGTTCTAAATTTGATCCATTCTCTATTGAAATTCTAAAATTCAATCCCTTGAAAACTTAAACTTTGAGATTCTTGAGAACAGAACTACTGATTATTATCGAGAGTTTTCTTAAAGTGATTCCCGTCACTTAAGATGTAATTAACTATAGGGGCTTGCCCTTATAGGAAATTTTAAGAACCCAGGTAATGTAAACCCTGCTTAATTCATTTATATTAAGCAGAGGAATTTGTCGGATTATAAAATTGTTTCGCAGACCAAACGAATGTCACAAATCTTCTAGTTTATTTAATCGAGCCCCATTACCAAACAGTGTGTCTATTCTTCGGGATAGATACACGGTTTGTGATGCGGTGCTCGTTTATATAAATTATCTGGGATGTGAGGTCGGTTTGATTTCATATCTTAAAAATTATTTTCAAAATCAAATACTACATTCTAAATCATATATATATATATTTAAATTAAAATTAAAATCTAAAATTAGCTGACAATTTCTATTAGGAGACCCTCTTTTCAAAAATAATATACACAACCCAAAAATAAGCCGTACAACTTCTGGCGACTCCGCTAGGGACAATTCCTCTCTCCATTTTAATCAGATAGATCTGCTTTCAAAAATCGGTAGCGTATCCATGTCCCTAGTGGATCAAACTACCCTTCTTTCCGTTAGAATACTATGTTCATTTCTACCTTGAACAAGTATAGCCAACATTCTCTCGGATTTAGGAGCCACTGTTTAGACACCCCTAAACAAAAGGTTCGAGATCCTTTTACCTCATTTCTGAGGTGGGGTGGACCCCCAATAGGTATTAGTTTAGGAGCGATCTTGCGGGTCGAGAAGTTTCTACAAGTCTTTCTCTTCCTCTTCCAGTTCCTAATCAATTCCTTATACCCTTCCTACAACTCTCCTTCTTTTAATAATTCTCTGTCTTAACGAACAAATCTTTTCGAAAAATAATTATCTAAATAAATTTTCTTTTAATACCACAAACACACTAAGATAAACGGAAATGTGTTCGGACTCTTTCTTTTTCGTCATAAGTTTTACGACAAGAAGAAGCACGATTCGAGGACTAACACTTGGAATGCGCACTGCGAAATGGAAGCCCTAAAACTGATCTTCTCCTTCGTCAACAGATCGGACACTGGTCGTGTTCGAGGACGAAGCGCTCGATAATGGAATCATTCGATTCGGACAAGGATTCGGGGACACCGGCATCAAAATCCCCGACGTCACTCTCTTTTCACTCGCAAGCAAAGTACGGAAGCGAGAAGCCGTTGATTGAGTTTAACCTCGAGTCGACTCATGAATTCCCTCCTCGTAAAGATTCCAGCCGAGAGGAGTATCGTTGCTCGCGAAGGACTTGTTGTTGCTACCCCCACCTGGTCTAGTTATCTCTGCACCTACCCCGGCTTCTGCCAGACTAAAGGGGAAGGAAATTCAAAACTGTGATGAACTTGTTGCCGTGAAGGGTACAGATCTTCCTGTAAAACCTTTCGTTTTTGAAATTGGGTCCAGCTCGAGAATTCCATCACTGACACAGACTCAAAGAAGGAACAGAAGTAGAAGGATTGCTAGAGAAGCCAGAGCTGCTGAAGTTGCTTTCCTGGAGGAAATCCCAGAATTGCCCGAGTATACACCGCTGCCTGAATACATACCACATTTGGGAGGAAGTAGGTTCCATCCCCTTTCTGCCGCAGAGGATGAGGAAAATGTCCACAAGATTGCTTCTGCATTGCCTCAGCTCGCATATTACAATGACAGCCATGAGAAAAGGGCTAGAATTACGCCATTTGCTCGACTGCAGACTGTGATAGAAAAGTTAGCAAAGAAAGAAAAATGCCCTGTATCAGAAATTTTAAGAAGGATAGGGCGGGTGCCAGCCAAGTCCCGTCTTGGGCCGCGAGTAGGACCTGCTATCACTGCGGAAAAGCCAAATAAGAGAATGAAAGCTAGTCGACACAGCAAATTTCTACCCTTTAAACCTTCGAGGCTGGAACCAAATTCCAGTTCTCTTTAAACCTTCGAGACTGGAACCAGATTCTAGTTCTCTTTAATCCTTCGAGGTCGGAACCGCATTCCGGTTCTCTTTAAACCATCGAGAGCGGTACCGATTCCGGTTCTCTTTAAACCATCGAGGCTGGAACCAGATTCCAATTCTCTTTAAACCTTTGAGACTGGAACCAGATTCCAGTTCTTTTTAAACCTTCCAGACTGGTACCAGATTTTAGCTCTCTTTAAACCTTCGAGACTGGAACCAGATTCCAGTTCTCTTTAAACCTTCGAGAATGGTACCAGATTCCAGTTCTCTTTAAACCTTCGAGACTGGAACCAGATTCCAGTTCTCTTTAAACCTTCGAGACTGGAACCAGATTCCAGTTCTCTTTAAACCTTCGAGACTGGAACCACAGTTCTCTTTAAACCTTCGAGACTGGAACTAGATTTCAGTTCTCTCCTATCGAGGTCGGTACCAAATTCTGACTCTCTTCCTGAGATTGGAACCAAATTTCAACTCTCTCCTTCCGAGGCTGGTACCAAATTCCAGTTCTCTCATTTCGAGATCAGTACCTAAATTCTGATTCTCATCCTTTTCAATTGATACTTAAACTCTGATTCTCACTCCGAGGCTGGTATCTAAACTCCAGTTCTCTTCGCAATCCCGAGGTTGGAACCTAGGTTCCAATCCTCATTTCAAATCCAGATTTCCTTGAATTGATTTTAAATTAAACTTCAATCAAAATTTAAACTTAGAACAAATCAAAATCTAAACTCACACATTAAAAAAAACTCGGAATATAAAATGAAATGAAATCTAAATCAAATTTCCCCAGATCTTATGACCTGGAATTCACCTCCTTTTCTTTTCCCCAGCGAGAGTTCAGGGATCTCCAGTCTTGGAGATATATTCGATACTCCCCAGTGGAAATTTGTTTCTACTATGTTCTAAGTGTGTCACTTAGACGTCTGTGTTGGTTTTGTTGATCTCTTCGGTCAACACCAATACGCGCGGTGTGATCCTATAGCACACCACACTTATTGGGGGTTCATTTTTTGACCTCATTTTTTATGAGGTCTTTTCTCTTCTCTCTCCTTAGTACTTAGCCTTAGGCTTTCCCTTTGACTATCTTAGAGGATTAGAAATGTAACCCACCACTTAGAAATTCAAACACCTCTTAACTCCCTGCAAACCCCATAAGTTTGATTATAAACCCCTAAGTCACTTGGAGGGTTAAGATCAAATGTCGAGGTTTAAAGGATGAGTTCCCTATAGGACTCTTTGGCCTTAAGACTACCCTGGGTGGCCTGGTCTGGTGAGGGTTGACATGCACACATTACACTTTCACACACATTCCAAATCCTAAAACCATTCATACATAGCTGGACTTCCTGACTCATGTAGGTAATTCATATGGATGGACCTTAACCCCTAAGCCCTTGGCTAAGAGGGTTAGGAACAACATAGTGAATGCCTCAAATGAGTCCTCTCATGGCTCTTATGGGTTTGATATGGCTTCATGGCTCAACGAATGTGATTCCATTCCACTCAAACTTGATCAATCTTCATTTTTTTCAAAATTTCAATTTTTGACCCCCGGGGCCCTACACCCACTAAACCTACCAAATGTCCTTGAAGCTACCCAAGATTTGCAAAATTGCCTAAATTACCCAAAATTCATCAAAATCAATCCTAAAAATTTCCCACCATTCAAATTGATCACCCATGGCCAAATATACCAAAATTTCCAAAGATACCCCAATACCCCCAAATACCAAATATACCCTTTTTAACTAAAAAATCCAAAAATTCCAAAAATTCCCAGAAAATTCTAAAAAATCTCAAATATTCCCAATTTCATTTTGTTCAACTACACTATTGGCTAATTTTGTCAATTTAACCCACTTTTACTAAAACGCCCAATTTGACCCTTTCATAACTTAAGTGAACCCAATGTCCCACTAAACCAACCCAATTGACCTCAATTTTGATCCAATTCAATTCTAAACTTCAGTTTAATATCCCCAATATCAATTTAGACCAAATTCAAGCCCAATTTGATTAACATTTGGTTTAAATTCCAATTTGAAGCTTAAAGCCCAGTTTTGGCCCATGACCTAAACTTAGCCCAAACTTACCCAACTCAACTCCAATTAGCCTCAAATCTTTTCCTAAATCTTCCTAATATTCCCACAGAAAAAATACTAACAAGATTTGCCCCAAATTTGAACCTAAACTCCACCCAAACCCAACCCAAAATCAAAATCCCCATTTTTGGCCTAAACCCACAATAAACCCAAATGGGCCCAAATCTCAAAATCAAGGCCCAACCAAATTTGAAAACTCTTTGTGACACTTCATAAACATTTATCAACATTAATTTTACATCAAATCTAACCTTAGTCCATCCTTAGCCCAAGTTAGCCCAATTTGACCCACTTTGGCCCCTTTACCAAAAGAAGCCCAAATTAAATTCGATTCCACTCTAAATGATACCAAATCTTTTCTAAAATGTTCATGAAACATCCCTATACTAAACCCAACATTTATTTGGCCCAACCCCTTACCAATTTTTCAACCAAAAGTTCATTTCAAAATCTAAAAGCTCACTCCCTTAAAGCATTTAAAAGCCCACTTCCACCAAATCCTTAAAGCACAAAACCCATTCCAAAGCCCACATGAAATTTCCCCTCATCACCCCTTTGATTTAAATCAATCCCTAAAGTTCTAATTGATCATCAAATTATTCCAATATTGGCCTTATGACAATCTCCCTTAAAATCATCAAAAATGCCAATATCCTTCTTCATGCAAATGACTTGACTTTTCCAAAGCCAAATGAAGCCACAATGGAGTCATTCACAAGCCATATGAAGCCATGATAGCTTGGCCTTGTCATCAATCCATTTATGGCAAGGGAGGGGAGCCCTTTAATGATTCCCTTAAAGTTGATTAAACATTCCCATGCTTCCCTTAACCTATGCTTAAACTTAATTGTACTTGGATTGTGACTTGACCCCACTAATCAAGTTGACCCAAGTGACTTTCTCTTCAGCCCAAACCAGCCATGGGTGGTGCACTCAACCTAAACCCATGACTTGATCCAACTGGACCAAAAATGACCCCCTCACCATACCACTTAAAGCCAAGCTCTTTACACATGACCAACCTCCATTGCTTGCACCAAATTCAAGCCCTGACCTCCCTGACCCTGAGGGTGACCCATGCCTGGCCGGCCGGCCACCACAGTTGTCGAAAAACACCATGGCTGAGAGCACCCATTTGATTCAAAAAATTCAAATTCACTAGCTGAGATGTCCCAACTCAATTGGACTCCATGGTTGTTCTTCCCTTGACCAAGGCAGCTGATCAAAAGCCCTAACTCCCCCTGGGAGGCCCTCCAGCCATGTCTATTTAAACTCACCACCTTCTCGGCCAAACAAGGTGATGAACAATAGCTTAACAAAAATCTGCCAAAATTGCTCTAGGACCTTTTCCTAACCTAGAGCTATTGATCCCCAGTGTCTCTCTGCCCTAAACCCCATTGATTGAGCTCAATTTTATAGCTCAATTCTCAGCCCAGAACCAGGACATCTCCTGAACCTCCACCAAAATCAAATTAAACTCACCCACACCTGCACAGGACCAAGAGAAGGAGTTCCCCAGTGGAAGCCCCCTCTCCAGGCCAGCCATTCTCTCTATCGGCCAAGCATTGAAATCGGGCTTGGTAGAAGTTGTACCTAGGAAATTCCTTAGCGCCAGAGACTTCATCTGGAGCCTCCTTGGGTGCAATTGAAGGTGCCACAACTCTCTGATTGAAGCTTCACTTCTCAGAGCCAAGGTATAGACCTCTCCTTTCTCCCGAGCTTCCAGTGATTCTCTATTTTGATTGATTTAATTTCATAGCATGTAAACGTATGGATGTGTTCTTCTCTTCAAGACGAATCCATAGAGCATAAGAACATGAAAATATGTTGAGAAATGAGAGAGTTCTTAGGGTTTTAGTGTGGACGGTCACGGGTGCACACAAGTCGTAGAAGATGACCTGGCGTCGTCCGATCGAGCGTGTATTAAGTGGACGGTCCAAATTGCATCAGACCAGAGAACGGTACATGAACTGCGGGCCCCTGGAGAGCTGAGTCAGATGGCGGCGTTGAATGGGAGTGCGACGCGTGGGCTTTCGGAGCTGCCAAGGATGAGTCGGCGCCGCGTGGATAAGTAGAAAAATATGGATTTTTTTTTATTTATTTAAATACCCAGAACTTAGAAAATACATATCTTTATGTAGAAAAATCATAAAAATAAAGTAAAAATACCCTCTTACTCAGTGAACAGAGGAGAATAATGTGGAAAAGAAATCAAGTTATTTTGATGAGTATTTTATTTTTAATTAATTATTTATTCATTTCAATATTTTAATTCTCCATTTATATAGACAATTCACCATGGCATGAGACCATAAGGCTTTTAAAGCCTCTGATCTTGGAAACATTCCCTAAATTTTTTAAGATCAGAGGCCATCTCTATGGAAAGTTATGTATTTTTCAAGTTTATGTCACTATTTTTGGTATTTTAATTCCATTAATTAACATGTTGCTTAGAAAATTCTAGGAATCTTTGGGGAAGTTTCTTAGGACGAGAGGACCCTAGGATAACTGTATTTTGAGTTAATTCATTAAGAATAACCTTAATTAGCCTATTTACTCAAAACTAAACTTTAATTAATTAGGGTTAACCACACATCAAAAGAACTTGAAAACAATTCTTCACTGATCTTTAGGATCAGAGAGACCTCACATAAAAATTTGGAATCAATTGGAAATGTTTAACCCCACTAAATGGATTAACTAAGTCACATAACAAAAATTAAACTTTAAAAATTCATAACTCCAAAAATACAATTTAAAAAATTCACCAAATTAGTTTTGGGGCCTCTGTGATATCAGTGGAGTCTTAGAAAATTACAATTAAAATTTTCTAAAAATCATCATTTTTCACCATATTTTAATATTTTAAATAATTAAAAAATAATTAAAATCATAAAAATGTCATATTTCACCTCCTAATCACTTAGGAATAAACCAAATATTTTTCCTAAGTCTCAAAGTAAAGATATTGAATTTTAAATGCTTAAAACAATTTTTAATATTAAAAATGAATTTTCCAACCTTTTCACTAAATTAATTCTAATAAATCAAAGAAAAATTATAAAATTATAAAATTTGTTTCTCTAAACTCCTTGAGGTTAGAGAGATTTAATAAAAATATAAAACTTAATTTTCAACCATTATTTCATTTCATAATTAATTAACACTCTAAAACTTAAAATAATTATAATAAATAAAATATAATTTAAAAAATCACCAACATTGGTCCAAGTGGTCCTATGGTCATTAGGAACATCCCATAATTTTTTTAAGTACAGAAACCTTTCCTTGGTCATGTTGTTGAATTTCCATTGAAAATCCCTATTTTTCATTAAAATAATTATATAAATTAAATTGAATTAAGAAAAATCACATATTCTCCTCTAATGTCTTAATTGACATATGAATAAAGTGACATAAAAATTTCAAGTTCATTTGAGCTCAACTTAGTGAGTTATGAAATAAATAAGCTTAAAGGGGCATAAAAATAATTAAAAGATTTTAACCCTAATTAACATTTAGGTTTAATCAATGGGGAGGGTGAAATATTTGATTTTAAAATTTTCATTAGAAGATTGAAAACTAGAGAATTAAGGGGTAGAAACCCATTAATCATCTTGAAAATATTTAAAGTAAACCTTAATTAAATAAACAATTTAAATTTTGGGAGAATAAATTAAAATTTGGATCATTAAAATGGGGATATAATTTAGAGAGACTATAATAACTTAAACTAAAATCCTTAAATGAATCACTCTAATAATATTTAACTTTTAATGAAATTTAAAGTGATAATTGAAATTAATAATTAAATAATTAAAAGGAAAGTGAACCTTAATTAAATTAAAATCTAAAACATTAAATAATTTGATAATTAAAATGAAATAAATTTAAAACAAAATAATTATGAATTTCAAAAATTTACTTGAAAGCAAATTTAAAACAAATTTAAAACATTAAAAATCAATTTCACAAAAATAAATCCTTAATTAAGAAAAATCAAACCAATTAAAAGTTAATCTAGGATATTGCAATTAAATTAAAATTAACTCATTAAAGTCTAAATTAAATAATTTAAACTCCTCTTTCAATTCAAATGGTTTAAAACACTTAAGAATAAAGCAACTTAACACTATTCCAAACTTAAATTTATTAAAATTTTATAACTAAATTAAATCATTTCAAATCATCAATTCCAATTCTAAATCATTAATTTCTTTAACAAATTGATTTGCCCCTTAAAGGTTTTCATTATTATAACTCTTAAGTAAAGCATTAAGTAAAATGTCACTTTACTTATGGGATAATCAAACATCCTAATTCACTGTGCAAGAAACTAAACTAAATTTTTGGATGATCAATTCACTAGTAAAATAAAACTCATTTGGACTAAAAAATAATCCCAAAAATTTTGAAAAGATGTTTAGGACTCATCCTAAACACTTCCTCAATATGATGGGATGTTCTAGAATTACGATTGAATATAATTGTTATTTGATGAAGAAAATCAACCTCAAATAAAATACAAGAACATAGACGTCATAGGAGATGACTAGCAATAGGATTAGGAATTTGGTAGATAACCAAAACCCTTCCCTTAGCTTTACCTAGGAACTTGTTGTAAACATTTAAGTGCCTTAACATGTATTTTAAGTGCAGCTTGGAATGACGAGAAGACTCTCCAGGTACACTTTTATTTTATTGCAATTTACTTTATTGCAATTTATTTACATGTACTACGCTTTACTTTTCTTAAATGTTAAACAAGATTATTGCATAAAAACTAAAACCTTTAGGATAGCCACAAAACTGAAACCCAAGATTAAATTAAAAGTCACAACAAGATAAAATTCACCGCCACAACATTTCAAAAGATAAAACAACTCAAAATTTAATCACAAACAGAACACAAAACTACAACTACAACTAAATTAAAACGTCTTGTTGGATGATCGTGAATACCTCGGATGATGTAACCTACATGTTGCTAACGAGATTTCCCGTGGTCTAAATGAAAGTTTGGAACTCATTCAGTTGAGTTTAGCAAATTCATCAGGACTAAGTGAATCCGATAAAAATAATGGTACCGGAATGATGGAACCGTGGGATCTTAACCGGTGTTGTTATAATAAACTTTAAGATTCCCCTAATAAAACAGTAAAAACACCTGGACTTTAAAACTTTTCAAATCCAAAACACTTCTCTCATATCTTGATTTTGATTTTCTAAAACTAAACCTCTGCAACAACAAGGAGCTTAGAGCATAATGGGCAGCACGGCCATCTTCGTCAGCAAAAAATTTCTTAGAATTAAATAACAAAGTCATAGGATTTCCAGGTAGTTTGCCTAGTGCAACATAAATTCTCAACTTTTCGTTAGGCATTTTCATAATCATGTTATGCAAATTAAGCCCTAACCAGTCTTAGGACTCCGAGGTAGTCGTTTGGTACGACATAAACCCTCACATCTTCGAGGCTAATTGTATGATTATGTCATACAAATATAAGTCCTAATTAATTAAAATTGGCAGGATTGAAACATTAAATAAACTCCCAAATTGAAGCCAAACAAAAGGATAGTTTGGGAAGTTGCCAAGATTTTTCTTGGATCCTCAGCTTCTCCTACTTCTCTTCCTTTGGACTCCTGAAATTAATTGTTCCAAATTTGAGCTAATCCCTTTTGAAATTCCAAAATTCAATCCTTTGAAAACCTTAAACTTTCAAAATGTTTGAAAACCTTAAACTTTGAAATTCTTCAGAGCAAAACCACTGATCTTTATCGAGAGTTTTCTTAAATGATTCCCATCATTTAAGATGTAATTAACTATAGGGCTTGCCCTTATAGGGAACTTTAAGAACCCAGGTAATATAAACCCTGCTTAATTCCCTTATATTAAGCATGTGAAATTGTCAGCTTATAAAATTGGTTTGCAGACCAAACAGATGTTACAAATCTTCTAGTTTATTTAATCGAGCCCCATCGTCAAGCAGTGTGTTTGTCCTTCGAGATAGATACATGGTTTATGATGTGGTTCTCGTTTATATAAACTATTTGGGATGTGAAATCGGTTTGATTTCATATCTTAAAATTTTTAAACTTAAAATTATTTTCAAAATCAAATGCTACTTTCTAAATTATATATATATTTATTTAAATTTAATTTAAAATCTAAAATTCGCCGACAATTTCTGTAGGCGACCCCTTTTCAAAATACAACACTCAACCAAAAAATATGCCGACATGCACCTATTATAATTTCACCAAATTAGGAAAAACTTTTTGAATTAATGTGTGATGCTAGTGATTATGCTATTAGTGTTGTTTTGGGTCAAAAATATGATAAAATTTTCAAAGTAATTTACTATGCTAGTATAACTCTTAGTGAAGCTCAATTTAATTATGCCACTATTGAGAAAGAGTTATTAGCTATAGTATTTACTTTTGATAAATTTCGATTATATTTAATTAGAACTAAATGCGTAATGCATACTGATCATTCAGCTATCAAATATTGAATGAAGAAGAAAGATGCAAAACTGAGATTGATTAGATGGATTCTTCATTTGCAAGAATTTTCTTTTGAGATAATAGATAGGAAGGATGATGATAATCAAATTGCTCATCATCTATCCAGGCTTGAAACTGAAAAAGCTTTTAGTGATATTGAAGAAATTAATGAAAATTTTCCTGATGAAAAATTGTTCACTATTAATGAATGACGAATTCCGTGGTATGTCAACATTGCAAACTTTATTGTAAGTGATATTATACCATATGGTTTGACATATCAGGAAAAGAAGAAGTTTTATCTGATGCTAAAACTTATTCTTGGGATGACCCATTTTTATATAAACAAGGAATGGATCTGATCATTCAAAGATGTGTGCCTTTAGAAGAAAGTTATGAAATTACTCAAAAATGTCATAATTCTAATTATGGGGGACATTTTGGAGTTGATAGAACTGCTTAGAGAATTTTACAATCTGGATTTTATTGGCCTACAATTTTTAAAGATGTTAATGCATATATAAAAATTTTGATCGATGTCAGCGTGTAGGCAATATTTCTAGAAGAAACGAGATGTCACTTTATTATTTATTGGAAGTTGAAATATTTGATGTTTGGGGATTAGATTTCATGGGACCATTTACACCACCTTCCAGAAAGATCTATATTTTAATAGCAGTAGATTATGTATCCAAATGGATTGAAGCTATTGTTTTACCTCAATGGGATACTCAAAGTGTTGCAAAGTTTTTAAGAAAGAATATATTTTGCATGTTTGGTATACCAAGAGTAATCATTATAGATGGGGAAAGTCATTTTAGAAATGCGATTATGGAGAAGTTAGTAAAGAAATATCATATTAACCATCACATTGCTATTGCTTATCATCTGCAGACAAGTGGTTTGGTTAAATTATCCAATCGTGAAATTAAAAGAACATTGGAAAAAATTGTTAATCCAAACAGAAAGGATTAGTTAGTCAAACTGGATTATTTTTGGTGGGCTTATAGGACTGCTTACAGAACTCCTATAGGGATGTCTTCATATAGGCTAATTTTTGGAAAAGCTTATCATTTGCATGTTGAACTTGAGCATAGAGCATATTGGATTATTAAAGAGTTCAATTATTTTTTAAAAGATGTTGCTGAGAAGAGATTATTGCAATTAAATGATCTTGAAGAGATAAGAAATGACTCTTATGAAAATGCTAAGATTTATAAAAAGAAAATGAAGTTATAGCATGATCGGAAGATTCTTACTAAAAATCTTGAGCCTGGACAAAAAGTTTTGTTATATAATGCAAGGTTGAAATTTTTTGCTGGAAAACTTAAGTCCAAATGGATGGGTCCATTTATTGTGATAAAAGTTTATTCTTATGGAGCTGTAGATATTCAAGATCCTAAGACTGGAAAAATATTCAAAGTTAATGGTCATAGACTTAAGCCTTATTTTTCAGTCGATCAACTTAAATCTGATGAGAATCTGATGTTGGGTCACTCATAATAAGTTCTGGGTATGTCAGGCTGAAGACATTAAAACAAGTGCTTTGTGGGAGGCAACTCATATTTATCGGTGTGCTTTTCTTTGTGTTTGCTTTGTGTGGTTTGTTTGGTTTGTTTGTATGATTATATGGTAGTATTTTGAAGAGATTAGTTATAGTGGTGTTTATTTAACATTAAAGGATGACTAGAAAGAGTTAGAATGAAAAATTTGGACATTTGGAAGACCTGTGCAAAAATTTGCACTGGCGGCTAAGCGCCGCCTGGTTGGCGCTTAAGCATTGCAATTAAGAAAAACCTAATAAATTAATTTCTAGAAGCTAAAATCATGGGGAAGTGGTTTTAGGAGTTATTTTGGAGTTTTAAAACATCTAGGGTCGGTTTTAGCACTTCCCATGTCTATAAAGAGGCCCTGGATTAAGAAAAAGACTTGCCAGTCTCTATTTCCATTTCTGAGTCTTAAGAAGAGTGTTTTGAGTGCAAAAATGTCTTCGTGGGAGAGTGAAATTAAGAAGAAGGAGGGATCCAACAAGAAGAAATTTATCAGTGAAAGTGCGCAGGAGTTATACAACGGATTCCTAGCAGTTAGTATTCAGAGTATTGCAGAAAGGATTGCAAAGATTGAAGCCAACGTGGAGTCAATTGAAGCAAAGGTAAATGAAACTAACGCTCATTTAGCGCATATGGGATGGCAACTTAAATTGCAATTCAGTCATGCAAGTCATGTGGAAGAAGCAGATAAGGCGATGTTTTTGAAAAAACAAATGGTTAGAAGAAGAAGATGTAATATTTTTCAACCAACGCCCATTTTATCATATCTATATTCCAAATGGTTCAAATGGAACTAATGGTTGTTCTGGATACATTCAACCTAATGGAGATTGGAATTAGTTTGAGTATAGTCTAGTATTGTGGTTTTATGTGATAAGTGTTTAGTGTCTAGTGTTAAATGTTTGTATTTTATTGAACTTAAATGTGTGTTTATTACATCTTAATGATGTAAAATTATCTTTGTATTGATATATTTGAATTATTTTGTATTGGAAAATTTCATCCAAAATGTTTGGATAGAAATTTTTAGTATATATTAAGTGTGATTGTTTCTAATGAAAGTTTGTGTTTGTGTGAAATTTATTTGGAATTAATGGAAATTTAACTTTCTTTAGAGAATTAGAAAAGTTTAGAAGGGCAAAATTATTATTTAAAGTGATTTAGGGGGATTAACCGAGGAGTTTAGTGAACTTTTGAATTAATTGTGAAAATAAGGAAGCTGGCGGTTAAGCACCGGAACTTAGGCGCTTAATCGCCAGAATTCATGGCTAAGCGTCGAAGCCTCGCGCTTAAGCGTCGGTTCGCGAAAACTGATTGTCTACAGTTAAAAACCCAAAAATTAACATTTTTAACACCTCCCTTCACCCTCAACCTCTCAAAGTTGTGAAATAAGATTTAGGGCATCCTTAAGTTGGATCAATTAAGAGCCGATTTCAATGAGATTTGTTAGATTTGAATTCTTTGAGGTATGGGCACTGCTCCTAAGTAAAATATTTTTTATTTTCACCTTATATTTTAAGTACATTATTGAAAAATCTTAAGATCATTTTTTATGGTGAAATTTGAGGAAAAGCATGAAAATTGCTTGGATTTAGTGAAAATTACCTTTGGAAGTTAAATTAGAAAGTTTAGTTTTTTTCAAAATTTATGGTGAATTTTTGTAATTTTTTTAGAGATGGCTCCAAACTCAAAGCGATCAAAATTTAAAGCGAAATTTGATTCCAACAAATTTGTTAGTGCAAGAGCAAAGGATCGATATGTTGACGCACTATCATCATGTAAATTGATTCCCGAACGAGTGTTTAGTAAGCCAGGAGAAGTTATTGAAGAAATGAATACTAGAAAGAATTGAGAAAATTACTGTTACTTCTCTGCTGTCTCTGTTGTTTCTGTGATCAGAGAGTTTTATGCAAACTTGCCTGCAACAGAAGAAAATTTGATGATGGTTAGAGGTGAACAAGTACATTTTTCACCTGCGGTAATCAATGTCTTTTACCACTTACCTCCTGCGGTGTTTTGTTTTTATGCTAATTATCATCCCACTGAAGGAGAATTAGATGAAATCATATCATTTATGTCTGATGGAAGAGGTTTATGGAAGATAATAAATGAAAGAACAGTAAATTTTCAGGCCTCTAAGTTGAATATCATTTCAAAGGCATGGCATTACTTTAATTCATCTAAATTGTTTCCTTCAAGTCATACTAGTGAAGTTACAAGGGAGAGAGCAGTTCTGAATCATTGTATTCTGTTGGGAAAGCCTATTGATGTAGGGGCTATTATTTTTGATTATGTGATGAACTGTGCCAGATCTGCTACTACTTCAGGTATGGGATTTCAATCCTTAATTCATTCAATTTGCGAGTGATCTGGTGTTAAGTTTGAAACATGGGAGGAAGTTCTTCAACCATTGAGACCTATTACAATTGTAAACATTGGTGCTTACACTGTACATTCAGAGTTTGGCTAGAGAAGAGGATTTAGAACTTCCACTGCTTCTGCTTCTTCTACTTCTACTTCACGTGCCACTACCTCTAGAGCATCATCATCTAGTGAGTCACAAACTGGACTATTGAAGAAGATTTTGAAAAAAATGAGTCTTACCAGAGAACTTGTTAGAGATATGGATGGTAAGATTGAAAATATTGAAAGGTATATTGTTAAGCATGATGAATATGAGAAGAATTATCAGCAATACATGTATAAAATGATTAGAGGTGATCATAGTGCTAAGATATCCCCTCATCCGTTTTATATACCTTATGTGCCATCCAGAGACTGGGCTGAAGAAGATGATGATGAGGATGATGATTAGAGTTGTTGTGTTTAGTTTGTTTTGATTTGTGATTTCTTATGTGTAGTTATGTTTTTATTTTGATGTTTTTATATGTGATGTTATGTTTGATTGTTGTGTGATGTATTTATGATATGAACTCTGATTTTCTATAGAGCATAGTTGGAGTATTTCTTTTTATGTATATTCAGATGTTTATGTGATAAAGTAATGGTTTATGCTGTATTTTGTGATATGTGTGTAGTAGGAAAAGTTTTAAATGTGTATAAATTTTTAATACAACATAAATTAATTCCAAATTTGTTAAAAAAATTAGAACACTATTAAAAACCACTATTTGAAAAGTGCATGTTTAAACTTTTTAAAATCTACTATTGTTGTGATTTTAGTTATGTTAAGTTGATGTGTATTTTCTTCAAAAACCTCCACTACCGTAGAAGTATTTTGAAATTTTTCTTTTATGAAAAACTGAATTGAGATTCTTTTTACTCCTGTTTATCTTTAAAAATGTTATACTTGCATATTTAGGATATTGAAATTCCTAAAAACATGTTATTTTAGTTTCTTAGTTCTCACTCATGTATCATTTCTTATGCTTAAATATTTTTATCCTGACTAAAAATTAAAGTTTGGTGGGGATTTAAAAACTAAATTGTTCAAAAACCTAAAATTTTATTTTTTTCTCAAGAATGCTTAAAATAAATTTGGTTTTTGATTAAAAATAATTATGTATATGAAATTATATGAGGGAAACAAAATTTTGAATATTGAAATGAATAAAATAATTTAGTTAAAATTTAAAAAAATAATGAAAAAATTTAAAGTTAAAATGTTCTTAATAAAGAAATGTTAAATATAGTTAAACTATCTTTAGTAAGAAATGTTGTATTTTTGGATAAATAGAAGATTTGACTTTTATTTTTTAAAGCTTAAATTTCTTTTATTGAAGAATAATTTTCAACACTATTATTATGATTTTTAAGTGAAAGATAAATATCAGACCTTTATTTTAAATGAAAGGGTGGAATTCAAAATCATTAAAGGCCTATCCAGATACAATAATCCTTGCCTTATAAAAAAATAAAATATTTAAAATAATATAATAATAAAATAATAAAAAAGAGAGAAGAGAAAAAAGAAAAGAAAAGAAGAGAAAAGAAAAAGAAAAAGAAAAAGAAAAAAGAAAAAGAAAAAGAAAAAATGAAAAAAAAATGAAAAAAAATATGTGAAAAGGAAGGAGAAGCTTGAGGATTTAAGAGCTTAATCAAATATTGGTTCCATACCTAAAGTTTAAAATATATTTTTGAGAAAATGTAAAACTTAAGGTTATAATATAGTAAGTAATATTATTTTCAATTAAAATTTTTAAGTAAAGAAAAATAAAATGTTTGAATCCTATATTTTGAAAATTCTATAAGTATTTCTGAATTAAAAAGAAACCTATGTTTTCATTATCCTTTACTTTAGAATTTTCTAAACTTTAAATTGGTCTTATTTACTAAAATTTTTTCTAAATTGGATTATTTCATTTCTAGAAAAAAAATTTGAAATCTTCTTAAGGAAACTTATTTACATAACTTTCTTGTTAAAATTTGTATGGTTAAGAGTCACTTGAAGACAAGTAACATTTTAAGTGTGGGGGATTTTGATACACCTAAAATATATAATATTTTTATGCACATTTTTATATCTATTTTTGATGATATTGCACTTTAATGGAAGTATTTTGTGTTTTTCTTGTAGGTTGATGAAAGGAGCAAAAAATGACCAAACTTGGAGTAAAATTATGAAGTTTGAGAAATTTGGCCTCTGGCGCCTAAGCGCCAAAATGCCAGCGCTTAAGCGACACAGTTAAAAATCAACTTTAAATGAATTTTTGCGCCATTTTCAAGGGGTGTTTGAATTAAAATTTGGTGGTGACTTCCTTAACTTCCTTTGGGCGCAAATTTGAATGAAGGGATGCATCTTTTGGTGGATACATTAAATCTGGACATGATTTGAAGAGATACCAAGGCACCTTTTGGAAAATTATAAAAATGAAGCCTCATAATTTGCAAGTGTGTGTTGAAAGGGTTATTATTCAGTGTGTGTTATTAGAGTGGTTATTAAAGTGTGTTAAGTTTTGGAGTTCTTCATTTCTATAGTAGAGAGTAGAGAGTAAGAAAGGAAAAAGGGTTGGTTTGAAGCCTTCTTCTCACCAATTTTCTTTTATCTTTATATCTAGTTTTTATTGAAGTTTAAAGTCTTTATTAGAGTCACCAAAGTTGGGCACCAACCTCTGTAGAGTTGTATTGTGGAAAGCAAAATTCTAAAGGAACATCCAGAGTTTTCTGGAGAGGATTTTCAGATAAGTATTTATCTTTGTTTTTACATTTTGTTTTTAAGTAAGGTTGTTGTGTTTTCATTATGGTTTATGCTTTCATATCAAGTTTTGTTTGTGTTTACTTCATGAATTTGAGTAGTTTAGTTTAACATTTTCTTTCTTAGATGATGAAGTAATTAAATTATGGAAGTAATGTTGTGGAAGGTATAAGTGTTTAATGTTGGAATAAATTGTGATGATTCAATTCCTTGAACTTAATTTACTTCTTGATTTGACCAATTAAGATGTTAAAATTTGTTGTGAGATTATGTAAGATCCAATGTGGTATTGTCTCAAACAACAATTGGAAAGAATCACATGCAATTATATGGGTGAGAATTGTAGTCCATATGATTGAATGCAAATATATAGGGAGATATGCTTTATTGGGGAGTAAAATTAGAGGATTTTAGAGTGACAGGCTAAAGCCCCCTAGTTTGGTTTGTTATTTTAAATTTTGTTATGAGATTTTAGCCCCCAGGTGGAGAGAATTGAGGGAACTCTAGAGTTAGAGCTGGTATCTTCTTTGCCTAACACATCAACAAAATTTCAAAATTTTAAATTAACTAATTTTCTTTATAGAACCAAGTAAGGGTACAGAATATAATTGCTCCTATTTGGCACAATACATTTAAATACTTCCATAACATAAAATTTCATAATTATTACGTATTCATTGAAGAAAGAAAAAGATATTTGATTCTTATAACTTTTATATCATGTTTAGAGTATTGATAATTTCATTTCCTGCTTAAACTTGTTATTAAAAATACGAAAAACAACTTTTTGAGATTAAAACCTTATAACATACTTAAAAAAATAAATTAAAAAAGTAAAAAGTTATTTTTCTTATTTCTTTAAATTTTTACACATTTCTCTGTGGGTCTCGGGGCTTAATCAGAAAGTCCTATATTACTTGATAAATGATACGTATACTTGCTTAGAATGCCATATTATAAATCATAAATTTCATATCTAAATCGTAAGCATAAATAGTCGGACATCAATGATGAATTTCATGGGGGTTGAGTGCAGATAAATAGGGAAATATTCATTGATGGGCGTAGAATTTGAGATTTTAGGGTGAAAGACTAATCCTAGTGTTTGGAAACTAAAGCTAGAGTTTGCCTTCAGGAGAAGGGAAGTGGGAGCTCTGGAGTGAGAGCCAGTATCCTCCCAGCCTAACCACGGATTTGGGGAGTAAACCTAGGATTAGCCAATGTTTTTTATGCACTTTGAAGAGGGTAAAGATTAGGATTGCTCCTATTAGACACATACAATATTTAATGCAACTCATTCTATTACATTATGCAATTCATTACTTGAGAATAGTAGTTTTTATTATCTCAAAATTCACCAAACCAACTAATCCAGAAAGGTTATCTTTAGAAGTAATATTTGCATTTAGGAATAGTTATTATCCTTACATATAATCATCTGCATTTAGGAGTAGTTACTAGATAAAACACTACTTATATCGACCCTCTAAACTAAAGTCTGATAATAGTAAACTAGAATTTGACTAAGAACCTTTTACCTCACTTCCCTATGGATCGATAAACGGGACTCCATTAGAGCATTGTATTACTTGAGTGATACTTATACTTGCATTTAAAATTGTGACTTTACAAAATCATTATAAATATATAAATCTAGGTTCATAAATTCTTGCATATAAAAAAGTCGCATCAGCTAGCATACACAAAAGTAGCCCATCCCTTAAGTTCTTCAAACTGGAAGGAAGCAAGCACATATTGATTGTCATTCCCTACAACATCAAAATCAATGTTACATCGTCAGAAGATCCAGATTTTGTTATTGGTATTGCAGTAATGATGAAAAGACTTAAACTCTAAATATTCTATTTTTACTGACGAAAACTAATGGCTCTAAAATAGCAAAAATGGATAATATATGAACCCTGCATAAATGCTTTAATCTATTAAGGGAGGTAGGGTTGGCCACTCCCCTAATATTCCAGATAAGAATGTTAAATATGTTTCCTTATTCCAGTTCTCCTGGTTGTCCTAGGCTGACTACTTAATTGATCCCCATTAGAAAAAGATCCATCCTCTTAATTCCAATTAGACTCATCCAGCTGCATAACTTCAGTACTTTTTATGCCCTTCTTTTTCTTTTTGGCCTTCTGGATAATCCATTCGGATTCCAAAGAGGCAATGACATCCTTAGTAAGAGTATTCAAAAGAGTAGGAGACCTATTATGAGGAAAGACCTCGTTCCTAGCAAAAACAGGAATACCCTTTCCCCCAAAGTCAACATCAGATTCCATTGGTGGCACCACCTCAGCCTTAGATTGCAACCCATGATTAATATTAAAATCACTTGGATTAATTGGAATAGCACTAGACAAGTCACAACAGGGACGGTCAGCCACATTATCAACAGAATGTGGGACCTCTTGTTGTAAATTCTCAACCACGGGACACAAATTGGGAACAACAGTACATACTAAAGGAGGATTCAACATTGTACATGTCATTAATAAGCATAATATCATCAGGTATCGAACCATTTCCACAAATAAGAGGATAGACATTAGGAGAATTCCTAATGTGCAAAGGAGCCTGAGTAGTATCATCATTAACAACATTAACCATCATCATTAATAGTTAAAGGATCCCCCAAGGCCTCATGCTCAGGATTATTCTTCCCTAATTCGAGATAACATCTTTTCTAGTAGATATGTGTGGAAAGGGATGGGTAGCCCTTTTGAGTTGTGGATGCAAATGATAACAGGAGTTGGCAGAATGTCCAAACATATGACAGTGAGAATAGTAAGGGGGTGTTGTTCCACAACCCCTTGTTGTCAGTAGCCTTGATGAGATGAGCCAATCCAGACCTCCTTGGTGAATGGGAGGGTGATATCCCTCTCAACTAAGACATGAGCAACTCCAGGAAGAATGTCAGACACAGTGGGGGTGTTGATCACCTAAAAATTACCTATTTTTAGTGTAGATTTTATGCTCACTTTATGCAAATTTTTAATGATATACACTTTAAAGGAAGTTATTTTGAATATTTTTGATTTCATGTGCAATAAATCGACTTTTAGAGAAAATGAAGCAAAAATGGTGCAATTTGGAACCAAAATGTGCAAGGAAGGTATTTCTGATCTAACACATATCGATGTCTTTCTATACTTAATCTCTTTTACATTTCTCACATTTTTTGAATGAAATTACACTTTGAAGAAAGGTTGTTTTTATGTTTATCTTGTAGGTGAAGATGTTAAGAACACAACGCAACTGAAACAGGGCGAAACGGAGTTGAAACGAAGCTAAACGGAGCAAAACTGTGAAGCTGCCCACAGGGCGACGCCTAGGCATTTGAGCGCCTGGGCGCTAGTGACGACAAGAAAATGACGCCTAGATGCCAGAAATGGGAGGCTAGGAGCCAGAAGCGGTTGAGGATGGTTTTGGACGGTTTTTTGCGGTTGCAGGATGTTCTAGAAGGTCCTATATGACAATGCACTCCCCAAATAAGTCATGTAATGAATCTAGACACATTTGAATGAAAAGATATGTCTCTTGAAGTGAAAGGGTGTGTCACTTGGATTGAAGGGGTGTGTCTTTTGGAAAATGGATAGACTTGGCTTATCTATAAATTGAGGGGCTTGACCCCTTTCATGACAAGTAAGAAGAGAGATTCTACTATGTTTAGAATAAGTTTGGGCATGCCTCTTCTAAGATGCGTGTGTGTGAGTGTGTGTGTGAATAGAAGTTGTAGAATTCTACATGTTCTGGAGAGATTGGTGAGGGATTTTGAGAGATATATGTAAGGAATGTACGAGCGGCGCATGGATCGGTGGGAGACTTTGGTGGAGAGATTTTCTTCTTTCTTTTAGAGGGAAAAAGCTAAGTATTGTGTTCTTCATTTTCTTGTAATTGTTGTAAGCACTTTCTGGTGGATTTTCTTTAATTTAAATGAAGTTTTATGTTGTTTTCTATCCATGCTTCATAAGTAATTTTCTTTACTATTTTCGTTTATTATGAAGTAGTGGCATGTGTAGGAAAATTATTTTTATGATAGCATTATTTTCATTTTACTGTGATGAGTAATATCTCCTTCGCTTAATTGATATAACTTAAATGACAATAGATTATATTAAAATCTGTTGTAAGTGAAACTAAAACTCAAAAGAGCGGTGATCTCGCAACTTGAGTACACCGCATTATCCGGTTAATAGTTAGGCGGCAATGCAACTTTTAAGGAAATATAATTTAATAATCTGTTTCTATTAGATGCTTTTAGGTGACAGATAGTTGCATGAAACTAATAGAATATTAAAGACATATATTCCTTGTTGTCACTTAATTTATTACGTAATTCTGTCAATTCTTTTACTTCTTATGCCATTATTTTTATTTACTTTTATTTTATAAAAAAAAGATGTATGTTTAGGAATCAAGATTTGCTTAGATATTCTCTTATTAAACTATGGTGATGATACTTTACCTGATCTTCATTTACCCTACAAATTGGTCTCTTGTTTCGTTAAAATCTATGGAGAATTCTTAAGATCTGACTGTGGGCTAAGAGTTCGAAACTTGCATGTATCACATTTCTCTTGAAAAATGTAGATTGTAAATCCTTGAAGGGCGAGGTGCAAATAGATAGGGAGATAGTCTTTGAAGGGCATAGAATTTATTATGTTTTTTAGAGTGATAGGATAAATTCTATCAATTTGGTTTAAAAAAGAGGTGACGGGTCACTAGTAGGCCTGACCATAGGCACCCCGGGGTAATCTAGAAGTGACAGCCTAGAATTAGTCCTTACTACTAATAATACATCCTGATCCAATCTTTAAAAACTAGTCAATGTTCTTTATACACTGTAACAAGGGTAAAGAATATATATGCTCCTATTTGTCACTACTACATTAAATTCTAAGCATTTCTTTCCCATACATTATCTAGGTAATTTCAAGAGAAAGGTTGTCTTTAACATCTCAAAATTCTCTAAACCAATTTATCCAGATAAGTTATCTTTTTATTTTAAATTTTTATTTAGGAATAGTTATTAGAAAAACCATTTTAATTGACATTCCAAGTTATGGCCTTATAGAATTAGACTAGAATTAGCCTAAAAGATTTCCTACCTGGCGTTTCTATGGGGTTCGATACTGGGGTTTTAAAAGAAAGCCATATATTACTTGAAATGATAAGTATACTTGCGTAGTACCCCTAATGTGTAAAATATTTTTTAATTTTTATATCATTTAAGATTTTGCACATTAGCTGCTATTTATAAATTGGTTCAAGTTTTTTGCCATCTTTTGGAAGTTAATTTACTGCGTAATTACGGTACGGGTCAAGTGTCAATTTTTAACGGCCTATCATAACCCCATGCAAGTGAATAAAGAATTTCATGATTAAACAAATGGACTTTAATCTCACGAAATCTAATGCACAACGGGATGATTGGAGGCTCATTTTTGGCATCAAAATTGACAGTTCACTTAAGCAACTTCATAAACTTATTTTTAATCATAATGACCTTCCTAGAGAAGAGGAGCGTATAGTCATCCTCATTCGATAACTAAATTAAAATGTCTCTGCCATCCAATAGACCAACCTTCCATCCTCCCAAAAGCTTCATCTCTTCAATATGCTTCCTAATGACTTCTAACCAAGGATGCCCATAAAGAAATTTACCAACTAAATAAAGTCTGCACGCAGAAGCCAAAATATTGGTTTCAACCTCAGATAGGAAAAGTGTTGGCTTTCCATTCTTTCAACCTAATTTCTTAATAAACTGATATTCTCTTCCATTTTCATATGCCTCGTGAAATGAAGGAGGAAAAAAACTCGAGTTGGCAGGAGGAACCCCCCACCACCACTCACAGCCGCAGAATAGCTATGCCCCACATTCATATCGAACAAACTAAAATAAATGGAACCAAACAAAAGAAAAGAAAAACCAGAAGGAAAAAGTCTCACCAAACCAGCCAGAGAGGCAGAAGAACTTCGTTACCAAGGCCACCACCCTAGACGCCGAAAATCACCTCGAAAACACTAGAGGAGGGAAACCTTAAACACGTCATATATATATATATATATATATATATACATGGCCAACGGAAGCTTTTATTGATAGAGAATTAATTACATCTAACATGAGGACAATCTAATACATCCCCATGAAGCAACACCTTGAAAATACCAAAAATAGAAGAAGAACAAGAAACTATAGAAGAGTTCATGGCCTTCTTAGCTGAAAAGTTAGCCAACTGATTTCCTTCCCTTAGAGTATGGCACCATATAATTTTCATAAAAGAAGTCAAGATTTGATTTTGTTGATCCAATGAAGTAAGAACCAAGGTAGCTCAGAAATATTAAGAAGAATAATAACAAGTTGAAGACAATCCATCTCCACATGAATACCATCATATTTCAACCTTACAGCAATCTTTAGACTTCAAAAAATAGCAGCTGCTTCTATGTTTAGAATATTTGTAGAAACCATAGGAGAGGAGAAATACCATAAGCAATCTCCTTTATAATTTCTACACACTCCACCAATACCTGCAAAACCACCCTTGAGACTACCATCAGTATTAATTTTGTACTAAGGATCAATTGGCTTCCTCCAAATCACAAGCTATATTCTCTTCTCCTGCCTTTTAATATTAGAATCTCTAAAATACCTCTGAATTTTAATAATATAAGCCAAACAGTGAGCAACAGTAATATTAACAGATGGCATTTTACTATCATGAATCCAATTATTTCTTGTCACCCAAATAAACCAAAAAATTATCAAAGGTATATAAAAATTTCTTTGTGATTTCCAATCATTGTAACAAGCAGAAATATTAAGCCAATTATGAAGTTTAGAAACTGAATTCAGAAAGCCTACAACCCCTTTCCAAACTTCATGAGAAAAACAACAATGAATAAATAGATGATCCATACTCTCCTCCTCCTTATGGCATAATTGACACATAGAAGGACCTCTTAATCCTTTCAACTTCAGAATATCATCAGTAGGTAGGAACTTCTTAAACATTCTCCAACAAAAGAAGGAAATTGAAGAGGATAAAAATTTGTTCCAAATTAAATCACCCCATTCAGTCTTATTCCAGCTGAAATAAAATTTATAAATAAATTTAGACCAAG
Organism: Papilionanthe hookeriana x Papilionanthe teres; assembly: GCA_022702705.1. Taxonomy (NCBI): domain Eukaryota; kingdom Viridiplantae; phylum Streptophyta; class Magnoliopsida; order Asparagales; family Orchidaceae; genus Papilionanthe; species Papilionanthe hookeriana x Papilionanthe teres. Next base: position 15,292,704 of record CM040426.1, on the reverse strand, counting down.
ACTGTCTAGAAGAATTCTCAATAACAAATCTATCTTTTTGAGAAGAAATAAAATAAGTATTCAAAATTCTTGTAGTAGTATCTTTATCAACCAACTTATTCACCATATCACAATTCCATTCATTATTAGACCAACAATCAACAATTTTCAATTTCTGTGAATGGAGTCCTCTTTGTTCCTTAAGACAACCATTCAACACCCAATTGTCATACCAGAAGTTAATCTCCCCCTCTCCTACTTCCAAAAAAAATAATTCTTCAGCTTTATCTCTTATTTTAAGAAGTTCTTTCCAATTCTTTGAATCCCCAGCTTGTGGTAGAACCTAAGAAGGATGTACACCTTTAAAACAGTATTTCCCATACAAGAATTTGGCCCATAAAGAGTTCTGCATCCTGAATCAAATCCATTGTTTACAATGGAAAATAAAACTTACGTGCTAAAAATTCCTAAAACCCAGTCCTCCACAATCAAATGGTTTACAAATTTTATCCCAGTTAGACCAATGTATTTGCTTATGGCTACCTTCCCATAGAAATTTGTTGAACATAGTAGAAAGAAGCCTTTGAGTACTTTTCTTTAATTTTACCATTTCTAAATTATAAATTGGAAAAGATGAGAGAACATGCTCTAATAAAACAATCCTTCCACCATTAGATAAGAAAGAGGAAGTCCAACAATTAATTTGGGAAAAAATTTTATCAACAATAGCATCAAAATGTGTCATTTTCCTTTTACCTTTAATGAGAGGAAATCTCAAATATTTAAGAGGATATTGAGCCTCTTTAAATCCAGTATAATCAATAATCCAGTTTTTCATAACACCGAGCATCTTACTACTTGGCAGAAAAAAGCATTTGGATTTATTAAAATTCATTCCAGAAATAGATTCAAATTGCTGTAATATCTTCATAAATTTTTTGATAGCATTCTTACTTCCATTAGAAAAAGCCATTACATCATCTGCAGAGGCTAAATGGCTGATTACAAAATAAGATCTATGCTGGAATCTGATATAAGGATGCACTTGATGTAATTTATTAAGCATTCTGGATAAGGAGTCAAAAGCCAAAATGAAGATGGTATGTGATAGGGAATCTCCTTGTTTAATACCCCTTCCAGATTGGAAGAAACCATGAGTCTCTCCATTAATAAAAATAATATAGAAATTGTTACTCATCCATCTTTGAATTAAAACACAAAAATCCTGAGAAAACCTTGTTGCAACTAGCACCTTCATAATAGATTCCCAACTAATTGTATCATATGCTTTGGCAAGAACCAGTTTAAAAAAGACATTACTTCTTCTACAAGACCTATCAATATCAGTTAATAACTCTTGGGCGAGCAATACATTATCATTGATACACCTTCCTTTCACAAATGTAGACTGGTTATTAGCAATCAATGAATCCAATACAGGTTGCAGCTTAGAAACCATAATCTTGCTAATAATCTTAGTAAAAGTATTATAAAGACTAACAGGTCTATAATCCTGCCAAACACTTCTTTTCTTGTCTTTAGGAATCAAGATAATAGTAGTTGAAGTAAAATATTTTGGAATTTGATCACCAGCAAAAAAACTTTTAACTTACTGAAGTTTTTAAGATCTTCCAACTCTTTAAACAAAAATCAAAGGTAAAACCAACTGATCCATCAATTTTATTGTTGTCAATAGATGTCAAAGCTTCATAAATCTCTTTATCATCAGGAATAGAATAGAAATCCTTGTTACTTCCCCTAATCTTATCATTTTCATCAAATAATTCAGTTAGAGTTTGAAAACAGTCAGAATTACAATTTTGAGCAGAAAATATCTTTTGAAAATGTACCACAGCACTATCAGCAATCTCCTTATAATTAATGAGCCAATTACCATTAGAATCTTGAATTTTATCAATCACATTTAAAGATTTTCTATATTTAAAAATAGAATGAAAGAACTTAGAATTTCTATCCCTATGAATAAACCAATTAGTTGCAGCCTTCCGTTTCAAGAAATCTTCCTCTTGTGCAATGGCAGAATTAAGATTTTCATATGCTTCAATAATCATGTCTTCAGTAATAATTCCAGCATCCAATTCCATCTCTTTTTGGTTCACCAGAACATCTGCATGTTTGACTTTAAGATGGACATTACTAAAAGTCTGAAAGTTCCACTTCTTCAGAATTTTAGCCATCTTCTTTTGCAATAACCAAATTTGACCATAGGTTTACCCACAAAACTATCAGATAGATGCCAATTCTCTTCAATAATAGATTGATAAGAAGGTTGAGAAGACTAAACATTAAGGCATTCAAAAAAATTAGATTTATGCTTAGAGTAAAAGCAAACTTCAACAATAAAGGATTATGATCTGATCCAATTCTAGAAAGATGAATAACTTTAGAAACAAAAAATAAATCAAGCCATTGTTGGTTCACCAGGAACCTATCTAATCTTTCCCAAATAGAACCCCTTCTCCATGTAAAAGAAGTTCCTTCAAAACCTAAATAAAAAAGTTTTGCATTATGAATATCGGAAGAAAACTTTATCATCTTGTTAAAATCTGGATTTCTGCCACCCTTCTTTTATAAGTTTTGATTTATGTATTCCTCCTGTTGTTGAAGTGGTTCCATCTATTGTTGAGTATTCTAATTTTCACCATCTAGAAATGATAATGCTGATGAAGATGTGTTAAATTTTGTTAGAAATTAGATGGAAGAAGATTGGTTGGTGCAAAAGCATAAGAAGAAGAAAAATCTAGAAATGAGGCATCTCAATGAGGACAATATCATCTTACCTGATGGATCTGCAAAGTTGCAAAAGGCTAAATTCCTCTCTAGGTTGACTAGAGCAGGAAAGCAAGCTGCCTATGATTTTTTGTGTTGGAATATTAGGGGAGTCGCTAATCCTGGCTCCCTTAAGAGGATTATCAATTTAAATAGGATTAAAAAATTGGCTTTTGTCCTTTTAGAGCCTTTAGTTGTCAATAATTTGGGTAAATTTACTCATAAGTTTCCTAGTTTTGTTTTCAAGAACAATTGCTCTAATAAAATTTGGCTTTTCTCTAGAAAAGAAATGAAAGTTGACGTTTTAATTGATGATGCTCAATTCCTGCACATTTACTTTGAAGTTGAACAGCTAAAAGGTTTTGCCACTTTTGTTTATGCTGGGACTTCTAATGATGACAGAAGAGTGTTATGGAAGAAATTGCTTTATATTAGTGCTAATATGAATGATTGATGGCTTGTGGGGGAGAGATTTTAATTGTATTGTAAGTCCATATATATATATATATGTCCAGCCTGGAACTTAATAAACAGAAATGCTAATTTTTGGCTGGGAAGCATTATAAACATTATAATTAGCTTAAGAAAACCACTGGCTTTGCTTCAGCTGCTTGACCTCTCAGATATTTGGGTGTGCACCTACTTAAGGGCAGAAAAAACAAACTCAGTATGATGATGTGGTTAACAAAATTTCCTCCTCTATAAACTGTTAGCCTTACAGCTTCCTCTCCAATAGTGGCAGACTGACCTTATTAAAAAGCATTCTCTCTACTTTCCCTCTCTATACAATGCCAATGGTGAGAATGAGGAAAAGCACTCAAAAGATGCTAGAACCCATGTTTAAAATATTCCTCTGGGAAGGCCAACATAAACAACCCCATTGGACTGTTTGGAACAAGCTATGTAAACCTGCCACTGCTGGGGGTTTGGGCTTTAAGAGTTTTCAGCAAATGAACTACCTCTTCTACTGTAAGCAATGGTTTAAGTTCAGGCAACAAGATACCATGTGGGCTAAGTTCCTTAAAGAAAAATATTGTAAGAAATTACATCATGATGTTGTCCAATCTAAATAGGTGACTCCACACATTGGAAAAATCTGTTAAAAATCAGAGAAGCTGCTAATCAATTGAGTTGCTGGGAAGTTGGTGCTGGCAAAATTAGCTTTTGGATGGACAACTGGCTTCCTGCTGGCCCACTTTCCCCTGCCTGATTTTCGTTCTAACCTTACTGTCTCTGATTTCTGACTGCAGAATCAATGGAATGTGGAGGCTCTTAAAGAGGTGGTGGATGAGGACACTGTGCAACAAATATTATCTATCCCTATTGACCCTAGCGAACCTGATAAACTTTTGGTTAAACACCCTCCCTCTCAATCTGTGAATAAATTCATTCATAATTCCTTCACTCATTGGCCTTCTAATAGCTGGGGCACATTTATTTGGCCTCCCAAATTATCTCCTTCCACGTCCTTCTTCAATTGGAGACTATCCCACAGATTTCTTCCATTAGATGATATCCTGAAACTAAAAGGTTTAAGAACAGCTTCAAGATGTTGGTTATGTCACTCTGAGGAAGAAACCTTTCCACATCTGTTTCTACACTGCCCTTTCACTACACAGCTTTGGGATGATGTTCTACAACTACTAAATCTCTCACACCACAGACATAAGTGGGTTACAATTGAAACTTGCTGGGATGATTGGAAAGATCAGAAATGGTGTTGTGTCCCTCTAATTATTAACTGGTCTGTGTGTATGACTAGAAATCAGGCAAAGTATGATGATAAACCTAGTCTTCCCAGAACTGCTGTGATCAATTGCTACAACTACATTAAAATAATCATTTGTTGTTTCTCCTACTCCTCCAAAGAAAGTCTCCTCAGTGCACTGGATATTGCCTATACGGCCTTGGATTAAAATTAATGTTGATGGGAGCTTCACCCCTTCTACTGCTGGTATAGGTACTGTATGCAGAAATCATTTGGGACATTTATTATGGTTTTTTCAGTCTCCTATAATTACCTCTTCTGCCTTGGAAGATGAGATGACTATTGTCCTCTAGGCTTTAAAAACTGCTAGAGCCTTTAACTTTCAACATGTTTGGATTGAATCTGACTCACAACAGGTTATCAAGATGATTATGGGTACCTTCACTCCTCCATGGAATCTAGTCTACTTATATAGAAGAAATCTATCCCTCTCTTTACACTTTACTCTAAAATGGTCTCACATCCATAGAGAAGGGAACCAACCAGCCAACTGGTTGGCAAAGACATCTACCTCCAACAAAAATGTAATCTTTTCCTTTTTGCGTTTTGAGCCTTTAAGGCATTTACTTTTGGGGGACTCTCTTCACCTCCCCTTCATTACATGTACCTTACCTTATCATTTTAATGATATTTTCCTATTGCTATATATATATATATATATATATATATATATATATATATATATATATATATATATAAACTATGTTTATATGAATAATACATATACATACTACACTAGTTTATATAAAGACATTTATAAATCTACATACACAGATATATATAAACATATAAATATATAAACATATACATACAAAAATTGAAACATAACATAAATAAAGTCAAAACTAACTATATTTTAAATCATTTAAATGTATAGCCCGATTTTGACTAAAATTAAACTTAAATACAATTTGAACCTAAACATATAGATATTTAAGGTAACCCAAGCCTAAAGGGAATGTCAATGGGATTAACTCATAACCACCATGAATAACCAATGTAGGCTCACCTCCATTACTTATGGTCTTAGACACCACTTTAATCCTCCAAGATAGCACTCTACAATCATATTGGTATTTGAGAAGGTTAACCAAACCCCTTAGAGAGCCAGGTGGTTTCCACTATGGATGTCGTATGAATGATAGTCATAAATAACGAAAATCTACTCAATAAGCAAAGGATACCATTTAAGCCTATGTGGGTTACTTTTTAAGGATAAGTGGGGACATACTTTTTGAAATTTCAATTAAAAAAAAAATACATCACATAATTTTAAAAATTTCAATTAAAAAAAATTTACTAACTAATGCCTACATTTTAAAGGATCAATTGAATTAACAATCAAATTAATTTAGTTACTCTATTAATATCTATAAATAATTAATTGAAATCATAAAAATTCGTAATCCCCGATTAATAAGTAAAATGATTTGAGAATATTTTTTGAAGCTTAAGATGTTCTATATATAAGGGGTTGCCCTTACAGGAAGTTGTTGACCTTACTTTTGTGAGGATCATTTATAAACCATTTTTTAGAAAGGAGGCCTACCAATATTGATGTCCTAAATCTTACTAATTGTCACTAAACCCCAATCTCTAGGGTAAATCCTAATGAAGAATTTTTATCCTAATTCTTAATGACATCCTAAAATGACCAAATCAACAATGACAAACATTGATCTGATCAACTATTGACCAAACTGGTCCACCTTTGACACAATTGATCAAATAAGGTCAAAATGGTCAGTCCATGACCCAATGACCGCCACATTAACCAAATTGGTCAACCTTTGACCAAAATGGTCAAAATAGGTCAAAATGGTCAGTCCATGACCCAATGACCACCACATTAACCAAGCCGGTCAACCTTTAACTCAAATGATCAAAACAAGTCAAAATGGACAGTCTATGACCCAATGATCACCACATTAACCAAATTGGTCAACCTTTGCCCTAATGGTCAAATTAGGTCAAATTGGTCAATCTATGACCCAATGACCTTCCTATTGACCAAACTGGTCAACCTTTGACCTAAATGGTTAAATTATGTTAAAATGGTCAGTCCATGACCCAATGACCACCACATTAACCAAACTGATCAACATTTGACCTAAATAGAAAAATTAGGTCAAAATGGTCAATCTACGACCTAATGACCTTCCCATTGACCAAATGGTCAACCTTTGACCTAAATGGTCAAATTAGGTCAAAATGGTCAATCTATGACCAAATAACCTTCCTATTGACCAAACTGGTCAACCTTTAACCTAAATAACAAATTAGGTCAAAATGATCAGCCCATGACCCAATGACCACCTCATTCACAAACTGGTTAACTTTTGACCCAAATGATCAAAATATGTCAAAATGGTCAGTCCATGACCTTATGACCACCACATTGATCAAACTGGTAACCTTTGACCCAAATGGTCAAAATAGGTAAAAACGGTCAGTTCATGACCCAATAACCACCACATTGACCAAAATGGTCAACCTTTGATCCAAATGGTCAAATTAGGTCAAAATGGTCAATCTATGACTCAATGACCTTCTCATTGACCAAAATGGTCACCCTTTGACCCAAATGGTCAAATTAGGTCAAAATGATCAAACCATAACCCAATGATCACCACATTGACCAAACTGGTCAATCATTGACCTAAATGGTCAAATTAGGTCAAAAAGGTCAATCTATTACTCATTGACCTTCCCATTGACCAAACTTGTCAACCTTTGACCCGAATTGTCAAATTAGATCAAAATGGTCAAACTATGACCCAATGATCACCACATTGACCAAACTAGTCAACCTTTAACCTAAATGGTCAAATTAGATAAAAATGGTCAATATATGACCCAATGACCTTCCTATTGACCAAACTGGTCAACCTTTAACATAAATGGTCAAACTTGGTCAAAATGGTCAATTCATGACCCAATGGCCACCCCATTGACCACCAAGTCAATCTAAACCCCAAACTGGTCAAATCTAACTCATTTGATAAATGTAAGACATTAAAATGATCAAACATGATCATTTGGTGAACCCTAGTTAAACTTAGGTCACATTACCAAAATTAATGACCCCATGATTAAATTAACCATGACAAGGTTTAGTAACTCACTTGAGTCAACCCTTGACCTAGACTGGTCAGCCATGATCCACCCCGGTCAACCATGGTCAATTTTAGTCTACTTAGATCAAATTACACAATTTTGGACCAAATTGATAAAATTGGTCAAGTGGTTAACACCCAAAATCACTTTGACCAATTTATGGATCAATATTATAATTTCACAATTTTTAATTAATTATATAATTTATTAAAAATGGAATTATAATCACATCAATTTAATGACATTACACATGACATATAAAACCCGGAAATGATTTTCAAAATCAAGTTAAATACATGTAGGATTACCCATTGGTCACCCATGACACATGAAACTCATCACGACAAGGCTAACCTTATGGTAAACCCATAATCCATCATGGTAACCCTAGGGTTAAAGTTAATCATGAAGCCATCATAAATGAAAGAAAGAGAAGTCATTCCCTCATGCACTCTTTGAATGAATCACCATACACCTCTTCCCCACCCAATTGACATGAAACAAATGCACTTCATTAAATGGAGTTCATCATGCTAATTAAAGAAGTGAGACAAAGAAGAAACTAGGTGTCACCATTCTCTAAATTTAAAACACGAATCATTTGTCTCCATGGAATGAGGTGGCCGGCCAACCTATGGGACACTTCAAGCATTTCATAGACTCAGCAATGGGAGTGAAACATCACTTAAACCACCCTCATTACCATAGTTAAGGACCATCATGACTAAGCCATAGGAATGATAGAAAATAGACATAAGTGTCACCTTATCACCAATCCATTGAATGAGCTGGATAATTTACTTAGGGGAGGTAAATTCAGCTCAAATAAGAAAGGCCAAAAACACCACATAGAGTGTCCAATGGAGAGAAATCAAAGCCTTGAGTTAAAAATCCACCATGGGTAAATTAGACATGGATATGTTTGGGGATGCTCAAATGTGATAATTCTCGGCTAAGAAACGTATCCATAGCCATTATTAACCAGATAAAACCTCCCCTAGGTGAACCCAAGCCAGCCTTAACTTACCCATGTCCTCCACATGGCTATAAATAGGGCTAATCCTGAGAGCTTCACCTAATGGAGAAGACCCATTTCCACTGCCTAATTCCTGAAACTTTGAACATTAAAGTTCCTCTCTAGGACCTAAGCAACTTATTCCTTATAGAATAGGTCTTGAAACCCACTGGTTTGCCTCATTTTCCAACCCGAAACAGGACAATTTTTGGGTTTAAAATGAAGTTTCTCAAAACATCAAATTAGCTCTTCTAAAAGCTTCCTAGAGCCCTATGAAGACAAGCACAATCAAAATTAACCCTTCCCATATATTCTAACACACTGTTCCATTTTCATTTTCCAAACCATGAGCCACTCTGATCAAACTCATACCAAGACCAGATTTCACCTCAAATTGAGTTTGGGACAAGCTTTTTGAGGTCAAGACGAAGCTGTAGAACCAATCCAATTGAAGTTTCATCCACTGAGGTAAATATATGGTTCATTCGACCTAGTATAGGCTTGTGAAACAAATCAATTCATAATCCATATATCACCGTATAGATGTGTTCTTCATCTTCAAATGAAGCTATAGGAACAAAAATCGCTTAAATCCATTAAGAATAGAGCGAGATTTTGACCCTAAACCATGGAAGGCTTGCTGGTTTAGACCAGATGAAGGGGATGAACATATGTCGTCCATTTTCGTGTTTTTGAAATGGACGACCCTGATTTAATCCCAGCTGATCTACTATTCTGATTCCTGCATTGGATCAGCCGCGTTTAGACGAGTCCGAGGACACGCGGCGCCATCTGATAATTTATGGTTAATTTGGATTTAAGTAAATCTAGATTAACCTTAAATTCATCAAAAACCATACCGTTCCATAGAAAAATCACAACAATACAATAAAAATATTCCTAAACTCAAAAAAATGAGGAAACTAATGTGCAAAAAATTTGAATTAATAAATTTTATTTAATTTTTAATTAATTAGATACTCTCTAGAGTAATTTAATTATTAAAAATTAATTGTAATTCCAAAAAAATGAATTTTTGATGGATTATTCTTCTCAACATTAAAAACATTCTCTGATTTTTCTAAATCTAGGGGAAGTCTTTAATGGGAGATATCTAATTTTCACCTTACTGTATGATTATTTTCTAAAATAATTATAAAAATAGTAAGTTGGAAAATAAAATTTGAAGATGGTTAGTAATTTTAGGTTGATGAATTTAAACCTTTAAAATGACATTTCCTAACCTTTGAAAGTTTAAAATGACATTTTAAACTTTTAGGGCAAATTTTGTAAAATTGGAGAACTATAAATTGAACCCTAAAATATTTATATCTCTCATAAAAGAAAAAAATTAGGATTAATTAAGTTTTAACACATAAGTTTAAATCACTTAAAACTTAAAATAAATCTGTAAGACTTAATTAGGTTAATTTTAAAAATAACCTAAACCTTTAAAAGTCCTAAGTAAAATTAACCTTTTTAAACCTTAATTAAAATTGATTTAATTAACCCTAATTAGGTCTAAGACACCAGTTAGACCAAATTAAACTAAGTTAGACCTTAATCACATTAGGTTTAACTTAAAAACCCTAATTAGGTCTAAGACACCAATTATACCTAATTAAACCAAGTTAGACCTTAATCATATTAGGTTTAACTTAACAAACCCTAATTTGGTCTAAAACATCAACTAGAACTAATTAAAATAAGTTAGATCTTAATCACATTAGGTTTAACTTAACAATTCTAAAGCACTGTATAGACCTAATTAAACCAAATTAGACCTTAATCACATTATGTTTAACTCAACAAACCCTAATTAAGTCTAAGGCACCATTTAGACCTAATTAAACCAAGTTAGACCATAATCATATTAGGATTAACTTAAAAAACCTTAAGTAAATCTAAGACATTAATTAGACTTAATTAAACCAAGTTAGACCTTAATCAATTAGGTTTACCTTAATGAACCTTAATTAGGTCTAAGAAACCATTCAGACCTAATTAAACCAAGTTAAGCCTTAACCACATTAGGCTTAACATCATAAACCCTAATTAGGTCTAACACCTATTTAAACTTAATTAACCCTAATTAAGCTTAAACCAATTAGACTTAACCACTAAATAAGTCTAATTAATCAATTAAATCTTACCTAAATTAAGTTTAATTAACATTAACCTATTTAGAATTAACCACTAATTAAGTCTAATTAATCAATTAAACCTTACTTAAATTAGGTTTAATTAACCTTAACCCAATTAGACCCAACCACAATTAAGTCTAATTAATCAATTAAAATTTACTTAAATTAGGTTTAATTAACCTTAACCAAATTAGACTCAACCACAATTAAGTCTAATTAATCAATTAAACTTTACTTAAATTAGGTTTAATTAACCTTAATCTAATTAGACTTAACCACAATTAAGTCTAATTAATTAATTAAGCCTTACCTAAATTGGGTTTAATTAACCTTAACCTAATTAGACTTAACCACAATTAAACCTAATTAATTAATTAAGCCTTACCTAAATTAGGTTTAATCATACTTAACCTAATTAGACTTAACTACAATTAAGTCTAATTATTCTGTTAAACCTTACCCAAATTAGGTTTAATTAACTTTAACCTAATTAGACTTAACCACTAATTAAGTCTAATTAATCAATAAAACTTGCCTAAATTAAGTTTAATTAATCTTAGCCCAATTAGACTTAGCCACCAATTAAGTCTAATTAATCAATTAAACCTTTCCTAAATTAGGTTTAATTAACCTTAACCCAATTAGACTTAACCAAAGATAAGTCTAATTAATCAATTAAACCTTACCTAAATTAGGTTAGATTAACCTTAACCTAATTAGAATTAACCACAATTAAGTCTAATTAATCAATTAGAACTTACCTAAATTAGGTTAAATTAACTTTAACTTAATTAGACTTAACCATAATTAAGTCTAATTAAAAAATTAATCCTTACTCAAATTAGGTTTAATTAAACTTAACCTAGTTGGACCTGAACACAATTAAGTTAAATTAATAAATTAAACCTTACCCAAATTAGGTTTAATTAACATTAACCTAATTAAACGTAACCACAGTCAAGTCCAACTAATTAATTAAACCTTACCTAAATTAGGTTTAATTAACCTTAACCTAATTAGACTTAACCACAATTAAGTCTAATTAATCAATTACTCAAATTAGGTTTAATTAACATTAACCTAATTAGAGTTAACCACAATTAAGTCTGATTAATTAGTTAAACCTTACTTAAATTAGGTTTAATTAAACTTAACCTACTTAGGCTTAACTACAATTAAGTCTAATTACCTTATCCAAATTAGGTTTAATTGGCCTTAACCTATACTTAGGTTCAACCCAACTTGAACCTAAATCAAACTAAACATTTTAGGTTCAACATAGATTGAACCTAATCTTAACATATACTTACATTCAACCTAACTTGAACCCAAGTTAACATATACTTAGGTTCAACTCAAATTAAACCTAAGTCAAACTAAACCTTTTTAGTTCTAACATACATTGAACTGAACCTTAACCTATACTTAGGTTCAACCCAACTTGAACCTAAGTTAAATTAAACCTTTTAGGTTCAAAATATATTGAATTGAACCTTAACCTATACTTAGTTACAACCCAACTTGAACCTGAATTTAAATAAACATTTTAGGTTCAACATTCATTAAACCTAACCTTAACCTAACTTAAACTAAAATTAGGCCCAACCTAACTTGAGTCTAACCCAATTTACATTGAACCTGACCTTAACTATAATATAGGTTCAAACCATAATGAAACTAAACCAAACCTTTAATTTAAGATCAACCCAAAGTTGAACTTAAGTCAAATTTTAACCTTAGGTTCAAATCACATTGAACCTAAACCAAATCTTTAACTTAAGATCAACCCAAATTTGAACTTAAGTCAAAATCATTAACCTTAGGTTCAAATCACATTGAACATAAAGCAAAATTTTAACTTAAGATCAACTCAAAGTTGAACTTAAGTCAATACCCTTAACTTAGGATTCAACCCACCTTGAACCTAAGATCAACTCAAAGTTCAACCTATATTGAATCAAACCCAATCAAATCTTTAGGCCCAACTGACATCAGGACCTAAAATTCTAAGTCTAAAGTTAATCAAATTTCTTTAGGTTAAACCAACATTAGGACTTAAACAATAAGACTTAATTCAAAACTTTTAGAATCAAAATACATTGAATCTAAATTTCTAAATCTAATTCATATTAGATTTAACTCAAAAATTGTTAGATTCAAATGACACTGAATCTAAGTTACCAAATTTGATTTATATTAGACTTAATTCAAAACCTTTAGATTCAAAAGACATTTGAATCTAAATTCCTAAATCTAATTAGATTTAACTCGAAATCATTAGATTCAAACGATACTGAATCTACAATTCTCAAGTCTAATTAGATCTTAGATCTAAATAAAATTGACTCCATTATTTAGGTCTAAATTACATCAGACCTAAATAAAAAAATTAAAAACAACATATAAAAATTAATCAAAATGACACATGGAAAATTTTACTTAGTTAATTAATCATAAACAATCTAAAATTTTCCAACCTAAAATTCGAAATGACATTAAAATTGAAATGAAACCTTAATAAACAAAGATCACCAAATGTAACTTGAAACTCAGTGTTCTTGATCTACAAAGATTTCTTGGACGATGCAATCCTGGTTTTTGACAGGAGTTTTTCGGTCTTGGTTTAAACACCTTTCAGACTAAGTATATCAAGACAACCGATAACCCTGGGACGATGGAGCCGTGGACATCCTGACTGGGTTGTCTAAATATCAAAACTTTATTAACTAAATTAAGAATTTAAGAGGTAAAAATTGAGATTATTTCTTTTGTAAGAATTACTCTGAAATTTTTTTTTTATCTTGTAGGTTGAAGATAAGTTTAGCTTTAGATTTACTTTGCATATTATTAGGGTGAGCTAACTCTATTTTGCAGGGCAACATTCTGAAAACAAATGACAACAAAATAAAACAAAATGAAATGAAAAAGAATTCAAAAAAAAATGACAAAAGAAAACAAAACAATATTAAATCAAAATGACAAACAACAAAACAAAAATAAAATCGACATAACAAATGACATTGACAAAATAAAATCCTTAAGGTAATACATAACACTTAGAAACATATTGCCCCTAAGATTGAACATTGACGTTTCTTTCCTTATTCTTGAAATTTCTTAGAAAACAAGTGTTAACATTAATAAAAATTTTTCTTAGACAATTCTTATTGTCTAAGATGTAATTAACTATATGATCTTCCTCCTATAGGAGATTTAAGAACTCAGGATAGGTATGACACCTAGAAATCTCTGGTCATCAAAATTTTACATGGAATTCTCTTTATATAAAAATTTCTAAAATAAGACTTTCTAGAATCCCCTTTTGTAAGGATTATCACTGACATTTCTTATTCTACTATTTTCTATTTTATCAGCCCTTATTTTCTTAAAACTTCTTAACATCCAAGGATCTTTTACATAATTCGAAGAAATAAGATTTCTTGAAGACTAGGGAGATATTATAGACAAATAGAGTGGTGACTTCTACATTGACATTTTACACCTCATATCGATACGAGAGAATCTCGACAACAATGGGTCGGTGACGAGCCGATAACCCGGATGCTACCGGAAGTTTAAACCTCAATATTAATCTATGCCTTATCTATTTTTCTTGAAATTGATAGGGGAAGGATTTGCAAATTTTATGCATAATCATTGCAAATATCCAATATTTTGTAAATTAAGTATTCGGACCTATTGTAAAGTGATACTTCTATCTCTTGAGATAGTGTACTACTTTTTATGTCATCTTTGATTACTTAAATAATTATATCTTTGAATTAGTATTGTTTTATAAAGAAATTCCCCACGACATGTCAAAAAATAAAACCAATAGAACTTTCTACTAACACGATTGTGGAATACTTCTCTCTCCATCTTTGGCTGATATATTTGTCTTCGTGCATTGGTAACATTTCTACGTTCCGTATGGTTAAATTACTTTTTGTTATCGGCATATCCCGTTCATTTTAATCTTGGGTAGGTATGACCAACATTTCTTTCAATTCTAGAACCATTTGTTTAAATACCTAAAAATTTGAGAATTCTAGAATCTTCCAATTCTAAATAATAAAAGCCCCAATAAGAGGGAATAAAGTTTCTAAAATAAAATAAATAAATATAAATTAATCTTCTTCTAATCTTAGGACTGGGTTTATATTATCAAATCTTGTTGTCATCTATGATCGCTATTTCATGACAAGACATGCCTAAAACTTTTTCTACCATTAAATCTTTCCACACGTAAAACATTTTGCAAAAGATTCAAACGAAACCACAAAATGGAAATTTGAAATAATGATCCAGATATAAGACCAACCCTAAAGTACAATGTCATCCTTATCAATCTCCATGACTCGAGTGGTGTTTCATAGTTGTGTTGAACTAATTTGTCTAACTCTTAAAATTTTAGAAGATGTCAGCTCCAAATTTGATCTCTCATTTTTTCGAGGATTAAACCCATCTGCAAGCAAGAGTGACCATTACTAGAGCTCAATAATCAGTTTTGGAACCATATTTGAGGAGATTGAAGTAGAACTCAAGAAATTTCCCCTTAATGTGATAAAGACAGAGGTTATGGAAGTTGTTGAACCATCAATTGGATTCAGCTTGAAGTCTAGCCAGCAGTTTCCTTCACTTAAGAGGGTTATGGCAAGGAAGTGCTCGCTCCACCTGCCAAAGACAACATCAAGTCTATTGTTTTTAGTATTATTTTCATTAAATAATCATCAGAAGGAAAGTCTGTCGTGTAAGAGGATATTGCTATGTTGATGTTAGTGTTTGAAATTTGGTCCAACTTCTTGTCTGTGGGTGGTTCCCCAAGCTCTCAGCCTTAGGCTAGGGTTTGGCTAGAATCAAGACATGGAGGAACCAAAATAGGACTTTTCTTTGGTCGATAGCTCAAATAGGCTGACCCCATGATTGGCATCCTTAATACATCCCAATTTTGCCAAAATTTCTGATATTTACCCTTTTAACCCAAATTTCACCAAAATTATCAAATTGCCTCTACAACCCTAATTTTTCCCAAAATTCTCAATCTTGCCCAAATTCTCAAATTTACTCAAAAAATCATTTCAAAACATTTCAAACAACTCAAATTAACCAAAATACCCCAAAATACCCAAAATCCCCAAGTACCCCTAAAACCCCCAAAATTAACAAAATGCCTTTCAAATTCAAAAATTTCCCAAAATCTCCAAAATCACTCCAAACTTCCTTAAAATTAATTTGAACCACTCCATTAAGCCCAATTTAACCAAATTGGCCCATTTTAACCAAAATCCGTAAATTACCATTAAAGGCCCAAAATTCCCAAATCACCCCCAATTCCACCAAATTGACTTCAATCTCCCCCAATTTCAATTTCAACTCAAATTAATCATACCCAATCCCAATTGAAACCAAATACAAGCCTAATTGAATCCATTTTTAAGCTTAATTGCATTCCCAATCCAAAATTCCTAATTTAGTCATACCCTCAAATTCCACAAAATTGAACTTCATAATCAAATCAATTTCCCCAAATTTGAATTCTAAACTCTTCATAACACTTCCCCAAATAAATTTAAACAATCAATTGAACCAAATTTAAACTCAAACCTAACCCAAAACCAACTTAAGCCAAAATCCCCAATTTTTCCTTAAAGTCCAAATCTCACCAAATTGAACCTCCTAACGCCAAAATCTCTACATAGTTGATATTCAAAATTCTTTATCACAATCCCTTGAAACAACTTGAACCCTTAATTAATCTCAATTCAAACTCCAAATTAAACCCAAGTCTAGTCTAAATGCCCTAAAATTGACTATGAGCTAAATTCACCAAATTGATCCTCCAAATCAATTCAAAATCACTCAATTTCTCTTTAAACTATTCATTGCCATCATCTACACCAAATTTTTTAATCAATTGAGCCAAACCTAGCCTAATCTAAGTTTGACCCAAAGTCCCAATTTTCAACCTAAACCATGAAATTAACTAAACCCACCAAAATTGATTAAACCAAGTCTAGGAGAGCCAAGATTTGAACCCAGGGGACCAGCCCAAACTCACCTAGCACAATCTGGTTGATCCATTGACCAAGGATCCCCCAAATTATGGGATCTCTTCCCATTTTTGGCTAAACCAAATGAGATCCTTACCCTCAACCATCAAGCCTTGATGTTAATCACCATTAAGTCTCACTGAGCTCCCTAACCGCCCTAGCCACCAGCTCCACCCTAGTTGGAAGGCCTGGTGGCCGGAAAGCTTGAAATCGAGAGCCTCCCTCAAGATTTCAACTCCAAATTTGGAACCGTCCACTGTGGCAAGCTTCCATTGGATGTGTGCGTCATTCAGCTCTCATTCAAAGCTTACTGAGACCAGCCAATGGCAGTTTGAGCTCCGCCCATTAGCCATTTCTATAAATTGGCCCCTTCACGACCAAAATTGGAAGTGCGCACTCCTCTGGCAAAGCTCTAGCAAAATTTCACCACAGTTTCCCTGAACCTCCCTGAGTAAAATCCCAATGCCCGCAACCACCTATAGCCATTCTCTAAAGCCAATTTCTCAATCCAAATCTCAGTTGAAATTAGGACATATTTCACAAATCCACCAAACCATCTAATACCCCAAATTAAGTTGCTCCTCACCATCCCATAACCATACAAGGAAGAATCCCCCTGAAAGCCCAATCCTACAGCTGCCCTAGCATAGCTCAAGACTAAGGCCTCTATACTAGTTTGATCGATGACATACCAAGATAATTCACTAGAGCCCAGAAATACTTCCAAAAGTTTCTTTGGAGTCCTCTACAGCTTCTACAAGCACCTGATTGAGGGCACATCTCTCAGGCAAAGGTATTGAATATTTTCTCTCAAAATCAAGCTCCATTTTGTCTTTTGTAAAGAAATGTTTAATTTCATGCATGATAAACCGTATGGATGTGTTCATATGGACTAGATGAAGGTGTAGGAACAAACTTATGGTGATTTGGTTGAGTGTAGGTAGAGATCTTAGGGTTTTAGTGTGAATATTTTACAGGTTAAATCAGTTGGGGACGATGACCAGGAGCTGTTGAATCTCACATGTAATAGATGGGCACTCCATATCAAGCTAGATGAACAGAAGTGTGGGCTAACGAGGCAGCTACGTGGATGGAGGCGTTGAATGGAGAAGCACCACATGGAGCTTTAGAGATTCCTAGATTGAGTGGGTGTCGTGCTCGAAAAAAAGAAAAATAAGGGATTTATGATTTATTTTCATTTAGATATCTTTAAATAATTCATAACTTGGAGTAGAAAAATCATAAAAATAAAAGAAAAATACCCTCCTCTATAGTAAATAGAGGAGAATAATATGGAGCAAAAATTAAAATTATCTACTATGTATTTATTTTTAATTAATTACAGAATTAAAAACCTATTTTAATCATAATTGACTAAAAATTAACCACCATGGCATGTGGTTTGGAGGGCTTGTAGGCTCTGTTGATATGGATCTTTTTTTTTATTTTTCCAAGGTTAGAGGACATCTTTAGCCAGATATCCTTAATTTTAAAGTTAATCCCCTCTAATTTGGAATAAAAAAAATATAAATTAAAATATAAATTACAAAAATACAAAAATTATTTTGGTAGGTTCACTGTGGTCAGAGGACCCTAGGAAAAAAAAATAAAATTGATTTAACTAATTAAGTGTGACACTAATTGTAATTAACTCCTTAAAATCCTTAAAAATTTTAATAATTAAAATATAAAAAGAAAAATCACTAAAATAATTCCACACTGTAAATAATAATCATGTTAACTCTCGTTAAACATTTGGAGTCAACTAGAATTGATTTAATCACTAGATTAATTTTCTATGTAAAATAGCACATTAGCATTAAAATAATTATAATAATAATAAAATTTATATGAAAATTATAAAAGGTGGTTTTGAGAGTTCTTAGTGACTAGAGGGACTTAAGAAAAATAAAATTAGAATTAAAATAAACATTTCAGTTTTAGAATATATTTTCAATTTTAAATAATTACAAATAATTAAAAATATTAAAAATCATAAAAATCACAAACAAACAAAAAATACACTAAAATGTTACATTTAATCCCCTCATCACTTAAGAACAATTAAAACATTTTTCCTAATTTTCTAAATTAATTTATGAATTTTTTAAAGGGCTAAAAATAAATTTTCCCTAATTTTGCACTCAAATAATTATTAAAAAGATAAAAATGATAAAAATATGAAACTTGCTTCTCTGGGTTCTCTGAACTCAGAGAGATTTAAAAAATATATAAATCCTAATTTTTTACTTAAATAATATTTATATTTAAAAATACTAAAAAAAACAAATAAATATAACATTTAAAACAAAACTAAAAAAATCATGAAAATTGTTCTAAGGGGTCCTCTAACCTAAGTATACCTCTAATAATTCTCCTAATGATAGATGATTTTTTTGGCTAATTTAATGTGATAACATTGAAAATATCTATTTTGGCATTAAAATAACTATAAAAATAATAAAAAAAAAATCATATTTTCTCTTCTAATATTTTTATTGACTCATGAGTGGGGTAACATGAAAATTTCAAAGTCATTTAAGTTGAATGTAATGAATAATGAAGTGATAAGCCTTAAAAGGGCAAAATGGTAATAATGGAATTTAAGCTTTAAATTAATATTTAGACTTAATCAAAGGGATAAATGGGTAATAAATTATTTTATTTACCTTTGTTAGATGATGAAACATAAGAGGTTGAAAGGTAGAAACCAATCTCACCTCTTTCCATAACAAGGGTGTAAATGGTAATTTTACTTTAATTATGGTAATTTGTAAGTTAATTAAACTAAATGATTTTAAGATGAGGGGTCTGATTTTAGAAGATAATAATTCACAAATTTGAGACCTCTATATAATGGTTTGATGATAATACAATCGTGGATAAAGATTAAATGACATTTAATTTAACATTCCTATAATTATAAATTTACCCATAATCCTTAAGGGCTTAGTAGTGAACTAGGCTTAATCCAAAATTTTTATTAATGAGGTTTAGAAATAAAAACATAATTGATTAAGATTATTTTGCATTCACTACTAGCCCAACTTTATATTAATTCGCTAAATTCCTTAACAAATCAATTTATCCTTAAAGGGCCTTCACCCACATAATTTAAAAAATGAAATATCAAGTGAAAGTTACCCTGCTCATGGCATGATTAAAACATTAAAGTTTAAAGAGCATAGGGTTAAAACACACTCAATAAACCTTACTTTGCAATGGATTAATGATTTACCAACACAATAAGTTCAAAGGAACTTGGGACCTTCCAAAGGATTTTAAAAGTTATTTAGAGTCATACCCCAAACACTTTTATAGCCTTTTGGATATCTTGGAGAAAAATTAAACCTATTATGCTTTGCTCAAGAAAATCATCCATTAACCCAAATGCACAGTAACCCAACAAGTTATGCCTTAAATCTTGATAAGCACACTTTAAACCATTTTTTCTGTTTTCCTTCCATGCAACATATTTTAATTTGCTGCAAGATTACACATATACACGGCAAATACTAACATTTCAGTTGGAGTAAGAGAAGAGGACTTGTAAGTTTTTATATTTTATTTACAGTACTTTTCTTTATTGCACTTTACTTTCCAACACTCTTAATTTTTTGCAAATTATGTCACATTGCATGTTAAACCAAAAACAAAAAAAACAAAATTCACAACAACAACATAATAAGACTACTCTTAAAATTAATCACAAATAATACAAAAGAAAGATAATTTTAACTAAATTAATACGTCTCATTTAATGAATGGAAATCCCTCAGATGAAGCAAACTACAACTACTAACGAGGTTTCCCTCGGTCAAGATGAACATATTGAATTCATTCATTTGAGTTTGGTAAATAAATTTAGACTAAGTGAATCCGAAGAAAATAGTGGGGCCAAAATAAGGAAACGGTGGGATCCTAACCGTTGTCACTATAATCAACTTAAACTTCCCTCCTTTAGAAGACACTTAAATAATTATGGCTATAACATCCAACCTAAAAACTACACTAAAACTTAAACTCTAATTCTCCCAACCTCCTCAATTTGACACTTCTAAAATAAAACCTGCTGCAACAAGGAACTTGGAGCAAACACCGTGGGCAGCTTGATGAGGCATGTAGAAGAACATCTTCGAGAGAGCAAACAGGTCTACAAGAATAAACCTTCTTAGAAATAAACAACAAGCCATAGGACTTCGAGGTAGTTCATCTAGCACAACATAAACCCTCACCTTATTGACACGCCTAAAATATATACACTTTTTGCTATATCATTTTACTCATTTTTTATAATATTGCACTTTAAAAGGAATGTATGTTGTATGTTTTTTGTTTCAGGTATAGTAAATGGTGATTGGAGCAAAATGAAGCAAAAACGGTGCAATTTGGAGCAAAAATGAGCAAGAAATGAAATTCTTCCCTGACACCTTTCGATAAGTCTTTTGATGCTTAATCTCTTTTACACTTCTTGAATATTTTTGAATGAGATTATACTTTAAAGAAAGGTTGTTTTTATGCTTATTTTGTCGGGCTATCTGTTACAAATGCAATGCAACTGAAACAGGGTGAATCAGAGTTAAAACAGAGCCAAATAAAGCGAAACGGTGGAGCTGTGCAGCAGTTTTCTCGCCGACGGCGGCCTCGATCTTCTCGATAGCGAGATTTTCCAGAGACAGCCGAAATATGACCGAAAAGCTCGCTGACAGCAGCCTCGAACCCGCCGACAGTGCCCGGGAAGATTCTAGACCGACTTTTGGCAGTTTTGGGCTTTAATTCAACGTATTTGGACACTTTTTCGAAGGGGTGCTTAAGGGAACTCTTAGAAATTCATCCATACTCTTTAAAATGGAGAATTTATGTTAGAAATGGGGAGAGGAAAGTAGAGAAAAAGAAGAGGAATGTTTAGGATTCATAGATTAAGAGTAGAAATGTAGATTTCTACTCTTTTGGAGAGATTGGAGAGGAGATTTTAAGAGAATTTGTAAGGAGATGTTTTAGCATTGCATGAATCTACGAGAGACTTTGTGGGAAAGATCTTCATCTTTCTTTCAAAGGGAAAAAGCTAAGTATAGTTCTTCATTATTTTATGATTTTGTAAACGCCTGCGTAGTGGATTTGCTTTGGTTAAATGAAGTTTCTGTTGTGTTTTCTTCGTGCTTTGTGACGTATCTCTCTTACTCTTTCTTCTTCTTTGGAAATAGTGGCATGAGAAGATTATGCCATTATTTTCCTTTTACTTTTCTTTTGTAATGAGTAGAAATCATGTTTAGGATTTTTTGTTGCATGATAGAAGTAAATTTAATTATAAATGTGATGGTTTTTACTTGAACTTTATTTACATTGCAATAAAAGCTCGTTGTAGTGTTAAAATTCGTTGTAATTGCATAGACGCGAAAGGGTGGTGTAATTCTCAACAAAATACAAACCACATTCAAATTCCATGGATGGTGAATTTCATGGGGATTGAATTTAAATAAATAGGGAAATAATATTAATCGGGCGTAGAATTGGAAATTTTAGGGTGAAACGCTAAAATCCTCAGTTCGGCCCTATAGTTTGGGTGCTGATGTGTAGATTGTTAGCCCTTGGGTGAGGGGAACATGAGAGCTCCGAAGTGAGAAAAATGGCCCTAGTGTGTAAAATATTTTCTAATTTTTATATCATTTAAGATTTTGCACACTAGCCGCTATTTATAGATCAGGTCAAGTTTTTTGTCATCTTTTGGAAGTTAATTTACTGCGTAATTGTGGGTCGGGCCAAGTTTTTGGCGCCGTTGCCGGGGAAGCTTCGGTAAGAACTTTAGGAGAATTTTAGTTGAAGTAATTAGGCTTAGACTTGGAAAATTGTAGTGTAGTAAAAACTGTTTTGTGTGAAAAGTATTTTTATATGAAAAAGTGTTGTGAAAAAACTGTTTGTGTGAAAAATAAGGTGTTCGTGAAAATGTTTTGTTGTGTTGAACATATTCATCTATTATTTGTTTAATTGTTAATGTATTATTTGTTGTGTTACGTATGCAAAACAATGGATCTACAGAACATGTGCCTTATGATCCCGAGTTAGAAAAAAATAAAAAAAAAATACAGAAAGAACTTGAAAAATTAGAAATGAAAATGGAAAACTTTTAAGATAATAACTTGGAAAATCATCATACTTCATTGAGCGATTACGTAAATCCTACAACAGATGAAATTCGCTCAAGTATACAAAATCCTATCGTAGAAGCTGACATGTTTGAAATATATCATGAAATTATCCAACTGGTGCAGAACAATCAGTTTGGGGGAACTCCTTCGGAGGAACCCTATTTACACTTATCAATTTTTTTAGAACATTGTGCTATATTTTATTATAACGGTATGTCAGATGATGCTGTTAGACTAAGGCTTTTTCCTTTCTCATTAAGGGATAAGGCTAAAATGTGGTTATAATCATTAGCACCTGGTTCTATTAAAATTTGGGAGGAGTTAACTCAGAAATTCCTAGCTAAGTATTTTCCACCTTCAAGGACTACTAAAATTAGAAACGATATTATCTCATTTTGTCAATATGAAGGTTAATCAATATACGAAGCCTGGGAAAGATTTAAGAAGCTCCTAAGAAAGTTTCCACACCATGCTCTGCCTGATTGGTTAATCATTCAAACTTTTTATAATGGGTTAGTAGGATCCCTTAGGTCTATAATTGATGCTACTACTGGTGGATCATTAATGTCAAAACCATTTGATGATGCGTATGCATTAGTTGAAAAAATGGCTACAAATGAATTTCAATGGCCCTCTACATGGGTAAATCATAAAAATGTAGCTTGTGTTCATGATACAAATACGATTACAATTCTTGCATCTCAGATTGCTGCAATATCAAGGAAGTTGGACCAATTTGAAATGAACAAACCTCAATTTACTCATGTAAGTGAGGAAAGTTTATTAGGGCCTATGATTGATTCTAACTTATCATATGATGCTTTAAATACCATAAACAACCCGTATTCTAACTTTTACAACCCAAGTTGGAAGAACCATCCTAAATTTAAATGAAATCATACTACTGACGGTGGAAACCAACAATGGGAAAATAATTATGCAAATCCTAATGGATGTTGGAATAAACAGGGGAACACAAACTATAAACCTTCATATCCATCGAACTCTAACAATGATCAACAATTTGAGGATAAGAAGATGTTTATGGAAGAAGTTGTATTGCAAATGGGAAACCGGTTGCAAAGTTAAAATGCTGTGATTAGAAACGTAGAGAATAAACTGGGACAAATTGCTAATTCACTTAGCAATAGACCCCAAGGAACACTTCCTAGCAACATTGAGATCAACCCTAAAGAGATCACTAATGAACAAGTAGAAACTGTCCAATTAAAAAGTGGAAGAGAGATAGAGGATGTGGTTAGAAAAGAGGAAGATGTTGTAAAGAAACAAAGGAAACTAAAATACCTGAAGAACATGTTTCTAAGGATCTGGAAGAATTAATATCTCCAAATAAAATCAGTTTGGAAAGACCACCACCTCCATTTCCTCAAAGACTTAGACAGCATGAGTTGGATAAAAAATTTTCAAAGTTCATGAAAGTACTTAAGAAGTTAACGATAAATATTCCTTTCACTGAAGCTTTGGAACAGATACCAACTTATGCAAAGTTTATGAAGGATATATTAAATAAGAAAAGGAAATTTGGGGATTACGAGACAATTGCACTAAGTGAGGAGTGCAACGCTATACTTCAGAGAAATTTTTCTCGGAGACTTAAAGATCCTTGTAGCTTTACAATTCCTTGTGCTATTGGAAAAAGATTATGTGGAGAAGCTTTATGTGATTTAGGAGTAAGCATTAATGTGATGCCTCTATCTATATTTAGAAGGTTAGGTTTAGTCGATATTTCTCCCGCTCTTGTAACCCATACATTAGGCGATCGATCTATCATTTATCCAAAAGGAGTTATAGAAGACGTGCTTGTTAAAGTGGATAAATTTATCTTTCCTTTGGACTTTATTGTATTAGATATGGAGGAGGATAAAGAAATTTCAATTATTTTAGGGAGACATTTCCTTGTTACTGGACAAGTTATGATAGATTTGCAAAAAAGAGAGCTGACTATGAATATTAATGACCATGAAGTCACTTTTAATGTATTAAAGACTATGAAATATTTAGCTGAAAGAAAAGATGATGATTGTTTTTGGATAGATGAAATTGATTATCTAAGTAAAGACCGTTTCTAAGAAAGTTTTGAGAGTAAGTTAACAAATGAGATTGAAATAGACTTTTATGATGAGTCAAAAATTTTATGTAAAGAAGACTGTATGTATGTTCAGGAGAGGTGTGAAATGATGGAAGCTACCAAAAATAGTAAACTTTTAATTCCATCTGTTGAAAAATCTTATAAGCTTAAGATGAATGTACTCAATAAAATTTTAAAGCCTATCAATTTAGGGAATTGATCTACACCACCAATATTTATATCTTTAGATGCAACTCAATCACAAGAAAAACCTAAATTGAATGATGAACAAGATAAAATTATTATACTAGGACTTGGAAGAGAATTTGAGGATAAATTTCAAAAGAACTTTGAGTTGAGAAAAGAGGATAAGGATATTGGAAGACCATAGGAAGAAATTCCTAAGGAATTTGAAAAACCTATTTCCTCTACTAAGATAGATCCTCCATCATTTAATAGTTATAAAGGAGAAGAATTGGAAGATAACTTGAATCATAAGAGTGACATAGAAGAATTTGATTCTGAATCTGAATTATCTAAAGAGAATATGATCCAAAATTTGGGAGATATTGAAGTATCTTATAAAGATCAATTTCTTATAAATTTCAAGGATGGTATTAATATGCAGATTGAGAAAATCAATAGAATAATATTGGATCTAGAAAGAAATATGAGGAACAATGATATAAATCAAACTGAAAAAGAAGAGCTGAATGAAAAATTAAAATTTAAGGATTTTATAGGAATCCCTAGATCAGGAAATGATTGGGTGATTGATCGAGGATTACTTAATTAGAATTTTGATCCAGGTGGAATCATTTGTCGGGCTAATGATGTTAAACCAAGCGCTTTATGGGAGGTAACCCATAGTTATCAGTGTGCTTTGATTTAATGTGCTTGAGATTCATGATTGTTATTGTTGTATTTTGTTTAATTTAGAATGGATAGACTTGATCTTTATATGTCATTATGGATTGATTAGTAGATGTTTGGATTGTTAGTAGTTTGATCTTTGTGTGTCTTGTGGGATGTGATTCCTTACCTTCTTATTATGATTAGATATGTATGTTCTCTTATAGTAGTTGGATTAATGAGTCCACTATGACTTGGGTCTCACCCAGACTTGAGTTTTACAAGAGAAATCATGAATTTCAAACATTGATAGTTCCATCTTAATTTGTTACTTCCTTTCTGCAACTTTATTTTCATTAGGTAGGAGTCATGAACCTATTTGATGAATACCATTAGGATGATCTTACACTATCTTTATAACTGTTAGAGGTGCTTAATTATACGGATTAGATGATGCCTAAAATTGGTGTCTGGAAGCCAATATATCAGGGGTAATCTTATCTTTGGGAGTATAATCTATAAAATCATTTTAAACTACCTAATTTACTAATTAGTGATTCCCTTAGAAATTGGAGGTAAGTTAGTAAGATGTGATGAGTTAAAGGACGAATTAACCTCATTTATCATATGTGTGTTTATGTTTGTGTTACAACTTTATTTAGGTCTTGAAGAACATTTTTATATTCCTTTACTGATACATGCTATGCTAGTTAGACTTTGGTTTAGTTAATTTCATTCCAGCATGATTAGTTTAGATTTACTTTCTGCTGCATATTGTTCTGTCCTAATGAATACTTGTAAATGGTTTTGATAGACATTTGTGGTAGATAGAATTTCTAAATTGTTTTCTTCCTGCTTATATTTTCAGTACTGAATGCTATATATGTTAAAAATTAAGTTTGAGGGTAGGAAGAAAAATAAAATATTAATGTGAAAATACTTTCTTTTAGGGTAATTTTATTGCAAGCATGTTTTAAGTTAGATTTATTTTCTCCTATAATCATTCTATCCTAATTATGCATGTATATGAATTAGATAGGATGTTGTAGTAGTAAGTACATTGAACCTTTATTTTTTCTTCCTGTAACATTTTATGCAATTAATTGCAAAATAATTTAAAATTTATGTTTGGGGGGAAGAAAAATAATAACTCTTATTTGTTCTCAATTGTTATATTTTCAAAAATTATTAGCATAACTTATGGCAGTTGAACCTTGCTTGAGATAACTAAAACTTTATATTTTAGTTGAATATTGTGGAAGGATTAGATGAAAGTTTTTAGTAATAAAAGTTAATTTTATAAGGATAAGATATTTGGTATGAAAGAATTTGATTATAGTTAACTATTTAAAGTAAAGAAAATTGTATTTTTAAAATGTTAAGAGACTTAAAGTATAGTGTGTTAAGAAGAGATTGTGACTTTATGATGAATAATAAAGCTCATACCTGATTATAAAGTAAGGAGGTGTTTCATGTTTTAACTTTAGAAAGAGGAGAGTGAAGTTCAAAATCAT
The DNA here is from genome assembly GCA_022702705.1 of Papilionanthe hookeriana x Papilionanthe teres. Lineage (NCBI taxonomy): Eukaryota > Viridiplantae > Streptophyta > Magnoliopsida > Asparagales > Orchidaceae > Papilionanthe > Papilionanthe hookeriana x Papilionanthe teres. The sequence continues at coordinate 15,265,240 of CM040426.1, read as the reverse complement.
TACAGGCTCTCCAGATATAATAATACTCATTAAAAAAAACAGAAAATAAAGGGAGAAAAAGAAAAGAGAGTGAAAAAAAGGGGATTGAAAGTGATCCCGAAAGAAAAAAAGGAAAAAAGAAAGAAAAATATTTATGAGGAAAAGCTTGAGGAGATGCCTAATCAAAAATTGGCTTCACTTGAGTCACCCTAAAGGAAGAACTTGATTTCATTTCTGAATTTATATTTAAAGTATTGGCCTACATTCTGATGAAGTTTGCATGAACTCCTTTTTCACATAATCTTTTAAGGCATTCTTAATGTAACAAATTATGGTTTATCTTGAAATAAATAGAAGACTAGAACCCTTAGACTTGATTGCTGAATATTCTTATACTTGTAGGGTTAACCCAAGTTACTGAATTTCTTTCTAAAGGTCTAACCAATATATTCTTTTAAATGAAAAATTTAAGTGTCTTACAGGAGAAAGGTACATTGCCTTAAGTTATATTTTTATGTAGTAAAAGGGTTACTTGAGGACAAGTAACAGTTAAGTTTGGGGGATTTTGACACGCCTAAAATATATACGCTTTTTGCTATATCATTTTACTCATTTTTTATAATATTTCACTTTAAAAGGAAGGTATTTTGTATGTTTTTTTTATTTTAGGTACAAGAAATGGTGATTAGAGCAGAAGGAAACAAAAACGGTGCAATTTGGAGCAAAAACGAGCAAGAAATGAAATTCTGCCCTAACACCTTTCGATAAGCCTTTTGATGTTTAATTTCTTTTACACTTCTTATAATGTTTTGAATGAGATTAAACTTTAAAGAAAGGTTACTTTATGCTTATTTTGTAGGGTTATCTGCTACAAACACAACGCAACTGAAACGGGGAGAATCGGAGCTAAAACAGAGCCAAATGGATCGAAACGGTGTAGCTGTGCAGCAGTTTGCTCGCCGACGGCGTCCTCAATCTTGTCAACAGCGAGATTTTCCAGAGACAGCCAAAATATGACCGAAAAGCTCGCTAATAGTGGCCTCAAACACGCCGACAGTGCCCGAGAAGATTCTAGACCGACTTTTGGCAGTTTTGGGCCGAAATTCAATGTATTTGGATGCTTTTTCGAAGGCGTGCTTAAGGGAACTCTTAGAAATTCGTCCATACTCTTTAAAATGGAGAATTTATGTTAGAAATGGGGAGAGTAAAGTAGAGAAAAAGAAGATGAATGTTTAGGATTCTTATATTAAGAGTAGAAATGTAGATTTCTACCCTTTTGGAGAGATTGGAGAGGAGATTTTGAGAGAATTTGTAAGGAGATGTTCTAGCATTGCATGGATTGACGGGAGACTTTAAGGGAGAGATCTTCATCTTTCTTTCAAAAAGAAAAAGCTAAGTATTGTTCTTCATTATTTTATGATTTTGTAAATACCTGCGTAGTGGATTTTCTTTGGTTAAATGAAGTTTCTGTTGTGTTTTATTCGTGCTTTGTGACGTATATCTCTTACTATTTCTTCTTCTTTGGAAATAGTGGCATGAGAAGATTATGCCATTATTTTCTTTTAATTTTATTTTGTAATGAGTAAAAATCATGTTTAGAATTTTTTGATGCATGATCGAAGTTAATTTAATTATAAATGTGATGGTTTTTACTTGCACTTCATTTACCTTACAATAAGAGCTCGTTGTAGTGTTAAAATCCGTTGTAATTGCATTGATGAGATAGGGTGGTGTAATTCTCAACAAAGCACGAACCACGTTTAAATTCCATGGATGGTGAAGTTCATGGGGATTGAATGCAAATAAATAAGGAAATAATATTAATCGGGCGTAGAATTGGAGATTTTAGAGTGACAGGCTAAAGTCCTCAATTCAGTCCTATCGTTTGAGTGCTGATGTGTAGATTGTTAGCCCTCGGGTGAGGGGAACATGGGATCTTCAAAGTGAGATTCGGTATCTTCCCAGCTTAGCCACAAATTCAGTAAACAAGCATAGGATTAGTTAATGTTCTTTATGCATGGACCAATGGGTAAAGAATAGGATTAATCCTATTTAGCACATACAATATTTAATGCATCTCATTTCTATATATTATCCATTTCATTACATAAGAATAATAGTTTTTAATATCTCAAAATTCTTCAAACCAATTCATCGAAAAATGGTTATTTTTAGAATTATTATTTGCACTTAGTTGTAGTTACTATCTTTACATTTAACACTTGCATTTAGGAGTAGTTGCTAGATAAAACACAATTTAAATCAACATTCCAAACTAAGGACTAGTAGTAGTAGACTAGAAGTTGACTAAAGACCTCTTACTTCACTTCCTCGTGGGATTGATACTTGGGTTTTTAAAGAAAACTCTATAGTACTTGAAACGATATGTATACTTGCGTAGTACCCCTAGTCTGTAAAATATTTTATAATTTTTATATCATTTAAGATTTTGCACACTAGTAGCTATTTATAAATGAGGTCAAGTTTTTGGCCATCTTTTGGATTTTAGTTTACTGTGTAATTGCGGGTCGGGTCACTTATCTTCTAGGCTTTTGCATACCGTGCAATATAAGACCTAAATCATCTTAGGACTCCAAGGTTATCATTCGGTATGACATAAATCCTACTATCTTCCAATTTATCTGCATAATCGATATTACATATGTAAGCCCGAAATAATAAAAATTGGTAGGATGGAATATTAAATATCTCTTATAAATTGAAGCCAAGTCATAGGGTAGTCTGGGAAGCCACCGAGGTTCTCCTCAGGAGCCGTGGAATCCCCTAGCTCTCTTTCTTTAGATTCTAAAAACAACTGTTTCAAATTTTCACCTTTCCCATTTGAATTTCCTATTGTCCAACCATGAAAATTCCTACCCTTTGAATTCATGAAGGCATTATTTCTTCATATATATCGAGAGTTTTCTAATGTGACTTTGGTCATTTAATATGAAATTAACCATAGGGGCTTACCTTTATAGGAAACTTTAAGAACTTAGGTAATATAAAGTTTATTTAATTTTTCATATTAAATAAGGAAACTTGTCAGTCAAAATAAATGGTTCACAGACAAAACAGATGTCATATATTCCTCAGTTTATTTAAATGAACCTCATCATCAAGTAATGTGTTTATTCTTCGGGATAAATGCCTAGCTTGTAATGTTATGCTCATTTATTTAAATTATTGCATATATGAGATCAGTTTGATTTCATATTTTTAAATTAAAATAATATTTTCTAAAACATTATATTTATGTTAAATTAAATTAAACCCAACAATGAATTTTAACGGCCGAAAGTTTCTTGCCACTACTCTGGGCATTAGTTTCTCTCCTCATTTGGATCAGAAAATTTTACCTTTGTGCATAGGTAATATGTCCATTTCCTCATGGTCCAGATTACCATTCTTCCATTGGCATGCTTAACTCATTTCTTTCTTGGGTAAGCACCATCAACGCTCCTCGATTCCATGATCGTCTGTTTAACTACCTTTACACAGAGGGGTTCAGGAATATCTAGGATTTTCTTTTTGTGTAGGTTTGGACCCTCAATAGGTGTGTTGGTGTGCAAGGTGCGTTGTGAAAATGGTCCTGAACAGGGTCCCGCACTTCATTTTTTCATTATGCCCCTCGAGTTCGATTTTGTTATTAGCAAAATGAGTGATGAACCAAAAATATGTTTCATTTTTCATGTATATTTTATACTCATTTTTAGTGATATTGCACTTTAAAGAAGAGTATTTCATATTTTGTTGCATGTATGTTGATTTTTGGCATTTGGATAAAAAGGAAGCAAAAAGGATGAAATTTGGATTCAAATGAGGCAATTTTTGGAAATTTATACTCTAGGCGTCGACAACGCCAGGATGGGCGCCGACCAAGACCACATCCAGAGAAGCATGATTCCAAAAAATGCTCTGGCACCGACGGAGCCAGGATGGGCGCCGACGATGCCATTTGATAAAGCCTCGGCGGCGACGGTGCCAAAATCCTGTGTCAACAGCATCCAAGTTAGTTACGCTCAATTTTTTGTAGATTCGACATTTTTTGATGACATTAGGAAGGTTTCTTGAGGCATCTCTTGGAAAATTTTTCCCTACACTATATTAGAGTATTTTGAATGATAGAAAAAGGGGTGCGTGTGTGATGGTGTGTGAGAGAGTTTGGAGAGCCTTGTTGTAGGAGTCGTTGAAGTTGTGTGTGTCAAGTAAAAAGAGGAAGGGTTTTCTCTCGAGTTGTCGGAGAGGAAGAAAAGTAAGAGATTTCTTCTTCCTTACTTTTTCAAGAGATAATTGAATGTTATTGTAAAGAGAGAAAGAGAATCAAAGGAACTTCAAGGGATTTGCTTTGGGGAAGAGTTTCAAATTAGTTGTGTTTGTTAATTATTGTTTGTACGAACTTTCTTTTGTAGATATAATCTGTATTTTTTCACATCTTCCTCATGAATTCTAAGTAGATTTCTTTGTCTTTCTTCTTGCAATGAGATTTGGTGAAATGAAGAGATAGATTGGATATGCAATTTAAATTTTAAATACTTGTGATGATTTTACACTTCATACTTCATTTACTTTTCGATTTGGCGAATTGAAATGTTAAAATTTGCTGTGAAACATATGATCCGAGAGAAGTATGTGTTCTACAACAAAGTGAGAATCACATTCAACTCCATGGATGAGAATGTATTCCATGGGGTGGATTGCAAATAAATAGGAAAATATACTTTTTTAGGCGTAGAATTAGAGATTTTAAGGGTGACAGACTAAAATCCCCAAATCGGTCCTAGTTTTTGGAAACTAAAGCGAGAGTTAGCCCTCAGACGAGGGGAAGTGAAGATCTGGAGTGATAGTCAGTATCCTCCCAGCCTAACTTCAGATTTAAGGACTAAACATAGGATTAGCCAATTTTCTTTATGCACTCGAAAGAGGGTAAGGAATAGGAATGCTCCTAGGCACAATTAAATTTCCAATAATCTAAATCTTTCATTAACCATAACTTCATTGCAAGGGAAAGGATACTTTCTCTAATTTGAACCTTTCTTCACAAAATAGTAAAACTTTAATTAGAATTAGTAAATTCACTTTGAAGTTTAAAGTGTAGTTTGGTAACTTAGATCTATTAACATAATTAAGAACTTTCAATTAGTGCTTTTCACTTGTAAGTTTTATATAGTTTGACCATTGTGTTTCAGTGCTACTATCATAAAGTCACACTTTTCTTGTGGGATCGATAACAGGGACATCATTAGATCCATGTATTACTTAATCGATATGTATACTTGTGTTTATATTCTAGTTTTTAAAAGAAAATCTATTGAACTACAAAAACATCGCATCAATTTTTTGGTGTCGTTGCCAGGGAAGGTAACGGTAAATTTAGTAGTATTTGAATATGTTTTGCTTGATTTATTAAACTTATATTTGTGTTATTGCTTTTTTTAAGTGTGATTGTTGAGTTTGTTTATGTGTAGTATTTGATCTGAAGGTTTAATACCTTATGACATTGAATTAGAACTTTCTATTAGAAAACATTGAAAACAATAAAAAGAATTTGAAATTTTGAACAAAATGGTGAACAACTCAGATAATCAAAGAATTGAAAATGAACTCAACAGAGGCCTTTAAGAGATTATGCTAACCTTATAGTAGATGAAATTCACTTAACTATTCAAAATCCTGCTGTTGCTACTAATTCATTTTAGCTTAAACCGACTATTATCTAGATGGTACAAAATAATCAATTTGGGGGAACACCTACTGAAGATCCTAATTTACATCTTGATAATTTTTTATAATTGTGTGATACTTTTAAATATGATAAAGTGTAGAATGACGCTGTCAGACTTAGATTTTTCCTTTTTTATTAAGATATAAAGCTAAGGTGTGGTTAAATTCTTTAGCACCTGAATCTATCAGAACTTGGGGAGAATTATCTCAAAAAAGGCTAAATATTTTTCACTTTCAAAAACTGGTAAGCTTAGGATGATATTACATCTTTTTGTCAGATCAAAGGGGAATCAATATACGAAGCATGGGAAAGATTTAATGATCTTCTTAGAAAGTGTCTAGATTATGCTTTACCAGACTGTTTAATAATTCATACTTTATATAATGGATTAATTGGATCTCTTAGATCTATTATCGGTGATGTTATTGATGAATCATTAATGTCAATGCCTTTTGATAAAGCATGTTCTTTAATACAGGAGATGGCTACTAATAATTTTCAATGGCCTGCTGAACGAATTAATCCAAAAAGAGTGGCTAGTATCCATGATTTTGATACAATTTCTATTTTGGCTTCTCAAATTGATGCTATATCTAAGAAAATTGATCAAATTAGAATGAACTATTCTCAAACACCTCCGATTTTAGAGGAAAATTCATTGGGAAAAATAATGGGATCTCAATCAACTTATGAGACTTTGAATGCCATAAATAATAGGCCCAATAATCCCTATCCTAGTAATTATAATCCTGGTTGGAAGAATTAACCTAATTTAAATTGGAATACTAATAACAATTCAGTGAACTTATTGGGGATTTCAAAAAACTAAGGAAATACTAACTATAGACCATATTATCCTCCAGGTTTTATGAGTAACTCACAAGTTAAGGAGAAGAAATTGTCTATTGAAGAATTTGTATTAAACATAGGGAATCAATTACAAAGTCAAGGTAACCAATTATAAAGTCAAGGAGCTACTATTAGAAACATTGAAAATCAATTAGGACAAAATGCAACTATGTTTAGTAATAGATCTTCAAGAATTCTTCCTAGTAATGTTGAAAATAATCTAAAAGATGAAAATAAAAAGCAAATTAAGGCTATTCAACTAAGAAGTGAAAACAAAATAGAAACAAGAGTACATAAAGAAAATGAAATTGAAAAGGAAAGGGTGGAAATTGAAATAGGCAATGATGATGCATGTCCGGATTTGGAATACCCAATTAAACCAATCAAAAGTACTGTACAAAGGTCTCCACCTCCGTTTCCTCAATGATTGAAACAACAATAGAGAGATAAACAACTTTTAAAATTTTTAAAAATCCTTAAAAAATTAACTATAAATATTCCTTTCGTTGAAGCCCTAGAAAAAATGTCAAATTTTGTGAAGTTTATGAACGATATACTTAAAAAAGAAAAGGAAGTTTTCAGATAACGAGATTGTTGCACATTGTGAAGTGTGTAGCGCAATTATTCAGAAAAATCTTTCTGAAAAACTAAAAAATCCTGGTAGCATTACTATATCTTACAATATTGGTAAACATTTTTTTGGAAGAGCCTTATGTGATTTGGGAGCTATTATTAACCTTATGCCTCTATCAATTTTTAGAAGGTTAGGTTTAAGAGAGATTTCCCCTACTATTGTAACACTTCAGTTAGCTGATTGTTCAATCACCTTTACTAAAGGAGTTATAAAAGATGTATTGGTAAAGGTTGATAAATTTATCTTTCTGGTGGATTTTATTATTTTAAATATGGAGGAAGATAAAGAAATTCATTTTATTTTGGGGAGACCTTTCCTTACAACTGGAAGAGCTGTGATATATGTTCAAAAAGGAGAATTAAATATGAAAGTTAATGATCAAGAGGGAACATTTAATATTTCAAAAGCCATGAAATATCCCGCAACAGAAAAAAGACAATGAATGTTTCAGAATGGAAGTTTATGATTATCTGAGTAATGAGAATTTTAAATAAAAGTTTGAAGAGAAATTAGAGTAAAAAGATTTGATATATAAGGATAAGGATGAGATCGAAGATAACAATGTTATGATAGAAAATGAAAAGTTAGATTATTTCGAGGAAAGATTTGAGATGTTGGATACTACAAAAGTGATAATAAGAATCTCATTCCTTCAATTATAAAACCTCCTGAACTTGAAATGAAATAATTACCTGTCAATTTAAAATACACATTTTTAGTAGATTAATTAACATTAATTGTTATTATATCTTCAGATTTAACTGAATCACAAGAGCAGAAACTATTAGAAACTTTAAAACGATGCAAAAAGGCCTTCAGATGGACTTTAGCTGATATTAAAGGAATCTGTACTTCTATTGCACAGAATTATATTGGATGAACATCATGAACCTAAGGCTGATCCTCAAAAGAGAATAAACTCAATGATGAAAGAAATGGCTAAGAAAGAAGTTCTAAAATTGTTAGACCCTGAAATAATATATCCTATTTCAGATAGTGCTTGGGTGAGTCCAACTCATTATGTTCCAAAGAAAGGGGGAGTGACTGCAGATGTAAATGAGAAAAATGAATTAATAACAACAAGACATGTAACTGGATGGTGAATCTATATTGACTATAGAAAATTAAATGCTGCCACTGGGAAATATCTCTTTCATGTACCTTTTATAGACCAAATGTTGGATAGATTAACTGGGCACAAATATGATTGATTTTTGGATGGATATACAAGTTATCATTAAATTTCAATTGCTCCTGAGGATCAAGAAAAGACAACACTTATTAATCCTTATGGAACATTTACTTTTTGAGGAATGCCCTTTAGATTATTTAATGCGCCTGCAACATTTCAAAGATGTATGATGTCAATTTTCTTTAATTTAACTGAAAATGGAATATAAATGTTTATGGAGATTTTTTAGTATTTGGAACTTCATTTGAATTATGTTTAAATCATTTAAAAAAAGTATTGGAACTCTGTGAAAAAACAAATTTAGTATTAAATTGGGACAAATGTCAATTTATGATTGCAGGAGGAATTGTGTTTGGGCATAATTTTTTTGAAAATAACATGGAAGTAAATCCAGAAAAAATCCAAACTACTGCTAAACTAATACCTCCTACCACAGTGAGAGGGGTTAGAAGTGTTTTAGGGCATGTTGGTTTCTACTAGCATTATATAAAAGACTTTTCAAAAATTACTAAGCCTCTATATCAACTTTTATGAAAAGATATGAAATTTGATTTTAATGAAGAATGCATAAAAGCCTTTGATTTATTAAAAAATTTAAACACTGCTCCAATAATAGTTTCACCTGATTAGGAGAAACCATTTAAGCTAATGTGTGATGCTAGTGATTATGTCATTGGGGTTGTTTTAGGGCAAAGATATAACAATATTTTGAAAGTAATATACTATGCTAGTAAAACTCTTAGTGGTGCTCAAATTAATTATACCACTACTAAAATAGAGTTCTTAACTATTATTTATGTTTTCGATAAACTTAGGTAATATTTAATTGGGGCTAAAGGTATAACGTATACAGACCATTCTGCTATTAAGTACCTAATGCAAAAGAAGGATGTGAAACCAAGATTAATTCGATGGATACTTCTAATGCAAGAGTTTGATTTTGAGGTAATGGATAAAAAAGGAACTGATAATCAAATAACTAATCATTTATCTAGGAAGAAAATGAAAAAATTTCTAATTTTGCAAATGAAATTTTAGAAACTTTCCCTAATGAACAATTGTATAGTATTAATGGAAAGAATATACAGTGGTATGCAAACATTGTTAATTATATTATGAGTGATATTTTACCATTTAATTTAGGATGCAGCAATAGAGGAAATTTATATGTGATGCTAAATTTTACTTTGTGATGACCCATATTTATATAAACAGTGTAAATATCTAGTTATGAAGAGATGTGTGTGTTATGAAGAAACTAAACAAATTATTCAAAGATCTCATGATTTTTAATTTAGAGGTAATTTTGAAACTAATAAAACTACACGTAAGATTTTATAATCTGGATTTTATTGGTCAACTCTTTTTAGAGATGTTAATGAATATATTAAAATATGTGATTGAAGTCAATGAGTAGGAAATATTTTTAAAAGAAATGAGATGCCTCTGAATTGTACATTAGAAGTTGAAATTTTTTATGTATGGGGATTAGATTTTATGGGACCATTTATTCCTTCATTTAGAAATTTATATATATATTAATTGTTGTAGACTATGTATTAAAGTGGATTGAAGCAGTAGATTTACCTAAATGTGATGCTTGGAGTGTTTCAAAATTTTTAATGAAAAATATTTTTACAAGATATGAAATGTCGGGAGTGATTATCACTGATAGAGGATCCCAATTTAGGAATAAGAGAATTGAGAAACTGGTTTGAAAATATAATATTATGCATAGATTCTTAACTGCTTATCATCCTCAAACTAGTGGTCTAGTTGAAGTATCAAATCATGAAATTAAATGAATTTTGGAAAAAACTATGAATCTCAACAAATTGGATTGGTCTGTTAGATTAGATACTGCATTGTAGGCATACATTACTGCTTATAAAGCTCCTACAGAAATGCCCTCATATAGATTAATTTTTGAAAATACTTGCCACTTGCCAATAGAATTGGAACATAAAGCGTATTGGGCTATTAAGTAATTTAATTTCAATTTGAAGGATGCTGGTGAGAAAAAGATGGTTGCAACTTAATGAAATTGAAGAGATCCGAAATGAAGCGTATGATAATGCAACAATTTATAAAGAGAATATTAAAATATGGAATGAACGAAAGATATTAAGAAAGAAATTTGAACCTAGACAACAAGTTTTATTATATAATACAAGACTGAGATTATTTTTGGGCAAACTGAAGTCCATGTGGTTAGGACAATTCACTCTTATTAAAGTCTATCAATATGGAGCAGTTATTATTGAAGATCCTAAAACTAGGAATATATTTAAAGTTAATGGGAACAGATTAAAATCTTATTTTAAAGCGTTTTAATTTTAAGTCATCATGAGTAAAAATTGGATATGTAGGGCTGACGATGTTAAACCAAGCACTTTGTGGGAGGCAACCCATAGTTATTTTTATTATTTTATTTTTTTTAGTTGATTATTATTGATAATATTATTAGTTAGTATTTCTTTGAAGTCCTATACATCCTTAAATGTGATAAATAACTGCAATTATTAAATTTAATGGAAGGTTTGAAATTATCTAAACTGAAATGAGACAGTGAGCAAAACTGATCTGAGCGCCGACAGAGTCAGGATGGGAGTAACGGTGCCATCTTATATAGAGTGGGCACTGGCAACACCTAATTGCGGCACTGATGGCACTGTAATTATTCAAGCTGGTTGGATGATTCAAAGTGCGGTTTTTGGCCATTTTGGAAGGATTTCTTACCCAAATAACTCCCTAAACTCATTTTTCAAGCCACTTTAGATGCATAAACGTCAAGAGATTCACCATTTGACAAATTTCATGGCTTCCAATTCCAAAAATTCTTCAAGGTATGGAATTTTTAAAAGAAGAAGATTCATCAATTTTGAGGCGTAGAAACTTTACAAAAGAGTTCTAGTGAAGAAGAGACTAATCAAGAAAAGAGGCTTCATGAATCTAGGATTGAGTAATCCAAGTACTCAAGTGGAAGAGATAATTGTGCAAAGGCATTGGGAAGTGTTGTGCTACACTACCGCCACACTAGTCGTTGTGGTGAAAGAATTTTATGCAAATCTTCATGGAATCAATAAAGGAGTCATCTATGTTCGAAGTAGGTTGGTTCCATTTACTCCTTATAGGATAAATGATTTGTTTATGATTGAAAGTGTTCTAATTTTCCATTACACAAATATCGACCCTACAAGAGATATCTTGAATGAATTCTATCGATACTTAACTGATGAAAATGAAAATTGGGAGACAAGAGACGATGAGAATGAAAGTTTTTCTTCTTCACTCTTAAATCTTGTGTCGAATCAATGACATTTTTTTATTTCTGCAATGTTACTCCCTACCATGAAGTCAGTAAAGTAACTAAGGAGAGTGTTGTTCTGAACTATTGCATTCAAACGGGATAGTCTATTGATGTGGGTTCTATAGTTTTGAAATCTATTTTCGACTTGATTGTGCTGAGACATTCTTCTACCATATTCCGACTTAGTAGTCAGTCACAAGTGCCATATGAACATTGGAAAAAAGTGCTTTTACCTTGGAAGACTATGGACCCGTCTGGTTATTATAACTACATAGTAAATTGGGAGGAAAATGATATGAGCATTGTTTTGGATCGACCATCTCAAAGTTCAACACCTTTATGGCCTTAAATTTCTGATAGTTCACATGTGATTTTGAAAAGGCTCGAGATACTGGAGAAATAAATTCAAAATATTATGAAAGAAGTTACTAAAATTTCTGAATTATTTGATCATCTTGATTGGAGGATGAAGGAGCATTTCAATGACACTAACTCATTGAAGAAGGTATGATACATATGTTTAAGAAAAATGCTTGGATCGAAGAAGATTTGACTGATGAATTTCTGTACCAACATTTTTACAATCTATATATGCATCACAAAATTGGAGACATCCGAGGAGAATATAGTACTGATGAAGACGATGAGTAGTGACTTTGAATACTGGATTTCTAGTATTTGAACTTATATATGCTTATGTGTTTTTGTGATGTATTTTCTTTAAATTTAAGAATCTTTATGATTGTATTGGATCTTTGTTGTTTAGTTTTTGTGTTAGGGTGTTGTGGTTTGATTTCGACACCAAAATTTATGTTGTGTGGCTTGCAACACTTTTGTTGGCATGAATGGATTATTTGTTTGTAAGTTTTAGATTTTATATATGAATGTGAAGTTTTGTGTTGTTTGTGAAAATTATTGTTAGTAGACCACTTAATTATGAAAATTAATCCTTAATAAGGCTAATCAAATGATGGCATGATAATTAAATGACTAAATTTGCCAAAACATTCAAAATTTGAAAATCTTGTCTAGGCACCGACGGCGCCCTAAGACCGAAATTTCCAGGTTTTTTTAAAAACCATGATAATTGCTCTGTTAAAGGCCATTTTTACCTTTTTAGTCATCTTCTACCTCTAGCCTAGGATAAAAACTTCAACTAGGGATTGTTTTCATTTGGATTGAAGGTAATTTGAAGAGAAAAAGGACTTATATCTCATCTTCTCTTGGTAAGAGCTTTACATTAAACTTGAAATTTTTTATTTTCACCAAGGATTACTCCTACATTTTGGAAACCTGAAGTTTTGAGGATTTTAGATAAAACTCTAAGAGAATCATTGGTAGAAAGTTCTTACCTATTCGATTGATCTTTGGAGTCTTCCACTTTGTAATATTTGAATTTATTTGGATTTATTTTCACTTTTATTGATTTTATTATGGCTCCAAGGATGAGTAAGAGGAGGAGGAAATTAAATTTTGAAGAGAAACGATTATGTGAGTATGAAAGCTCAATACCATTACAATACCCAACTTACAACTAAGAAAATTGTTTAAGATTAGGCTTTCCAAAGTTCGGGCAGATTCATTAAAAGGTTGATCGTTTCTTGGCATTGGGAAAAATTTTGCTACTTCATGGTCGTAGTGATTGTTAGCATTGTGAGGGAGTTCTACGCTAATTTGAGGGAAACATCTGACGAACATGTTTTTGTATAGTGTAAAATGGTAGAGTTTACCCCTGAGTGAATTAATGTTTTCTATCAGTTTTGGGGTAGATTTTGTGAGTACGCTAGATTTAGTGCTACTGATTCAGTCCTGGACAAATTCATTGCCTATCTGACCAATGGAAAAGGAGTTGTTGACCTCATTTTTGATGAGGTCTTTTGCTTCTCTCCTTAGTACTTAGGATCTAGCCTTAGGCTTTTCCTTTGAATAATCTTAGAGGACTAGAAATGGAACCCACCATTTAGAAATTTAAACACCTCTTAACTCCCTACAAACCCCACAAGCTTGATTGTAGACCCCTAATCACCTAGAGAGTTGAAATCAAATGTGAAGGTTTAAAGGATGAGTTCCCTATAAGACTCTTTGGCATTAGGACTACCCCAGGTGGCACAGTCGGTGAGGGTTGACCTGCACACATCACACTCTAACACACATTCTAAACCCTAATCCCCCCCCCAAAATTAGCAAAATACCCTTTTACCCCAAAAATCCAAAAATTCTAAAAATTCCCAGAAAATTCCAGAAAATCTCAAATATTCTCAATTCCATTTTGTTCAACTACTCCATGGGCCACTTTTGCCAATTTACACCACTTTTACCAAAACCCCCAATTTGGCCCATTTTAAACCCAAGTGAACCCAATGTCAAACCAAACCACCCCAATTGACCTCAATTTTGGTCCAATTCAATTCCAAACTTCAAATTAATATCCCCAATATCAATTTAGACCAAACCTAAGTCCAATTTGATTGACATTTGAGCCCAATTTCAATTTGAAGCCTAAGGCCCAATTTTGGCCCATGACCTAAACCTAGCTCAAACCCATCCAATTCAACTCCAATTGGACCTAAATCTTTTCTAAAGCCTTCCTAACACCCCCATAAACAAAACACTAACTTGATTTGCCCAAAATTTAACCTAAACTCCACCCAAACCTAACCCAAAACAAAAATCCCTTAAATTGACCTAAGCCCAAACCTAACTCAAATGGGCCCAAATCCTAAAATTAGAGCCCAACCAAAGTTTAAAACTCATTGTAACACTCCCATAAACATTTTTCAACATTAAGTTTACACCAAATTCAACCTTAGCCCAACCTTAGCCCAAGTTTGCCTAATTTGGCCCACCTTGGCCCCTTTACCAAAAAAGCCCAAATTCAACCAAATTATACTCTAAATCACACCAAATTGATTCCAAAACATTCATAAAGCATCCCTAAACTAAACCCAACATTTATTTGGCATGGCCCTTCACAAAACTTTCATCCAAAAGCCCATTTTAAAATCTAAAAGCCCACTTCCATAAAGCCTTTAAAAGCCCATTTTCACCAAAATTCAAAAGGCCCTAAACTTATTTCAAAACCCATATGACATCCTCATTAGTCATCCATTTGATAAAATCACCCCCCTAAGTTTTATTTCATCATTTAAATAAACAAAATGTGGCCCCATGGAAATTTTCCATCAAAATGTCTAAAAATTCAAAACCCTTTTCATGTAATTGACCAAGCATTGCCCCAAGCCACATGGAGCCATGAAGCCATGAATAAGCCACATACAAGCCATGGAAGCCACTTTCTACCTCACCAAGCCATTAATGGCAAGAGAAGGGGGTTCTTTCATAACCCTTTATTAAACCTTTTTAACCTCGTTTATGCTACACTCTAATCCATTTATGCCCTTTCCCCATACCATTTAAATCAAACCACTTTACACATGTCCAAAGCCAATTGAGTTCACCAAATCCAAGCCCTGACCCCACTGGTCAAGATGGTGACCTGACCCTGGCCGGCCAGCCACCACAGCCGCCGGAAAACCCCATGGCCAAGTGCTCCATGTGAGCTAAAAAATTCAAAACTCACCTACTGAGCTGTCCCAACCCCAATGGCCATTGGAGCTCTTCTTCTCCTCCCCTGAGCAGCTGATCCCAGCCTTCAAAACCCCCTGGAAAGCCCTCTAGCCATTCCTATTTAAACACCACCACCTCTCGGCCAAATGGGGAGTTGAACCAAACCTTACCAAAACTCTGTCAAAATCATTCCAGACCTCTCTCCAGACATAGAGAACTTGATCCCCACTGAAATCCAGCCCTAGAACCCTCTCTGTGAGCTCAATTTCAGAGTTAAAAATCCACCCAAAAAACAGGACACTTCACCACAGTGAGCCAATCTCCAAATTGATTGATCCTACACCTCCACCAGACCAAGAGAAGTAGTTTCCCAGCAAAAGCCCCCTCACCAGGCCAGCCATTGCTTCCAGCCTCCAAGCTTTGTGATCGGCCTTGGTCACTTTCATACTTATACAATTCCCCAGAGCCATAGACTTCATCTGGAGCTTTCCTGGACTCAATCGAAGGTCACACAACTCTCAGATTGAAGCTTCACTTCTCTGAGCAAAGGTATGAACTCATTCTTCCTCCCGAGCTTCCAGTGATTCTCCATTTTTTTAGGTTAATTTCATAGCCTATAAACCGTAAGGATGTGTTCGTCTCTTCAAGATGAATCCATAGAGCATAAGAACATGAAAATCCATTGTGAATCGAGTGAGATCTTAGGGTTTTAGTGTGGACGGTCACGGGTGCACACCTGTCGTAGATGATGACCAGGAGCCGTTGGATCGCGCGTGTATCGAGCGGACGGTCGAGATCAAGTCGGACGGTGCAATGGTACATGAACCGCGAGACGCGTGGCTTCTGACTCAAGTGGCGGCGTTGAATGGGAGCGCGACACGTAGGGGTTTCGGAGCTGCAGAGGTTGACGCGGCGCCGCATGTATAAGTAGATAAATCCCTATTTTCTGAATTAATTAAATACCCAGAAATTAGAAAATTCATATCTTTGCATAGAAAAATCACAAAAAAAAAAATAAAAATACCCTCTTGCTCAGTGAACAGAGGAGAATAATGTGGAAAAGAAATCAAATTAATTGGATGAGTATTTTATTTTTAATAATTTATTTACTATTTTCACTATTTTGATTCTTCATTTACATAAACAATTTACCATTGCATGAGACCATAGGGCTTTTGAAGCCTCTGATATTGAGAACATTCCCTGAATTTTTCAAGGTTAGACGCCATCTCTGTGAAAAGTTATTGAATTTTCAAGTTCATGTCACTGTTTTAGGTATTTTAATTCCAATAATTAGCATGTTGTAAAATAAATTCTACGAAAATTTGGTGATGTTCCTTAAGACTAGAGGACCTTATGAAAAATATATTTTGAGTTAATTCATACATAATAACCTTAATTGGCCTAAACCCCTAAAATTGAATTTAATTTAATTAGGGTTAACCACACATCAAAATTGACTTGAAAACAATTGTCCATTAATCTTTAGGGTCAGAGGAACCTTACATAAAATTTTGAAACCAATTGGACATGATTAGCCCCACCAAATGGATTGATTAAGCCTCATAAGCAAAATGGAACTTTAAAAATTCATAACTCAAAAAATACTTTCCAAAAATTCACAAAAAATGATTTTGGAGCTTCTCTGATATTAGGGGAGTTCGGGAAAATTAAAATTGGAATTTTCTAATAAAGTTGATTTTTCATAATATTTTAATATTTTAATAATTTAAAAATAATAAAAATCAGAAAAAATATTAACAATCATAAAAATGTCACATTTTGACTCCTAATCACTTAGGAACAAACCAAATATTTTTCCTAAGTCCCTAAGGTCGGATATTGAATTTTAAAGGCTTAATGTAATTTTTAATATTAAAAAATGAATTTTCAACCTTCTTCACTAAAATAATTCTAATAAATCAAAGAAAAAATAGAAAATTATAAAATTTGTTTGTCTGAATTCCTTGAGGTTAGAGAGATTTAAGAAAAATATAAAATCTATTTTTTAACTTTAATTTTATTTTATAGTTAATTAATACTCTAAAAATCAAAAAAATTATAATAAATAAAATATAATTCAAAAAATTACAAAAATTGGTTTGAGTTGTCCTCTGGTCATTAGAAAAATTCCATAATTTTCTTAAGGACAGAAACCTTTCCTTGGTCATGTTATTGAATTTTCTTTGAAAACCCCTATTTTCTACTAAAAATAATTATATAAATAAATTAAATTCAGAAAAATCACATTTTCTCCTCTAATGTCTTAATTGACATGTGAGTGAGGTGACATAAAAATTTCAAATTCATTTGAGCTCAATTTAGTGAGTTATGAAATAAATAAGCTTATAATGCATAAAGTTAATTAAAAATTTTAACCCTTAATTAAAACTTTAGGATTAATCAAAATGGGGGGTAAAATATTTGATTTCAACTTTCTCTTCGATGATTGAAACTTAGGGAAATTAAGGGGTAGAAACCCATTAAAAACTTTGAAAATATCGAAATGAAACTTTAATTAATTAAATGATTTAAATTTTGGAAAGAATATATTTAAATTTAGATTATTAAAATAGGGATATTATTAAGAGGATATTTACTATTTAATTTAAAAAATCCCTAAATAAATCACTTTAACAATATTTAGTTCTTAATTAAAAATTAATATAATAATCCAAATTAACAGTTAAAACTAAAATAAAAACTAAAATTAAATTAAATTAAAATTAAATTAAATTAAAATTAAAGCTAAAATAAAATTAACAATTAAAATTAAAATTAAAATTAAACTAAAATTAAAATTAAATTAAATTAAATAAAATTAAAATTAAACTAAAATTAAATTAAATTAAAATTAAAATTAAATTAAAATTAAATTAAAACCAAATTAAGTTAAATTACAATTAAATAAAATTAAATTAAATTAAAATCAAATTGAATTAAATTAAATTAAAATCATTTAACAACAAACCTAAATGAAATCATTAAGAATTAAATCAAAATATATCAATAATTTCAATACAACTTTCTATCTAAGTAAATTTAAAACATGAACATCAATTTCAAATACTAAAATAATTGAAAATGTAAAGAATTAAATCTAAAATAATTTGAACACTATTCCAAACTTAAAATTATTAATTAAAACCTCATAATTAAATTAAAACACTTTAACCATTAACTCAAACTTTAAATTAAGAATGATTAAAATTCTTGATAAACCAACTTGCCCTTAAAGGTCCTAATTATTATAACTCTTAAATAAAATATTAAGTGAGATGTCACTTCATTCATCAGGTAATCAAATACCTAAGTTCACTGAGCAAGAAAAAAAGTTTAACTAAACTCCTGGATGATTAATTCACCTGTGCAACTAAATTTACTTGGACTCACAACAATCCCAGAAATATTGAAAAGATGTTTAGGACTCGTCCTAAGCACTTCCTCAATATGACGGGATGTTTTAGAAGAACAAATGAATTTAATTGTTCTTTGATGAAGAAAATCATCCTGAAATCAAACCAAGAACCTAGACATCATAGGAAATGAGTAGTTATAGGATTAGGAATTTGGTAGACAACCAAAACTCTTCCCTTAGCTTTACCTAGGTATCGGTTGAAATATTTAAATGCCTTAACATGTGTTTTAAGTGCAGCTTGGGATGACGGGAAGACCCTCCAGGTACGCTTTTATTTTGTTGCAATTTACTTACATGCACTGTACTTTACTTTTCTTGCATGATAAATAGAACTGTTGCATAAAATCAAAACCTTTAGGATAGTCCCTGAACTGAAACCAAAACTAAATTAAAAGTCATTGCAAGATAAAATTCACCGCCACAACATTCCAAAATATAAAACAACTCAAAATTTAATCACAAATAGAATAACAAAGCTATAATCATAACTAAATTAAAACGTCTCATTGAATGATCGTGAATACCTCGGATGATGTAACCCACGTGTTGCTAACGGGATTTCCCAAGGTCTAAATGAAAGTGTGGAACTCTTTCAGTTGAGTTTAGCAAATTCATCTGGACTAAGTGAATTCAATGAAAATAACGGTGTCGGGATGACGGAACCGTGGGATCTTAATCGATTCTGTTTAAATAACTTTAAGATTTGTTTTAATTAAAATATTAAAAACACTTGGATTTTAAGATTTTCTCTAAACCAAAAAACTTCTCTCATCTCCTCATTTATGACTCCTAAAACTAAACCTCTGCAACAACAAAGAGCTTAGAGGATAGTGAGCAGCACGGCCATCGTCATCAGCAAAATTGGAATCTACTTCAGCAAAACCTTCTTAGTTTTAAATAACCAAGCCATAGGACTTCGAGGTGGTTTGCCTAGTGCAACATAAATCCTCAACTCTTCGTTAGGCATTTGCATAATCATGTTATACAAATTAAGCCCTAACCAGTCTTAGGATTCCGAGGTAGTTGTTTGGTACGACATAAACCCTCATATCTTCAAGGATATTTGTATGATCATGTCATACAAAAATAAGTTCTAATTAATTAAAATTGGCAGGATTGCAATATTAAATAAATTCCCAAATTGAAGCCAAACAATAGGATAGTTTGGGAAGTTGCCAAGATTTCTTCTTGGATCCTCAACGTCTCCTACTTTTCTTCCTTTGAACTCCTGAAATAAATTGTTCCAAATTTGATCCATTCCCTATTGAAATTTCCAAAACTCAATCCCTTGAAAACCTTAAACTTTGAAATTCTTGAGAGCGAAACCACTGATCATTATCGAGAGTTTTCTTAAGTGATTCTCATCATTTAAGATGTAATTAACTATAGGGGCTTGCCCTTATAGGGAACTTTAAGAACCCAGGTAATATAAACCCTGCTTAATTCTTTTATATTGAGCAGGGAAATTTGTCGGCTTATAAAATTGGTTCGCAGACCAAACGGATGTCACAAATCTTCTAGTTTATTTAACTGAGCCTCATCATCACGCAGTGTGTCTATTCTTCGGAATAGATATACAGTTTGTGATGTGGTGCTCGTTTACATAAGCTATTCGGGATGTAAGATCGGTTTGATTTCATATCTTAAAATTTTGAAACTTAAAATCATTTTCAAAAATAAAACACTACTTTCCAAATTATATATATATTTAAATTAAATTTAAAATTTAAAATTTGCTGACAACTTCTGTAGGCGACCCCTTTTTCAAAAAATAATACTTAACCTAAAAATAAGCCGTACAATTTCTGGCGACTCCGCTGGGGACTAGTTCCTCTTTCCATTTTGATTAGATGGTTTTGCTTTCATAAATCGGTAGTGTGTCCATATCCCTAGTGGACCAAAACTACCATTTTTCCGTTGGAATACCCCGTTCATTTCTGTCTTGAACGAGTATAGCTAACTCCTCTCGAATTTAGGAGCCACTGTTGGACACCCCTAAACGGAGAGGTTCCGAGGTCCTTTTGAGTCTTTTTTGAGGTGGGGTGGACCCCCAATAGGTGTTAGTTTAGGAGCGGTCCTTCGAGTCGAGAAGTCTTGCACAAGACTTTCTCTTCTTTTCCAATTCTAAATCGGGCCCTTTACCTTTTCTATAACCTTCTTCCTTTGATCGTTCTGTTTCTAACAAACGAACCCTCTAATAAACAACCTTCTAATAAACAATCTCTTTTAAAAATCACAAATACTCTAAGATAAATGGAATTGTGTTCGGACTCTTTCTTTTTTGTCCTAAACTTTACGACGAAAAGAAGCATAATTCTGGACTGACATTCGAAATCTGCCCTGCAGAAAATGACTGCCCCAAAGTTAATCTTCTCCTTCAGCAATGGAATGGACTTCGCCGTTTACAAGTATGAGCTGCCTAACAATGGAATCATCTGTTTCGGACAAGGATTCGATTACACAGATATCAAGTTTGCTGATGTCACTCTCTTCACACTGATGGACAAAGCGTCAGAAACTGAGAAGCCCGTGATTGATTTCAAACCTAAAATCGACTCAAGAATTCCCTCCCCTGCAAAGGATTCCAGCTGAGAGGAGTACTACTGTTCGTAGGAGGACTGTTGTCTCTACCCCCACCGGTCTAGTCATCTCTGCACCTACCCCGACTTCTGCCAAACTGAAGGGGAAGGAAATCCAAGTCTGTGATGAGCCTGTCACCGTGGAGGGTACAGATTTTGCTACAATAACAGCTATTTTTGAGATTGGGTCCAGTTCAAGAGGTGCACCCCTAACTCGGACTCAAAAGAGAAATAGAAGTAGAAAGATTGCCAGAATTAAGAAAGCCAAAGCTACTAAAGTTGCTTTTCTAGAAGAAATTCCTGAGGAAAGAGAAGAACTGTCTAAGTATATACCTCTGTTGGAAGGGAGCATGTTTCACCCTCTCTCTGCCGCATTAGATGAAGAGAATGTCCATAGGATTGCCGCTGCATTAGCCTGACCTGCGTACTATAGCAATTACAAGAGGAAAAGGAATAAGACTACGCCATAGACTCGGTACGCAAGCTGTGATAGAAAGATTGGCAAAGAAAGAAAGATGCCCTGTGTCAGAAATCTTAAGAAGGATAGGATGGCTGCCAGCTAAATCCTGCCTCGGACCGTGAATAGAGCCTGTTGCTGCCACAGAGAAACTAAAGAAGAAGATAAAAGCCATTTCGCCCGTTGTTGTATCGGGTCTACAAATTAGAGAGGATACCACCTTCCAGCATATAGCCAACAGATCATCCGGTCCTAGGCTTCCGGCTGCGAGAAGGATGGTATGGCAACCTACTACTGGCGAGCTAAGACCAAAATAATGTCCTAAGAAGAAAAGTCTTGTCAGGAGACTTGAATCAGAAGAAAGTGCTACTGCAATAAAGGGGACTTCCGGGAAGGAAGTTCAACAACCGTCACCAGACGACTGCGAGACCGTGCGGAAAAGGCCATTAGAGGATGTCATGGACAAGTTAAGGACCGACATCCGACGGTTAGCAAAAGAAAGAGAGGAAGAACTAGGAGATGAAGTTGACTCATCAGAGTTCATGGATGAGGAGTATGCCGAGATCAACATGGTTGAGACATAAGCATCGTCAGCTTTGCAAGGTGCTGCGGCAGCTGCGGAAAGAGATGAACCAGAAGTAATGAGGGCACAGCTTCGGGAAAGAGATGACAAAATTTCCCAGATGGCAAAGAGGATGGAAGAGATGGCTGCTTCCTTAGCCACTCTCCAGAGTCAGGTACAACCTTAGAAAGAGACACCCCCAGAAATTATCCACATTGCAGATGGAGGAAAAGAGATCACATCCATCAACGGAGACGAACGACCAAAGAAAGATCCTGCACAAAGCATGATTCCATAAAAGGACATTAAGAACATAGTATAACAGAAGGTGCGAGAGGCCCTAGCACAATCTAAGAGTGGAGCATCTATTCAAACGGGTAGACCTTAACCAGAAGAGTTCGATGCAGTCCAATACCCGAAAGGCTTATTACCACCTTTGTTTAAGACTTTTGATGGAACAGGAAACCCCCAGCAGCATGTCGCACATTTTTGTGCTAGCTGCTACAATGTCGGTGGGAGCGACGCTCTACTCTTCTGACAGTTCGTCACCAGTTTATTAGGGATTGCCTTCGAATGGTACGCAGAATTGTCAAACGGTTCAGTAAAGACCTTTTCAGAATTAGAGAATCTCTTCATTAAACGATTTGTCGGGACTCAGCACCACATCACTATCGGTGATCTAGTGGTGGAGCAACAAAAGCCGAACGAGACTTTATTGGATTACATACTTCGATGGAGAAACTTAAGCATGAAGTGTGAACCACAGCTTCAAGAATAACATGCAGTCGGCATCCTACTTAAAAGTATCCATGGCCCGATAGCACTTCTCCTTAAAGGATTTACAATCAAGACATTCAAGAAGTTTCTTAGCAAGGCCGGGAGCTTGCAAGAAGAGGCAAAGCAGTTAAGTTTCGTGGACAAGAATGATAAGCAGAAAACCATGAAAACGTTCGAAAAGAAATCTGGAATCGTGCCTGCAGTAGATAAGGGCAAGCAGCCGGTTCAGATACAGTTAGAGCGGCCACAGCCTAGTTATCAACCACCACAACGGACCTATCAGCAACCTCAGCAAGGCTATCAACAACCTCGTCCGAGCTACCAGTCACCTCAGCATTATGAACAACCGCCTCATTCATCGCGTACCTTAAGAGAACTTCTAAATAAAGAATATCCATTCAAAACTAAAGCAGTAGCAAAGATGTTCCGCGACTTAATGAAGGCACCGGATTTTCAGTCGCCGAGCCCAAAAGCCGGAGGAAGTCAATAAGAAAGATCATCTGAACTATTGCCCTTACCACCAGATGCTCGGACACAAGATAGAGGATTGCATCACTTTCAAGAGTTAGCTTGATGAAAATCTCCGGAAAGGGAACATAACGATCCCAAAGGAATACATGAAGGAACCCCAGAAAGGAGGTTCCATCAATGTTATTTCAACGGATCCCATTGTTCCGATAGACCCATACACGATCGATGATGGAAGGAGTACCGTCTGGACAAAGTCATTAAGGAAAATTTTGGATCACATCCAGACCGCTTCGGTATACGCTTCAGCTCAAAGTTTGAAACCTGTCGAGCCAGCACTATCACTTGCGATTGAATAACCGCCCCAGAAGGAGGAGAAGATCGTGGAAGAAAAGAAGACCGAGGCTCCGAAGGGTAGACTAGGGGCTGCTTATCCTAGGATGGTTATTTCTGATTCGGGGGAGAAATCTCTCGAACTCCTGACTCTGTATGATTATCTGCTCGCTCCGGCGGGATCTTATAATTATAAGGGTTATGGCGTTGGCTACGTATTGACTGTTTCTAACAATTACGTAACTAGCGACAACCGGCTTAATCCGGATCTCGATTCCAATACAAATAACGATTCTCAAATCATACATAACCTCGACGACCACGACAAAGAAGATATTCACAAAGGAGGCTACGAAAGCTCGAGAAGCAACGAGTCCATTTGTGAATTCCGAGGGGCTCCGATCACGATAGAATTAGAACCATCAGACACCGAAGCAACTTCAGAAGAGCTAGTTGTTCCATTCAAGAGGAGACACCGATAAATTTAGAAGAGATAACAGAGGTCAATCTAAGAAGCAAAAAAGTTCTACCTCCAAGAATGGGTCCAAAGTATAAAGGAAAGCAGGTGGTTGCTCAGGAAGAGCCAACCCCAGCAGAAGAATTCCCCATTCAGAAGAAACTGAGGAACATGGTAATAAAGTGGGCTATAACGTGCTAGCCCATCTTAGGAAGCTACCAGCCAAACTAAGCATATACGACGCTCTGATCCTGTCAAAGGAGATGAGAAAGGCTCTGATCAAGGCTTTACTTGATCCAGAGATTTGTTTAGCCCAAATGGCCAGTAATTCCTTCGGCGAGGTTTGCTCGTTAAGAGAACAGCGAGGTGTTACCTTCACGGACAATGATCTATTTCTGGGAACAGTAGATCACAACCGACCGTTGTACATTTCAGTCACTATTAGAAATTTACGCTCTCCAGAGTGTTGGTTGATCTGGGAGCATCAATCAACATAATGAATCTTCGGACGCTAAGCATATTTGGAAATTGATGCTCGCGAGCTTGAAGCAGACAAGATGCTATTAAGAGGCTTCAATCAAAAAGGAGAAAGAGCTCTTGGATTGATAACACTAGTAATGAAGACCGGTGATTTAACAAAGACAACCGTAAAATTCCACATAATTGATTCTAAAACATCGTTCAACGTTCTACTGGGTCGACTGTGGATCCATGAAAACCGGATGGTCCGTCGTCTCTGCACCAGTGCATAAAGTATTACGAAGGAGGGGAACAATGCATCAAAGGTGATTTGCAACCATTATCCGTACACGAGATCTGAATTCATGAAGATGCGGCCTACTACGGGCCCCCGAAGAAAACAATCTTTTCCAGAAATACCATACCAAATGAAGCAAAAGAGATTTGAGACAATGAAGAACCTGAAGTTCTAGTCCAACTGTTACTCACCACTCCCTTATGGCGAGATGGTGAAGATTTCTCCAGAACTCGCACTGATGTCGAGGCCGGGGACAAGGACGTGGAAGAAACATTGAAACAGTTGGACAGAAGAAATCGGTCATCGATGTTGTTTGGGAGAATAGCTCTGAAGAAGAAGAAGAAATCAAGAAAGAAGCAGCAACAATAGATCAGAAGAAACCACAGTTCAAGATCTCTCTCGAAGATGAAAAGAATGAAGAATACAAATCAATGTATAAGAAGATTAACCATTATGTACATACTATGACCCTGACCCCGATCCATTCTCATAAGATCGAGGGTATGGTGGTCAAGGAAGTGCATGTTAGTGGTACTAAGCCAATCAAGTTCTACCGTGGTGCTTCTTCTTCCAATAATGAAAAAGATGTACAATTTGAAGATGTTACTTCTTCCGAATTAATGAAATTACCTTTTGAGTGGTACTCTCCCTGTGTTCAAAATTTAATTCAACATGGTGTCTTACCTCTACAATGGACAAAAGGCCAATCACAACACTTTAAAAAATTATGGAATAATGTCGGTTGGCCTCCCAATTCAAAACATGGTCTCGAATTCGGCACAGTAGGATCAGTTGATGATACGGGATTTTGCTTGATTGTCACTTGCGAACCTGAAGTGAAGGCACACCACATGCTACAGTTTTTCAAGAACCATGTCATCTACCGTTTTGGAGTACCGCGCAGAATCATTTCAGATAATGGGTTTGCATTCAAAAGTACAAAGATCAACAATTTTGTCAGAAGACACGGGATCGATTGGCAGATACTCAACGCTCTACTACCCAAGAGCAAACGGCTTGGCCAAGGCTTTTAATAAAACTCTCCTTCAAATTTTAAAGAAAACTTTGGACGACAATAAGAGAAATTGGCACGAGAAGTTGTTAGAAGCCTTATGGGCCTACAAGACGACTTTTAGGACTCCTACTCAGTCTACGCCTTACGCTTTAGTGTACGGGTCCGGGGCCATCTTGCCCCTGGAAGTTCAGCTTTCGTCACTCTGAATTGCAGTTGCAGAAAAGATCACTACAGGAGAAAATGCCAGACTACGACTAGAAGAGCTGGAAAGCTTGGAAGGGAAAAGACTTTCCGTGTAATAGAATTTGGAACTGTATCAAGCCAAGATGATCCAGGCCCATGATAAATCGGGTCCGCCTAAGAACTTTCAAAGTCGGTGACTTAGTTCTTGTTCTCGAAGACCTATTCTTGCACATCGCAAGATAAGTGGTAAATTTGAACCAACATGGGAAGGGTCATTCGTGGTCGAGACAGTCTACTCAGGAGGTTCCTACCAGCTTGTGAATTGCCGTGGAGAACGACCCATGCTTCCAATCAATGGACAGTATTTAAAGAAGTATTACGCGACCTGATGTTTCGAAAGGTGCTCTAAAATAGAATCTTATCCCTAGAAACATGGGTGGAGTAATCACTTTGTGATTGGGTCTGAACCCAAAATAAAATAAAATGGATGATAAAAGAAAATCTCATCAACAAAATGTTAAAAAGAAAACACGGGAAATCATAATAATAAAATGTCAATCTTTCCTTTTAAATCCATTCATTCCTGATATTTCCTCATCTATTCCTACTTCCTTTAAATTTAAAAGAAGTGAATAAGAATTTTTAAGTGTTTTTCTTATTGTTCTTCTTCTTAGTACATCCCCTGATCCTTTCCTTATTTTTTTGCAGGGAAATGTTGAACGGGCGATTGGTTCTAAACTTTAGAAATGGCGCGAGTCTAGCACTTGATGAAAAGAGGGTGAGGGATGGAGCGATGATAGAGATTGACTCGGACTTCACACCAGTCGGCTTACAATACGAAGAAAATGATTGGATCCCAGTTGATCGAGAAGAACTTCACAGCCAGACAGTGATGAAAATGGGTGGCCCAAGCCACCAATCCAGCAACAGGAAAAGAAAAGAAAACGCCGCGCATGCAACCGGAGAAGATAAGAAAGTTAAGTTCGTGGTTTCCACAACAGAGGATAGGCTTGTCAGCGCCGCACTCACAGAAATTCAAGGGGTAAGGAGAGCTACTCTCACTGCTACCCAGCCAAGAAATAAGAATCATCGCATTCGCAAAATGTTGACCAAGTTAGCAGAAGATCAACATGAACAGACAGTGGATAATGTTAGTACAAATGCTCCAAGGAGACCAGTTCATCAAGAACCAGAAAGAAGAAAGTCAATTCCAAGAAGGTCGGAACATATAAAAGAAATACCAAGAAAAGCAGAAATAGAGTCGGTACCTCGACGCCGAGCATATGTACCGGATCCGAAGAGTCTTGTTGCGAAAGCAACCCCAGAGGATGTCCCTACGGAGACTATCCCCGAGGAGCCAAGACATGCAGAAGAACGTGCTGGGGTTGAGCCATACATCCCGCAGTATGTTACTAGACACCGAGGACTTCAAATAATCCGGAATATGAGCTGGAGAAAATGTAATTAGTTGAGAAGAAAACCTTTGAATACTTTGAAAGAATTGGAAACAAGAGGGTCAACATCTTGGAAGGCCTCGAGCTGCATACAGATGTTTTCTCAGATTATGAGCAACAACAAATTGTATATTGTATCCTTAAATTACAGAAAATGGGTTAAGCTGGCTGCCTGAGAGAAAAGACATACTCAGAACCCCGAAGATGAATGCCAGGAAAGGGAAGAGTTACAATCCAATGCGGATGTTGCTACAATTTTGCCACAGACAAGAAAGGAAATCCACCAGGGATACTCCATCGCAGTGAGGTGGATCTGATGCCAAGAATCATCAAGAGAATGGTGAAAATGATGATAACATAGAGGGTACTGCCTGCAGATTGCATACCCATCAGTTGCATTATCAACATCTACAAGGAAGGCGACTGCATACCTACGCATATAGACCATCATGATTTTGTTAGACCCTTCTACACAGTGTCATTCCTCAACCAGTGCAACATCGTGTTCGGATCTGACCTCCGGATTGCAGGCCCCGGTGAGTTCCGAGGGCTAGTGGAAATACCACTACCGGTAGGTTCCGTCCTGGTGTTAAAAGGAAACGGAGCAGACGTTGTGAAGCATTGCATTCCAGGAGTGCCTGTGGAGCGGATCTCAGTTACTTTTAGAAGAATGGACGACAAAAAAATGTCTTACCACTTTCAGCCAGATCCAGAACTGGAGAGTCTCCGGCCCTATGAGCTGTGAGTTACATGGGAAATATCACACCTCCAATGCACATCCATGCGGCATTCCTGCCAAGGGTGGCTTGGAAGGTGATGTTGTTGCCCATGTTTCTTACTATTCAAACATGGATTTTTGACAAACATTTTTGAATGAATCAGCAAAAAGTTTACACAATCCATTTTCGATTCACATGGATTGTATGAGACATTAAATTTTTGAGAAAAATGTCATCATGACTAGATCAAGTT
Organism: Papilionanthe hookeriana x Papilionanthe teres; assembly: GCA_022702705.1. Classification (NCBI taxonomy): domain Eukaryota; kingdom Viridiplantae; phylum Streptophyta; class Magnoliopsida; order Asparagales; family Orchidaceae; genus Papilionanthe; species Papilionanthe hookeriana x Papilionanthe teres. The sequence continues at coordinate 15,236,552 of CM040426.1, read as the reverse complement.
GTATGATGTACTATTAGCAAGTTGGAATGAAAACGACTACATCATATTTTGCCTTCACCTTTTTTTGTGCAAATTGTCTGGGAAACGCCATTAGAGTTAAATAAACTTGGAACGAAGAACAAAAAAGGAAAGAAAAAAAATGAAAATTTTTCCTAAAAATCTGAATATTAAAATGAATTTCAATTTCACATGAAGACTAAATAAAAAACAAAAATGAAAAAAACGGGATTGTTAAAGGACAAACAAAATGAATCTAAAACTTAAATTGAATTCCGATCTGAATCCTGTGATTCGAACCTTTAAGTTCTTCCCTCAATTGAAATCTGTTTGAAACTCTTTTGAAATTTGAATAGTCTCTTCAACTTGTCGTTAAGTCAAGTCTTTTTAGCTTGGTACACTTACCAGCTCCTTTCAATTATCTTTCTTCTGTGTCTTAGAGGATCGAATAATTCTATTGACACGGAGCTAGGAACTTTGTTCGATTTGATTCTGGTGGCATGGGATTGGGTCCCTCATCATACAGATAAATCTTCGAGATTGGAACCAATTTCCATTTCTCATTAAAATTTATGAGTCTGGTACCTAAATTCCAGTTCTCTTCCTTAGAGGTCGGTACCTAAATTCCGACTCTCATTCAAGATCGATACCTAAATTTCGATTCTCTTTCGAATTGATACCTAAATTTCAATTATAAATTTCGAGGCTGGTACCTAAATTCCATTTCTCTTCCTTCGAGGTCAGTACCTAAATTTCGACTCTTATTCGAGATCAATACCTAAATTTTGATTCTCTTGAGAATTGATACCTAAATTTCAATTCTAAATTCCGAGACTGGTACCTAAATTCCAGTTCTCTTCCTTCGAGGTCGGTACCTAAATTCCGACTCTCATTCGAGATCGATACCTAAATTTCGATTCTCTTGCTAATTGATACCTAAATTTCAATTCTAAATTTCAGAGACTGGTACCTAAATTCCAGTTCTCTTCCTTCGATGTCGGTACCGAAATTCTGACTCTCATTCGAGATCGATACTTAAATTTCGATTCTCTTTCGAATTGATACCTAAATTTCAATTCTAAATTCTTAGGCTGGTACCTAAATTCCAGTTCTCTTCCTTCGAGGTCGGTGCCTAAATTTCGACTCACATTCGAGATCGATACCTAAATTTCGATTCTCTTTCGAATTGATACTTAAATTTCAATTCTAAATTCCGAGACTGGTACCTAAATCCAGTTCTCTTCCTTCGAGGTCGGTACCTAAATTCATACTCTCATCCGAGATCGATACCTAAATTTCGATTCTCTTCAGGTTTGATACTTGAATTCCAAATCTCACTCTCTCGAGATCAGTACCTAAATTATGATTCTCATCCTTTTTCCATCGATACTTAAACTTTGATTCTCACTCCGAGCCTGGTACCTAAATTCCAGTTCTCTTCGTAATCTCAAGGTTGAAACCTAGGTTTCAATCCTCATTTCAAATCCAAATTTCAAATTCAAAATTTCCTTAAATCGATCTCAAATTAAACTTCAATCGAAATCCAAACTCACACATTGAAACTTGAAATTTAAAAGTAAAATGAAATCTAAATCGAATTCCCGCATCTTGTGATTTGGAGTTCACCTCCTTTTCCATTCCCCAGGGAGAGTTCAGGAATCTCCGGTCTTGGAAATAAACCTTATACTCCCCAGCAAAAATTCTTCTACTTCATCCTATGTTTGTCACTTGGACATCTATGTTGGTTTTGTTGATCTCTTCGGTCAACTCCAATACACACGGTGTGCTTGGTTAGCACACCGCACCTATTGGGGGTCCATTTGTCGACCTCATTTTTTATGAGGTCTTTCTCTCCTCTCTTTAGTACTTAGGATCTAACCTTAGGCTTTTCCTTCGACTAATCTTAGAGGACTAGAAATGGAACCCACCACTTAGAAATTCAAACACCTCTTAACTCCCTGCAAACCCCACAAGCTTAATTGTAGACCCCTAATCACCTAGAGGGTTGAAATCAAATGTGAAGGTTTAAAGGATAAGTTCCTTATAGCACTCTTTGGCCTTAGGACTACCCTGGGTGGCCTGTTCTGATGAGGGTTGACCTACACACATCACACTCTCACATACATTCTAAACCCTAATCCCCCCCCCCAAAATTAGCAAAATACCCTTTTACCCCAAAAATCCAAAAATTCTAAAAATTCCCAGAAAATTCCAGAAAATCTCAAATATTCTCAATTCCATTTTTTTCAAGTACACCATGAGCCACTTTTGCCAATTTACCCCACTTTTACCAAAACCCCCAATTTGGCCCATTTTAAACCCAAGTGAACCCAATGTCAAATCAAACCACCCCAATTGACCTCAATTTTGGTCCAATTCAAATCTAAACTTCAAATCAATATCCCCTATATCAATTTAGACCAAACCCAAGTCCAACTTGATTAACATTTGAGCCCAATTTCAATTTGAAGCCTAAGGCCCAATTTTGACCCATGACCTAAACCTAGCTCAAACCCATCCAATTCAACTCCAATTGGCCCCAAATCTTTTCTAAAGCCTTCCTAACACCCCCATAAACAAAACACTAACTTGATTTGCCCAAAATTTTAACCTAAACTCCACCCAAATCTAACCCAAAACCAAAATCCCTTAAATTGACCTAAGCCCAAACCTAACCCAAATGGGCCCAAATCCCAAAATTAGAGCCCAACCAAAGTTGAAAACTCTTTGTAACACTCCCATAAACATTTTTCAACATTAATTTTACACCAAATTCAACCTTAGCCCAACCTTAGCCCAATTTGGCCCACCTTGGCCCATTTACCAAAAAAGCTCAAATTCAAACCAAGTATACTCCAAATCACACCAAATTGATTCCAAACCATTCATGAAACATCTCTAAACTAAACCTAACATTTATTTGGCATGGTCCTTCACAAAAATCTCATCCAAATGCCCATTTTAAAATCTAAAAGCCCACTTCCATAAAGCCTTTAAAAGCCCATTTTCATCAAAATTTAAAAGGCCCAAAACTTATTTAAAACCCCATAAGACATCCTCATTGGTCATCCATTTGATAAAATCACCCCCCTAAGTTTTATTTCATCATTTAAACAAACCAAATGTGGCCCCATGGAAATTTTCCATCAAAATGTCTAAAAATTCAAAACCCTTTTCATGTAATTGACCAAGCATTGCCCAAAGCCACATGGAGCCATGAAGCCATGCATAAGCCACATACAAGCCATGGAAGCCACTTTCCAACTCACCAAGCCATTATTGGCAAGAGAAGGGGGTTCTGTCTTAACCCTTTATTAAACCTTTTTAACCTCATTTATGCTACACTCTGAACAATGCTTAGCCACCTCACCATATATGGAGACTTAACCACTCCAATTCAGCTGATCCAAATGATACCCTAATCCTAAAACCTGGTCATGAGAGGGTTCACCCAACCCATTTGCATGAGTTGACCAAACCAAGCCTAAAATAGCCCTTTCACCATACCATTTAAATCAAACCACTTTACACATGTCCAAAACCAATTGAGTTCACCAAATCCCAGCCCTGATCCCACTTGTCAAGATGGTGACCTCACCCTGGCCGGCCAACCACCACAGCCACCGGAAAACCCCATGGCCGAGAGCTCCATGTGAGCCAAAAAAATTCAAAACTCACCTGCTGAGCTGTCCCAACTCCAATGGCCACCCGAGCTCTTCTTCTCCTCCCCTGAGCAGCTGATCCCAGCCTTCAAACCCCCCTGGGAAGCCCTCTAGTCAATCCTATTTAAACACCACCACCTCTCGGCCAAATAGGGAGTTGAACCAAACCTTACCAAAACTCTGCCAAAATCATTGCAGACCCCTCTCCAGACATAGAGAACTTGATCCCCACTGAAATCCAGCCCTAGAACCCTCTCTGTGAGCTCAATTTTGGAGTTGAAAATCCACCCAAAAAACAGGATACTTCACCACAGTGAGTCAATCTCCAAATTGATTGATCCTACACCTTCACCAGACCAAGAGGAGAAGTTCCCCAGCAAAAGCCCCCTCACCAGGCCAGCCATTGCTTCTAGCCTCCAAGTTTTGTGATCAGCCTTGGTCACTTTCATACTTAGACAATTCCCTAGAGCCAGAGACTTCATCTGGAGCTTGCCTGGACTCAATCAAAGCTGACACAACTCTCAGATCGAAGCTTCACTTCTCTGAGCAAAGGTATGAACTCATTCTTCCTCCCGAGCTTCCAGTGATTCTCCATTATGTTTGGGTTAATTTCATAGCCTATAAACCGTATGGATGTGTTCGTCTCTTCAAGATGAATCCATAGAGCATAAGAACATGAAAATCCATTCCGAATCAAGTGAGATCTTAGGGTTTTAGTGTGGACGGTCACGGGTGCACACCAGTCGTAGACGATGACCAGGAACCATTGGATCGTGCGTGTATTGAGCAGACGGTCGAGATCAAGTCTGACGGCGCAATGGTACATGAACTGCGGGACACGTGGCTGCTGACTCAAGTGGCGGCGTCGAATGGGAGCGCGAAACGTAGGGGTTTCGGAGCTGCCGAGGTTGACGCTGCACCGCGTGGATAAGTAGATAAATCCCTATTTTCTGAATTAATTAAATACCCAAAACTTTGAAAATTCATATCTTTGCATAGACAAATCACAAAAATAAAATAAAAATACCCTTTTGCTCAGTGAACAGAGGAGAATAATGTGGAAAAAAATCAAATTAATTGGATGAGTATTTTATTTTTAATAATTTATTTACTGTTTTCAGTATTTTGATTCTTCATTTACATAAACAATTCACCATGGCATGAGACCATGGGCTTTTGAAGCCTCTGATCTTGAGAACATTCCCTGAATTTTTCAAGGTTAGAGGCCATCTTTATGAAAAGTTATTGAATTTTGAAGTTCATGTCACTATTTTAGGTATTTTAATTCCATTAAATAGCATGTTATAAAATAAATTCTAGGAAAATTTAGTGATGTTCCATAGGACCAGAGGACCCTATGAAAAATATATTTTGAGTTAATTCATACATAATAACCTTAATTGGCCCAAACCCCTAAAATTCAATTTGATTTAATTAAGGTTAACCACACATCAAATTAACTTGAAAATAATTCTCCATTAATCTTTAGGTTCATAGGAACCTTACATAAAATTTTGAAACCAATTGGACTTGATTAGCCCCACCAAATGGATTGATTAAGGCTCATAAGCAAAATGGAACTTTAAAAATTCATAACTCCAAACATACTTTCCAAAAATTCACAAAAATGATTTTGGAGCTTCTCTGATATCAAGGGAGTTCAGAAAAATTAAAATTGTAATTTTCTAAAAAAGTTGATTTTTCACAATATTTTAATATTTTAATAATTAAAAAATAATACAAATCAGAAAAATATTAAAAATCATAAAAATATCACATTTTGACTCCTAATCACTTAGGAACAAACCAAATATTTTTCCTAACTCCCTAGGGTAAGATATTGAATTTTAAAGGCTTAATGTAATTTTTAATATTAAAAAATGAATTTTCAACCTTCTTCACTAAAATAATTCTAATAAATCAAAGAAAAATAAAAAAATTATAAAATTTGTTTCTCTGAACTCCTTGAGGTCAGGGAGATTTAAGAAAAATAAAAAATCTATTTTTCAACTTTAATTTTATTTTATAATTAATTAATACTCTAAAACTCAAAATAATTTTAATAAATAAAATATAATTCACAAAATCACAAACATGGGTACAAGTGGTTCTCTAGTCATTAAGAACATCCCATAATTTTCTTAAGGATAGAAACCTTTTCTTGGTCATGTTGTTGAATTTTCTTTGAAAACCCCTATTTTCTACTAAAAATAATTATATAAATAAATTAAATTCAGAAAAATCACATTTTCTCCACTAATGTCTTAAATTACATGTGAGTGAGGTGACATAAAAATTTCAAATTCATTTGAGCTCAATTTAGTGAGTTATAAAATAAATAAGCTTAAAATGGCATAAAGGTAATTAAAAATTTTAACCCTTAATTAAAACTTTAGGTTTAATCAAAATGGGGGGTAAAATATTTGATTTCAACTTTCTCTTCGATAATTGAAACTTAGGGAAATTAAGGGGTAGAAACCCATTAAACACTTTGAAAATATCAAAAATGAAACTTTAATTAATTAAATGATTTAAATTTTGGAAAGAATATATTTAAATTTGGATTATTAAAATAGGGATATTATTAAGAGGATATTTACTATTTAATTTTAAAAAAATCCCTAAATAAATCATTTTAACAATATTTAGTTCTTAATTAAAAATAAAAATAGTAATCCAAATTAACAGTTAAAACTAAAATTAAAACTAAAATTAAATTAAATTAAATTAAAATTAAAATTAAAATTAAATTTAAACTAAAATTAATAATTAAAAATTAAAATTAAAATTAAACTAAAATTAACATTAAATAAAATTAAATAAAATTAAAATTAAACTAAAATAAAATTAAATTAAAATTAAAATTAAATTAAATTAAATTAAAATTAAAATTAAATTAAAATTAAATTAAATTAAATTAAAATTAAATTAAAATTAAATAAAATTAAATTACATTAAAATCAAATTGAATTAAATTAAATTAAAATCATTTAACAACAAACCTAAGTGAAATCATTAAGAATTAAATCAAAATATATCAATAATTTCAACACTTCTTTCTATCTAAGTAAATTTAAAACATGAACATCAATTTGAAATACTAAAATAATTGAAAATGTAAAGAATTAAATCTAAAATAATTTGAACATTATTCCAAACTTGAAATTATTAATTAAAACCTCATAATTAAATTAAAACACTTTAAACCATTAACTCAAACTTTAAATTAAGAATGATTAAAATTCTTGATAAACCAACTTGCCCTTAAAGGTTTTAATTATTATAACTCTTAAATAGAGTATTAAGTGAGATGTCACTTCATTCATCAGGTAATCAAATACCTAAGTTCACTGATCAAGAAACAAAGTTTAACTAAACTCTTGGATGATTAATTCACCTGTGCAACTAAATTTACTTGGACTCAAAACAATCCCAGAAATATTGAAAAGATGTTTAGGACTCGCCCTATGCACTTCCTCAATATAACGAGATGTTTTAGAAGAACAACTGAATTTAATTGTTCTTTGATGAAGAAAATCATCCTTAAATCAAACCAAGAACCTAGACATCATAGGAAATGACTAGTTATAGGATTAGGAATTTGGTAAGCAACCAATACCCTTCCCTTAGCTTTACCTAGGTATCTGTTGAAATATTTAAATGCCCTAACATGTGTTTTAAGTTCAGCTTGGGATGACGGGAAGACCCTCTAGGTACGCTTTTATTTTATTGCAATTTACTTTATTGCAATTTACTTACATGCACTGTACTTTACTTTTCTTGCATGATAAATAAAACTGTTGCATGAAAACCAAAACCTTTAGGATAGTCCCTAAACTGAAACCAAAACTAAATTAAAAGTCATTGCAAGATAAAATTCACCGCCACAATATTCCAAAATATAAAACAACTCAAAATTTAATCACAAACGAAATAACGAAACTACAATCACAACTAAATTAAAACGTCTCATTGAATGATCAGGAATACCTCGGATGATGCAACCCACATGTTGATAATGGGATTTCTCAAGGTCTAAATGAAAGTGTGGAACTCATTCAGTTGAGTTTAGCAAATTCATCTGGACTAGGTGAATTCAATGAAAATAACGGAGCCGGGATGACAGAACCGTGGGATCTTAATCGGTTTTGTTTAAATAATTTTAAGATTTGTTTTAATTAAAATATTAGAAACAATTGAATTTTAAGATTTTCTCTAAACCAAAACACTTCTCTCATCTCCTGATTTATGACTCCTAAAACTAAACCTCTGCAACAACAAAGAGCTTGGAGCATAGTGGGCAGCACGGCCATCGTCGTCAGCAAAACTGGAATCTACTTCAGCAAAACCTTTCTTAGTTTTAAATAACCAAGCCATAGGACTTCGAGGTGCTTTGCCTAGTGCAACATAAATCCTTAACTCTTCATTAGGCATTTGCATAATCATGTTATATAAATTAAGCCCTAACCAGTCTTAGGATTCTGAGGTAGTTGTTTGGTACGACATAAACCCTCATATCTTCAAGGCTATTTGTATGATCATGTCATACAAATATAAGTCCTAATTAATTAAAATTGGCAGGATTGCAATATTAAATAAATTCCCAAATTGAAACCAAACAATAGGATAGTTTGGAAAGTTGCCAAGATTTCTTCTTGGATTCTCAACATCTCCTACTTTTCTTCCTTTGAACTCCTGAAATAAATTGTTCCAAATTTTATCCATTCACTATTGAAATTTCCAAAACTCAATCCTTTGAAAACCTTAAACTTTGAAATTCTTGAGAGCAAAACTACTGATCATTATCGAGAGTTTTCTTAAATGATTCTCGTCATTTAAGATGTAATTAACTATAGGGGCTTGCCCTTATAGGGAACTTTAAGAACCCAGGTATTATAAACCCTGCTTAATTCATTTATATTAAGCAGGGGAATTTGTCGGCTTATAAAATTGGTTCGCATACCAAATGGATGTCACAAATCTTCTAGTTTATTTAACCGAGCCCCATCATCACGCAGTGTGTCTATTCTTCGGAATAGATATATGGTTTGTGATACGGTGCTCGTTTACATAAGCTATTCGGGATGTGAGATCGGCTTGATTTCATATCTTAAAATTTTTAAACATAAATCATTTTCAAAAATCAAATGCTACTTTCCAAATTATATATATATTTAAATTAAATTTAAAATTTAAAACTTCTGTAGGCGACCCCTTTTTCAAAAAACAATACTTAACCTAAAAATATGCCGACAGGAGTATGGAAGTTGAGCATAATCTAAAGGTAAATTTTTCTGCTTCAATGTTAAATGTTCTATCTAATGTCTGGTATTATTTCACTTATGCGAGATTATTGCCTACTTACCACTATAGCGAGGTAACAAGAGACAGAGGTATTTTAAATTTTTGTATTCAACAAATGAAAATGATTGATATCAGCTCTGTCATCTATAGAAATATATGTGTTATTGCTATGGGTGAGACTACAGGAGGTTTAGGTCATCCTACCCTGATTTTCACTTTATGTGAACAATCAAGAGTTGATTTTAATAAGGATGAAGAGTTAGTTGAGCCTCTTAAGCCTATTGGAAAGGCTAATATCAAAACTTATGATCTCATGTTGGATAGAGAACTGGAAGTAGTAGTCGTAACATCCCATCTACTTCTAGTACTCCTACTCTTGATAATGTTATGGAGTAGATGATCAAACAAAGAGATATTTTGCAAGTACATAATACGATTAAAGGTTTAGAGGCTCGAAATGCTTACAATGATGATCATATTGTAAGAAAATTTGAATATGATGCTGCTTATAATGAAGCTATGATCAGAATTTTGAGGGGTGATCCTAAAGTTGAATTCCCTTCATGCCCTAGCTTCACTCCTTATCAGCAGCAAGAACTTGATGCAGACGAAGATGAAGATGAATAAGACGAGCATGATGTTAGTGATTAGTGTTAGTGGTTTACTGTGTTTGCGATTAGTTTTGTTATATTATTATTTGTGGTACTTTTAATTTGCTTTGTAGCATGGTTAAACTTTGTGATGTGGATTGATGTTTTAATTTTGTACTACTTTATTGTTTAGGTTTAGATTTGAACTATTATTTGCATTCATATTATTGTTGAATGTTTAAAGCTTATGTTTTAATGTCTCTTTACCCTACAAATCTTTGATATATCATGCTTAGCAAACTTTTCTACATTGTTATGTATCTGTTAGAGTAAATCTCTAATCAATACATGTATAGCTTTAAAGAGAAGAAAATGAAAGACTCGGTGCAAAAAGATTAGTTCTTATTGTTCTTTCTACCTACATTTACATTCTTAATGTGCCCAAGAAAAATCAAGTTTGGAGGGTGGGTGGGAAGAAAAGACTAAACTTTATTTATTCTCAAATAAACTTCATATTTTAAGAACTATTTTTAACATTATTTATGGTGAGAATTTTACTTTAGAAAGTTATATTTTTGATTTTATTCAAACATTATAGCAGACTTAAGAATTAAGTTTTAATATTTAAAGTTAATTTTAGGGTTAAGATATTTAGTATATGGGTATAAAACTATAGTTTACTATTTAAAGTAAATGAAAGCGTATTTCTGAAATTTTAAGAATTTTAGGATTACATGTAAGAAGAAAGGATTGATACTTTACAAAATAAAGTTAATGTTAATACTGATGTATAAAGAAATGTAACGAGTTATAACTTTAGGAAGAGAATGATGAAGTTCAAAATCATTAAAGGCTATCCAGATATAGTAATACTCACATGAAAAGAAGAGAAAGAAAAGAAATGATTGAAAAACAATATATATATATATATATATATATATATATATATATATTTAAAGAGATGAAAAGCAAAAGAAATGAAAAATATATGCGAGGAGTAGTTTAAGAAGATGCCTAATCAAAAATTAGCTTCACTTGAATTAACCTGAAGGAAAGACTTAACAAGATTTCTGATTTATATTGATGTGTTAGTATCTTTATTAATAGAGTCTTCATGAGAGTTCTTTTTCATATGATTTTTCTAAGTATTTTTAATATGACAAATTGCACTTATTCTTCAAATGAATAAAAGACTAGAACTCTTAATCTTGATTACTAAATACTTTTACCTATAGTTTGACCCAAGTCATTAAAAACTAATTTAAAAGTTTGTCTATTATATTTATGAATTAAAAATTATAGCAATTATAATGTTAATTTCACTACCATTAGTCATAGCTTTTATGTAGTAAAAGAGTTACTTGAGGACAAGTAACAGTTGCGTTTGGGGGAGTTTGATGCACCAAAAATATGTTTGATTTTTCACCTATATTTTATGCTCATTTTTTGTGATATTGCGCTTCATATTTTTTTGTAGGTATGTTGATTTTTGGCATTTAGAGCAAAGAAAGCAAAAAAGATAGAATTTGGAGTCAAATAAGATGATTTTTTGAAAAATGTGCTCTAGGCATTGACGGTGTCCACATCCAAAGAAGGAGGATTCAAAAACACGCTCTGACACCAACAACGCAAATTGCAGAGCCTCAGCGCCGACGGCGCCCGAAATAGTTACGCGCAATTTTTTTGTAGATTCGACGTATTTTGACAACTTTTGAAAGGATGCTTGAGTCATCTCTTGGGAAATTCATCCCTACACTATATTATAATGTTTTGAATGCCAAAAAAAGGGTGTGTGTGTGGTGGTGTGTGAGAGATTTCGGAGAGACTTTCTGTAGGAGTCGATGGAGTTGTTTGTGTTAAGTAAGAAAAGGGTTTTCTCTAGAGTTGTAGGAGAGGAAAGAAAGTGAGAGATTTCTTCTTCTTTACTTTTCTAAGAGAGAATTGATTGTTATTGTAAATAGAGAAATACATTCAAATGAACTTCAAGGGATTTGCTTTAGGGATGAGTTTCAGATAAGTTGTGTTTGTTAATTGTTGTTTGTATGAACTTTCTTTTATAGATAACATCCATAGTTTTTTGCATCTTCCTCTTGAATTCTGAGTAGATTTTTTTTGTCTTTCTTCTTACAATGAGATTTGGTGAAATGAAGAGATAGATTGGATATGCAATTTAAATGTTAAATAGTTGTGATGATTTTACACTTCATATTTCATTTACTTTTCGATCTGGCCAATTGAAATGTTAAAATTTTCTGTGAAACATATGATCTGAGAGAAGTATGCGTTCTACAACAAAGTGAGAATCACATTCAATTCCATGGATGAGAATGTATTCCATGGGGTTGAGTAAAAATAAATAAAAAAAATTTTCTTTTTTGGGCGTAGAATTGAAGATTTTTAGGGTGACAAACTAAAATCCCCAACTCGGTCCTAGTATGTGGAAACTAAAGCAAGAGTTAGCCCTCAGACGAGGGGAAGTGGGAGCTCTAGAGTGAGAGTCAATATCATCCTAGCCTAACCTCGGATTTAGGGACTAAACCTAGGATTAGCCAATGTTCTTTTTGCACTCGGAAGAGGGTAAAGTAGAAATGCTTCTATTTGGCACAGTACAATTTCCAACAATCTAAAGCTTTCATTAACTATAACTTCATTGCAAGGGGAAGGATACTTTCTCCAAATTAAACCTTTTGTTACAAAATAATAAACTTTTATTTAGAATTATTAAATTTACTTTGATTTTAGAGAGTAGTTTGGTAACGTAGTTTTATTAGGATAATTAAACATTATCAACTTGTGCTTTTCACTTGTAAGTTTTATATAGTTTGAACATTGTGTTTCAGTACTATTATCATAAATTTACACCTTCCATGTGGGATCAAACACAAAGCCTTCATTAGAGCCCTGTATTACTTGAGTGTTATGTATACATGTGTTTGTATTCTGGTGTCTATAATAAAATATATTAAAATACAAAAACACTGCATCAATGAGCCAACCCTTTCAAATCTGAAGCACCTTTTAAATCTTGAAAATCAAATCTGAACTCTTTAAAATAATAATATAGTTAAAATGTGTTTTGAAAACTTTGAAAAAATAAAAACAAAAAAAATAAAAACTTAAAAACAAAACGAAATGAAATGAAAAGGGAAGATACCTAGTTCACATAACGACCTTTGCTAATTCGTAGTGTTTGCACTATGATTACAAGGTATATGATCCCCGATAGATATAGTACAACGGCTGCTAAAAACTTGGTACCGTCCGGTAAATGCGCTGATGATTTAAGATATGAAAATAATGATTTTATAATATGGAATACTACGCAAGTATACGTATCGTTTACAAGTAATATAGGACTTTCTAATTAAGCCCCAAGATATCGAACCCACAGTGAAAAGTTGAAAATCTTTAAAGGAATTTAGAAAATTATCTTTTTACTTTCTTTAATTGTTTTTGAAATAGTATGTCTTGATTTTGGAAAGTTTTAGAAAGTTGATTTTCTTTTGAAATTTTCTTAATACAATGTTAAGCAATGAAAATAAAGGTTTCAATAACTAATAACACTGAATGTAAAAATACTACTAACTAAAATATCTTTTTCTTTCCTTTCATGAAGTAGTAATAATTCTTAAAGTATTGTTATGGAAGTATTTAAATTTTGTTGTGACAGATAGAAGCAAATGTGTTCTTTACCCTTACTTGGTTCTATAAAGAACATAGGTTAATTTGAAATTTATATTATTTTGAACATGGTTAGGCAGGGAAGATACCAGTCTCTCACTCTAGAGTTCCCTCAATTCCCACCATCTGGGGGCTAACTTCTCATAACATAACTCAAAACTTCAAACCAAATTAGGGGGTTTAGCCTGTCACTCTAAAATCCTCTAATTTTACTCCCTTCTATAAAAATATCTTCTAATATTACATTCACTTATATGGACTACAGTTCTCACCCATATAATTGCATATGAGTCCTACTAACTTTAATGAGATAATACTGCATTGGATATTACATAATCACAAGAAACTTAACAACTTAACAGGCCAAATTAAGAAGTAAACAAAGTTTTCAGAATCAATCTTCACAACTTCTTCCAACTTTTAAACACTGATACTTTCCACAACAATTATCTTTAAATTAATTACTTCTCCATTTTAAGAATGAAAAAGATAAATTAAACTACTCAGAATGCATTAGGAAAATATAAAAACACATTGATTTGAAATTAAAAACAATAAGAAAATAATAAATGAAAGCAAGTATTGATAAACTAAATAAAAGTAAACACTTATCTCAAAATCCTCTCCACAAGACTAAGGAAGTTCCTCTGAAACTTTGACTCTTCGCTAAAATACTCCTCAAAGCAAGTCTCCAAACTCCGATGACTCAGAATATAGACTTCAGACATCAATAAAAACTAAACTAAAAGAAAGAAAAGAAGTGGGAGAAGAACTCTTAACTCTAACCCTTTTCTCCTTTCTACTCTCTACTCCTACTCTAAATAAAAACTTAAAATGCAGTGGAAGAATCTCCTAAATTCCTCTCTTCAAAATACAGTGAAGAGCCTCTTCAATTCTTCACTTCTTCACTTCTAAGACTCTCTTTAAATAGTGAACCAAAAGGTGCTTTGGTGTCTCTTCAAAATGTGTCCAGATTCGATGTATCTACCAAGGAACTCACCCCTTCATTCAAATTTGCCACCCAGAGGAAGTTATGGACGTTACCACCAAGAGTTGCATCCATTCCCTTTTGAATTTGGAGCCAAATCTAATTAAAGTTTGATTTAGAACTGTGGCGGCTAAGCGTCGGCCCAGCGGTGCATAGCCGCCAGTGCCAAATTTTTTCTTTTTCATTTTTTTGCTCCAAATTTGATCCAATTTTGCTCCTTTCATCATGACCATCTATTTTCATTATACCTGTAAGAAAAACAAAAAATACCTTCGATTAAAGTGCAATATCATTATACATAGGTATAAAAATGTGCATAAAATACTATATATTTTAGATGTATCAGTATACATTGTCACTAACTTTCAGAACTTTTCTTTCCTTTTGAATTGATAGAGACGATGTCGATCCCAATGCTCACCTTCTCCTACAACTTACCCACCACCCACAAGGCTAGTCTCGCTTCTGTTCGAGACCGGCTTTAGTGAGTTTAAAGTTGTGCTTCAAAAAGCCCCATTTGTCTTCATGAAAATAGTCACCCCAAAAGTTTAAGAACCTTCTGTTGAGTTTGATCTAAACTACTACTAGGACTTCCCTTCTGCTAAGAAGGTAAGGTCACTGTTGCCCCCGTAAAGTTAGTTATTTTCGTGCCCAGATGGATTTTCACCCCTATCCCTGCTGGATTTACCACTACTACCCTATCTGCTAAGAGGAAGGAGATTCTATAAGAAAATATTCTATGAATAATTCTATTGCCCCAACATCTGCGTTTGAGGTTGGTTCCAGTTCTAAAGTCGCTCCGCCAACCGCGACTCAAAGGAGGAACTGTAATCATAGGATTCTGAAAGCCATCAAGGCTTAAGCTGTAAGTTTGTCAGTTATTAATGAGATTCCTCAGCAGGAGGAACTCAGTGTATCATAGACCTCTCCACTCCTTCGAGGGAGTAGGTTCCACCTGTTTTCAGCACTACCTGAGAAGAGAGTCTCAACAGGATTACCGACACTTTACCGCCACTTCATGGTCATGATAAGGAGAGGGAGAAGCCCACCCCCATCACCCAAGTCTGTACTATTTTTCAGAGGATATCCGAGAAGGAAGGGTGCTCAGCCGCCAAGTTACTCAAGAAAATAAGATGTTTAATGTCCTCGAGAAGGAAGAATGAGATTTTGAGGAAGGAAAGACTGATGCACTAATCTACCTAAAAAATACCTAATTTTATGCCTTATTTATGATTCAATTCTTAAGGATATTATGCTTTAATGAAAAGTATTTTCATTTTTTGGATGTAGATGATTAAAAAAGAGTCCAAGAAAGAAAAATAAGGAAAAAAGGAGCAAAATGGAGCTTATGGAGCAAAATATTGGAATTATTGGCCTGGCGCCAGAATCCGGTGCCTAAGCGCCAGCTCGATACAGATGTTGTTAAGATTTTTTGATGATGTTGAGGAGTTATTTTAACAGAGTTAAGCGGTTATTGGAGCTTCTAGTAGACTGAACGTTACTCCTAATATATAGGACATGTGATACAATGCATTTAGACACAAGGAAACGGTTTTAATCGTGAAGAGGTGTGATCCAAAGTGAAGAGGTACAAAGACCTGGTCACGGAGTCCGGCGCCTAGACGCTAGATCTCGGCGCCTAGGCGCGACAGCTAACTTCTAGAAGATACATTGTATTTGGAAAAATTTTGAAGAGGTGCCTTAAGCAACCCCTGGTCAAATTCAGAGCTCTATAAATAAGAGCTCATTCTACAGAAAAAATCGCACCCCATAGCACCTTGGCACCTTCTCTCCCCCTCTAGTTTTACTTAGTCTCTTCCACATTTAGGGTGCCACTTTACTTTGTATCTAGTGAGTTTATTTTGAGTATTTATTGTGTTTTGTTACTGTTGGAGTCTTTTATCATTTCTTTGGAGTCAGTAGAAGTCAGCGGATCACTTGAAGGAACACTTCAGATAAATATTTGTACCTTGGTTCAAAGTTTTATAAATATGTTTTGTTGTGTGATTTCAATGTGTTCTGAGTAGTTAGTTATCTTTCTCCTTTTAACTATGAAAAGATAATAAATTAATTAAATTTTGTAGGGGAATTAAATTTAAAATATTTAAAACATTGTGATGATATTAATACCTGATCTTAATTTACTTTTTAAATTGGCTATTTAAATTGTTAAAACCTGTTGAAGAATTTTCTAACCTATCCGGAGATAAATTCTTAACTAGTAGAAATCACATGAATCCTTATGTAGTCGAAGGCTTTTTGCTGGTTATTCAAGGTGAAGTGCAAATAAATAGGAAAATATTATTTATTGGGCATAAAATTATTTAGTTTTTAGAGTGACAGACTAAATTCTAATAATTTAATTTATAGAAAGGGAACGGGTCACTAGTAGGGCTGACCATAGCACCCTTGGACATCTAGTAGTGTGAGCCTAGATTAACCCATTCTACTAATAAAACATCCTGAACCGATCCATAGATTAGTCAATGTTCTTTGCACCTGGACCAAAGGGTAAAGAATAGGAATGCTTCTATTTGGCACAATACCATAATCTAAATTCCCCACAAAAGATAATTATTCTAAAAATCTTATTGAAAAAGAGAAAGTCATTTTTATACTTGCATTGAATTTTAATTACTGCTTACTTTACTTTATTATTGCTTACTGCTTACTTGCTTATAATAAAATTTGTTAGTAAATTAAATTTGAAAATATTAATATATATATATATATATATATACATGTATATATATTACTTTTAATTTTAAAAATTCCAAAATACTTTTTTTATGTTTCTTACTTTTGATAAACACTATCCCCGTGGGATCAATAACCAGGACTCCACTAGAGCCATGTATTACTTGAATGATACGTATACTTGCATTTAAAATTGTGACTTTTACAATAATAATTATAAAATCTAAATATAAATTCATAAGTAAAAGTAAACATCACACATCAAGTTTTTGAAGCCATTTATTCTAAAAAGTGGTATAAAATTCTTGTATTTAAAAGCATATATAAAGTCACATCGCATCAAGATTTTAGCATCGTTGTCAGGGATAGGATAGAATAAAAAGAAAAAAAGAATAAAAAATAAAAAAAAAACAAAACAAAAAAAATATTTTAAATTTTATGCGTAGTTCTGGATCTGAAGGATTACTACCTTTTGATTCTGAATTAGAAAGAACAATTAAAAGAATTAAAAAGAGAAAAAAAATTTCAAAACATCAAGAAATGGATAACTTACATAACAATAATCAAAATCCAATTGAAATTAATGAAAAAAATATTTATAAACTATTAAGGGAATATGCAAACCCTACAGCTGATGAACGTCATGCTAGTATTCAAATGCCAGCTGTAGATATTAATTCTTTTGAGCTTAAACCTTCTATTATTCAAATGGTTCAAAATAATGAATTTGGAGGAACACCTAATGAGGATCCAAATTTACATCTTGCTAGTTTTTTAGAACTTTGTGTTACCTTTAAATATAATAATGTTTCTGATGATGGTATTAGGATTAGACTCTTTCCTTTTTCCTTAAAAGATAAAGCAAAGATGTGGCTTAATTCATTAGCAACTTGTTCTAATAAAACATGGGCAGATATGGCACAAAAATTCCTTGCTAAATATTTTCCTCCTTCTAAAACTGCTAAATTGAGAGATGATATTAATTCATTTACGCAATTTGATAGAGAAACAATTTATGAAGCTTAGGAAAGATTTAAAGAATTATTAATAAAATGTCCTCATCATGCTTTACCAGATTGGTTAATTATTCAAACATTTTATAATGTAGTTATTGGATCACTTAGATCTATTATTGATGCTGCTACTGGTGGTTCTTTAATGGCTAAGGCATTTGAAGAAGCCTACACCTTAATTGAAGAAATGGCTAACAATAATTTTCAATGGCCTTCTGAAAGGGTTAATCCTAAAAGAATGGCCAGTATTCAAGATAATGAAGCCTTTTCTATTTTAGCTTCACAAGTGGCTGCGATATCTAAGAAATTAGATAATTTTTCTATTAATATATCGCATGTAAGTAATGATAATTCTGCAAATTTTGATGATTCTCAAACAATGGAAACTTTGCAAGCTATTGCTAGTAAAACTAATAACCCTTATTCTATTTATTGTAATCCTGGTTGGAAAAATCATCCTAATTTTAATTGGAGTAATGGACATCAACAATGGAATAATAATCAAGTTAATCTAAATTGGAACAATCAAGTAAATTAAAATTATAGACTAACTTATCCTCCTGGTTATAATAATCAGCAGAAAAAGTTGTCTGTAGAAGAATTAATCTTGCAACTAAGTAATCAGCTACAAAGTCAAAATACTGTTATTCGTAATATTTAGAATCAGATGGGTCAAATCACTAATTTCATTAATTACAGACCTCAAGGAACACTGCCTAGCAATGTCGAAAATTATTCCTAAAGAATCTGGAAAAGAACATGAACAAGCAAAAGCTATGCAACTCAGAAGTGGAAAGGAATTAAAAGAGAAAATACAGAATGAGATTGAAAAAGAGAAAGAAGTTGAAGAGATTCAAAAACCTAAAGATACCCTTTCTCCAAATAAAGATCAGACTGTAGTACCTATTGAAGTGGAATTTGAAAGACCACCACCACGTTTTCCTCAAAGACTAAAACAGCAGAAGCTTGACCATCAATTTTCCAAGTTCTTTGATATTTTTAAGAAACTTACCATCAACATTCCTTTTGCTGAAGCTTTGGAGCAAATGCCAAGCTATGCAAAATTTATGAAGGATATTTTAAGCAAGAACAGAAAATTTGAAGCTTATGAAACTGTTGCATTAAGTGAAGAATGTAGTGCAATAATTCAGAAGAAATTACCTCAGAAACTTAAAGATCCTGGAAGTTTCACTATACCATGTGCTATTAGAGAAAAATTTTGTGGAAAAGACTCATGTGATTTAGGAGCTAGTATTGATCTCATGCCATTTTCAATCTTTCGAAGGTTAGATTTAGGAGAGATTTCTCCTACCACTGTAACTCTTCAGTTAGCTGATCGATCGATCACTTATCCTAAAGGAGTTATAGAGGATATTCTTATTAAGGTAGATAAATTTATCTTCCCTATGGATTTCATTGGTCTAGATATGAAGAATATAAAGAAATACTTATTATTTTAGGGAGACCTTTTCTAGCTACCTGACGAGCTATGATTGATGTGCAAAAAGGAGAATTAACGATGAGAGTTAATGATCAAGAGATAAAATTTATGTTCTGAAATCAATGAGGTATCCTGATAAAGAAAAATGCTATCGGATGGATGTTTTTTATTATATAATTGAAAAGCATTATCAAGAAAAATGTAAGGTCCTTTCTGATGATAAAGATAAAGAATCTTTATTATATAATGAGTAATTAAATGAGGAAATTGAAAAATTAAATGAAGAAAGTTTATCTGAAGAAATTCATTATATTCATGAAAATTAGAAAATTTTAGACACAACTAAAAAATGGTATACATTTACCCTCAATTGAAAAAGCCCCTGAACTAGAATTAAAAATGTTACATGCACATTTAAAATATGCATTTCCTGGAAATTCATTAACTTTACCTATAATTATATCTTCATAATTAAGCAAAGATCAAGAAGAAAAAATAATAGGAGTTCTGAAGAATTATAAGAAAGCTTTTGGTTAGACTATTGCAGATATAAAAGGAATAAGCCCTTCAATCTGTATGCATAGGATTTTAATGGAAGAAAATTGTAAAGCCACTATTGAACCTCAAAGAAGATTAAACCTAATTATGAAAGAGGTTGTTAAGAAAGAGATTTTGAAATGGTTAGATGCTGAAATTATTTATCCTATTTTAGATAGCCAATGGGTGAGTCCTATTCATTGTGTTTCGAAGAAAGGAGGAGTAACTATCATTGTTAATGAAAAAAATGAATTAATCCCTACAAGACAAGTTACTGGATGGCGTATTTTCTTTGACTATCAAAAATTAAACAACACCACTAGAAAGGATCATTTTCCTTAACCTTTCTTGGATCAAATGCTAGATAAAATAGCTGGACACTCATATTTCTATTTTCTGGATGGATATCCTAGTTATCATCAATTACCCGTTGCTCCTGAGGATCAAGGGAAGACAACATTTACAAGACCTTATGGAACATTTACCTTTAGAAGAATGTCTTTCGGCTTATGCAATGCAGCTGCAACTTTTCAAATATGTATGATGTCAATATTCTGTGATTTGATTGATAAAGGAATTAAAGTATTTATGGATTATTTTTCAGTTTTTTGGAACTTCTTTGAATCTTGCTTGGAAAATATAATGAAAGTTTTGAAGAGATGTGAAGAAACAAATTTAGTTCTAAACTAAAAAAACGTCAATTTAGGGTAACAGAAGGAATTGTACTTGGACATAAAGTTTCATAAATATGGATGGAAGTTGATCAGGCAAAAGTTAAAATTATTACTGAACTTCAACCACCTAATACCGTTACTGATGTGAAAAGTTTTATGGGTCATGCTGGATTTTATAGGAGATATATAAAGGTTTTTTCTAAAATTGCTAAACCTCTTTGTCATTTATTAGAAAAAGAAGCTAAATTTGAATTTAATGAAGATTGTCTGAATGCATTCAATATTCTAAAAGAAAGGTTAATCACTGCACCTGTCATTGTTGTACCTGATTGGAATAAACCTTTTGAATTAATGTATGATGCAAATGATTATGCAATCGGAGCTGTATTAGGACAAAAAATATGAGAAAATTTTCAAAGTTATATACTATGCTAGCAAAACTTTAAATGAAACTCAATTAAATTATACTACTACTAAAAAAGAGCTGTTAGTAATAGTATATTCCATTGATAAATTTAGACCATATCTTCTTGGAATGAAATGTATCGTACATACTGATCATTCTGCTATTAAGTATTTAATATCTAAAAAAGATGCTAAACCTAGATTGATCATATGGGTTTTACTTTTACAAGAATTTGATTTTGAAATTGTGAATAGAAAAGGAACTGACAACCAAATTGATGATCATTTATCAAGAATCAAAAAAAATAATGAGAAGATTTATGAAGAAAATATAAATAAGAAATTCCCGGATAAACAATTATTTGTTATTCAAGGATTATAAATGCCTTGGTATGCAGATATAGTTAACTATTTGGTTAGCAATATTTTATCATATGGGTTGAATAGCAAATACATTAAGAAATTTAAGAATGATTGTAAATCATATATTTTGGAAGATCCTCATTTATTTAAAATAGGAAGAGATTCTGTGATTCGAAGATGTGTACCTTATGAAGAAACTTTTGAAATTATTCAAAAATGTCACTATTTTGAATTTAGAGGACACTTTGGAGTAGATAAAACTGCATTTAAAATTTTAAATTCTAAATTTTATTGGCCTACTTTATTTAAAGATATTGGACATTATGTGAATACTTGTGATCGATGTCAAAGAATGGGAAAAATATCCAGAAAATATGAAATGCCTCTAAACTTTATATTAGAAATCGAAATTTTTGATGTATGGGGTTTAGACTTTATTGGACATTTTGAACCATCTTCTGGAAAAATTTATATTCTATTAGCAGTTAATTATGTTTCAAAGTGGATCAAACCTGTAGTTTTACCTAGCTGTAATTCCAAAAGAGTTTCGAAATTTTTAAAGAAAATGATTTTTACAAGATTTGGAATTCCCAGGATAATTATCATAGATGGGGGAAGTCATTTCAGAAATATAAGAATTTAATCATTGCTAGAAAAAATCAGAATTAAACATAGAATTGGAACTGCTTATCATCCTCAAACAAGTGAAATGGCTAAAGAATCAAACAGAGAAATTAAAAGAATATTAGAAAATATTGTTAATCCTAAAAGAACTGACTGGGTTGATAGACTTGATTCTGCATTATGGGCTTATAGAACAGCTTATAAGACACCTATCGGAATGTCACCTTATCGATTAATTTATGATAAACATTGTCACTTACCTGTTGAACTTCAACATAAAGCTTATTGGGTGATAAAGGAGTTCAATTGTAATTTGAATACTACATGAGAAAAATGATTATTACAACTGAATGAAATTGAAGAGATAAGAAATGAGTCTTATGAAAATGCAAGAATTTATAAGGAAAGAATGAAGAAATTGCATGAAAAAATGATTTCAAGGAAAATATTCGAGCCTGGAGAAGAAGTATTATTTTTTAATGCTCGTTTAAAACTTTTTCCTGCAAAATTACAATCTAAATGGATGAGACCATTTATAATTGAGAGAGTATACCCTTATGGAGCTGTGGATATTAAAGATCCCAAAACTGGAAAAGTATTTAAAGTTAACGGATTAAGACTGAAGCCTTATGTGGGAGAAATGAAATTAAATTACAAAGAGGCTTATGAGCTGAGTCTACCCGATTAATTGAATTAATTATGTTAGGCTGACGACGTTAAACCAGGTGCTTTGTGGGAGGCAACCCATCTTTATTAGTGTAAGTTCAATTATTAATGTAAGGTTATGCTTTGGTCTTGACTAAATTTGCATATAACTTCTGGAAATAGAAGGCTAACAAGTCTGTATTGGCTTAAGCTAAACATTATCTTGAAGTATATAGAATTTGGACTTGGACCACTCCATGTCAAATGTGAGTAAAAAGGAGATCAAGTTAACCTTCATTTGTGATTGTTTGTGATTTGAATTTTTCATAATTGTGTTTGTGTGTTGATCATACCAGTTTTTAGACCTATTTTTAGGATCAAAACTTGCAAAATTTGACGATAGGCAAATCAGAGTCGATCGATGTTTCGGTGCCTAGGCGCCAAAAGTTGGGGCCTACGCACCAGAATAGCCTGCGTATCGATGATCCAGCACCTAGACACCAGATTCAGGTGCCTGAGCGCCACGATTACAGATTGTGTAAAAACCAAAAAATCTTCAGTTTTTCACACAAAATCTCTTTATATATTTCCTTATCTTCGTCCCTAATCCCATAGAAACCTTAATTTCGACCAGAGCAATCCATTTTGGAGAAGTTAAGAAGGATTTGGAGGCAATGGATAGAGGAAATCATGAAAATGAGGTAAGAGACAAATCTCCTAAAGATCCTCAGCCTTATTTTAATGGTTTTATTGTTGTTAGTATGGAGAAATTGTCTAGCCGATTGGAGAAGATTGAAGTGGAACTTGAAAGTATTGGTAATCGTCTCCATGAGAAGTACCGCCAATACAAACACTTGGAATGGCAAACCAAACTTCAATCTGATCATATGGTGGCCTATCATGACGCTCAAGTATAAATGTACGTGAAGAACAAGTGGATCGATGAAAATACGACTTTGGAATTTACAAGGGCATTGGTGTTCTATCCCTTCGGTACTAGCGAACTTCATTGGGAAAGAGATGGTAATTGAAGATCGGTGTTAAATAGATCTTATATGTGTTTTAGGTGTGATTGAGTCATGTGTTAGTGTGTTTAATATCAAATTTGTGTGTTTGCTTAATTGTTCAATGTGTGTTGTTAGATTTGAATATTTGTTTTGAATATGTTGTTGTTTCTGTTATTTATAAAACTATGAACCTTGTTACAGTGTTGTACTGAAATTTATTAAATTTGCAATGGAAGTTATGGATTGGAATTGAAGAATTTGGATACATTTTTGGTGGATCTAAACTATCATTTTAAATTAATTGTGAAAATGTTTGGAGGATATAAATTGGATTAATACTCTCATAAGAGTAATTAGGAGTCAATTTTGATAAGATTTGGAGGAAAATATAAAATTTAAATTGAATTTTTGGAAAGGCGAGTCTGGCGCCTAGGCGCCAGAATTCGACGCCTAGGCGCCGGTTCGGCTTGAACCTGAAATCTCATCTTCTTAAACACCCCCCATGCCATTTTTGACGCCTAAGCTTCCTTCTCCACTGTTTTCGCGAAAATACCCTCTATAAATCCCATTTAAACTGAATTTTCAAGTATTTGAGCTTGAAATCACCCGATTTCTTCATCTCGAGGTCAGATCTACATTCTAAACTCATTATTTTCTATTTTCACCATGGATTTTGCTCTCATTGTGAAAACCTGAAATTTTTAGAAAAATTTTGATTTTTAAGGTTAAATCCATGAAATTTTTAAGCTCTTTCAAGTTTGAAAAGCTTAAATTAGTTTATTTCCTAGATCCATTGAATTTAATTTGCGTTTTTATTTCACGTTTAGATGGCACCCAAATCTAAGCAAGGAAAGGAACGAGAAAATTTTGATCGTAGCAAGTTCATCACTACTGCTGCACACTTCTGATACAATGATATTGCTACTACTCGGAAATTTATCTCAGAGCAAAGTTTTTACAATCTTGAGGAAGAATTGAGGATATAATCGTTGCGCTCAACTGGCAACGATTCTGCTATTTCATTTCTGCTGTCATTATCTTGGTTTTTAGAGAGTTTTATGCTAATTTCGTGGATGCTAAAGAATAGGAGATTTTCGTCAGAGGAGTTAGAGTAGGATTCACTCCTGAGCATATCAATATTTTCTATGGCCTGCCGCCAAACATTGAGTGTTATTACTCTGGATTATCTCCAACTGAGGGAGATTTGGATATGATCATTGCCTACCTGACTGATAGTACTGGAGCCTGGAAGATCCGGAACTGAAAAAGGGTAAATTTTTCATCTTCTAAGCTTAATGGTATTTCAAAGGCATGGCACTACTTTATTTCTGCTTGTCTCCTTCCATCCAATCATCTAAGCGAGGTTATCAAAGATAGAGCTATCCTCGACTACTGTATTCAAGAGAGGAAGCCTCTTGATGTAGGGAACATTATTTATGATTCTGTAGAGGCTACTGCTCGTTCTAGCACTCCTATTGGACTTGGTTTTCCATCTCTGATATATTCTCTATGTCAAAGTGCTGGAGTAGTTGCTGAGCTTTCTGAGGAAAAGCTCAAGTCGACAAAGCCTATAGGAAGAGAAAGCATCAGTATCTATGATCGACTTTGAGGTAAGAGTTCTACTGCAACTTCTGGGCCATTACCTACTTCAGGTAGAGCTTTTACTTCTAGACCATCTACTTATGTTGAGCCACCATCTACTTTTTGGGAGACCATGCATGATCAGTTTATAGAATAGCAGAATGAGTTATTCTTAACTCATTGTAGAGTAGATACGATCGATAAGAAGATCGATCATCTTTCTGAGTATACACAAAGAAAGAGTGATTATGATGCTGAGTATTCTGAGTCTTTAGTGAGATTTCTGAAGGGTGAGCACGATGTTCAGTTCCCTACTTGTCCCAGATATTCACCATATGTTGATCTGAAGGATATGGAGTTTTCTTTTGGTGATGACGATGATGAAGCTACAGATAGTAATTAGTAGCTTGACTTACCTCTGGAGATGTGTTGATTCTGTTTTTAGTGTGTTTCTTGTTTCTTGTGTTTTTTATTGTGATGTTATTTATTAGTGTTTATGTGAACTTTTTATGTTGAAACTGTTTTTAGATTATATGATGTGTGATTAAGACTAAAATATGAATGAATTTTTATAAAAGTTTATTTTTGTTTCAGCCTACTGTTTAGTGTTCATGAATAGTTAGTAAATTTGCATGTTCAAAAATAAAAAAAATAAAAAAAAGAGAAGAGATTTTTTTTAAAATTAACTCTTGCTCTGCAAAACTTTTCTATATATGCTTAATCATTTCTATTATATTCATATTAAAGCATGTGTAAAATTATAAGTTAGTTTTTTCCTTACTACATTATTATTATACTTAGATTAATTCTTATTTATTTCTTTCTCTCATGCTTTAGAAAATTTCATGATTCATATTTATACTAAAGCTAAAGTTTGGGGGAAGGGAAAAAATTTATCAAATTTAAACATTATTTGTCCTTTATGAACTAATTTTTTCTTTTAAAATATATTAACATAACATAAAGAATGAAAAATCTGTTTATGATTACCTAAATTTTTGAATTTATAAATAATTTAGTAAACTTAACTAAAATTTCAAAAATTTTGATTGACTTTAAGAATAGAATTATTTAACTTAAAGAATAATAAGATCAAAAATTTTCTATTTATAGTAAAGAGAATTGTATTTTTGGAATACTAAAAAATCAAGATTACTGCTTGAAAAAAGAAAAGATTGAAATAAGTTTTGAAAAAAAATAAATTATTAAAAATTTCATATTTATTAAGTAAGAATGTATAAGTTTTTGAAAATAAGTTAAGGATAGTGAAGTTCAAAATCATTAACAAGCTATACAAAAATAGTAATCCTCACTTTTAAAAAAAGGAAAAAGGATTGAAAAACAATCCAAAAGAAGAAAAGAAAAAAAAGAGAATGTGAGGAGAAGCTTGAGGAAATGCCTAATCAAAAATTGGCTTCACTTGAATTATCTTATTGGAAGAAAATTGATTACATTTTTAACTTAATTTCTATGTACAAATATTTTTACTAGAAAAATATTTCATGAAAATCTTTTCTTGTAATTATTCTATGTGACCTTAATATGATGAACTACAATTATTCTTGAAATAAATGAAAAATTGGAAGTCTTATGATTTGGTAGTTAAATGTTCTTTAATTCTTAAAATTAAACTTAATTAGTGAAATTTGGTTAATGATTTGCTAAAGCATTTATAAAACCAAAAATTATATGGAGTCTTAAATTTTTTAACTTCTATCCAAATGTTATCTGTTTTATGTAATTAAAAGGGTTACTTGAGGGGCAGTAACGTTTAAGTTCGGAGGAATTTGATCTACCTATAAAATACCCAATTTTATGCCTTATTTATGATTCAATTCTTAAGGATATTATGCTTTAATGAAAGGTATTTTCATGTTTTTGGATGTAGATGATTAAAAAAGAGTCCAAGAAAGAAAAAGAAGGAAAAAGGAGCAAAAAGAAACAAAATGGAGCTTATGAAGCAAAATATTGGAATTACTAGCCTGGCGCCTAGGCGTCAGAATCCGGCGCCTAAGCTCCAGCTCAATACAAACACTGTTAAGATTTTTTAATGATTTTGGGGAGTTATTTTACCGGAGTTAAGCAGTTATTTGAGCTTCTAGAAGACTGGAAGTTACTCCTAATATATAGGACATATGTTACAATGCATTTGGACACAAGGAAACGGTTTTAATCACGAAGAGGTGCGATCCAAAGTGAAGAGGTGCGAAGACCTGGTCACGGAATCTGGCGCCTAGGTGCCAGATCCCAGTCAAATTTTGAAGAGGTGCCTTAAGCAACCCGTGGTCAAATTCAGAGCTCTATACATAGGAGCCCATTCTATAGAAAAAATCGCACCCCATAGCACCTTGGCACCTTCTCTCCCCCCTCTAGTTTTACTTAGTCTCTTTCACACGTAGGGTGCCACTTTACTTTGTATCTAGTGCGTTTATTTTAAGTATTTATTGTGTGTTGTTGTTGTTGGAGTCTTTCATCATTACTTTGGAGTCAGTAGAAGTCAGCGGATCACTTGAAGGAACACTTCAGATAAATATTTGTACCTTGGTTCAAAGTTTTATAAATATATTTTGTTGTGTGATTTCAATGTGTTCGAGTAGTTAGTTATCTTTCTCCTTTTAACTATGAAAAGATAATAAATTAATTAAATTTTGTAGGGGAATTAAATTTAAAATATTTAAAACATTGTGATGATATTAATACCTGATCTTAATTTACTTTTTAAATTGGCTATTTAAATTGTTAAAACCTGTTGAAGAATTTTCTGACCTATCCGGAGATAAATTCTTAACTAGTAGAAATCACATGAATCCTTGTGTAGTCGAAGGCTTTATGCTGGTTATTCAAGGTGAAGTGCAAATAAATAGGAAGATATTATTTATTGGGCATAAAATTAATTAGTTTTTAGAGTGACAGACTAAATTCTAATAATTTGGTTTATAGAAAGGGAACGGGTCACTGGTAGGGCCGACCATAACCACCCTTGGACATCTAGTAGTGTGAGCCTAGATTAACACATTCTACTAATATAACATCCTGAACCGATCTATAGATTTGTCAATGTTCTTTGCACCTGGACCGAAGGGTAAAGAATAGGAATGCTTCTATTTGGCACAATACCATAATCAAAATTCCCTACAAAAGATAATTATTCTAAAAATCAAGGATTAGTTGAAAAGGAGAAAGTCATTTTTATACTTGCATTGAATTTTAATTACAGCTTACTTTACTTTATTACTGCTTACTGCTTACTTGCTTATGTCAGTAAATTAAATTTTAAAATATTATATATATATATATATATATATATATTACTTTTAATTTGAAAAATTCCAAAATATTTTTTTTTGCATTTCTTACTTTTTATAAACACTATCCCTGTGGGATCGATAACCGGGACTCCAATAGAGCCCTGTATTACTTGAACGATATGTATACTTGCGTTTAAAATTGTGACTTTTACAATAATTATTATAAAATATAAATATAAATTCATAAGTAAAAGTAAACATTGCACATCAAGTTTTTGAAGCCATTTATTTTAAAAAGTGGTATCAAATTCTTTTATTTAAAAGCATATATAAAGTAGCATCGCATCATGCACCAAAAATATATTTCACTTTTCATATAAATTTTGTACTCATTTTTGGTGATATTACACTTTAAAGGAAGATACTTTTCATGTTTTTCTGCAGATATGATGATTTTAGGAAAATGGAGCAAAGAAAAGTGAAAAGGAACGAATTTGGAGAGAAAAAAGGTAAGAACCAGGAATTTGAAGTTCTGGCGCTGGCAGCACCCAAATGGCTACCGACGGTGTGTTTTTCCTGAGAGTTTAGAATTAAATCATGTGATAGAGAGCCGACAGTGCCATATTGGGCGTCGGTGGTGCCCAATGTCAGTGGAGACCAAATTCAATGTATTTGGATGACCTTTGGATGGGTTCTTGAGGCAACTCTTGGGAAATTCAGTCCTAGACTATTTTAACTTATTTTGGGTGTCGTAATTAGTGATGTGGTGTAGTGAGCATGTTGGTGTAAGTTAAGTAAAGTGTGTGTGAGTTAAGAGGAAGTTTTTAGAGAGAGTTGAGAGTCTAGGGTTTGGTGTTAAGTGTTGTTTTGTGAGAATTCTTCTCAAAAGAGTTGTAGGAGGAGAGGTAAAGTGAGAGATTGCTTCTTCCCTACTATTCCAAGAGAGAATTGTGTGTTGTTGTTAATAGAGTAGGAGATTCAAAGGAACTTCAAGATATTTTCTTGGGGAAGAAATTAAGATAAGTTGTACTTACTTCTTATTGTTTGTATGTCTTTGCTTTTATATATAAAATATTGTTATGTCATATCTTATTCATGAATTCTAAGTAGATTTCTTTGTCTTTATCCTTGTAATGATAAATGGTGAAGTGATGGTTTAAATTGTAATGGTTTTTCACTTCGTTTTTTATTTACTTTTCGAACTGGCCAATTGAATTGTTAAAATATGTTGTGAAACATACGATTCAAAAGGGCTATGCTTTCTACAACAAAAGTAAAGATTATATTCAATGTCCATGTATGAGGGATGTAGTTCATGGGGGTTGGATGCAAATAAATAGGAAATATGAATTGTTGGGTGCAGAATTGAAGATTTTATGGTGACAGACTAAAATCCCCAATTTGGTTCTAGTGTTTGGAAACTAAAGCGAGAGTTAGCTTTCAAGCTAAGAAAAGTGGGAGTTTTGGAATGAAAACCAGTATCCTATCATCCTAACCATGGATTTAGGAACTAAATCTAGGATTAGCCAATGTTCTTTATAGCACTAGAAAGAGGGTAAAGAATAGCTATGTTCAAATTTGGCACAATACAATAATTGTACTAATCTATATCATTCACTCACCATAATATTATTGTGAGGGGGTGTTGACCTCATTTTTGATGAGGTCTTCTCTTCTTCTTTTTAGTGCTTAGGATCTAGCCTTAGGCTTTTCCTTTGACTATCTTAGAGGACTAGAATTGGGACCCACCTTTTAGAAATTCAAACCACTTCTTAACTCCCTGCAAACTCCACAAACTTGACTGTAGACCACTAATCACCTAGAGGGTTGAAATCAAATGTGGAAGTTTAAAGGATGAGTTCCTATAGGACTCTTTGGCCTTAGGACTGCCCTGGGTGGCCTGGTCTGGTGGGGGCTGACTTACACACACACTACACTTACACACTACACCTATGCACTACACTTTCACACACTTCCTAAAACCACAACCATACCTAACTTGACCTCCTGACTCATGTAGGTGATTCACATGGATGGTCCTTAACCCCTAAGCCCTTGGCTAAGAGGGTTAAGAACAACATAGTGAATGCCTCAAATGAGTCCCTTCATGGCTCATGTGGGCTTTGATATGGCTTTATGGCTCAACCAAAATGATTTTATTCCACTTACATCCACCCAATCTTCAATTTCCCAAATTTTCAATTTTTGACCCCCGGGACCCTACACCCGCTTAGCCTACCCAAAACTCTTGAAATTACCCAAATTTTTGCAAAATTTCCAAATCACCCAAAATTCTCCAAAATCATTCCCAGACATTTCCACATCACTCAAGTTGATCATCCATACCCAAAAATACCAAAAGTTCCAAGAAAACCTCCCAATACCCTCCAAATACCCAAAATACCCCTCTTGACCCAAAAATCCAAAAATTCAGAAAATTCCCAGAAAATTCCAGAAAACCCCAAATATTCCCAATTTCATTTTGTCTAACTACACCATGGGCCAATTTTGTCAATTTATCCCACTTTTGTCAAAACCCCCAATTTGACCCATTTTAACCCAAAGTGAACCCAATGTCAAACCAAACCTACCCAATTGACCCAAATTCTGGTCCAATTCAGTTCTAAACTTCAATTCAACATTCCCAATACCAATCTAGACTAAATCCAAGTCCAATTTGATTGACATTTGGATCCAATCTCACTTTTGGCCTTAAAGCCCAATTTGGACCCATGACCTAAACCTAACCCAAACTCACCCAACTCAATTCCAATTAACCCCAAATCTTTTCTAAATCTTCCTTAACATTCCCACAAACAAAATACTAACATGATTTGCCCAAAATTTAGACCCAAACCCCACTCAAACTCAACCCAAGGTTAAAAGGCCCATTTTTGACCTAAACCCAAACCTAACCCAAATGAGCCCAAACCCCAAAATCAAAGCCCAACCAAAGTCAAAACCTCTTTGAAACACTCCCATAAACATTTCTCAACATTAATTCTACATCAATTTCAACCCTAGCCCAACATTGGCCCAACTTGGCCCACTTGGACCTATATTGGCCCATTCACCAAAAGAGCCCAAATTCAACCCAATTCAAATCCAAATCACCCCCAATTTGCTTCAAGTCACTCATGACACATCCATGAGCTAAACCCAACAATTATTTGGCCCAACCTCTTTACAAAATTCCCATCCATAAATTCATTTTTAAAACTTAAAGGCCCATTCCTTAAACCATTTTAAAAGCCCACTTCCACCAAATCCAAAACCCAAAAAATTCTTCCAAAGCCCATATGACATTTCCCCTCATCATACTTTCAATTAAAATCATCCCTAAGTCCTAAACCAATGATCAAATAATTCTAAATGAAGCTTCATCCAAATTTCCACCAAATTATCCAAAATCCTTAAAATCCTTTTTTATGAAATTGACCAAACTTTTTGCTAAGCCAAAGGTGAGCCATGAAGCCATGCATGAGCCACATGTGAGCCATGAGAGCTTTGGACACTCCACCATGCCATATTGGGTAAGAAGAGGGGGGGCTTTCCTTAATCCCTAAAGCTCATTAGCCTTAATCATGTTTCACCTAAACTTAAATTTAATCCAAATATATTTGGATGGAGACTTCTCCATGCCAAACCAGCTGATCCCTTTGATCCCCCACAGCATCCAAAGCCACCTTGAAGGGTGCACCAAGCCCAAATGGATGGATTGACCCATTTAGACTCAAAACTAGCCATGCCCCATTCTACTTTGAATCAAAGCCTTTACACATGGCAATTGCCAATTGCTTGCACCAAGCCCTGACCACCGACCCACCGACCTTAAGGGTAACCCATGCTCAGCCGGCCGGCCACCGAGCCGCCGGAAAACACCATGGCCGAGAGCTCACATGTGAGCTAACTTTGAAATTCTCACCTGCTGAGCTGCCCCATCCCCAGTAGCCATTGTAGCTGTTCTTCTCTTGCCAAGAGCAGCTGATCCCAAGCCCTAACTCTCCCTGGGTGGCCCTCCACCCTCTCCTATTTAAACTCCACCCCTCTCGGCCATGAGAGGAGCTAAGCAAAAACCTTGCCAAAACTCTGCCAAAATTGTTCCAGACTCCTCCCCATACACGGAGCACTCGATCCCCAAGTGAGATCCCCCTGCCATTTCTCCTCCGCGAGCTCGGTTTCGTAGTTGAAATTCCACCCAAAACCAGGACACTTCTCCACAAGTGAGCCAATTCCCAAATTGATTGGTTCTACACCTTCACCAGACCAAGGGAAGGTGTCCACCGGCAAAAGCCCCATCTCCAGGCCACCCAGGTTGCTCCAGCCTCCAAGCTTTGTGATCGGGCTTGGTCGAAATCACATCCAAACAATTCACCAGACTGGGAGACTTCATCTGGAGCTTGCTGGGATCCAATCGAAGGTGCAACAACTCTCAGATTGAAGCCACACTTCTCTGAGCAAAGGTATGAGCTAATTCTTCATCCCGAGCATCTGGAGATTCTCCATTTCAAATGCCTTAGTTTCAATGCATGTTAACCGTATAGATGTGTTCGTCTCTTCAAGACAAATCCATAGAGCATAAGAACATGAAAATCCATTGAGTATCGAGTGAGATCTTAGGGATTTAGTGTGGACGGCTCTCGGGTGAGGACGCTCGGGGACGATGAACGGATGCCGTCCATTCGATACACGCGCGGACGAACGGCTCGGATGGCATCGGACCGGGAGACGGTACGAGAACCGCGGGGCCCGGCTGCCGACTCGGGTGGCGGCGTCGAATGGGAGCGCGACGCGTGTGCGTTCGGAGCCGCCGAGGTTGACGCGGCGCCGCGTGGATAAATAGAAAATTAGGGTATTTTTCTATTTATTTAATTCCCTAAACTTCAAAAATTCATATCTCCGTGTAGAAAAATCGAAAAATAAAATAAAAATACCCTCTCGCTCGAGTGAACGGAGGAGAATAATGTGGAAAAGAAATCATTTAATTTCATCAAGTATTTTATTTTTTATAATTTATTTACTCTCTGCATTATTTTAATTCTCCATGCATGCATACAATTCACCATGGCATGAGACCATAGGGCTTTTGAAGCCTCCGAATTTGGGAAAATTCCCTGAATTTTCCAAAGTCGAGGTCATCCCTATGAAAAGTTATTTATTTTTCAAATTCAGAGTTACTTGTTTTGAGTATTTTAATTCCAATAAATAGCATGTTGTGAAATAAATTCTAGGAAAATTTGGTGATGTTACTTATGACCAGAGAACCCTAGGAAAAATAGGTTTTGACTTAGTTCATTTAAAACAACCCTAATTGGCTTAAACACCCAAAATAGGTCTCTATTTAATTAGAGTTAACCAGGCATCAAATTGACTTAAAATCAATTCTCCACTGACCTTTAAGATCAGAGGAATCCACCATAAAAGTTTGAGGTCAATTGGACTTGGTTAGCCCCACTAATTGGGTTGATTAAGCCACTTAGCCATTTTAAACTTTAAAAATTCATAACTTTTAAAATACCTTTCAAAAATTCACCAAATTGGTTTTGGAGCCTCTCTCGATATCAGGGGAACCTAAGAAAATTAAAATTTCAATTTTCTAAAAAAGTTGATTTTTAATAATATTTTAATATTTTTTATAATTAAAAAATAATAAAAATCACAAAAATAATAAAATTCACCAAAATGTCACATTTTGAATTTTAACCACATAGGAACAAATCCCACATTTTTCTTAGGCCTATTTAGTGAGATATTAAATTTTAAAGCTTTAAGGTAATTTTAAAATTAAAAAAAATATATTTTCTAGTTTTTTCACTAAAATAATTATAATAAATCATAGAAAAATCAGAAAATTACAAAATTTGCTTCTCTGGTTTCCTTGATATCAGAGAGATTTTTGAAAAATATAAAATTCATTTTTCAACATTTATTTTATTTTTAAATTAATTAACACTCCAAGACTTAAAATAATTATAATAAAAATAATATAATTCAAAAAGTCACCAAAATTGGTCCAAGTGCTTCTCTGGTCATTAGGAATGCCCCTAATTTTCTTAAGGACAGAAACTTTCCCTTGGTCATGTTATTAAATTTTTCTTGAAAATCTCTATTTTTCACCAAAAATAATTATATAAATAAATTAAATACAGAAAAATTACATTTTCTCCTCTCATGTCTTTATTGACACATGAGTGAAGTCACATAAAAATTTCAAGCTCATTTGAGTTCAATTTAGTGAGTTATGAAATTATTAAGCTTAAAGGGTAAAATGGTAATTAAAATTTTAACCCTTAATTAAAACTTTAGGCTTAATAAAAAATTAACAAGTAAAATATTTGATCCTAATCTGATTTGGATGATTGAAATTTAAATAATTAAAGGGTAGAAACTCATTAAGCAATTTTAAAATGATTAAACTTCAATTAAATAATGGATTAAACTTGGAAGAATAATAAAATTGGAATTATTAAAATAGGGATATTATTAGGAAGAGATTTATTCTTTAATTTAAAAAATCCCTAAATTAATCATCTCATTAATATTCAATTCTTAATTAAAATGATAACTCAAATTTAAAATATTAAAAGACTTAATCATTAAACTAAAATTAAATTATTAAACTCTTTCAAAAATTTCAATTAAAATTAAAAATAAAATTAAATTAAAAATTAAATTAAATAAATTAAATTGGATTAAATTAAATTAAATTAAATTAAAATTAAAAGTTGAATTAAATTAAAGATTAAATTAAATTAAATTAAATAAACAAATTAAATTAAATTAAATGAATTAAAATTAAATTAAATTAAATTAAATTAAATGAATTAAAATTAAATTAAATTAAATTAAATTAAATTAAATTAAATTAAATCAAATTAAATTAAAATTAAATCAAATTAAATTAATGTAATATCAAATCAAACTAAATTGAATTAAATTGAATTAAATTAAATTAAAACTCAATTAAATTAAATTAAATTAAATTAAATTGAATTAAATATAACATCACCTAAAACGAAAGAAATTAAATATAAAGCAACTTGAACACTATTCCAAATTTAAACCCATTAACTTAAATCAAATCATTTGAATACCAATTTACCCTTGAAAGTTTTAGTTATCATAACTCCTAAACAGTAACATTAAATGAAATGTTACTTCACTTATAGGATATTCAAATGTCCTAGTTCATCGAGCAAGATAACAACAAAACTTGAATTCTCGGACGATTAATTCATTTGTATAATTAAACCCATTTGGACTTAAAACAATCCTACAAATATTGAAAAGATGTTTAAGATTCTTCTTAAGCACTTCCTCAATATGATAGGACATTTATAAGAACAATTGAATTTAATTATTCTTTGATGAAGAAAATCGTCTTCAAACCAAAACACAAAGAACCTAGACGTCATAGGAAATGACTAGCTATAGGATTAGGAACTTGGTAGAAAACCATAACTCTTACCTTAGCTTTACCTAGGAACTTG
The DNA here is from genome assembly GCA_022702705.1 of Papilionanthe hookeriana x Papilionanthe teres. Taxonomy (NCBI): domain Eukaryota; kingdom Viridiplantae; phylum Streptophyta; class Magnoliopsida; order Asparagales; family Orchidaceae; genus Papilionanthe; species Papilionanthe hookeriana x Papilionanthe teres. Next base: position 15,200,605 of record CM040426.1, on the reverse strand, counting down.
CTTAAATATTCTAATTGTGTTTTAAGTGCAGCTTGGGATGACGGGAAGACCCTCCAGGTACGCTTTTATTTTATTGCAATCTACTTTCTTGCAATTTACCTTCTTGCAATTTATTTAACTGCAAATGCACTTTACTTTTCTTGCATGATAAGACAACTGTTGCATGAAAACCCACACCTTTAGGATAGACCCTAAAACTGAAACCAAAACTAAGTTAAAAGTCATTGCAAGATAAAATTCACCGCCACAACATTTCAAAATATAAAACAACTCAAAATTTAATCACAAACAGAACACAAAACTACAATTGCAACTAAATTAAAACGTCCTGTTGGATGATCGGGAATACCTCGGATGATGTAACCTACGTGTTGCTAACGGGATTTCCCACGGTCTAAATGAAAGTGTGGAACTCATTCAGTTGAGTTTAGCAAATTCATCTGGACTAAGTGAATCCGATAAAAATAATGATGCCGAAAGGATGGAACCGTGGGATCTTAACCGGTGTCGTTATAATCAACTTTAAGATTTGTTTTAATCAAAACACAAAAAAAAAACACTTGGAAAATTAAGACTTCTCTAAACCAAAACACTTTTCTCATCTCCTGATTTATGATTTCTAAAACTAAACCTCTGCAACAATAAGGAGCTCGGAGCATGGTGGGCAGCACGGCCATCGTCATCAGCAAAACCTAAGTCTACTTCAGCAAAACTTTCCTAGAATTAAATAACCAAGCCATAGGATTTCGAGGTAGTTTTCCTAGTGCAACATAAATCCTCAACCTCTTCGTTAGGCACTTGCATTGCAAATTAAGCCCTAATCGGTCTTAGGATTCCGTGGTAGTCGTTTGGGTACGACATAAACCCTCACATCTTCAAGGCTATTTGTATGATTCTATCATATAAATATAAGCCCTAATTAATTAAAATTGGCAAGATCAAAACATTTAAATAAATATTTGGACTTTCCTAAACTCGAAGCCAAACAATAGGATAGTCGGGAAATTACCGAAGTTCGCTTCGAATCCGTGATTTCTCCTACTTTTCTTCCTTTGGATTCCCAAAACAAAATGTTCCAAATTTGATCCATTCCCTATTCAAATTCCAAAATTCAATCCCTTGAAAACTTAAACTTTGAAATCCTTGAGAGCAGAATTATTGATTATTATCAAGAGTTATCTTAGGTGATTCCTGTCACTTAAGATGTAATTAACTATAGGGGCTTGCCCTTATAGGGAATTTTGAAGAACCCAGGTAATATAAACCCTGTTTAATGTTTTCATATTAAGCAGGGGAATTTTGTCGGCTTATAAAATTGGTTCACGGACCAAACGGATGTCACAAATCTTCTAGTTTATTTAATCGAGCCCCACCGTCAAGCAGTGTGTCTATCCTTAGGGATAGATACACGGTTTGTGGTGTGGTGCTCGTTTATATAAACTATTTGGGATGTGAGATCGGTTTAGTCTCATATCTTAAAACCTTCAAATTTGAAATTATTTTCAAAATTAAATACTACTTTTCAAATTATTTATTTTAATTAAATTAAAAATTCGCCGACAGATTTCTGTTAGGCGACCCCTCTTCAAAATAAAACACAACCTAAAAATATGCCGACAGGGGGATGGCAGATTCTCTAAATTTGAACCTTGCCATACAAAAATTATTGTAATAGTAGTTAACTTTAATTTGAAGTATAGAAAGTAATTTCGTGATCTTAAAATCTCTAGCATCATTAAACTTTAGCATCTTAGTTTTTGCTTTTGGTGCTTTGCAAATTTGAATATTGGATTTTTGTACTATGTTTTAAGGTTTGCTTTCTCCCTATGGGGTCAATAACTAGGACTGTTAGAGCCCTATATTACTTGAAAGATACTTATAATTGTGTATAGATTAGATCCTATCTTATTAAACTGATTATATTTTGAGACTGAACTGAAATTATTCCTTAGTAGCAGCTGCCCACAGTCAAGTTTTTGGCATTGTTACCGAGGAGGCAATAGTAAATTTTGTAGTAATAGAAACCTTTAATTTTTATTTGTGTATGCATAGTCTTGGATATGAAGGTTTAGTATCTTACAAGTCATTATTAGAACGCAATTCGAAAAAAACAAAAATAATTTAAAATTTTGAGCAAAATGACAAATAATCTAGATAACCAAAGACATGAAAATGAACATCACCCTAGACCTTTAAGAGATTATGCTAACCCTACAACAGATGAAATTCGCTTAACTATTCAAAATCCTGATATAGTTGCTAATTCATTTGAGCTTAAACCTGTTATTATCCTGTTGACCTCATTTTTGATGAGGTCTTCTCTTCTCTCTTTAGTACTTAGGATCTAGCCTTAGGTTTTTCCTTTGACTATCTTAGAGGACTAGAGATGGAACCTACCCCTTTAGAAACTCAACCACTTCTTAACTCCTCGCAAACCCCACAAACTTGATTGTAAACCCCTAATCACCTAGAGGGTTGAGATCAAATGTGGAGGTTTAAAGGATGAGTTCCCTATAGGACTCTTTGGCCTTAGGATCACCACAGGTGGCCTGTGCTAGTGAGGGTTCACCTGCACACATTACACTTTCACACACAGTCCAAATCCTAAAACTATTCATGCCTAGCTTGACTTCCTGACTCATGTAGATAATTCATATGGATGGACCTTAACCCCTAGGCCCTTGGCTAAGAGGGTTAGGAACAACATAGTGAATGCCTCAAATGAGTCCTCTGATAGCTCCTATGGGCTTAATATGACTTCATGGCTCAACCAAAATGATTCTATTTCACTCACACTGGCTCAATTTTCATTTTTTTCAAAATTTCAATTTTTGACCCCCGGGGCCCCGGACCCAACAAACCTACTAAAAGCCCTTGAAACTACCCAAAACCACCAAAATTTCCAAATCACCCAAAACTTTTCCAAAATTAACTTTGAACATTTCCCCACCAATCAAATTGATCATTTGCAACCAAAAATATCAAAATTTCCAAAAAATACCCCCAATACTCTCCAAATTACCAAAATGCCCCTCTTGACCCAAAAATCCAAAAATTCTAAAAATTCCCAAAAAATTCCAAAAAAATCCCAAATATTCTCAATTTCATTTTGTTCAACTACACCATGGTCACATTTTGCCAATTTACCCCACTTTTACCAAAACTCCCAATTTAGCCCATTTTAAACCCAAATGAACCCAATGTCAAACCAAATCACCCCAATTGACCTCAATTTTGGTTCAATTAAAATCTAAACTTAAATTCAATATCCCCAATATCCATCTAGACCAAATCTAAGCCCAATTTGATTGACATTTGAATCCAATTTCATTTTTTAAGCTTAAAGCCCAATTTTGACCCATAACCCAAACTTAGCCCAAACCAACCCAATTCAACTCCAATTGACCCCAAATCTTTTCTAAACCTTCCCTAACATCTCTATAAACAAAAAAATAACATAATTTGCCTAAAACTTGAACCCAAACCTCACTTAATTTCAACTCAAACCCAAAATCCTCAATTTAGCCTGAACCCAAGCTTAACCATAACTTAGCCCAAATCCCAAAATTAAACCCCAACCAAAGTTGAAAACTCTTTGTAACATACCTATAAACATTTCTCAACATTAATTTTACATCAAAACCAACGTTAGTTCAATCTTAGCCCAAGTTAGCCCATTTTGATCTATTTTGACCCTATCACCAAGGGGACCCAAATTAGACTCAATTCAATTCCAAATCACCTCAAATTTATCTCAAATCACTCATGACATATCCTTAAACTAAACCCAACATTTATTTGGCATGGCCCTTTATAATTTTATTTGATTTAAAAGCCCATTTTGAAACATAAAAAACCCATTCCCCTAAAACCATTTTAAAAGCCCACCTTTACCAAATTTTAAAAGCCCAAACTTCATGCTAAAGCCCATATGACACCCCATTCATCATTTCACTAATTAAAATCATCCCTAAATTCTAAATCAACAATTAAACTTTTCTAAATTAAGCCATATGAATAACCATCCAAATTTCACACCAAAATACCAAAATTCCTAAAACCTATTTCCATGAAACCAAGCCAACTGTTCCCAAGCCATATAAGAGCCATGGAGCCATCCTTAAGCCCCATGTGAAGCCATGAAAGGTTTGACATGTGACCATACCACATTGGGCAAATGGAGGAAGCTCTTTCTAGGTTCCCTTAAAGTCATTAGCCTTAACCATGATTACCCTTAACCCAAAATTAATCCAAATATGTTTGGATGTGGACTTCACCACACATGTGAGCCTGACCCACCTGACCTCCTCAGCCCAAAATCAGGCCATGGGGAGGTGAACCAAGCCCAAATACATGGGCTGACCCAAACCAAGCCAAAATCACCTCTTCCCCTTTCTATTTCAATTCATCCTCTTTACACATGGCATTTGATAATTGAACTCTCAAACCTCAAGCACTGATCCTCCTGATCACAACAGTGACCTGACCCTGGCCGGCCGGCCACCATAGTCACCGGAAAACACCAGGCCGAGAGGTCTAAATCAACCAAAAACTGTAATTCCCCATGGCTGAGCTGCCCCACTCCAAATGGCCATTGTGGTTGTTCTTCTCCTCACCATAGCAGCTGATCTCAGCCCCTAACTCCCCCTGAGAGGCCATGGCCATGGCTATTTAAGCCAGCCAACCCCTCTCGGCCAAAAGGTTGGCTGAAATCGACCTTCACAAAATCCCTCCAAACTCCTCACAAAACTTCCCCTAGCCAAGAGCATTTGATCCCCACTGTCCTCCTGCCCTAATTCCCGCTGATTGAGCTCAATTTTGGAGTTCAATTCTCAGGCCAGAACAGGACACTTTCAGATCCTCCACTAAAATAAAATTAAACTCTCCCAAACCTGCACAAGACCAAGAGAAGGACTTCCCCAGTGAAAGCCCCCTCTCCAGGCCACCCATTTGTTCTAACCTCCAAAGGTTGAAATCGGGTGCGGTGGAAATCGGGTCTACACAATTCCTCGGGGCCGGAGACTTCATGCTGGAGCTTGCTTGGACTCGATCGAAGGTGACACGACTCTCGGATCGGAGCTTCACTTCTGCGAGCAAAGGTATGAGCTCTCTCTTCTTCCCGAGCTTCTAAACATTCTCTATTTTGATTGGGTTAATTTCATGCCACATAAACTGTATGGATATGTTAGTCTCTTCAAGACGAATCCATAGAGTATAAGAACATAAAAATCCATTGAGAAACGAGTGAGATCTTAGGGTTTTAGTGTGGACGGCCACGGGTGCACACCAGTCATAGACGATGACCGGGAGCCATTGGATCGTGCGTGTATCAAGCGGACGGATTAGATGGCGTCGGACCAGGAGATGGTACGTGAACCGCGGGCCCCGTGGCAGCTGACTCAGATGGTGGCGTCGAATGGGAGCGCGCCGCGTGGGCTTTCGGATATGCCGAGGATGACAGGGCGCCGCGCTGGATAAGTAGAAAATTAGGGAATTTTCTTATTTATTAAATACCCAGAACTTCAAAAATGCATAACTTTGTGTAGAAAAATCATAAAAATAAAATAAAAATACCCTCTTGCTCAGTGAACAGATGAAAATAATGTGGAAAAGAAATCAAGTAATTTCATTGAGCATTTTATTTTTAATTATTTATTTACTCTTTGCATTGTTTTAATTCTCCATTTGCATAGGCAATTCACCATGGCATGAGACCATGGGGCTTTTGAAGCCTCTGAACTTGGGAATATTCCTTGAATTTTCCAATGTCAAAGGCCATCCCTATGAGAAGTTATTGATTTTTCAATTGCATGTTACTGTTTTGAGTATTTTAATTCCAATAATTACCATGTTGTGAAATAAATTCTAGAAAAATTTGGTGATGTTTCTTATGACCAGAGGAACCTAGAAAAAATAGGTTTTGAGTTAATTCACATGAAACAACACTAATTGGCCTAAACACCTAAAATTGAACTTTAATTAATTATGGTTAACTACACATCAAATTAACTTGAAAATAATTCCCCACTGATCTTTAGGATCAGAGGAACATCACATAAAAATTTGAAGTCAATTGGATTTAATTAACCTCATCAAATGGGTTGATTAAGCCTTTTAAGCAAAATGGATAAAATTAAATTTTAAAAATTCATAACTCACAAAATACTTTTCAAAAATTCACAAAAATGGATTTGGAGCTTCTCTGATATCAGAGGAATTTAGAAAAATTAAAATTGTAATTTTCTAAAAAAGTTGATTATTATCATTATTTTAATATTTTAATAATAAACAAATAACAAAAATCATAAAAATATTAAAAATCACCAAAATGTAACATTTTGAATTCTAATCACTTAAGAAGAAACCAAATATTTTTTCCTAAGTCTCTAGGGTAAGATATTGAATTTTAAAGGCTTAAAACAATTTTTGAATTAAAAAATAATAATTTTCTTTAACATTTCCACTAAATTAATTATAATAAATCAAAAAAAATCAGAAAAATATAAAATTTTGTTCTCTGACTTCCCTGATATCAAGGAGATTTTTGAAAAATATGAAACCTATTTTTCAACTTCAATTTTATTTTTAAATTAATTAATACTCAAAAAATCAAAATAATTCTAATAAATAAATTATAATTCAAAAAATCACCAAAATCGGTCCAAATGGTTCTCTAGTCATTAGGAACATCCCATAATTTTTTTAGGGATAGAAACATTTCCTTGGTCATGTTATTGAATTTTCCTTGAAAACCCCTATTTTCCATTAAAAATAATTACATAAATAAATTAAACATAGAAAAATCACATTTTCTCCTCTAATGTCTTAATTGACATGTGAGTGAGGTTACATAAAAATTTTAATTTCATTTGAGCTTAGTTTAGTGAGTTATAGAATTATTAAGCTTGAAGGGCAAAAGGGTAATTAAAAATTTCAACCCTTTATTAAAATTTTAGGATTAATCAAAAAGGGGAGGGTAAAATATTTGATTTTAAACTAATTTTTGATGATTGAAACTTAAATGATTGAGGATAGAAACCTACTAACCATTTCTAATATAATTAAAATCAAACTTTAATTAATTAATTAATTGAAATTTTGGAAGAATAATAGAAATTGGAATTATTAAAGTAGGGATATTATTAAGAGGATATTTATTCTTTAATTTAAAAATCCATAAATAAATCACTTCAATAATACTTAATTCTTAATTAAAAAATTAAAATAATAATCCAAATTAATAATTAAAACTAAAATTAAACTAAAATTAAATTAAAATTAAATTTAAACTAAATTAAAAATTAAATTAAATTAAAATTAAATTTAAATTAAACTAAACTAAATTAAAGTAAATTAAAATTAAATTAAAACTAAAATTAAATTAAATTAAATTAAATTAAATTAAATTAAATTAAAATTAAAATTAAATTAAATTAAATTAAATTATATTAAAATTTAAATTAAGTCAAATTAAACCAAATTAAATTAAAATTAAAGTCAAATAAAATTAAATTAAAATTAAAATTAATTAAATTAAATTTAAATTGAATTAAATTAAATCAAAATCATTTAACAACAAACCTAAATGAAATCATTAAGAATTAAATCTAAAATAACTTGAACACTATTCTAAACTTAAACTAATTTCTATAATTAAGTCAAAATTGAAATTAAATCATTAAGTTTAAATCATTAAAATACCTAATAAATTTGCCCTTTTAAAGCTCTTATTATTATAACTCTTAAATGAAGTATCAAGTAAAGTGTTACTTCACTTATAGGATATTCAAATGTCCTAGTTCACTGAGCAAGGGAGCAAAACGTAAACCCCTGGATGATTAATTCACCTGTGCAACTAAATTTACTTTGACTCAAAACAATCCAAGAAATATTGAAAAGATGTTTAGGACCCGTCCTAAACACTTCCTCAATATGATGAGATGTTTTAGAAGAACAATTGAATTTAATTGTTCTTTGATGAAGAAAATCATCCTTAAACCAAACCAAGAACCTAGACGTCATAGGAGATGACTGGCAATAGGATTAGGAATTTGGTAGACAACCAAAAACCTTCCCTTAGCTTTACCTAGGTATCTGTTGAAATATTTAAATGCCTTAACATGTGTTTTAAGTGCAGCTTGGGATGACGGGAAGACCCTCCAAGTATGCTTTTATTTTATTGCAATTTACTTACATGTACTGTACTCTACTTTTCTTGCATGTTAAATAAAACTGTTGCATGAAAACCAAAACCTTTAGGATAGTCCCTAAACTGAAACCAAAACTAAATTAAAAGTCATTGCAAGATAAAATTCACCGCCACAACATTCAAAATATAAAACAACTCAAAATTTAATCACAAACAGAACACAAAACTACAATTACAACTAAATTAAAACGTCCTGTTGGATGATCGGGAATACCTCGGATGATGTAACCTATGTGTTGCTAACGAGATTTCCCACGGTCTAAATGAAAGTGTGGAACTCATTCAGTTGAGTTTAGCAAATTCATCTGGACTAAGTGAATCCGATAAAAATAATGATGCCGGAAGGATGGAACCGTGGGATCTTAACCGGTGTTGTTATAATCAACTTCAAGATTTGTTTTAATTAAAACATAAAAACACTTGGAAATTAAAATTTTCTCTAAACCAAAACACTTTTCTCATCCCCTGATTTATGATTTCTAAAACTAAACCTCTGCAACAACAAGGAGCTCGGAGCATAGTGGGCAGCACGGCCATCGTCATCAGCAAAACTCGAGTCTACTTCGACAAAACTTTCCTAGAATTAAATAACCAAGCCATAGGGCTTCGAGGTAGTTTGCCTAGTGCAACATAAATCCTCAACTCTTCGTTAGGCATTTGCATTGCAAATTAAGCCCTAACCGGTCTTAGGATTCCGAGGTAGTCATCTGATACGACATAAACCCTCACATCTTCGAGGCTATTTGTATGATCCTGTCATATAAATATAAGCCCTAATTAATTAAAATCGGCAAGATCAAAACTTTTAAATAAATATTAGGACTTTCCTAAACTCAAGCCAAACAATAGGATAGTCGGGAAATTACCGAAGTTCGCTTCGAATCTGTGATTTCTCCTACTTTTCTTCCTTTGGATTCCCAAAACAAAATGTTCTAAATTTGATCCATTCCCTATTGAAATTCCAAAATTCAATCCTTTGAAAACTTAAACTTTGAGATTCTTGAGAGCGAATTATTGATTATTATCGAGAGTTTTCTTAGGTGATTCCCGTCACTTAAGATGTAATTAACTATAGGGGCTTGCCCTTATAGGGAATTTTAAATAACCGAGTAATATAAACCCCTGTTTAATGCTTTCATATTAAGCGAGGGAATTTGTCGGCTTATAAAATTGGTTCGTAGACCAAACGGATGTCACAAATCTTCTAGTTTATTTAATCGAGCCCCACCATTAAGCGATGTGTCTATCCTTGGGGATAGATATACGGTTTGTGGTGCGGTGCTCGTTTATATAAACTATTTGGGATGTGAGATCGGTTTAATCTCATGTCTTAAAACCTTCAAATTTAAAATTATTTTCAAAATCAAATACTACTTTTCAAAATTATTTATTTAAATTAAATTAAAAATTCGCCGACAACTTCTGTTAGGCGACCCCCTTTTCAAAATAAAACATACAACCTAAAAATATGCCGACATTATCGGGGGTAGAACTTTTCCACTTCTTAAATTTACTTCAGTTATCTCTTCTGAATTTGGTGTTGAATCTGCCGGTGTATCCCCTTGAATTGGAACAACTGGCTCTTCTGAAGTTGCTTCGGTATCTGATGGTTCTAATTCTATCGTGATCGGAGCCCCTCGGAATTCACAAATGAACTCGTTGCTTGTTGAGCTTTCGTAGCCTCCTTTGTGAACATCTTCTTCGTCGTGGTCATCGAGGTCATGTATGATTTGAGAATCATCATTTGTATCGGAATCGAGATCCGGATTAAGTCGGTTGTCGCTAGTTACGTAATTGTTAGAAACAGTCAAAACGTAGCCAACGCTATAACCCTTATCATTATAAGATCCCGCCGGGGTGGACAAATAATCATACAGAGTCAGGAGTTCGAGGGATTTTTCCCTCGAATTGGAAACAACCATCCTAGGATAAGCAGCCCCTAGTCTACCCTTCGGAGCCTCGGTCTTCTTTTCTTCCACGATCTCCTCCTCCTTCTGGGGCGGTTCTTCAATCGCAAGTGATAGTGCCGGCTCGACAGGTTTCAAACTCTGAGTTGAAGCACGCACCGAAGCGGCCTGGATGTGATCCAAGATTTTCTTTGATGAATTCATCCAGAAGGTACTCCATCCATCATCAGTCGCGTAAGGGTCTATCAGAACAATAGGATCTGTTGAAATAACATTGACGGAACCTCCCTTCTGGGGTTCCTTCTTGTATTCCTTTGGGATCATTATGTTCCCTTTTCGGAGATTGTCATCAAGCCAACCCTTGAAAGTGATGCAATCTTCTATCTTATGTCTAAGCATCTGGTGGTAAGGGAAATAGTTCGGATGATCTTTCTTATGGACTTCCTCCGGCTTCTTGGGCTCTGGCAGAAGCCTAGGACCGGATGGTCTGTTGGCTATATGCTGGAAGGTGGTATCCTCACTAATCTGTAGATCTGATACAACAACAGGCGGACTGGCTTTTATCTTCTTCTTTGGTTTCTCTGTGGCAGGAATAGGTTCTATTCGCGGTCCTAGGCGGGATTTAGCTGGCACCCGTCCTATCCTTCTTAAGATTTCTGACACAGGGCATCTTTCTTTCTTTGCCAATCTTTCTATTACAGCTTAAAGCCGGGCCAATGGCGTCGTCTTATCCCTTTTCCTCTTGTAATTGTTGTAGTATGCAGGTCGGGGTAATGCGATGGCGATCCTACAAACATCCTCTTCATCTGATGCGGTAGAGAGGGGGTGAAACTTGCTCCCTTCTAATAGAGGTATATACTCAGGCAGTTCTTCTCTTTCTTCAGGAATTTCTTCTAGAAAAGCAACTTCAGTAGCTCTAGCTTTCTTGGCGATCTTACTGCTTCTATTTCTCCTTTGAGTCCGAGTTAGGGGTACAACTCTTGAACTGGACCCAATCTCAAAAATAGATGGTATTGTAGCAATGTCTGCACCCTCCACGGTGACAGGCTCATCACAGACTTGGATTTCCTTCCCCTTCTGTTTGGCAGAAGTCGGGGTAGGTGCTAAGATCACTAGACCAGTGGGGGTAGAGACAACAGTCCTCCTATGAATAGTGGTACTCTTATTAGCTGGAACCCTTTGCAGGGGAGGGAATTCTTGAGCCTACTTCAAATTGAACTCAATCACGGGCTCTTCAGTTTCTGACACTTTATCCATTAGTGTGAAGAGAATGACGTCAGCGAACTTAACATTTGTGTTGCCAAATCCTTGTCCGAAACGGATGATCCCATTGTCGGGCAGTTCATCCTTGTAAACGGCGAAGTTCATTCCATTTGTGATAGAGAAAATTAGCTTTGGGGCAGTCATTTCTGCAGGGCAAATTCCAAATTTCAGTCCTGAATCATGCTTCTTTTCGTTGTAAAGTTTAGGACGAAAAAGAAAGAGTTCGAACACATTTTCGTTTATCTTAGTGTATTTTTGTGATTTTAAAAGGATTTATTCATGAAAAGAGTCGTTTATTAGAGGATTTGTTTATTAGGAATGGAATGTTTAAAGGTATAGAAAAGGTAAAGGGTTTGATTTAGAATCAGAAAGGAAGAGAAAGTCTTATGCAAGGCTTCTCGCTCGAATGATCGCTCCTAAACTAACGCCTATTGGGGGTCCACCCCACCTCAGAAAAGAGGCAAAAGGATCTCGGAACCTCTCCGTTTAGGGGTGTCTAAACAGTGGCTCGTAAATCCGAGAGGAGTTGGCTATACTCGTTCAAGATAGAAATGAACGGGGTATTCCAACGGAAGAATAGTAGTTTTGGTCTATTAGGGGCATGAACTCACTACCGGTTTATGAAAGAAAAACCATCTGATTAAAATGGAGAGAGGAACTAGTCTCCAGCGGAGTCGCTAGAAGTTGTCGGCATATTTTTAGGTTGTGTGTTGTATTTTGAAATGGGGTCGCCTAACAGAAATTGTCGGTGAATTTTAGATTTTAAATTGAATTTAAATATATATAATTTTAGAAAGTAGTATTTGATTTTGAAAATAATTTTAAATTTGAAAATTTTAAGATATGAAATCAAATCGATCTCACATCCCAAATAATTTATATAAACGAGCACTGCATCATAAACCGTGTATCTATCCCGAAGAATAAACACACTGCTTGATGATGAGGCTCGATTAAATAAACTAGAAGATTTGTGACATCCGTTTGGTCTGCGAACCAACTTTATAAGCCGACAAATTCCCCTATTTAATATAAAGAAATTAAACAAGGTTTATATTACCTGGGTTCTTAAAGTTCCCTATAAGGGCAAGCCCCTATAGTTAATTACATCCTAAATGTCCGAAGGCACTTAAGAAAACTCTCGATAATGATCAGTGGTTTGTTCTTAAGAATTTCAAAGTTTAAGATTTTCAAAGGATTTGAGTTTTGGAAATTTCAATAGGGAATGGATCAAATTTGGAACAGTTTATTTTAAGAGTCCAAAGAAAGAGAAGTAGGAGAAGCTGAGGATCCAAGAAGAATCTTGACAACTTCTCAAAATATCCTATTGTTTGGTTTCAATTTGGGAGTTTGTTTAATGTTTCAATCCTGCCAATTTTATTTAATTAGGACTTATATTCGTATGACATAATCATACAAATAGCCTCGAAGATGTGAGGATTTATGTTGGACCAAACGACTACCTCGGAGTCCAAAGACCGGTTAGGGCTTAATTTACATAACATGATTATGCAAATGCCTAACAAAAGGGTTGAGGATTTATGTTGCACAAGGAAAACTACCTCGAAATCCTACGGTTTGGTTGTTTAATTCTAAGGAAAGTTTTGCTGAAGAAGATATGAGTTTTGCTGATGATGATGGCCGAGCTGCCCACCATGCTCCGTGCTCCTTGTTATTGCAGGGGTTTGGTTTTAGAAAGTGACAACCTGGAGATGAGAGAAGTATTTTGGTTTAGAGAAAATCTTAAAATCCAAGTATTTTTAGTGTTTTAGTTAAAACAAATCTTAAAGTTATTTAAACAGAACCGATTAAGATACCACGGTTCCGTCATCCCGGCACCGTTATTTTCATTGAATTCACTTAGTCCAGATGAATTAGCTAAACTCAACTGAATGAGTTCCACACTTTCATTTAGACTCGTGGGAAATCCCGTTAGCAACACGTGGGTTACATCATCCGAGGTATTCCCGATCATTCAACGAGACGTTTTAATTTAGTTACAATTGTAGTTTTGTTGTTCGTTTGTGATTAAATTTTGAGTTGTTTTATATTTTGAATGTTGTGGCGGTGAATTTTATCTTGCAATGACTTTTAATTTAGTTTTGGTTTCAGTTTAGGGACTATCCTAAAGGTTTTGGTTTTCATGCAACAGTTTTATTTAACATGCAAGAAAAGTAAGTGCAATGCGATTAAAGAAATTGCAATAATGTAAATTGCAAGAAAGTAAATTGCAATAAAATAAAAGCGTACCTGGAGGGTCTTCCCGTCATCCCAAGCTGCACTTAAAACACAATTAGAATATTTAAGCAAATTCCTAGGTAAAGCTAAGGTAAGAGTTATGGTTTTCTACCAAATTCCTAATCCTATAGCTAGTCATTTCCTATGACGTCTAGATTCTTTGTGTTTTGGTTTGAAGACGATTTTCTTCATCAAAGAACAATTAAATTTAATTGTTCTTATAAATATCCTATCATATTGAGAAAGTGTTTAAGAAGGATCTTAAACATCCTTTCAATATTTCTAGGATTGCTTTATGTCCAAATGAATTCAATTACACAAATGAATTAATCGTCCAAGAATTTCAAGTTTTTGTTGTTATCTTGCTCAGTGAACTAGGATGTTTGAATGTCCTATAAGTGAAGTAACATTTCATTTAATATTCTGTTTAGGAGTTATGATAACTAAAGCTTTCGAGGGTAAATTGGTGATTTAGTTTGAATTCAATTAATGGGTTTAAATTTGGAATAGTGTTCAAGTTATTTTAGATTTATTTTGAATTCTTTATGTCTTTGGTGATGTTATTTAATTCAATTTAATTTAATTTAATTTAATTTAATTGAGTTTTAATTTAATTTAATTCAATTTAATTCAATTTAGTTTGATTTGATGTTACATTAAATTAATTTAATTTGATTTAATTTTAATTTAATTTGATTTGATTTAATTTAATTTAATTTTATTTTATTTATTTATTTATTTTAATTTAATTTAATTTAATTTAATTTAATTTAATTTAATTTAATTTAATTAATTTAATTTAATTTAAATTGAATTTAATTTAATTTAATTTAATCTTTAATTTAATTCAACTTTTAATTTTAATTTAATTTAATTTAATTTAATTTAATTTAATTTAATTTATTTAATTTTTAATTTAATTTTATTTTTAATTTTAATTGAAATTTTTAAAAGAGTTTAAAAATTTAATTTTAGTTTAATGATTAAGTCTTTTAATGTTTTGAATTTGAGTTATCATTTTAATTAAGAATTGAATATTAATGAGATAATTAATTTAGGGATTTTTAAATTAAAGAATAAATCTCTTCCTAATAATATCCCTATTTTAATAATTCCAATTTTATTATTCTTCCAAATTTAATCAATTATTTAATTAAGGTTTAATTATTTTAAATTGCTTAATGGGTTTCTACCCTTTAATTACTTAAATTTCAATCATCCAAATCAGATTAGGATCAAATATTTTACTTGTTAATTTTTTATTAAACCTAAAGTTTTAATTAAGGGATAAAATTTTAATTATCATTTTGCCCTTTAAGCTTAATAATTTCATAACTCACTAAATTGAACTCAAATGAACTTGAAATTTTTATGTGACTTCACTCATATGTCAATAAAGACATGAGAGGAGAAAATGTGATTTTTCTGTATTTAATTTATTTATATAATTATTTTGGTAGAAAATAGAGATTTCCAAGGAAAATTTAATAACATGACCAAGGGAAAGTTTCTGTCCTTAAGAAAATTAGGGGACATTCCTAATGACCAGAGGACCACTTGGACCAATTTTGGTGATTTTTTGAATTATATTATTTTTATTATAATTATTTTAATTTTTGGAGCATTAATTAATTTAAAAATAAAATAAATGTTGAAAAATGAATTTTATATTTTTCAAAAATCTCTCTGATATCAAGGAAATCAGAGAATCAAAATTTGCAATTTTCTGATTTTTCTGTGATTTATTATAATTATTTTAGTGAAAATGCTAGAAAATACATTTTTTTAATTTTAAAATTACCCTAGAGCTTTAAAATTTAATATCTCACTAAATAGACCTAAGAAAAATATGGGGTTTGTTCCTAAGTGATTAAAATTCAAAATGTGACATTTTGGTGAATTTTATTATTTTTGTGATTTTTATTATTTTTAATTATTAAAATATTAAAATAATATTAAAAATCAACTTTTTTAGAAAATTGAAATTTTAATTTTCTTAAATTTCCCTAAAATCAGAGAGTCTCAAAAACCAATTTAGTGAATTTTTGAAAGATATTTTGAAAGTTATGAATTTTTAAAGTTTAAAGTGACTAAGTGTCTTAATCAACCCATTTAGTAGGGCTAACCAAGTCCAATTGACCTCAAACTTTTATGGTGGATTCCTCTGATCCTAAAGGTCAGTGGAGAATTGATTTCAAGTCAATTTGATGTATGGTTAGCTCTAATTAATTAGAGACCTATTTTGAGTGTTTAAGCCAATTAGAGTTATTTTAAATGAACTAACTCAAAACCTATTTTTCCTAGGGTCCTCTGGTCATAAGGAACATCATCAAATTTTCCTAGAATTTATTTCACAACATGCTATTTATTGGAATTAAAATACTCAAAATAGTAACATGAACTTGAAAAATCAATAACTTTTCGTATGGATGACCTCTGACTTTGGAAAATTCAGGGAATGTTCCCAAATTCAGAGGCTTCAAAAGCCCTATGGTCTCATGCCATGGTGAATTGTATACATGCATGGAGAATTAAAAATATGCAGAGAGTAAATAAATTATTAAAAATAAAATACTTGATGAAATTAAGTAATTTCTTTTCCACATTATTCTCCTCCGTTCACTTCGAGCAAGAGGGTATTTTTATTTTATTTTTATGATTTTCCTACACAAAGTTATGAATTTTTGAAGTTTAGGGAATTAAATAAATAGAAAATACCCCTAATTTTCTATTTATCCACGCGGCGCCGCGTCAACCTCGGCAGCTCCGAAACGCCGCGTGGCGCGCTTCCATTCGACGCCGCCATCTGACTCAGCGCTCCGGGGGCCCGCTGTGTCGTTCCGTCTCCTGATCCGGCGCGATCCTGGCCGTCCGTCCGCACGTGTATTAAATGAACGGCATCCGTTCATCGTCCCCAAGTGTCCTCACACGAGAGCCGTCCACACTAAATCCACTAAGATCTCACTCGATACTCAATGGATTTTCGTGTTCTTATACTCTATGGATTCGTATTGAAGAGACGAATAGATCTATACGGTGATCATGCATTGAAATTAAAGCATTTGAAATGGAGAATCTCCAGAAGCTCGAGATGAAGAATTAGCTCATACCTTTGCTCAGAGAAGTGTGGCTTCGATCTGAGGGTTGTTGCACCTTCGATTGGATCCCGGCAAGCTCCGGATGAAGTCTCTCGGTCCAGTGAATTGTCTAGGGGTGATTTCGACCAAGCCCGATCACAAAGCTTGGAGGCCGGAGCAAGCTGGGTGGCACTGGAGATGGGGCTTTTGCTGGTGGACACCTTCCCTTGGTCCGGTGAAGGTGTAGAACCAATCAATTTGGGGATTGGCTCACCGTGGAGAAGTGTCCTGGTTTTGGGCCTAGATTTCAACTCTGAAATTGAGCTCACAGAGAAGAAATGGTAGGGGGATTTAAGTGGGGATCAAGTGCTCTGTGTATGGGGAGGAGTCTGGAACAATTTTGGCAGAGTTTCCTTAAGGTTTGTTTCAGCACCTCTCATGGCCGAGAGGGGTGGTGTTTAAATAGGAGAGGGTGGAGGGCCTCCCGGGGAGAGTTAGGGCTTGGGATCAATTGCTCTTGGCAAGAGAAGAACAGCTCCAATGGCCACTGGGGATGGGGCGGCTCGACAGGTGAGAATTCCAAGTTGGGCTCACATGTGAGCTCTCGGCCATGGTGTTTTCCGGCGACCCGGGCGGGTGGCCGGCAAGCATGGGTCACCCTCGGGTCCAGGTGGGTCGGGACCGGAGGTTTGTGCGGTTAATTGGCCATGGACATGTGTAAAGGGTTTGAATCGAAATGGAATGGGAAAGGGCTAGTTTTGGGTCTAAATGGGTCAACCCTTGGTTTTGGGTTAGGTTCACCCTCTAAGGTCAATTTGGGCTGAAGGGAAAGTCACTTGGATCAGCTTGATTAGTGGGGTCGAGTCACAATCCAAGTACGATTAAGTCTAAGCATGGTTTAGTGGAGTCATGGAAGTGGTTAATCACTCTTAAGAGAATATGGAAAGGGCCTCCTCCTCTTGCCATCTTGGGTATGGTGAGGTGGAAAGTAGATTCCATGGCTCTCATGGCTCCCATGTGGCTCATGCATGGCTTCATGGCTCACCTTTGGCTTGGGAAAAGTTAAGTCGATTTCATGGAAATGGATTTAAGAAAAATTTTGGTATTTTGATGGGAATTTGTATGGGGCTTAATTTGGAATGGCTTCATGATGAATTTTCAAACTTAGGGATTGATTTTAATTAAGGGCATGATGAGAAGAATTGTCATATGGGCTTTAGTATAAAATTTGGGCTTTTAGGAAGGTTTCATGTAAGTGGGCTTTTGGTTTAAAAAATAGATTTATGGATGGGAATTTTGTAGAAGTTTGGGCCAAATAATTGTTGGGTTTAACTCATAGATGTGTCATGAGTGACTTGAAGCAAATTGGGGGTGATTTGGGTTTGAATTGGGTTGAATTTGGGCTCCTTTGGTGAATGGGCCAATATAGGTCCAAGTGGGCCAAGTTGGGCCAATGTTGGGCTAGGGTTGAAATTGATGTAAAATTAATGTTTAGAAATGTTTATGGGAGTGTTTCAAAGAGGTTTTGACTTTGGTTGGGCTTTGATTTTGGGGTTTGGGCTCATTTGGGTTAAGTTTGGGTTTAGGTCAAAATTGGGCTTTTTGGTTTTGGGTTGAATTTAAGTGGGGTTTGGGTCTAAATTTTGGGTAAATCATGTTAGGGTTTTGTTTGTAGGGATGTTAAGGAAGGTTTAGAAAAGATTTGGGGTTAATTGGAGTTGAATTGGGTGAGTTTGGGTTAGGTTTGGGTCATGGGTCCAAATTGGGCTTTAAGGCCAAAAGTGAAATTGGATCCAAATGTCATTCAAATTGAACTTGGATTTGGTCTAGATTGGTGTTGGGAATGTTGAATTGAAGTTTAGAATTGAATTGGACCAGAATTTGGGTCAATTGGGTAGGTTTGGTTTGACATTGGGTTCACTTAGGGTTAAAATGGGTCAAATTGGGGGTTTTGACAAAAGTAGGGTAAATTGACAAAATTGGATCATGGTGTAGTTGAACAAAATGTAATTGGGAATATTTGGGATTTTCTGGAATTTTCTGGGAATTTTCGGAATTTTTGGATTTTTGGGTCAAGAGGGGTATTTTGGGTATTTGGAGGGTATTGGGAGGTATTTTTGGAATTTTTGGTATTTTTGGGTATGGATGATCAATTTGATTGATGTGGAAATGTCTGAGATTGATTTTGGGGAATTTTGGGTGATTTGGAAATTTTGAAAAATTTGGGTAATTTCAAGGGCTTTGGGTAGGCTAAGCGGGTGTAGGGTCACGGGGGTCAAAAATTGAAAATTTGGAAAATTGAAGATTGGGTGAATGTAAGTGGAATAAAATCATTTTGGTTGAGCCATGAAGCCACATCAAGCCCACATGAGCCATGAAGGGACTCATTTGAGGCATTCACTATGTTGTCCTAACCCTCTTGGCCAAGGGCTTAGGGGTTAAGGACCATCCATGTGAATCACCTACATGAGTCAGGAGGTCAAGTTAGGTATGGGTGTGGTTTTAGGAGGTGTGTGAAAGTGTAGTGTATAAGTATAGTTTATAAGTGTAAGTTAGCCCTTCACTGGACCAGGGCCACCTGAGGCGATCCTAAGGCCGAAGAGTCCTATAGGAACTCATCCTTTAAACTTCCACATTTGATTTCAACCCTCTAGGTGATTAGGGGTCTACAGTCAAGTTTGTGGAGTTTGCAGGGAGTTAAGAAGTGGTTTGAAATTCTAGATGGTTGATCCCAATTCTAGTCCTCTAAGATAGTAAAAGGAAAAGCCTAAGGCTAGATCCTAAGTATTAAAAAGAAGAAGAGAAGACCTCATTAAAAATGAGGTCAACAAATGGACCCCCAATAGGTGTGGTGAGCTGACGGAGCACACCGCGCGTATTGGTGTTGACCAAAGCGATCAGCAAAACCAACACAGATGTCCAAGTGACAAATTAGGACGAAGTAGAAGAGTTTCCGCTGGGGAGTGTGAAGCATACCTCTGAGACTGGAGATCCCTGAACTCTCGCTGGGGAAAGGAAAAGGAGGTGAACCCCAAATCACATGATGCGGGGAATTTCAATTTAGATTTTATTTTGTTTCAATTTAAGTTTTGATGTGTGAGTTTAGATTTCAATTTGGAGTTTCAATTTAGATTGAAGTTTGTCAAAATTAATTTGAAGGGATTTGATTTGAAATGAAAATTGGAATTTCATGGTTTTAGATGTAACATCTTCAACCTCAAAAGAAAATTGAATCGATTGGATTGAATCATTACAATGAGGAGAAATTTCAGAGCAATGCGGTATCGGATGTAAAATCCTTAACCTCAAGTGTTTAATTTTGGTGTATTTCATTGCAATAGGGAAAGAATCCTAAAGCAATGCAGTCTCGGATGTAAAAATCCTTGACCCAAAGAATTTGATTTTGATGTATTTCATTGCGATAGGGAAAGAATCCTAAAGCAATGCAGTCTCGGATGTAAAATCCTCAACCCCAAAAGTTTGAATTTGATGTATTTCATTGCAATAGGGAAAGAATCATAAAGCAATGCAGTTTCGGATGTAAAATCCTCAACTCCAAAAGTTTGAATTTGATGTATTTCATTGCAATAGGGAAAGAATCCTAAAGCAATGCAGTTTCGGATGTAAAATCCTCAACTCCAAAAGTTTGAATTTGATGTATTTCATTGCAATAGGGAAAGAATCCTAAAGCAATGCAGTTTCGGATGTAAAATCCTCAACTCTAAGAATTTGATTTTGATGTATTTCATTGCGATAGGGAAAGAATCCTAAAGCAATGCAGTTTCGGATGTAAAATCCTCAACCACAGGAATTTGATTTTGATGTATTTCATTGCGATAGGGAAAGAATCCTAAAGCAATGCAGTTTCGGATGTAAAATCCTCAACTCCAAAAGTTTGAATTTGATGTATTTCATTGCGATAGGGAAATGATCCTAAAGCAATGCAGTCTCGGATGTAAAATCCTTAACTCCAAAAGTTTGAATTTGATGTATTTCATTGCGATAGGGAAAAGATCCTAAAGCAATGCAGTCTCGGATGTAAAATCCTCAACTCCAAAAAGTTTGAATTTGATGTATTTCATTACGATAGGGAAAAGATCCTAAAGCAATACAGTCTCGGATGTAAAATCCTCAACTACAAGAATTTGAATTGGATGTATTTCATTGCGATAGGGAAATGATCCTAAAGCAATGCAGTCTCGGATGTAAAATCCTCAACTCCAAAAGTTTGAATTTGATGTATTTCATTGCAATAGGGAAAAGATCCTAAAGCAATGCAGTCTCGGATGTAAAATCCTCAACTCCAAAAAGTTTGAATTTAATGTATTTCATTGCGATAGGGAAAAGATCCTAAAGCAATGCAGTCTCGGATGTAAAATCCTCAACTCCAAGAATTTGAATTTGATGTCGATTGCAATTTGATTTGAAATTTAGAAAGCTTGAATTCGAAATTTGATTTAGATTTGATTTGAAATTTGGAAGATCAAATTTGAAATTTGATCGAGATCAGATTTGAAATTTGATTGAGAATTTGATTTGAGATTTGAGTTGATTGAATTTGAAATTTGGAAGGATGAGTTTGAACTCGATCGAAATTTGATTTGAGATTTAGAAAGATTGGATTTGAAATTTGATTGAGAATTTGATTTGAGATTTGAGTTGATTGAATTTGAAATTTGGAAGGATGAGTTTGAACTCGATCGAAATTTGATTTGAGATTTAGAAAGATTGGATTTGAAATTTGATTGAGAATTTGATTTGAGATTTATGTTCATTTTGTTTGTCTTTTAATGATTCAAATTTATTTTATCGTTTATTTAATGTTCATGTGAATTTGGTGTTCGTCATTTTTAGATTTTTTTTTTAAGGAAAATTTTCTTTTATTCTCTTTTTTTTTATTTCTTTTCGATTTCTTTGTTCGAAGTTCATTTAACTTTAATGGCGTTTCCTAGTCAATTTGCACAAAAGAGGTGAAGGCCAAAAATGTGACATGGTCACTTTCATTCCAATCATGTTGAAGATACATCGTACAACTTGATGCGGCATATATTTCATACAATCCATGTAGACTCAAAACGGACTATGTATGATCTTCGTCGATCCATCAAAAGAAGCATCTGTCAAAAATTCATGTCTGAATAGTGGGGTACATGGTTAATAACATCACCTTCCAAGCCATCCTTGGCAAGGATGCCGGCTGGATGTACGTTGGAGGTGTGATATCTCCCATGTAACTTCAAAGCTCGTAAGGCCGGAGGCTCTCTAACTCCGGGTCCGGCTGGAAATGGTAAGGTGTCTTCCTGTCGTCCATCCTTCGAAAGTAGCCGAGATCCGCTTCACCGGTACTCCCGGTATGCAATGCTTAGCGATATCCGCTCCGTTGCCCTTCGGTATCATGACGGAACCTACCGGTAATGGTATCTTCACCGGCCCTCGGAACTCACTCGGGCTCGCTATCCGGAGGTCGGATCCGAACATGATGTTACACTCGTTCGGGAAAGAGGCGTGCGAAAGGTCCGACGAAGTCGTGGTGATCTATGTGTGGTGGTATGCGGTCACCCCGCTTGTAGATGTTGATAATGCAGCTATTGGGTATGCAATGCGCGGCGGTACCCTCCATGTTATCAATCTCTTTACCATTCTCTTGATGACTAATGGCATCGGATCCACTTGCCCATGACGGAGTATTCCCGGTAGGTTTCCCTTCCTATCCTCCGCAAAGTTGTAACAGCATCCACATTGTATTGTGTTTCTTCCCTTCCCTGGCATCCATCTCCGGGGTTCTGAGTATGTGTTTTCCCTTAGGCGGCCTGCTCGGCCCATTCTTTTCAAATCCGGATACAATCCACGATTTGCTGTTGTTCATACTCTGAGAATACGTCTGTATGTAGCTCTAGGCCCTCTAGTATATTGATCCTTCTGCCTCTGATTCTCTCGAAGTATTCAAAGGTTTTCTTTTCAACATTCTGCATTCTTTCCGGCTCGTACTCCGGAATAACTGCGAGATGGCGAGGCCCAGTGACATATTGTGGGATATATGGTTCAATCCCTTCACGTTCTCCTACATACCTCGGCTCCTCGGGGATGATGCTTGTCGGGACATCCCCGGGGTTGCTTCGCAACAAGGTCATGCGTTGCGGTGGTTCTATCCGGTGGCGTGGTAGCCTTCTTTCTTCGATCTTCGTGAGATTTCCCTGGTTCTTTCTATTATCCTAAGAGCTGGCCTCCTTTCTTCAGGTTCCTGGTGAACCGGTGTCCTTGAAGCGTATGTACTGGCATTAGCAACTGTCTCGTCGCGATGGTCCGCAGCTAGTTTTTTTAACATCTTACGGATACGGCGATTCTTATTTCTTCGTTGCGTTGTTGTGAGAGTAGCTCTTCGAACTTCTTGAATGTCTGTGGGCGCGGCGCTGACAAGCCTGCCCTCTGCTGTAGCGACTACAGACTTCATTTTCTTGTCTTCTTCAATGTTTGTCTTTCTTTTCTTGCTGCTGGATTGGTGGCTTGGGCCACCCACTTTCATCACTGTCTGCCCCGGCGGTTCTTCTCGGTCAGCGGGACCCGGTCACTTTCCTCGATCTTGTAGGCTCTGCTGGTGCAAAATCCGAGTAAATCTCGATTATCGCTCCATCTTTCACCCTCTTTTCATCGAGTGCAAGGCTTACGCCATTCTTAAAGTTCAGGACCAACCACCCGTTCGACATTTCCCTGCGAAGAGACAAGGAAAAGGATCAGGGGCTGTACTAAGAACAAGAACATTAAGAAAATGTTTATTAAAGACATTTTTTTATATATATTTTTTTTATTTTCAAATTTAACAGGAATGAAGTAGGATAAGATCAGGGAAGAGATTTTGATTTGGAAAAGAAAACAAGGAAAACTTTATTATCATGATTTTATTTATCTTAGCACATTTTATTATTTTTTGGGTTCGGACTCAATCATAAGTAATTACTTTGCCCGTGTTTCTTAGGGTCTGAAGAATTCATTCTTTCGAAACATCGAGTAGCGTAATACTTTTTCAAGTATCGTCCGTTGATCGGAAGCATATGTCGTTCTCCCCGGCAATTCACTAGCCGGTAGGAACCTCCTGAGTATACTGCTTCAACCACAAACGGTCCTTCCCAAGTGGGTTCAAATTTTTCGCCTATCTTGCGGTGTGCAAGGATAGGTCTCTTGAGAACGAGGACTAAATCACCAACTTTGAAGGTTCTTAGGCGGACCAGTTTGTCATGGGCTTGAACCATCTTAGCTTAGTATAGTTCTAAATTCTGTTGCGCTGCAAGTCTTTTCCCTTCTAGGCTTTCTAATTCTTCTAATCGTAATTTGGCATTCTCTTCTGTCGTGATCTTGTTTGCAACTGCAATTCTGAGTGAAGGAAGCTGAACTTCTAAAGGTAACACTGCCTCGGACCCATACACCAGAGCGTAAGGTGTAGCTTGAGTAAGAGTTCGAAGGTTGTCCGGTAGAGCCCATAAGGCTTCTAACAACTTCTCGTGCCAATTTCTCTTATTATCGTCCAAAGTTTTCTTTAAGATTTGAACGAGGGTTTTATTAAAAGCCTCGACCGGGCCTTTTGCTCTTGGGTAGTAAATTGTTGAATATCGCCGGTCGATTCCGTGTCTCCCGACAAAATTGTTGATTTGCGTGCTTCGAATGCCGACCCATTATCCGAGATAATCTCGCGCGGCACTTCTAAACAAGTAGACAACTTGGTTCTTGAAAAGCCGTAGCACGTGGTGTGCTTTCACTTCTCTAAGTGGAGCTGCCTCGCCCACTTGGAAAAGTAATCCGTAGCCGCAAGAATGAAGCGATGTCCTTTCGAAGATGGTGGTTCTATCGGACCCACTATATCCGTGCCCCAACATTCAAATGGCCATGACGCAATTGTCGGGTGCGGCACATTTGGAGGTTGGTGTAGAACCTCTCCGTGCACTTGGCATTGGTGACGGCTCTTGGCGATTTTCATGCGGTCGGTCATCATCGAGGGCCAGTAGTACCCTAGTCTTTTAATTTTCATTTTCATCTTCGGACCCGACTGGTGAGCGCCATAGAGTCCTGAATGCACCTCCTTAACAATTTCACGGGCCTCGGACCCGCTTAGGCACCTTAGTCATATTTGATCAAAAGACCTTCTGTACAATGTGTTGTTTATTAATGCGTAAGACAGAGTTTTTTTCTTGATCTGATGGCCTAGCGACCTATCGTCCGGTAGCTTTCCTGTTTGCGGGTGATGTCATCAATGGATGTCGCCAATCTTCCGTGTTTTCGTCACTCGTCTGCAACTGATTCTTTTTCTTTTTCTGATTTGTGTATTGTGTCTATGTCGAGCTGTGATAGGACCTGACGTCCGTGAACTGACACTTCCACTAATTCATCTTGCAAACAGGCAAATTCTTTTGCGAGACGGGCTAAAGCATCTGCTAAAGCATTTTCTTTTCTGGGAATTTTGTAGATCGTCACATTTGGAATTTGTTCCAACAATCGTATGGCATACCTGGAAGTATTGCTCGAGTCTTGGCTTTAAAATTATGTACTCGTCCGACGATCCGTTGAATGATTAACTGCGAATCCCCGTAGATGTTGATGTCCGTTATCCCCATTTGAATAGTTAATTCCAATCCCGTTATGAGGGCTTCGTATTACGCTTCATTGTTTGTACACGGTTCGTCAAGTGGTAGGAGTATCTTAACATCCCCCGCTCCGGTGTTATAAAGATTAGCCCGATTCCTGCCTTACCGGGCACTATCACTTGTGATTCTTCGTCTTTGTGTGCTGAAGATGCTCCGTCGAAATATAATTCCCAACGTCAATCATCAGGGTCTTCTAGGCTCATTATTTGTTCATCTAGCAAATCGTCATTGAGGGGAGATTCTGCCGGCAAAGGGTGTGCTGCGAGAAAGTCTGCTAAGACTTGTCCCTTTACGGCACGAAGAGGCACTAAAGTTATATCGAATTACAATAATATCATTGACCATCCGGCAAGTCCGTCAGGAAAGTGTCGGACGAGTCATCAAGTATTGCAATGGATTAAATTTCGAGATCGAGTTGACCTTATGAGAAAGCATGTAGTGCCTGAGCTTTTGAGCGGCGTAGATCAGGGCCAAACAATGCTTTTCAATTGCGGGATACCTTACTTCCGTCGGAAGTAAACGACGGCTTAAGTAGTAAAGAGCATTTTCTTTACCCTCATCATTGACCTAGGCTAACAGGGCTCCGAGAGAGTCGTCTAAAGCCGCGGTGTAAAGTATCAGCGGTCTACCTGAGTCTGGGGCTGCTAAGACAGGAGGTGTCATTAAATATTTTTTAATGTCCTCGAAGGCCTTCTGGCATTTCTCTTCCCAAATAAATTTGGCGTCCTTTTTAACTAGTGCCGAGAAAGGTCGACACCTACTCGACAAGTTTGAGATAAAGCGTCGAAGATATGCCGACTTCCCTTGAAAGGATCGTAGTTGTTTTAAGGTTTTGGGAGGCGGCATTTCTAAGATAGCTTTAATCTTTTCCGGGTCGATTTCAATTCCACGATGTCGGACAACGAATCCTAAGAATTTCCGGAGGTGACGCCGAAGGCGCATTTTAAGGGATTCATCTTAAGGTTAAATTGTCTTAATCGTTCGAAAACAATTCTCAAATCATACGAGTGGTTTTCCTTTACTTTGCTTTTGATGACCACATCATCCACGTAGCATTAGACTTGATTGTGGATGAGATCATCAAAAATTCTTGTCATCGCTCTCCGGTAGGTTGCTCTCGCGTTCTTCGATCCGAATGGCATTACTGTGTAGCAAAATACTCCGATCGGCGTTCTGAATGCCGTAAGCTTTTCATCTTCCGGAGCCATTTTTATCTGGTTGTATCCTGAAGATCCATCCATGAATGAGAATATTTCATGCGTTGAAGCAATGTCGATCATTAGTTCTGGGATCGGTAGAGGGAATTCATCTTTTGGACATGCCTTATTTAAATCTCTAAAGTCCACACAAATTCTGATCTGACCATTCTTCTTTCTGATCGGCACTACATTGGCTAGCCAAGTTGGGTATTGTTCTTCGCGAGACAAATTTAGCGTCTATTAGCTTTTTAACTTCGGCTATGACTTGTTGTTCGATTTCTAGACGCATTCTTCGGGACCCCGTCCGGCGGGACGAAGTAGGATCCACTCCTAGCTTATGGACTGCGACCTCCGCAGCCTAATCCCGGCATCTCATCGTAGCTCCAAGCAAAACAGTCTTTAAATTCCATTAATAACTTGATCATTTCTTCGGAGTCTTCTTTATTGAGTAAGGAGCTAACAAAGGTAGGTCTAGGCTCTTCGCCAGTACCTAAGTTAACTTCCGTTAACTCATCTATTGTAGATTTAATCTCTTCTTTGAATTCTGGTGGAGCGTCTCCAATTTGTAAACTTCGAACTCTTCGTAGTTTCCATGCGGTTTTCATTAGGCTCGCAAGTGACAACCAAGCAAAATTCGGTATCGTCAATCGATCCTATCGTGCCGAATCCGAGTCCATACTTTGAATTGGGTGGACGACCGGAGTTATTCCATAATTTTTCAAAACGTTGTGATTGACCTTTTGTCCATTGTCGAGGTAAGAAACCAAGTTGAATTAAATTTTGAACACGGGGAGAGTACCACTCAAAAGGTAATTCCATTAATTCGATGAAGTGACATCTTCAAATTGTACATTATTTTCGGTTTTGGAGGAAGAAGCACCACGGTAGAATTTGATTGGCTTTGCACCGTCGCTACGTACCTCTTTGACCACCATACCCTCGATCTTGTTAGAATGGATCGGGGTTAGGGTCATAGTATGTACGTAGTGGTTAATCTTCTCGTACATTGATTTGTATTCTTCATTCTTTTCATCTTCGAGGGAGATCTTGAATTGCGGCTTCTTCCGACTTATTGTTGCTGATTCTTGCTTGATTTCTTTTTCTTCTTCAGAAGCTTGTCTTCCCAATCAACATTGATGGTCGGTTTCCTCCGTCCAACCTGTCCTAGTGTCTCTACCACGACCTCGTCCCCGGCCTCGACCTCGGATGCGAGTTGTGGAGAAACCTTCACCATCTCGCCGGAAGGGAGTGGTGAGTGAGCTGTTGGACTAGAACTTCAGTGTTCTTCGTTGTCCCGAACTTTCTTTGCTTCATTTGTTATGGTATCTCCGGAGAAGATTATTTTCTTCGGTGGTGCATAATAAGCCTGCGTCTTCATGGATTCCAATCTCATGTACGGAGAATGGTTGCAAGTCACCTTTGATGCACTGTTCCCCTCCATCGTAGTATTTAATGCACTGATGTAGAGATGATAGTACCATCCTGTTTTCATGTATCCATGGTCGGCCCAGTAGAGCGTTGAACGACGTTTCTGAATCAATTATGTGAAATTTTGCGGTTGTCTTTGCTAAGTCACAGGTCTTCATTAGTAGCGTTATTTACCCGAGGGCTCTTTCTCCTTTCTGGTTGAATCCTCTTAATAACATTTTGTAGGCCTCGAGCTCACGAGCATCAATTTCCAAATATGCTAGTGTTCGAAGACTCATTATATTGATTGATGCTCCTGGATCCACCAATACTCTGGAGAGTGTAAATTTTCCGATTGTAATCGAAATGTATAACGGTCGGTTGTGATCTGCTGTCCCAAGTAGTAGGTCATTGTCCGTGAAGGTAACACCTCGTTTTTCCTTTAACGAGCAAACCTCATCTAAGGAATCTCCGGCCATTTGAGCTAAGCAAATTTCCGGATCAAGTAAGGCCTTGATCAGGGCTTCTCTCATCTCCTTTGATAAGATGAGAGCATCGTAAATGCTCAGTTTGGCCGGTAGCTTCCTAAGATGGGCTAGCACGTTGTAGTCCACTTTATTTCCATGTGTCTCGACTTCTTCTCGAATGGGTATTTCTTCTGCTGGGGTTGGTTCTTCTTGAACAACCACACGCTTTCCTTTGTCCTTTGGACCCGATCTCGGAGGTAGAACTCTTCCACTTCTTAAGTTGACTTCTGTAATTTCTTCTGAATCTAATGTTGAGCTTGCTGGTGTTCCCTCCTGAATTGGAATGACAGGCCCTTTCGGATTAGCTTCAGAGTCTGAAGGCTCTAACTCTATTGTGACTGGAGCTCCTCGAAACTCGCAGATAGATTCATTACTTATTGAACTCTCGTAGCCTCCTTGATGGATGTCTTCTTCGTCATTTTGATCGTCGAGATTGTGTATGATTTGAGAATTGTCGTTGGTATCGAAATCGATGTCCGGATTATCGCTAGTTACGTAATCGTTAGAAACAGTCAAAACATAGCCAACGCCATCACCCTTATCATTATATGATCCTACCGAAGTGAGTAGATAATCATACAGAGTCAGGGGTTCGAGGGATTTCTCCCCCGAATCAGAAACAACTATCCTAGGATAAGGAGCCCCTAGTCTAGCCTTAGGAGTCTCGGTCCTCTCTTCTTCGTCGATTTTCTTCTTCTCTTCGATTGTCTCTCGTTGAGGTGGTTCTTCTATCGCAAGTGATAGTACCGGCTTAACAGGTTTCAAACTCTGAATTGAAGCTCGCACCGAAGCGGTTTGGATGCTGTCTAAAATCTTTTTTGAAGACCTTGTCCAAGCGGTAGTCCACCCATCGTCAGTCGTATAGGGATCTATCGGAATAATGGGATCAGTTGAGATCACATTGACGGAACCTCCTTTCTGGGGTTCCTTCATGTACTCCTTCGGGATCGTTATATTCCCTTTCCGAAGGTTGTCATTGAGCCAACTTTTGAAGGTAATGCAATCTTCTATCTTGTGCCCAAGCATCCGGTGGTAAGGGCAAAAGTTGGGATCTCCTTTCTTGTTGACTTCCTCTGGTCTTTTAGGCTCTGGCAGCTGGAAATCTGGAGTCTTCATCAGACTACGGAACATTTTCGACACTTGCTTCATTCTTGAACGGATATTCTCTCGCTCGAAGCTCCCTTAATGTACGTTGCGGACGAGGCGGTTGTTCATACTGCGGAGATGACTGATAGCTGGGTCGGGGTTGCTGGTAATTCTGTTGTGGTTGTTGCGGCCGTTCTAGCGGTATTTGCATCGGTTGCT
The DNA here is from genome assembly GCA_022702705.1 of Papilionanthe hookeriana x Papilionanthe teres. Taxonomy (NCBI): domain Eukaryota; kingdom Viridiplantae; phylum Streptophyta; class Magnoliopsida; order Asparagales; family Orchidaceae; genus Papilionanthe; species Papilionanthe hookeriana x Papilionanthe teres. Next base: position 15,170,840 of record CM040426.1, on the reverse strand, counting down.
TGCCTTTGTCAACTGCTGCAACGATCCCGGATTTCTTTTCAAAAGTCTTCACAGGCTTTTGCTTGTCCGTCTTGTCTGCGAAACTTAATTGCTTCGCCTCTTCTTGCAAGCTTCCGGTCTTGCTTAACAACTTCTCGAAAGTCTTAATAGTGAATCCTTTGAGGAGAAGTGCTATCGGGCCGTGAATGCTTTTAAGTAAAATGCCGACTGCATGTTGTTCTTGCAGTTGTGGTTCACACTTCATGCTTAAGTTCCTCCATCGAAGTATGTAATCCACCAAAGTTTCATTCGGCTTTTGTTTCTCTACCACTAAATCACCTATAGTGATGTGGTGCCGAGCTCCGGCGAATCGCTTGAAGAAGAGGTTCTCTAGTTCCGAGAACGTCTTCACCGAACCATTTGTAATTCCGCATACCGGTCGAAGGTGATTCTCGACAGTGTCGCCGACGAACTGTCGGAAGAGTAATGCATCGCTCCCGCCGGCATTGCAACAACTGGCACGAAAGTGCACAACATGCTGTCGGGGGTTCCCGGTTCCATCGAAGGTCTTGAACAGAGTTGGTACGAAGCCTTTTTGGTACTGGACAGCGTCAAATTCTTCTGGGTAAGGTCTACCCGTCCGAACGGATGTCCCGCTCTTTGATTGTGCTAAGGCTTCTCACACCTACTGTTCCACCAAGCTCTTGATATCCTTTTCAGGGATCATACTTTGTGTTGTATCCTTTTCGCCGATCATCCCCGTTGACGGATGTAATCTCCTTTCCTCCGTCTACAATGTGAATGACCTCCGGGGTGTCTCTCTTTGTGGTTGCACTTGACTCCGGAGAGTGGCTAGAGCTACGACCATCTCTTCCATCCTTTTCGCCATTTGAGCGATCGTGTCGTCTTCTCGCCGAAGCCGCCTTATCATCGGTCCCGGCTCCTCTCTTTCTGCGGCTGCAGGAGCCCCTTGCAAAGCTGATGAAGCTCGTGTTTCGACCATGTTGATTTCTGCATATTCGTCGTCCATGAATTCCGATGAATCAATCTCGTCTCCAAACTTTTCTTCTCTTTATTTTGCTAATCGTCGGATATCGGTTCTCAACTTTTCCATGGCATATTCTAGCATGGCTTTCTGTGCGTCCTCGCGGTTGTCGTGCGATAGCTGTCGGGTCCCCTTTTCACGAGTCCCCTTTATCGCAGTAGCACTTTCTTCAGATTCAAGTCTCCTGGCGAGACTTTCTTTCTCGGTCGTTGTTTCAATCTCAACCGCCCGAGAGTGGACGCCATACCATCCTTCTAGCGGCGGAAGGTCTAGGTCCGGATGGTCCGTCGCCCAAATGCCTGGAAGGTGGTATCATCCCTCATCCGTAATCCCGAGACGACGACGGGCGGACTAGCCTTCATTCTTTTACTTGGCTTTTCTGTCATGATGGCGGGTTCTACTCGGGGCCCAAGACGGGATTTGACTGGCACCCGCCCTATCCTTCGTAGAATCTCCGATACGGGGCACTTTTCCTTCTTTGCTAACTTTTCTACCAAAGTTTGCAGTCGAGCAAACGGCATAGTTCTAGTCCTTTTCTTGCGGCTATCGTTGTAATATGCGGGCTGAGGTAATGCGGCAGCAATCTTGCAAACATTTTCTTCATCTTCCACGGCGGAGAGGGGATGGAACCCGCTTCCTCCCAAAAGTGGTATGTATTCGAGCAGCGGTGTATATTCTGGCAGCGGTGTATATTCAGGCAGTTCTGGGATTTCCTCCAGGAAAGCAATTTCAGCAGCTCTGGCTTCTCTAGCCCTTCTACTTTTGTTTCTTCTTTGGGTCCTTGTTAGTGATGGAATCCTTGAACTGGACCCGATTTCGAAAACGAAGGTCTTACGGAAGATCTGTACCCTCCACGGTAACAGGTTCACCATAATTCCGGATTTCTTTACCCTTTAATTTGGCAGAAGTCGGGGTAGGTGCAGAAACAACTAGACCAGTGGGGGTAGTAAGAACAGTCCTCCTGCGGACAGCAGTACTCCTCTCAGTCGGGATCCTTTGCAGGGGAGGAAACTCTTGGGTCGACCTAAGGTTGAACTCAATCAGCGGCTTCTTAGCTTCAGATATCTTGTTCGTCAGTGCGAAAAGGGAAACGTTGGTGATCTTAACATTAGTGTTTTCAAATCCTTGCCCAAATTGGATGATCCCATTGTCGGGCAGCTCATCCTTATAGACAGCGAAGTCCAGTCCATTGGTGAAGGAGAAAATCAGCTTTGGGGCTTCCATTTCTGCAGGGTAGATTCTGGTTGTCAGTCCCAAGTTATGCTTCTTTTCTTTAGGATGAAAAGAAAGGAATTGAAAAGAGTCCGAACACATTCTTGTTCATGTATTTATAAGAAGGAATCATTTATTAAAAGAATCACTTATTAGAGGGTTTGTTTATTTAGAACGGAATGTTCAAAGGTGTAGAGAAGGTAAGGAATCCGATTCGGAGTTGGAAAGGAAAAGAAAGTCTTATGCAAGACTTCTCGACTCGAAGGATCACTCCTAAACTAACACCTATTGGGGGTCCACCCCACCTCAGAAATGAGGTAAAAGGATCTCGGAACCTCACTGTTTAGGGGTGTCTAAACAGTGGCTCCAAAATCCGAGAGAATGTTGGTTATACTTGTTCAAGGTAGAAATGAACATAGCATCCCAACGGAAAGAAGGGTAGTTTGACCCATTAAGGACATGGATACATTACCGATTTTTGAAAGTAGAATTATTTAATTAAAATGGAGAGAGGAATTGTCCCCAGCGGAGTCGCCAGAAATTATCGGCATATTTTTAGGTTGTATGTTTTATTTTGAAAAGGGGGTCGCCTAACAGAAGTTGTCGGCGAATTTTTAATTTAATTTAAATAAATAATTTTGAAAAGTAGTATTTGATTTTGAAAATAATTTTAAATTTGAAGGTTTTAAGACATGAGATTAAACCGATCTCACATCCCAAATAGTTTATATAAACGAGCACCGCACCACAAACCGTATATCTATCCCCAAGGATAGACACACTGCTTAATGGTGGGGCTCGATTAAATAAACTAGAAGATTTGTGACATCCGTTTGGTCTGCGAACCAATTTTATAAGCCGACAAATTCCCCTGCTTAATATGAAAGCATTAAACAGTGTTTATATTACCTGGGTTCTTTAAAATTCCCTATAAGGGCAAGCCCCTATAGTTAATTACATCTTAAGTGACGGGAATCACCTAAGAAAACTAAGATAACTCTCGATAATATTCAATAATTCTGCTCTCAAGAATCTCAAAGTTTAAGTTTTCAAAGGATTGAATTTTGGAATTTCAATAGGGAATGGATCAAATTTAGAACATTTTGTTTTGGGAATCCAAAGGAAGAAAAGTAGGAGAAATCACAGATTCGAAGCGAATTTCGGTAATTTCCCGACTATCCTATTGTTTGGCTTGAGTTTAAGAAAGTCCTAATATTTATTTAAATGTTTTGATCTTGCCAATTTTAATTAATTAGGGCTTATATTTATATGACAGGATCATACAAATAGCCTCGAAGATGTGAGGGTTTATGTCGTATCAGATGACTACCTCGGAATCCTAAGACCGGTTAGGGCTTAATTTGCAATGCAAATGCCTAACGAAGAGTTGAGGATTTATGTTGCACTAGGCAAACTACCTCGAAGCCCTATGGCTTGGTTATTTAATTCTAGGAAAGTTTTGCTGAAGTAGACTCAAGTTTTGCTGATGACGATGGCCGTGCTGCCCACTATGCTCCGAGCTCCTTGTTGTTGCAGTGGTTTAGTTTTAGAACTCATAAATCAGGGGATGAGAAAAGTGTTTTGGTTTAGAGAAAATTTTAATTTCCAAGTGTTTTATGTTTTAATTAAAACAAATCTTAAAGTTGAATATAACGACACCGGTTAAGATCCCACGGTTCCATCCTTCCGGCATCATTATTTTTATCGGATTCACTTAGTCCAGATGAATTTGCTAAACTCAACTGAATGAGTTCCACACTTTCATTTAGACCGTGGGAAATCCCGTTAGCAACACGTAGGTTACATCATCCGAGGTATTCCCGATCATCCAACAGGACGTTTTAATTTAGTTGTAATTGTAGTTTTGTGTTCTGTTTGTGATTAAATTTTGAGTTATTTTATATTTTGAAATGCTGTGGTGGTGGATTTTATCTGGCAATGACTTTTAATTTAGTTTTGGTTTCAATTTTAGGGACTATCCTAAAGGTGTGGGTTTTCATGCAACAGTTGTTTATCATGCAAGAAAAGTAAGTGCAATGCGATTAAAGAAATTGCAATAATGTAAATTGCAAGAAAGCAAATTGCAATAAAATAAAAGCGTACCTGGAGGGTCTTCCCGTCATCCCAAGCTGCACTTAAAACACAATTAGAATATTTAAGCAAATTCCTAGGTAAAGCTAAGGTAAGAGTTATGGTTTTCTACCAAATTCCTAATCCTATAGCTAGTCATTTCCTATGACGTCTAGATTCTTTGTGTTTTGGTTTCAAGACGATTTTCTTCATCAAAGAACAATTAAATTTAATTGTTCTTATAAATATCCTATCATATTGAGAAAGTGTTTAAGAAGGATCTTAAACATCCTTTCAATATTTCTAGGATTGCTTTAAGTCCAAATGAATTCAATTACACAAATGAATTAATCGTCCAAGAATTTCAAGTTTTTGTTGTTATCTTGCTCAGTGAACTAGGATGTTTGAATGTCCTATAAGTGAAGTAACATTTCATTTAATATTCTGTTTAGGAGTTATGATAACTAAAGCTTTCGAGGGTAAATTGGTGATTTAGTTTGAATTCAATTAATGGGTTTAAATTTGGAATAGTGTTCAAGTTATTTTAGATTTATTTTGAATTCTTTATGTCTTTGGTGATGTTATTTAATTCAATTTAATTTAATTTAATTTAATTTAATTGAGTTTTAATTTAATTTAATTCAATTTAATTCAATTTAGTTTGATTTGATGTTACATTAAATTAATTTAATTTGATTTAATTTTAATTTAATTTGATTTGATTTAATTTAATTTAATTTGATTTTATTTATTTATTTAGTTTAATTTAATTTAATTTAATTTAATTTAATTTAATTTAATTTAATTTAATTTAATTTGTTTATTTAATTTAATTTAATTTAATCTTTAATTTAATTCAACTATTAATTTTAATTTAATTTAATTTAATTTAATTTAATTTAATTTAATTTATCTAATTTAATTTAATTTTTAATTTAATTTTATTTTTAATTTTAATTGAAATTTTTAAAAGAGTTTAATAATTTAATTTTAGTTTAATGATTAAGTCTTTTAATGTTTTGAATTTGAGTTATCATTTTAATTAAGAATTGAATATTAATGAGATAATTAATTTAGGGATTTTAAAATTAAAGAATAAATCTCTTCCTAATAATATCCCTATTTTATTAATTCCAATTTTATTATTCTTCCAAATTTAATCAATTATTTAATTAAGGTTTAATTATTTTAAATTGCTTAATGGGTTTCTACCCTTTAATTATTTAAATTTCAATCATCCAAATCAGATTAGGATCAAATATTTTACTTGTTATTTTTTTATTAAACCTAAAGTTTTAATTAAGTGTTAAAATTTTAATTACCATTTTGCCCTTTAAGCTTAATAATTTCATAACTCACTAAATTGAACTCAAATGAACTTGAAATTTTTATGTGACTTCACTCATATGTCAATAAAGACATGAGAGGAGAAAATGTGATTTTTCTGTATTTAATTTATTTATATAATTATTTTAGTAGAAAATAGAGATTTCCAAGGAAAATTTAATAACATGACCAAGGGAAAGTTTCTGTCCTTAAGAAAATTAGGGGACATTCCTAATGACCAGAGGACCACTTGGACCAATTTTGATGATTTTTTGAATTATATTATTTTTATTATAATTATTTTAAGTTTTTGAGCATTAATTAATTTAAAAATAAAATAAATGTTGAAAAATGAATTTTATATTTTTCAAAAATCTCTCTGATATCAAGGAAATCAGAGAATCAAAATTTGTAATTTTCTGATTTTTCTGTGATTTATTATAATTATTTTAGTGAAAATGCTAGAAAATACATTTTTTTAATTTTAAAATTACCCTAGAGCTTTAAAATTTAATATCTCACTAAATAGACCTAAGAAAAATATGGGGTTTGTTCCTAAGTGATTAAAATTCAAAATGTGACATTTTGGTGAATTTTATTATTTTTGTGATTTTTATTATTTTTTAATTATTAAAATATTAAAATAATATTAAAAATCAACTTTTTTAGAAAATTGAAATTTTAATTTTCTTAAATTTCCCTAAAATCAGAGAGTCTCAAAAACCAATTTAGTGAATTTTTGAAAGATATTTTGAAAGTTATGAATTTTTAAAGTTTAAAATGACTAAGTGGCTTAATCAACCCATTTTGTAGGGCTAACCAAGTCCAATTGACCTCAAGCTTTTATGGTGGATTCCTCTGATCCTAAAGGTCAGTGGAGAATTGATTTCAAGTCAATTTGATGTATGGTTAGCTCTAATTAATTAGAGACCTATTTTGAGTGTTTAAGCCAATTAGAGTTATTTTAAATGAACTAACTCAAAACCTATTTTTCCTAGGGTCCTCTGGTCATAAGGAACATCATCAAATTTTCCTAGAATTTATTTCACAACATGCTATTTATTGGAATTAAAATACTCAAAACAGTAACATGAACTTGAAAAATCAATAACTTTTCGTAGGGATGACCTCTGACTTTGGAAAATTCAGGGAATGTTCCCAAATTCAGAGGCTTCAAAAGCCCTATGGTCTCATGCCATGGTGAATTGTATACATGCATGGAGAATTAAAAATATGCAGAGAGTAAATAAATTATTAAAAATAAAATACTTGATGAAATTAAGTAATTTCTTTTCCACATTATTCTCCTCTGGTTCACTGAGCAAGAGGGTATTTTTATTTTATTTTTATGATTTTCCTACACAAAGTTATGAATTTATGAAGTTTAGGGAATTAAATAAATAGAAAATACCCCTAATTTTCTATTTATCCACGCGGCGCCGCGTCAACCTCGGCAGCTCTGAAACGCCGCGTGGCGCGCTCCCATTCGACGCCGCCATCTGACTCAGCGCTCCGGGGGCCCGCTGTGTCGTTCCGTCTCCTGATCCGACACGATCCTGGCCGTCCGTCCGCGCGTGTATTAAATGAACGACATCCGTTCATCGTCCCCAAGTGTCCTCACCCGAGAGCCGTCCACACTAAATCCCTAAGATCTCACTCGATACAAAATAGATTTTTGTGTTCTTATACTCTATGGATTCGTATTGAAGAGACGAATAGATCTATACAGTGATCATGCATTGAAATTAAAGCATTTGAAATGGAGAATCTCCAGAAGCTCGGGATGAAGAATTAGCTCATACCTTTGCTCAAAGAAGTGTGGCTTCGATCTGAGGGTTGTTGCACCTTCGATTGGATCCCGACAAGCTCCGGATGAAGTCTCCCGGTCTCGGTGAATTGTCTAGGGGTGATTTCGACCAAGCCTCGATCACAAAGCTTGGAGGCCGGAGCAACTCGGGTGGCTCTGGAGATGGGGCTTTTGCTGGTGGACACCTTCCTTTAGTCTCGGTGAAGGTGTAGAACCAATCAATTTGGGGATTGGCTCACCTGTGGAGAAGTGTCCCGGTTTTGGGCCCAGATTTCAACTCGAAATCGAGCTCGCAGAGAAGAAATGGCAGGGGGATTTCGAGTGGGGATCAAGTGCTCTGTGTATGGGGAGGAGTACGGAACAATTTTGGCGAGTTTCCTTAAGGTTTTTTTCAACACCTCTCATGGCCGAGAGGGGTGGTGTTTAAATAGGAGAGGGTGGAGGGCCTCCCGGGAGAGTTAGGGCTTGGGATCGACTGCTCTTGGCAAGAGAAGAACGAGCTCCAATGGCCACCGGCGATGGGGCGGCTCGGCAGTGAGAATTCCAAGTCGGGCTCACATGTGAGCTCTCGGCCATGGTGTTTTCCGGCGACCTGGGCGGCCGGCCGGCAGGCATGGGTCACCCTCGAGTCCAGGTGGGTCAGGACTCGGAGGTTTGTGCAGATCAATCGGCCATGGACATGTGTAAAGGGTTTGAATCAAAATGGAATGGGAAAGGGTTAGTTTTGGGTCTAAATGGGTCAACCCTTGGTTTTGGGTTAGGTTCACCCTCCAAGGTCAATTTGGGCTGAAGGGAAAGTCACTTGGATCGGCTTGATTAGTGGGGTCAAGTCACAATCCAAGTACAATTAAGTCTAAGCATGGTTTAGTGGAGTCATGGAAGTGGTTAATCACTCTTAAGAGAATATGGAAAGGGCCTCCTCCTCTTGCCATCTTGGGTATGGTGAGGTGGAAAGTAGATTCCATGGCTCTCATGGCTCCCATGTGGCTCATGCATGGCTTCATGGCTCACCTTTGGCTCGGGAAAAGTTAAGTCAATTTCATGGAAATGGATTTAAGAAAAATTTTGGTATTTTGATGGGAATTTGTATGGGGCTTAATTTGGAATGGCTTCATGATGAATTTTCAAACTTAGGGATTGATTTTATTTAAGGGCATGATGAGAAGAATTGTCATATGGGCTTTAGTATAAAATTTGGGCTTTTAGGAAGGTTTCATGTAAGTGGGCTTTTGGTTTAAAAAATAGATTTATGGATGGGAATTTTGTAGAAGTTTGGGCCAAATAATTGTTAGGTTTAACTCATATATGTGTCATGAGTGACTTGAAGCAAATTGGGGGTGATTTGGGTTTGAATTGGGTTGAATTTGGGCTCCTTTGGTGAATGGGCCAATATAGGTCCAAGTGGGCCAAGTTGGGCCAATGTTGGGCTAGGGTTGAAATTCATGTAAAATTAATGTTGAGAAATGTTTATGGGAGTGTTTCAAAGAGGTTTTGACTTTGGTTGGGCTTTGATTTTGGGGTTTGGGCTCATTTGGGTTAGGTTTGGGTTTAGGTCAAAATTGGGCTTTTTGGTTTTGGGTTGAATTTAAGTGGGGTTTGGGTCTAAATTTTGGGTAAATCATGTTAGGGTTTTGTTTTTAGGGATGTTAAGGAAGGTTTAGAAAATATTTGGGGTTAATTGGAGTTGAATTGGGTGAGTTTGGGTTAGGTTTGGGTCATGGGTCCAAATTGGGCTTTAAGGCCAAAAGTGAAATTGGATCCAAATGTCAATCAAATTGAACTTGGATTTGGTCTAGATTTGTGTTGGGAATGTTGAATTGAAGTTTAGAATTGAATTGGACCAGAATTTGGGTCAATTGGGTAGGTTTGGTTTGACATTAGGTTCACTTAGGGTTAAAATGGGTCAAATTGGGGGTTTCTACAAAAGTAGGGTAAATAGACAAAATTGGATCATGGTGTAGTTGAACAAAATGTAATTGGGAATATTTGGGAGTTTCTGGAATTTTCTGGGAATTTTCGGAATTTTTGGATTTTTGGATCAAGAGGGGTATTTTGGGTATTTGGAGGGTATTGGGAGGTATTTTTGGAATTTTTGGTATTTTTGGGTATGGATGATCAATTTGATTGATGTGGAAATGTCTGGGATTGATTTTGGGGAATTTTGGGTGATTTGAAAATTTTGAAAAATTTGGGTAATTTCAAGGGCTTTGGGTAGGCTAAACGGGTGTAGGGTCCCGGGGGTCAAAAATTGAAATTTTGGAAAATTGAAGATTGGGTGAATGTTAGTGGAATAAAATCATTTTGGTTGAGCCATGAAGCCACATCAAGCCCACATGAGCCATGAAGGGACTCATTTGAGGCATTCACTATGTTGTTACTAACCCTCTTGGCCAAGGGCTTAGGGGTTAAGGACCATCCATGTGAATCACCTACATGAGTCAGGAGGTCAAGTTAGGTATGGGTGTGGTTTTCGGAGGTGTGTGAAAGTGTAGTGTATAAGTGTAGTGTGTGTGTAAGTCAGCCCCTTCACTGCATCGAGCCACCGGTATGGGCCCTAAGGCCAAAGAGTCCTATAGGAACTCATCCTTTAAACTTCCACATTTGATTTCAACCCTCTAGGTGATTAGGAGTCTACGGTCGAGTTTGTGGAGTTTGCATGGAGTTAAGAAGTGGTTTGAAATTCTAGATGGTGGATCCCAATTCTAGTTCTCTAAGATAGTCAAAGGAAAAGCCTAAGGCTAGATCCTAAGTACTAAAAAGAAGAAGAGAAGACCTCATTAAAAATGAGGTCAACAGATAATGGGTCCAAAGAATAAAGGAAAGCAGGTGGTTGCTCAGGAAGAGCCAGCCCCGGCAGAGGAATTGCCCATTCGGGAAGAAATCGAGGAACATGGTAATAAAGTGGACTATAATGTGCTAGCCCCTCTTAGGAAGCTACTAGCCAAACTAAGCATATACGACACTCTGATCCTGTCAAAGGAGATGAGCGAAGCTCTGATCAAGGCTTTACTTTATCTAGAGATCTGTTTAGCTCAAATGGCCGGTAATTCCTTCGACGAGGTTTGCTCATTAAAAGAACGAGCCGAGGTGTTACCTTCACGGACAATGATCTATTATCGGGAACAGCAGATCACAACCGACCGTTATACATTTCAGTCACTATTGGAAATTTTACGCTCTCCAGAGTGCTGGTTGATCTGGGAGCATCAATCAACATAATGATTCTTCGGACGCTAGCATATTTGGAAATTGATGCTCGTGAACTTGAAGCAGACAAGATACTATTAAGAGGCTTCAATCAAAAATGAGAAAGAGCTCTTGGATCGATCACACTACTAATGAAGACCGGTGATTTAGCAAAAACAACCGCAAAATTCCACATAATTGATTCTGAGACATCGTTCAACGCTCTATTTGGTCGACCGTGGATCCATGAAAATTGGATGGTATCGTCGTCTCTGCACCGGTGCATAAAATATTACAAAGGAGGGGAACAGTGTATCAAAGGTGACTTCTAACCATTCTCCGTACACGAGATTGGAATTCATGAAGATACGACCTACTATGCACCCCCGAAGAAAACAATCTTTTCGATAAATACCATACCAAATGAAGCAAAAGAAATTCGAGACGACGAAGAACCTAAAGTTCTAGTTCAACAGTTACTCACCACTCCCTTACGGCGAGATGGTGAAGATTTCTCCAGAACTCGCACTCGAGATCGAGGCCGGGGACGAGGACGTGGAAGAAATGTTAGAACAGTTGGACAGAAGAAACTGGTCATCGAAGTAGATTGGGAGAACACTTTCGAAGAAGGAGAAGAAATCAAGAAAGAGGCAACAACATTAAATCAGAAGAAACCACAGTTCAAGATCTCTCTCGAAGATGAAAGGAATGAAGAATACAAATCAATGTACGAGAAGATTAACCATCATGTACATACTATGACCCTGACCCAGATCCATTCTAATAAGATCGAGGGTATGGTGGTCAAGGAAGTACATGGTGGTGGTACTAAGCTAATCAAGTTTTACCGTGGTGCTTCTTCTTCCAATAACGAAAAAGATGTGCAATTTGAAGATGTTACTTCCTCCGAATTAATGGAATTACCTTTTGAGTGGTACTCTCCCTGTGTTCAAAATTTAATTCGACGTGGTGTCTTACCTCGACAATGGACAAAGGTTCAATCACAACATTTTGAAACATTATGGAATAATGCCAGTCGACCTCCCAATTCAAAACATGGTCTCGAATTCGGCACAATAGGATCAGTTGACGATACGAGATTTTGCTTGGTTGTCACTTGCAAACCTAATGAAGACTGCTTGGAAGTTTCAGGAGATCTCGAAGATCTACCAATCGGAGATGCTCCACCAGAATTCGAAGAAGAAATCAAATCTACAATAGACGAGTTAACGGAAGTTAACTTAGGTACTAGAGAAGAGCCCAGGCCTACCTTTGTTAGCTCCTTACTCAATAAAGAAGATTCCGAGGAAATAATCAAGCTACTAATGGGATTCAAGGATTGTTTTGCTTGAAGTTACGACGAAATGCCAGGATTAGCTCCAGAAATCGCAGTTCACAAATTAGGAGTAGATCCTACTTCTGTTCCAGTCAGACAAGCTCCCAGAAGAATGTGTCTAGAAATTGAGCAACAAGTAATAGCCGAAGTTAAGAAGCTAATAGACTCTAAATTTGTCCGTGAAGAACAATACCCTACTTAGTTAGCCAATGTGGTACCAGTCAGAAAGAAGAACGGTCAGATCAGAATCTGCGTAGACTTCAGAGATTTAAATAAAGCATGTCCAAAAGACAAATTTCCACTACCAATCCCAGAACTAATGATCGATATTGCTTCAACACATGAAATATTTTCATTCATGGATGGATCATCGGGATACAACCGGATAAAGATGGCACCGTAAGACAAAAAGCTCACGGCATTCGTAACGCCGATCGGAGTGTATTGCTAGACAGTAATGTCATTTGGACTAAAGAACGCAGGAGCAACATACCAAAGAGCAATGACAAAGATTTTTGATGATCTCATTCACAACCAAGTCGAGTGCTACGTGGATAATGTGGTCATCAAAAGCAAACTGAAGGAAGATCACCTGTATGATTTGAGAATTGTTTTCGAGCGATTAAGACAATACAACCTTAAGATGAATCTCTTAAAATGCGCTTTCGGCGTCACCTCCGGAAAATTCTTAGGATTTGTTGTCCGACATCGCAGGATTGAAATCGATCCGGAAAAGATTAAAGCTATCTTAGAAATGCCACCTCCTAAAACCTTGAAACAGCTACGATCCTTTCAAGGAAAGTTAGCATATCTTCGACGCTTTATATCGAATTTGTCAGGAAGGTGTCAGCCTTTTTCTGCTTTGGTTAAGAAGGATGCTAAGTTTACTTGGGACTCCAAATGTCAACATGCCTTCGATGACATCAAGTGATACTTAATGACACCTCCTGTCTTAGCAGCCTCAGTCTCAGGTAGACCATTGATACTTTATATCGCGGCTTTAGACGACTCCTTGGAGCCTCGCTAGCCTGTGTCAATGATGAGGGAAAAAAAATGCTCTGTACTACTTAAGCCATCGTCTAATTCCAACGGAAGTAAAGAATCCTCCTATTGAGAAGCACTGCTTGGCCCTGATCTTCGCCGCACAGAAGCTCAGGCATTACATGCTTGCTCATAAGGTCAACCTTATTTCAAGAGTTAATCCGTTGCAATACTTGATGACTCGACCAACACTCTCTGGCAGACTTTCCAGGTGGTCGATGATACTATTGCAATTTGACATAACTTTCGTTCCTCTTTGCGCCATAAAGGGACAAGTTCTAGCTGACTTCCTTGCAACACACCCTTTACCGGCAGATTCGCCTCTCAACGACGATTTGCCTGACGAGCAGATAATGAGCCTAGAAGACCCTGATGATCGACGTTGGGAACTATACTTCGATGGAGCATCCTCAGCACAAAAGAACAAAGAATTGCAAACGATAGTGCCCGGTAAGGCAGGAATCAGACTAATCTTTATAACACCGGAGCGGGGGATGTTAAGATACTCCTACCACTTAACAGAGACGTGTACAAACAACAAGGCAGAATACGAAGCCCTCATAACAGGACTAGAACTAACCATTCAAATGGGAATAACGGACATCAATATCTACGGAGACTCTCAGTTGATCATTCAACAGGTCGCCGGACAATACAGAATTTTAAAGCCAAGACTCGAGCAGTACTTTCAGTATGCCATGAAACTGTTGGAACATATTCCGAATGTAACGATCTACAAGATCCCCAGAAAAGAAAATGCTCTCGCGGATGCGCTAGCTCTCCTTGCAAAAGAATTTGCCTGCTTACAAGATGAGTCAGTTGAAGTGTCAGTTCAGGGACGATAGGTCCTATCACAGCTCGACATGGATATGATACAGAGATCAGAAAAAGCAGAGGAATCGGTTGCAGCAATAACAAAAAACACAGAAGATTGGCGTCAACTGCTAATAAACTACCTGTGAACAGGAAGCCTGCCCGATGATAAGTCGATAGCCCATCAAATCAAGAAAAGAACTCTGTCTTATGCATTAATAAATAATACGTTATACAGAATGTCTTTTGATCAAATGTGGCTGAGATGCCTCAGCGAGTCCGAAGCTCGTGAAATTGTCAAAGAGGTACACTCAGGACTCTGTGGCGCTCATCAGTCGGGTCCAAAGATGAAAATGAAGATTAAGAGATTAGGGTACTACTGGCCCTCAATGATGACCGACTGTATTAAGATCGCCAAGAGCTATCACCAATGCCAAGTGCACGGGGTGGTTCTACACCGACCTCCAAATGTGCTACATCTGACAATCGCGTCGTGGCCGTTTGAGTGTTGGGGCACAGATATAGTGGGTTCGATAGAACCGTCTTCTTCAAGAGGACATCGCTTCATCCTTGCAGCTACGGACTACTTTTCTAAATGGGCAGAAGCTATACCACTCAGAGAAGTGAAGGCACACCTTGTGCTACAGTTTTTCAAGAACCAGGTTATCTACCGTTTTGGGGTACCACGCAGAATCATTTCAGATAATGGGTCAACATTCAAAAGTACAAAGATCAACAATTTTGTCAGAAGACACGGGATTGATTGGCGATACTCAACGATCTACTACCCAAGAGCAAACGGCTTGGCCGAGGCTTTTAATAAAACTCTTGTTCAAATTTTAAAGAAATCTTTGGATGAAAACAAGAGAAATTGGCACGAGAAGTTGTTAGAAGCCTTATGGGCCTACAGGACAACTTTTAGGACTCCTACTCAGTCTACGCCCTACGCTTTAGTGTAAGGGTCCGAGGCAGTTCTACCCTTAGAAGATCAACTCCCATCACTCAGAATTGCAGTTGTGAACAAAATCACTATGGTGGAAAATGCCAGACTGCGACTAGAAGAAATGGAAAGCTTGGAAGGGAAAAGACTTTCCGCGCAACAGAATTTGGAACTGTATCAATCTAAGATGATCCAGGCCCATGATAAACTAGTCCGCCCCAGGACATTCAAAGTTGGTGACTTGGTTTTGGTTCTCAGAAGACCTATTCTTACACATCGCAAGATAGGTGGTGAATTTGAACCGACTTGGGAAGGACCGTTTGTGGTTGTGCGGCTTATTTTCAGGTTGTGTGTTTTATTTTGAAAAGGGGTCGCCTAACAGAAGTTGTCGGCGAATTTTTTTTAATTTAATTTAAATAAACAATTTTGAAAAGTAGTATTTGATTTTAAAAATAATTTTAAATTTGAAGGTTTTAAGATATGAGATTAAACCGATCTCACATCCCAAATAGTTTATATAAACGAGCACCGCACCACAAACCGTGTATCTATCCCTAAGGATAGACACACTCGCTTGACGGTGGGGCTCGATTAAATAAACTAGAAGATTTGTGACATCCGTTTGGTCTGCGAACCAATTTTATAAGCCGACAAATTCCCCCGCTTAATATGAAAGCATTAAACAGGGTTTATATTACCTGGGTTCTTTAAAATTCCCTATAAGGGCAAGCCCCTATAGTTAATTACGTCTTAAGTGACGGGAATCACCTAAGAAAACTCTCGATAATAATCAATAATTCTACTCTCAAGAATTTCAAAGTTTAAGTTTTCAAGGGATTGAATTTTGGAATTTCGATAGGGAATGGATCAAATTTGGAACATTTTATTTTGAGAATTCAAAGGAAGAAAAGTAGGAGAAATTACAGATTCGAAGCGAACTTCGGTAATCTCCCGACTATCCTATTGTTTGGCTTGGATTTAGGAAAGTCCTAATGTTTATTTAAATGTTTTTGATCTCGCCAATTTTAATTAATTAGGGCTTATATTTGTATGATAAAATCAAACAAATAGCCTCGAAGATGTGAGGGTTTATTGTCGTACCGGATGACTACCTCGGAATCCTAACACCGGTTAGGGCTTAATTTGCAATGCAAGTGCCTAACGAAGAGTTGAGGATTTATGTTGCACTAGGCAAACTACCTCGAAGTCCTATGGCTTTGTTATTTAATTCTAGGAAAGTTTTGTTGATGTAGATTCAAGTTTTGCTGACGACGATGGCCGTGCTGCCCACCATGCTCCGAGCTCCTTTTTGTTGCAGAGGTTTAGTTTTAGAAGTCATAAATCGTGGGATGAGAAAAGTGTTTTGGTTTAGAGAAAATCTTAATTTCCAAGTGTTTTCAATATTTTAATTAAAACAAATCTTAAAGTTGATTATAACGACACCGGTTAAGATCCCACTGCTCCATCCTTCCGGCATCATTATTTTTATCGGATTCACTTAGTCCGGATGAATTTGCTAAACTCAACTAAATGAGTTCCACACTTTCATTTAGACGCGTGGAAATCCCGTTAGCAACACGTAGGTTACATCATCCGAGGTATTCCCGATCATCCAACGGGACGTTTTAATTTAATTGTAATTGTAGTTTTGTGTTCCGTTTGTGATTAAATTTTGAGTTGTTTTATATTTTGAAATGTTGTGGCGGTGAATTTTATCTTGCAATGACTTTTAACTTAGTTTTGGTTTCAGTTTTAGGGACTATCCTAAAGGTATGGGTTTTCATGCAACAAGTTGTTTATCATGCAAGAAAAAGTAAGTGCAATGCGATTAAATAAATTGCAAGAAAGTAAATTGCAGGAAAGTAAATTGCAATAAAATAAAAGCATACCCGGAGGGTCTTCCCGTCATCCCAAGCTGCACTTAAAACACAATTAGAATACTTAAACAAGTTCCTGAGTAAAGCTAAGGGAAGGGTTATGGTTTTCTACCAAATTCCTAATCCTATAGCTAGTCATTTCCTATGACGTCTAGGTCTTTGTATTTTGTTTGAAGACGATTTTCTTCATCAAAGAACAATTAAGTCCAATTGTTCTTATAAATGTCCTATCATATTGAGGAAGTGCTTAAGAATAATCTTAAACATCTTTTCAATATTTCTAGGATTGTTTTAAGTCCAAATGGGTTTAATTATACAAATGAATTAATCGTCCAAGAATCTCAAGTTTTGTTATCTTGCTCAGTGAACTAGGACATTTGAATATCCTATAGGTGAAGTAACATTTCATTTAATATTCTGTTTAGGAGTTATGATAACTAAAGCTTTTGAGGGTAAATTGGTGTTCAAATGATTTGTGATTTAGTTTAATTTCAATTAATTTGGAATAGTGTTCAAGTTATTTTAGATTTATTTCCTTCATGCCTTAGGTGATGTCATATTTAATTCAACTTAATTTAATTTAATTTAATTTAATCTTTAATTTAATTTAATTCAATTTAATTTAATTTATTTAATTTGATTTTATTTACTTAATTTAATTTAATTTTATTTAATTCAGTTTAGTTTGATTTGATGTTAAATTAAATTAATTTGATTTGATTTAATTTTAATTTAATTTGATTTAATTTAATTTAATTTAATTTAATTTAATTTTTAATTTGGTTTAACTTAATTTAATTTGGTTTTATTTATTTAATTTAATTTAATTTAATTCATTTAATTTAATTTAATTTGTTTATTTAATTTAATTTAATTTAATTTAATTTAATTCAACTTTTAATTTTAATTTAATTTAATTTAATTTAATCCAATTTAATTTACTTAATTTAATTTAATTTTTAATTTAATTTAATTTTTTAATTTTAATTGAAATTTTTAAAAGAGTTTAATAATTTAATTTTAGTTTAATGATTAAGTCTTTTAATGTTTTGAATTTGAGTTATCATTTTAATAAAGAATTAAATATTAATGAAATGATTAATTTAGGGATTTTTAAATTAAAGAACAAATCTCTTCCTAATAATATCCCTATTTTAATAATTCCAATTTTATTATTCTTCCAAATTTAATCAATTATTTAATTAAAGTTAATTATTTTAAATTGCTTAATGGGTTTCTATCCTTTAATTATTTAAATTTCAATCATCCAAATCAAATTAGGATCAAAGATTTTACTTGTTAATTTTTATTAAACCTAAAGTTTTAATTAAGGATTAAGATTTTTAATTACCATTTTTACCCTTTAAGCTTAATAATTTCATAACTCACTAAATTGAACTCAAATGAACTTGAAATTTTCATGTGACTTCACTCATATGTCAATAAAGACATGAGAGGAGAAAATGTGATTTTTCTGTATTTAATTTATTTATATAATTATTTTTGGTAGAAAATAGAGATTTTCAAGGAAAATTTAATAACATGACCAAGGGAAATTTTCTGTCCTTAAGAAAATTAGGGGACATGCCTAATGACCAGAGGACCACTTGGACCAATTTTGATGATTTTCTGAATTATATTATTTTTATTATAATTATTTTAAGTTTTGGAGTGTTAATTAATTTAAAAATAAAATAAATGTTGAAAAATGAATTTTATATTTTTTAAAAATCTCTCTGATATCAAGGAAATCAGAGAAGCAAATTTTATAATTTTCTGATTTTTCTATGATTTATTATAATTATTTTAGTGAAAATGCTAGAAAATACATTTTTTTAATATTAAAATTACCCTAGAGCTTTAAAATTCAATATCTCACTAAATAGACCTAAGAAAAAAATGGGGTTTGTTCCTAAGTAATTAAAATTCAAAATGTGACATTTTGGTGAATTTTATTACTTTTGTGATTTTTATTATTTTTTAATTATTAAAAATATTAAAATAATATTAAAAATCAACTTTTTTAGAAAATTGAAATTTTAATTTTCTTAAATTTCCCTGATATCAGAGAGGCTTCAAAACCAATTTGGTGAATTTTTAAAAAGTATTTTAAAAGTTATGAATTTTTAAAGTTTAAAATGACTAAATGGCTTAATCAACCCAATTAGTAGGGCTAACCAAGTCCAATTTACCTCAAATTTTTATGGTGGGTTCCTCTGATCCTAAAGGTCAGTGGAGAATTAATTTCAAGTCAATTTGATGTATGGTTAGCTCTAATTAATTAGAGACCTATTTTGAGTGTTTAAGCCAATTAGGGTTATTTTAAATGAACTAACTCAAAACCTATTTTTCCTAGGGTTCTCTGGTCATAAGGAACATCATCAAATTTTACTAGAATTTATTTCACAACATGCTATTTATTGGAATTAAAATACTCAAAACAGTAACATGAATTTGAAAAATCAATAACTCTTCACAGGGATGGCCTCTGACTTTGGAAAATTCAGGGAATGTTCCCAAATTCAGAGGATTCAAAAGCCCTACGGTCTCATGCCATGGTGAATTGTATACATGCATGGAGAATTAAATGTATGCAGAGAGTAAATAAATTATAAAAAATAAAATACTTAATGAAATTAAATGATTTCTTTTCCACATTATCCTCCTCTCGTTCACTCGAGCAAGAGGGTATTTTTATTTTATTTTTCTGATTTTTCTACACAAAGTTATGAATTTTTGAAGTTTAGGGAATTAAATAAATCGAAAAAATCCCTAATTTTCTATTTATCCACGCGGCGCCGCGTCAACCCTCGGCAGCTCCGAAACACTGCGTGGCGCGCTCCCATTCGACGCCACCATCTGACTCAGCGCTCCCGGGGCCCGCTGTATCGTTCCGTCTTCTAATCCGACGCGATCCTGGCCGTCTGTCCGCGCGTGTATTAAATGGACGGCATCCGTTCAATGGATTTTCATGTTCTTATGCTCTATGGATTCGTCTTGAAGAGACGAACACATCTATACGGTTAACATGCATTGAAACTAAGGCATTTGAAATGGAGAATCTCCAGAAGCTCGGGATGAAGAATTAGCTCATACCTTTGCTCGCAGAAGTGTGGCTTCGATCTGAGAGTTGTTGCACCTTCGATTGGATCCTAGCAAGCTCCAGATGAAGTCTCCTGGTCTGGTGAATTGTCTAGGTTGGATTTCGACCATAGCCGATCACAAAGCATGGAGGGTGGAGCAACTGGGAAGCCTGGAGATGGGGCTTTTGCTGGTGGACACCTTCCCCTGGTCTGGTGAAGGTGTAGAACCAATCAATTTGGGGATTGGCTCACCGTGGAGAAGTGTCCTGGTTTTGGGTGGAATTTCGGCTGAGAAATTGGGTTTTGTCGGTGGGGATTAGGGCAAATTGACACTCGGGGATCAACCGCTCTAAGGGTGGAGAAGGTTTGGAACAATTTTGGCGAGTTTCGGCAAGGTTTGTGCAACTCTCCTCTCATGGCCGTGAGGGGGTCGGGTTTAAATAGAGGTGGCTGGAGAGCCTCCCGGTGGATAGCCAAGGGTCGGGATCGGCCGCTCTGATCATGGGAAGAACGACCATGGTGGCCATTGGGCATGGGGCAGCTCAAGCAAGGTGGAATTCCAAAGTTTGGCTCCTCCCAAGGTCTCGGCCATGGTGTTTTCCGGCGATCCGAGCGGCTGGCCGGCGAGCATGGGTCACCTTCGTGGTCGTGGAGTCCAGTGGCTTGAAGTTGGTGAAGTCAATCGGAGTTTGACATGTTTAAAGGCTTTGAATTAAAATGGAATGGAGAAGGGGTCATTTTGGCTTCAATTTGGTCAACCCATTGGTTTGGGTTGGGTGCACCTCCCCATGGCTCGATTTTGGGCCGAGAGGATCGGCTAGGTCGCCCAAGAGAGAATGGTGTGGTCTCTATCCATGATGAGGTGGCTAAACATGGTTTAGAGTGTGTCATGGATAAGGTTAAAAAAGTTTAATGAAAGATTAGGAAAGGAGCCCCTCCTTTTACCATTAATGGCATGGTCACATGCCAAACTTTCATGGCTCCATATGGCTTGTGAATGGCTCATCCTTGGCTCCATTTGGCTTGGGAAAAGCTTCGGGTCAATTTCATAAAAAGGGATTTAAGAAAATTTTGATATTTTGATGGGAATTTGTATGGGGCTTGATTTGGAATTGTTTAATTGATGACTTTGAAACTTAGGGGCAATTTTGATTAAATGGATGATGAGGGGAAGTGCCATGTGGGCTTTAGATGAATTTGGGCTTTTGAATTTGAAGGAAGTGGGCTTTTTAGGAAAGTTTAAGGGGAATGGGCTTTTTGATTTTAGGATGGGCATTTGGGTGAAGATTTTGTGAAGTACCTTGTCAAATAAGTGTTATAATTGGTTTAGGGATGTTCTATGAAGGTCTTGGAGTCAATTTGGTGTGATTTGGGGTTGAATTGGTTTGAATTTGGATTTATTTGGTAAGTGGGCCTATGTAGGTCAAATTGGGCTAACTTGGGCCAATGTTGGGCTAGGGTTGAAATTGATGTAAAATTAATGTTGAGAAATATTTATGGGAGTGTTTCAAAGAGGTTTTGACTTTGGTTGGGCTTTGATTTTGGGGTTCGGGCTCATTTGGGTTAGGTTTGGGTTTAGGTCAAAATTGGGCCTTTTAGCTTTGGGTTGAATTTGAGTGGGGTTTGGGTCTAAATTTTGGGCAAATCATGTTAGTGTTTTGTTTGTGGGAATGTTAAGGAAGATTTAGAAAATATTTGGGGTTAATTGGAGTTGAATTGGGTGAATTTGGGTTAAGTTTGGGTCATGGGTCCAAATCTGGGCTTTAAGGCCAAAAGTGAAATTGGATCCAAATGTCAATCAAATTGAACTTGGATTTGGTCTAGATTGGTATTGGGAATGTTGAATTGAAGTTTAAAACTGAATTGGACCAGAATTTGGGTCAATTGGGTAGGTTTGGTTTGACATTGGGTTCACTTAGCGTTAAAATGGGTCAAATTGGGGGTTTTGACAAAAGTAGGGTAAATTGATAAAATTGGCCCATGGTGTAGTTGGACAAAATGAAATTGGGAATATTTGGGATTTGCTGGAATTTTCTGGGAATTTTCTGAATTTTTGGATTTTTTGGCCAAGAGGGGTATTTTGGGTATTTGGAGGGTATTGGGAGGTATTTTTGGAATTTTTGGTATTTTTGGGTATGGATGATCAATTTGGGTGATGTGGAAATGTTTGGGAATGATTTTGGAGGATTTTGGGTAATTTGGAAATTTTGCAAAAATTTGGGTAATTTCAAGAGTTTTGGCAGGCTAAGCGGTGTAGGGTCCCGGGGTCAAAAATTAAAAATTTGGGAAATTGAAGATTGGGTGGATGTAAGTGGGATGAAATCATTTTGGTTGAGCCATGAAGCCATATCAAGCCCATATGAGCCATGAAGGGACTCATTTGAGGCATTCGCTATGTTGTTCCTAACCCTCTTAGCCAAGGGCTCAGGGGTTAAGGACCATCCATGTGAATCACCTACATGAGTCGAAGGTCAAGTTGGGTATGGGTGTGGTTTTAGGAGATGTGTGAAAGTGTAGTGTATAAGTGTAGTGTGTGTGTAAGTCAGCCCTCACTGCACTGAGCCACCTGTAGGCGGTCCTAAGGCCAAAGAGTCCTATAGGAACTCATCCTTTAAACTTCCACATTCGATTTCAACCCTCTAGGTGATTAGGGTTCTATAGTCAAGTTTGTGGAGTTCGAAGGGAGTTTAGAAGTGGTTTGAGTTTCTAAAAGGTGGGTCCCAATTCTAGTCCTCTAAGATAGTCAAAGGAAAAGCCTAAGGCTAGATCCTAAGCACTAAAAAGAAGAAGAGAAGACCTCATCAAAAATGAGGTCAACAAATGGACTCCCAATAGGTGTGGTGAGCCGACGGAGCACACCGCGTGTATTGGTGTTGACCGAAGCGATCAACAAAACCAACACAAACGTCCAAGTGACAAACTTAGGACAAAGCAAAAAATTTCCGCCGGGGAGTATCGGGTATGTTCCCAAAACCGGAGATACCCGAACTCTCGCTGTGGAAAAGAAAAGGAGGTGAATTCCGAATCACATGACTCGGGAGAATTTCGATTTAGATTTTATTTTGTTTTGGTTTAAGTTCGACGTGTGAACTTAGATTTTAGTTTGGAGTTTTAATTTAGATTGAAGTTTTGTCAAAATTAATTTGAGGGATTTGATTTGAAATGAAAATTGGAATTCTGAGGTTTTAGATGTAACATCTTCAACCTCGAAAGAAAATTGAATTGATCAAATTGAATCATTGCAATGAGGAGAGATCTCGTAGCAATGCGATATTGGATGTAAAATCCTTAACCTCAAGAGTTTGATTTTGATGTATTTCATTGCTCGTAGGGAAAGAATCCTAAAGCGATCAGGTCTTGGATGTAAAAATCCTCGACCCAAAAAGTTTGATTTTGATGTATTTCAAGTGCAATAGGGAAAGAATCCTAAGCAAGTGCAGTCTTGGATGTAAAATCCTCGACCCAAAAGTTTGAATTTGATGTATTTCAGAGGCAACAGGGAAAGAATCCTAAAGCAGAGCAAGTCTTGGATGTAAAATCCTCGACCCAAAAATTTGAATTTGATGTGTTTCAAAGGCAATATGGAAAGAATCCTAAAGCAAGGCAGTCTTGGATGTAAAATCCTCGACCCAAAAGTTTGAATTTGATGTGTTTCAAAGTGCAATAGGAAAGAATCCTAAAGCGAAGCAGTGCTTGGATGTAAAATCCTCGACCTAAAAATTTGAATTTGATGTATTTCAAATGCAATAGGGAAAGAATCCTAAAGCAAGTGCAGTCTTGGATGTAAAAATCCTCGACCCAAAAAGTTTGATTTTGATGTATTTCAAGTGCAATAGGGAAAGAATCCTAAAGCAATGCAGGTCTTGGATGTAAAATCCTCGACCCAAAAATTTGAATTTGATGTATTTCAAGGCAATAGGAAAGAATCCTAAAGCAAAGTGCAGTCTAGATGTAAAAATCCTCGACCCAAAAAGTTTGATTTTGATGTATTTCAATGGCAATAGAGAAAGAATCCTAAAGCAATGCGAGTCTTGGATGTAAAATCCTCGACCCAAAAATTTGAATTTGAAATCTGATTTATATTTGATTTGAAATTTGGAAGGATTGAATTTGAAATTTGATTGAGAATTTGATTTGAGATTTGGAAGAAACTGAATTTGAATTTGATTGAGATTTGAAATCTGGAAAGATTGAATTTGAAATTTGGAAGGAATGAGTTTGAACTCGATTGAAATTTTGATTTAAGATTTAATTTAAAATTTATGTTGATTTTGTTTATCTTTTAATGATTCAAATTTTATTTTATCGTTTATTTAATGTTCATGTGAATTTGGTGTTCGTCATTTTTAGATTTTTTTTTTAGGAAAGTTTTCTTTTATTCTTTTTTTTTCTTTTCTGTTCTTTGTTCGAAGTTCATTTAACTTTAATGGCGTTTCCCAATCAATTTGCACAAAAGAGGTGAAGGCCAAAAATGTGACATGGTCACTTTCATTCCAATCATGTTGAAGATACATCATACAACTCGATCTGGAATACTTCTCATACAATCCATGTAGACTCAAAACGGACTATGTATGATCTTTGTTGATCCATCCGAAGAAGCATCTGTCAAAAATCCATGTCTGAATAGTGGGGTACATGGTCAATAACATCACCTTCCAAGCCATCCTTGGCAAGGATGCCTTATGGATGTACATTGGAGGTGTGATATTTTCCATGTAACTCACAGCTCGTAAGGCCGGAGGTTCTCTAGCTCTGGGTCTGGCTGGAAATGGTAAGGTGTCTTCCTGTCGTCCATTCTCCTCAAAAGTAACTGAGATCCGCTTCACTGGTACTCCTGGTATGCAATGCTTAGCGATATCTCGCTCCGTTACCCTTCAGCATCATGACGGAACCTACCGGTAAAGGTATCTTCACCGGCCCTCGGAACTCACCCGGGCTCGCTATCCGGAGGTCGGATCCGAACATGATGTTACACTCGTTCAGGAAAGAGACCGTGCGTAAAGGTCCGACAAAGTCGTGGTGATCTATGTGTGGGGGTATGCAATCACCTCGTTTGTAGATGTTGATAATGCAACTATCGGGTATGCAATCCGCCGGCAGTACCCTCCATGTTATCAATCTCTTTACCATTCTCTTGATGACTAATGGCATCGGGTCCACTTGCCCATGACGGAGTATTCCCGGTGGGTTTCCCTTCCTGTCTTCAGCAAAGTTGTAGCAGCATCCGCATTGTATTGTGATTCTTCCCTTCCCTGGCATCCATCTCCGGGGTTCTGAGTAGGTATTTTCCCTTAGGCGGCCTGCTCGGCCCATTCTTTTCAAATCCCGGATGCAATCCACTATTTGTTGTTGTTCATATTCTGAGAATACGTCTGTATGTAGCTCGAGGCCTTCTAGTATGTTGATCCTTCTGCCTCTAATTCTCTCGAAGTATTCAAAGGTTTTCTTTTCAACATTTTGCATCCTCTCCAGCTCGTATTCCGGAATGATCTGCAGATGGCGAGGCCTCGGTGACATATTGTGGGATATACGGTTCAATCCCTTCACGTTCTCCCCGCATACCTCGGCTCCTCGTGGATGATGCCCGTCGGGACATCCCCGGGGTTGCTTCGCAACAAGGTCATGCATCACCGGTGGTTCTATCCGGTAGCGTGGTAGCCTTCTTTCTTCCGATCTTCCTGGAGATTTCCCCGGTCCTTTCTGTTATCCTAGGAGCTGGCCTCCTTTCTTCAAGTTCCTGATGAACCGGTGTCCTTGAAGTGTATGTACTGGCATTAGCAACTGTCTCGTCGCGCTGGTCCGCAGCTAGTTTTGTTAACATCTTACGGATACGGCGATTCTTATTTCTTCATTGCGTTGCTGTGAGAGTAGCTCTCCGCACTTCTTGAATCTCCGTGGGCGCGGCGCTGACAAGCTCGCCCTCTCGCCGTAGCGACTGCGTACTTCATTTTCTTATCTTCTTCGGTGTTTGCCTTTCTTTTCTTGTCGCTGAATTGGTGGCTTGGGCCACCAACTTTCATCTCTCGTCCGCTCGGGCAATTCTTCTCGGCCGACCGGGAACCGACCACTTTCCTCGTACCGTAGGCCTGCTCGGTGTGAAATCCGAGTCAATCTCGATTATCGCTCCATCTTTCACCCTCTTTTCATCGAGTGCAAGGCTTACGCCATTCTTAAAGTTCAGGACCAACAGCCCGTTCGACATTTCCCTGCGAAGAGACAAGGAAAAGGATCAGGGGCTGTGCTAAGAACAAGAACATTAAGAAAATGTTTATTAAAGACACATTTTTTTTATATATATATATTTTTTTCAAATTTTAACAGGAATGAAGTAGGATAAGATCAGGGAAGAGATTTTGATTTGGAAAAGAAAACAAGGAAAACTTAATTATCATGACTTTATTTATTTTAGCACATTTTATTATTTTTGGGTTCGGACCCAATCATAAGTAATTACTTCGCCCGTGTTTCTTAGGGATGAAGAATTCATTCCTTCAAAACATCAGGTAGCGTAATACTTTTTCAAGTATCGTCCGTTGATCGGAAGCATATGTCGTTCTCCCCGGCAATTCACTAGCCGGTAGGAACCTCCCGAGTATACCTGCTTCAACCACAAACGGTCCTTCCCAAGTGGGTTCAAATTTTCCTCCTATCTTGCGGTGTGCAAGGATAGGTCTCTTGAGAACGAGAACTAAGTCACCAACTTTGAAGGTTCTTGGGCGGACCCGGCTTGTCATGGGCTTGAACCATCTTAGCTTGGTATAGTTCTAAATTCTGCTGCGCTACAAGTCTTTTCCCTTCCAGGCTTTCTAATTCTACTAGTCGTAATTCGGCGTTTTCTTCTGCCGTGATCTTGTTCGCAACTGCAATTCTGAGTGAAGGAAGCTGAACCTCTAAAGGTAACACTGCCTCGGACCCATACACCAGAGCGTAAGGTGTAGCTTCGAGTAGGAGTTTCTGAAGGTCGTCCGCAGGCCCATAAGGCTTCTAAAAACTTCTCGTGCCAATTCCTCTTATTATCGTCCAAAGTTTTCTTTAAGATTTGAACGAGAGTTTTATTAAAAGCCTCGCCGAGGCCGTTTCCTCTTGGGTAGTAAATTGTCGAGTATCGCCGGCCGATTCCGTGTCTCCCGACAAAATTGTTGATTTGTGTGCTTCGAATGCCGACCCATTATCCGAGATGATCCTGCGTGGCACTCCGAAACGGTAGACAACTTGGTTCTTGAAAAATTGTAGCACGTGGTGTGCTTTCACTTCTCAAGTGGAACCGCCTCTCGCCCACTTGGAAAAGTAATCTGTAGCCGCAAGAATGAAGCGATGTCCTTTTGAAGATGGTGGTTCTATTGGATCCACTATATCTGTGCCCCAACATTCAAATGGCCACGACGCAATTGTCGGATGTAGCACATTTGGAGGTTGGTGTAGAACCACTCCGTGCACTTGGCATTGGTGACGCTTCTTGGCGATTTTCATGCGGTCGGTCATCATCGAGGGCCGTAGTACCCTAGTCTTTTAATTTTCATTTTCATCTTCGGACCCGACCGGTGAGCGCCACGAGTCCCGAATGCACCTCCTTAACAATTTCACGGGCCTCGAACCCGCTTAGGCACCTTAGCCACATTTGATCAAAAGACCTTCCGTACAATGTGTTGTTTATTAATGCGTAAGACGCAGTTCTTTTCTTGATCCGATGGGCTAGCGACCTATCGTCCGGTAGCTTTCCTGCTTGCGGGTAGTTCTATCAATGGTCGTCGCCAATCTTCCGTGTTTTCACGTCACCGCTCGCAACCGATTCTTTTTGTTTTTCTGATTTGTGTATTGTGTCTATGTCGAGCTGTGATAGGACCTGACGTCCGTGAACTGACACTTCCACTGATTCATCTTGCAAACAGGCAAATTCTTTTGCGAGACGGGCTAAAGCATCTGCTAAAGCATTTTCTTTTCTGGGAATTTTGTAGATCGTTACATTTGGAATCTGTTCCAACAGCTGTATGGCATACTGGAAGTATTGTTCGAGTCTTGGCTTTAAAATTTTGTATTGTCCGGCGATCTGTTGAATGATTAACTGCGAATCCCCGTAGATGTTGATGTCTGTTATCCCCATTTGAATAGTTAATTCCAGTCCCGTTATGAGGGCTTTGTATTCTTCTTCGTTGTTTGTACACGGTTCTGTCAAGTGGTAGGAGTATCTTAACATCCCTCGCTCCGGCGTTATAAAGATTAGCCCAATTCCTGCCTTACCGGGCACTATCACTTGCGATTCTTCGTCTTTGTGTGCTGAAGATGCTCCGTCGAAATATAATTCCCAACGTCGATCATCAGGGTCTTCTAGATTCATTATTTGTTCATCTGGCAAATCGTCATTGAGAGGAGATTCGGCCGCAAAGGGTGTGCTGCGAGAAAGTCTGCTAAGACTTGTCCCTTCACGGCACGCGGAGGCATGAAAGTTATATCGAATTGCAATAATATCATCGACCATCCGGCAAGTCTGCCGGAAAGTGTTGGACGAGTCATAACTATTGCAATGGATTAAACTTCGAGATTAGGTTGACCTTATGAGAAAGCATGTAGTGCCTGAGCTTTTGAGCGGCGAAGATCAGGGCTAAACAATGCTTTTCAATTGCGGGATACCTTACTTCCGTCGGAAGTAAACGACGGCTTAAGTAGTAAAGAGCATTTTCTTTACCCTCATCATCGACACCAGCTAATCAGGCTCCGAGAGAGTCGTCTAAAGCCGCGGTGTAAAGTATCAGCGGTCTACCCGAGATCGGGGCTGCTAAGACAGGAGGTGTCATTAAATATTGTTTAATGTCCTCGAAGGCCTTCTCGGCATTTCTCTTCCCAAATAAATTTGGCGTCCTTTTTAACTAGTGCCGAGAAAGGCCGACACCTACCCGACAGTGTTCGAGATAAAGCGTCGAAGATATGCCGGCTTCCCTTGAAAAGATCGTAGTTGTTTTAAGGTTTTGGGAGGCGGCATTCCTAAGATAGCTTTAATCTTTTCCGGGTCGATTTCAATTCCACGATGTCGGACAACGAATCCTAAGAATTTCCGGAGGTGACGCCGAAGGCGCATTTTAAGGGATTCATCTTAAGGTTAAATTGTCTTAATCGTTCGAAAACAATTCTCAAATCATACAGGTGGTTTTCCTTTACTTTGCTTTTGATGACCACATCATCCACGTAGCATTCGACTTGATTGTGGATGAGATCATCAAAAATTCTTGTCATTGCTCTCTGGTAGGTTGCTCCTGCGTTCTTCAGTCCGAATGGCATCACTGTGTAGCAAAATACTCCGATCGGCGTTCTGAATGCTGTAAGCTTTTCATCTTCTGGAGCCATTTTTATCTGGTTGTATCCTGAAGATCCATCCATGAACGAGAATATTTCATGTGTTGAAGCAATGTCGATCATTAATTCCGGGATCGGTAGAGGGAATTCATCTTTTGGACATGCCTTGTTTAAATCTCTGAAATCCACACAAATTCCGATCCGACCATTCTTCTTTCGATCGGCACTACATTGGCTAGCCAAGTCGGGTATTATTCTTCACGGACAAATTTAGCGTCTATTAGCTTTTTAACTTCGGCTATGACTTGTTGTTCAATTTCTAGACGCATTCTTCCGGGACCTTGTCCGACCGGGACGTAGTAGGATCCACTCCTAGCTTATGGACCGCAACCTCCGGAGCTAATCCCGGCATCTCGTCATAGTTCCAAGCAAAACAGTCTTTAAATTCCATTAATAATTTGATTATTTCTTCGGAGTCTTCTTTATTGAGTAAGGAGCTAACAAAGGTAGGTCTAGGCTCTTCGCTAGTACCTAAGTTAACTTCCGTTAACTCATCTATTGTAGATTTGATTTCTTCTTCGAATTCTGGTGGAGCGTCTCCAATTTGTACATCTTCGAGTTCGTCTGTAGTTTCCATGCAGTTTTCATTGGATTCGCAAGTGACAACCAAACAAAATTTAGTATCGTCGACTGATCCTACTGTGCCGAATCCGAGTCCATACTTTGAATTGGGTGGACGACCGGAATTATTCCATAATTTTTCAAAATGTTGTGATTGGCCTTTTGTCGATTGTCGAGGTAAGAAACCACGCTGAATTAAATTTTGAACACAGGGAGAGTACCACTCAAAAGGTAATTCCATTAATTCTGTTGAAGTGACATCTTCGAATTGTACATTATTTTCAGTTTTGGAGGAAGAAGCACCACGGTAGAATTTGGTTGGCCTTGCACCGTCGTTACGTACCTCTTTGACCACCATACCCTCGATCTTGTAAGAATGAATCGGGGTTAGGGTCATAGTATGTACGTAGTGGTTAATCTTTTCGTACATTGATTTGTATTCTTCGTTCTTCTCATCTTCGAGAGAGATCTTGAATTGCGGCTTCTTCTGACTTATTGTCGCTGCTTCTTGTTTGATTTCTTTTTCTTCTTCGGAACTATCTTCCCAATCAACATTGATGGCCGGTTTCCTCCGTCCAATTGTCCTAACGTCTCTACCACGGCCTCGTCCCCGGCCTCGACCTCGGATGCGAGTTGTGGAGAAACCTTCACCATCTCGCCGAAGGGAGTGGTGAGTGATCGTTGGACTAGAACTTCGTGTTCTTCGTTGTCCCGAACTTTCTTCGCTTCATTTGTTACGGTATCTCCGGAGAAGATCATTTTCTTTGGTGGTGCATAATAAGTCGCATCTTCATGGATTCCAATTTCATGTACGGAGAATGGTTGTAAGTCACCTTTGATGCACTCGTTCCCCTCCATCGTAATATTTGATGCACCGATGTAGAGATGATGGTACCATCCTGTTTTCATGTATCCATGGTCGGCCCAAGCAGAGCGTTGAACGACGTTTCTGAATCAATTATGTGAAATTTCGCGGTTGTCTTTGCTAAGTCACCGGTCTTCATCAGTAGCGTTATTGACCCGAGGGCTCTCTCTCCTTTCTGGTTGAATCCTCTTAATAACATTTTGTAGGCCTCGAGCTCACGAGCATCAATTTCCAAGTACGCTAGTGTTCGAAGACTCATTATATTGATTGATGCTCCTGGATCCACCAATACTCTGGAGAGTGTAAAGTTCCCAATTGTAACTGAAATGTACAACGGTCGGTTGTGATCTGCTGTCCCAAGTAGTAGGTCACTGTCCGTGAAGGTAACTCCTCGTTGTTCTTTTAACGAGCAAACCTCATCTAAGGAATCTCCGGCCATTTGAGCTAAGCAAATTTCCGGATCAAGTAAGGCCTTGATCAGAGCTTCTCTCATTTCCTTTGATAAGATGAGAGCATCGTAAATGCTCAGTTTGGCCGGTAGTTTCCTAAGATGGGCTAGCACGTTGTAGTCCACTTTATTTCCATGTGTCTCGGCTTCTTCTCAAACGGGTATTTCTTCTGCTGGGGTTGGTTCTTCTTGAACAACCACCTGCTTTCCTTTGTCCTTTGGACCCATTCTTGGAGGTAGAACTCTTCCACTTCTTAAGTTGACTTCTGTAATTTCTTCTAAATCTAGTGTTGAGTTCGCCGGTGTCTCCTCCTGAATCGGAATGACAGGTTCTTATGTATTAGCTTCAGAGTCTGAAGGCTCTAACTCTATTGCAACTGGAGCTCCTCGAAACTCGCAGATAGATTCGTTGCTTGTTGAGCTTTCGTAGCCTCCTTGATGGATGTCTTCTTCATTATTTTGATCGTCGAGATTGTGTATGATTTGAGAATTGTCGTTGGTATCGAAATCGATGTCCGGATTGTCGCTAGTTACGTAATCGTTAGAAACGATCAAAACGTAGCCAACGCCATCACCCTTATCATTATATGATCCCACCGAAGTGAGCGAGATAATCATACAAAATCGGAGGTTCGAGGGATTTCTCCCCGAATCGGAAACAACTATCCTAGGATAAGCGGCCCCTAGTCTAGCCTTAGGAGTCTCGGTCCTCTCTTCTTCGTCGATTTTCTTCTTCTCTTCAATCGTCTCCTGTTGAGGTGGTTCTTCTATCGCAAGTGATAGTACCGGCTTAACGGGTCTCGAACTCTGAATTGAAGCTCGCACCGAGGCGGTTCGGATGCTGTCTAAAATCTTTTTTGAAGACCTCGTCCAAGCGGTAGTCCATCCATCGTCAGTTGCATAGGGATCTATCGGAACAATGAGATCAGTCGAGACAACATTGACTGAACCTCCTTTCTGGGGTTCCTTCATGTACTCCTTCGGGATCGTTATATTCCCTTTCCGAAGGTTGTCGTTAAGCCAACTTTTAAAGGTAATGCAATCTTCTATCTTGTGCCCAAGCATCCGGTGGTAGGGGCAAAAGTTGGGATCACCTTTCTTGTTGACTTCCTCCGGTCTTTTAGGCTCGGCGTACTGGAAATCCGGAGTCTTCATCGGACTACGGAACATTTTCGGATCTGCTTCATTCTTGAACGGATATTCTCTGCTCAGAAGTTCCCTTAATGTACGTTGCGGACGAGACGGTTGTTCATACTCGCGGAGACGACCGATAGCTGGACCAGGGTTGCTGGTAATTCCGTCGTGGTTCGTTGCGGCCGTTCGGTGGTATTTGCATCGGTTGCTTGCCTTTGTCAACTGCTGCAACGATCCCGGATTTCTTTTCGAAGGTCTTCACCGGCTTCTGCTTATCCGTCTTGTCGGCGAAACTTAATTGCTTCGCCTCTTCTTGCAAGCTTCCGGCCTTGCTTAACAACTTCTCGAAAGTCTTAATAAGGAATCCTTTGAGGAGAAGTGCTATCGGGCCGTGAATGCTTTTAAGCAAAATGCTGACTGCATGTTGTTCTTGCAGTTGTGGTTCACACTTCATGCTTAAGTTCCTCCATCTAAGTATGTAATCCACCAAAGTTTCATTCGGCCTTTATTTCTCTACCACTAAATCACCTATAGTGATGTGGTGCTGAGCTCCGGCGAATCGCTTGATGAAGAGGTTCTCTAGTTCGAGAACATCTTCACCGAACCATTTGGTACCTCGCATACCGGCCGAAGGCGATTCCGACGACCGCCGACGAACTGTCGGAAGAGTAATGCATCGCTCCCGCCGGCATTACAACAACTGGCACGAAAGTGTGCAACAAGCTGTCGGGGGTTCCCGGTTCCGTTGAAGGTCTTGAACAGAGGTGGTACGAAGCCTTTCGGGTATTGGACAGCGTTGAATTCTTCTGGGTAAGGTCTACCCGTTCGAATGGATGTCCCGCTCTTCGATTGTGCTAAGGCTTCTCGCACTCGCTTGTTCCACCAAGTTCTTGATATCCTTTTCGGGGATCATACTTTGTCTTGTATCCTTTTTAAGCTGATCATCCTCATTGACGGATGTAATCTCCTTTCCTCTCGTCTACAATGTGAATGACCTCCGGGGTGTCTCTCTTTGTGGTTGTACTTGACTGCGGAGAGTGGCCGGAGCTACGGCCATCTCTTCCATCCTTTTCGCCATTTGAGCGATCGTGTCGTCTTTTCCCGAAGCCGCCTTCTCATCGGTTCGGCTCCTCTCTTCTGCGGCTGCGGGAGCACCTTGCGAAGGCGATGAAGCTCGTGTCTCGACCATGTTGATTTCTTGCGTATTCGTCGTCCATGAATTCCGATGAATCAATCTCGTCTCCGAACTTTTCTTCTCTTTCTTTTGCCAACCGTCGGATATCGGTTCTCAACTTTTCCATGGCATCTTCTAGCGGGGCTTTCTGTGTGTCTTTGCGGTTGTCGTGCGATAGCTGCCGGGTCCCCTTTATCGCAGTAGCACTTTCTTCAGATTCCAGCCTCCTGGCGAGACTTTCTTTCTCGGGCTGCTGTTTCAGTCTTAACTGCCCAGTAGTGGGACGCCATACCATCCTTCTAGCAGCAGAAGGTCTAGGAACCGGATGGTGCTGTCGGCCAAATGCCGGAAGGTGGTATCCTCCCTAATCTGTAATCCTGAGACAACAACGGGCGGACTAGCCTTCATTCTTTTGCTTGGCTTTTCTGTCATGATGGCGGGTTCTACTCGGGGCCCAAGACGGGATTTGACTGGCACCCGCCCTATCCTCCATAAAATCTCCGATACGGGGCAGTTTTCCTTCTTTGCTAACTTTTCTACCAAAGTTTGCAGTCGAGCAAACGGCGTAGTTCTAGTCCTTTTCTTGCGGCTATCGTTGTAATATGCGGGCTGAGGTAATGTGGCAGCAATCTTGCGAACATTCTCCTCATCCTCTGCGGCGGAGAGGGGATGGAACCTGCTTCCTCCCAAGAGTGGTATGTATTCAGGCGGTGGTGTATATTCGGCAGCGGTGTATATTCAGGCAGTTCCGGAATTTCCTCCAGGAAAGCAATTTCAGCGGCTCTGGCTTCTCTAGCGATCCTTCTACTTCTGTTTCTTCTTTGGGTCCTGGTCGGTGACGAAATCTTTGAGCTGGACCCGATTTCGAAAACAGAAGGTCTTACAAAAGATCCGTACCCTCCGCGGTAACGGGTTTACCATAATTCGGATTTCTTTCCCCTTTGATTTGGCGTGAAGTCGGGGTAGGTGCGGAAACAACTAGACCGAGTGGGGGTAGTAAGAACGGTCCTCCCGCGGACGGCGGTACTCCTCTTAGTCGGGATCCTTTGCGGGGAGGAAACTCTTGGGTCGACCTAAGGTTGAACTCGAGCGGCGGCTCCTCGGCATCGGATACCTTGTTCGTCGGTGCAAAGAGGGAGACGTCGGTGATCTTGACATTCGTGTTTTCAAACCCTTTTCCAAATCGGATGATCCCATTGTCGGGCGACTCATCCTTATAGACGGCGAAGTCCGATCCATTGGTGAAGGAGAAAATCGGTTTCGGGGCTTCCATTTCGCAGGGTAGATTCGGTTGTCGGTCCCAAGTTATGCTTCTTTTCTTTAGGACGAAAAGAAAGGAATTGAAAAGAGTCCGAACACATTCTTGTTCATGTATTTATAAGAAGGAATCACTTATTAAAAGAATCACTTATTAGCGGGTTTTTTTATTTAGAACGGAATGTTCAAAGGTGTAGAGAAGGTAAGGAATCCGATTCGGAGTTGGAAAGGAAAAGAAAGTCTTATGCAAGACTTCTCGACTCGAAGGATCACTCTTAAACTAACACCTATTGGGGGTCCACCCCACCTCAAAAATGAGGTAAAAGGATCTCGGAATCTCTCTGTTTAGGGGTGTCTAAATAGTGGCTCCTAAATCCGAGAGAATGTTGGCTATACTTGTTCAAGGTAGAAATGAACATAGCATCCCAACGGAAAGAAGGGTAGTTTGACCCATTAAGGACATGGATACACTACCAATTTTTGAAAGCAGAATTATCTGATTATAATGGAGAAAGGAATTGTCCCCAGCGGAGTCGCCAGAAATTTGTGCGGCTTATTTTCAGGTTGTGTGTTTTATTTTGAAAAGGGGTCGCCTAACAGAAGTTGTCGGCGAATTTTTTTAATTTAATTTAAATAAACAATTTTGAAAAGTAGTATTTGATTTTGAAAATAATTTTAAATTTGAAGGTTTTAAGATATGAGATTAAACCGATCTCACATCCCAAATAGTTTATATAAACGAGCACCGCACCACAAACCGTGTATCTATCCCTAAGGATAGACACACGCTCGATGGTGGGGCTCGATTAAATAAACTAGAAGATTTGTGACATCCGTTTGGTCCGCAAACCAATTTTATAAGCCGACAAATTCCACGCTTAATATGAAAGCATTAAACGGGGTTTATATTACTCGGGTTCTTTAAAATTCCCTATAAGGGCAAGCCCCTATAGTTAATTACATCTTAAGTGACGGGAATCACCTAAGAAAACTCTCAATAATAATCAATAATTCTGCTCTCAAGAATTTCAAAGTTTAAGTTTTCAAAGGATTGAATTTTGGAATTTCGATAGGGAATGGATCAAATTTGGAACATTTTATTTTGAGAATTCAAAGGAAGAAAAGTAGGAGAAATTACAGATTCGAAGCGAACTTCGGTAATCTCCCGACTATCCTATTGTTTGGCTTGGATTTAGGAAAGTCCTAATGTTTATTTAAATGTTTTTGATCTCGCCAATTTTGATTAATTAGGGCTTATATTTGTATGATAAAATCAAACAAATAGCCTCGAAGATGTGAGGGTTTATTGTCGTACCGGACGACTACCTCGGAATCCTAAGACCGGTTAGGGCTTAATTTGCAATGCAAGTGCCTAACGAAGAGTTGAGGATTTATGTTGCACTAGGCAAACTACCTCGAAGTCCTATGGCTTTGTTATTTAATTCTAGGAAAGTTTTGCTGATGTAGATTCAAGTTTTGCTGACGACGATGGCCGTGCTGCCCACCATGCTCCGAGCTCCTTGTTGTTGCGAGTGGTTTAGTTTTAGAAGTCATAAATCGGGGGATGAGAAAAGTGTTTTGGTTTAGAGAAAATCTTAATTTCCAAGTGTTTTCAATATTTTAATTAAAACAAATCTTAAAGTTGATTATAACGACACCGGTTAAGATCCCACGGTTCCATCCTTCCGGCATCATTATTTTTATCGGATTCACTTAGTCCAGATGAATTTGCTAAACTCAACTAAATGAGTTCCACACTTTCAATTAGACCGTGGGAAATCCCGTTAGCAACACGTAGGTTACATCATCCGAGGTATTCCCGATCATCCAACGGGACGTTTTAATTTAATTGTAATTGTAGTTTTGTGTTCTGTTTGTGATTAAATTTTGAGTTGTTTTATATTTTGAAATGTTGTGGCGGTGAATTTTATCTTGCAATGACTTTTAACTTAGTTTTGGTTTCAGCTTTAGGGACTATCCTAAAGGTATGGGTTTTCATGCAA
The DNA here is from genome assembly GCA_022702705.1 of Papilionanthe hookeriana x Papilionanthe teres. Lineage (NCBI taxonomy): Eukaryota > Viridiplantae > Streptophyta > Magnoliopsida > Asparagales > Orchidaceae > Papilionanthe > Papilionanthe hookeriana x Papilionanthe teres. Next base: position 15,134,332 of record CM040426.1, on the reverse strand, counting down.
CGAGTTGTTTATCATGCAAGAAAAAGTAAGTGCAATGCGATTAAATAAATTGCAAGAAAGTAAATTGCAGGAAAGTAAATTTCGATAAAATAAAAGCGTACCTGGAGGGTCTTCCCGTCATCCCAAGCTGCACTTAAAACACAATTAGAATACTTAAACAAGTTCCTAGGTAAAGCTAAGGGAAGGGTTACGGTTTTCTACCAAATTCCTAATCCTATAGCTAGTCATTTCTTATGACGTCTAGGTCTTTGTATTTTGTTTGAAGACGATTTTCTTCATCAAAGAACAATTAAGTCCAATTGTTCTTATAAATGTCCTATCATATTGAGGAAGTGCTTAAGAATAATCTTAAACATCTTTTCAATATTTCTAGGATTGTTTTAAGTCCAAATGGGTTTAATTATACAAATGAATTAATCGTCCAAGAATCTCAAGTTTTGTTATCTTGCTCAGTGAACTAGGACATTTGAATATCCTATAGGTGAAGTAACATTTCATTTAATATTCTGTTTAGGAGTTATGATAACTAAAGCTTTTGAGGGTAAATTGGTGTTCAAACGATTTGTGATTTAGTTTAATTTCAATTAATTTGGAATAGTGTTCAAGTTATTTTAGATTTATTTCCTTCATGCCTTAGGTGATGTCATATTTAATTCAACTTAATTTAATTTAATTTAATTTAATCTTTAATTTAATTTAATTCAATTTAATTTAATTTATTTAATTTGATTTTATTTATTTAATTTAATTTAATTTAATTTAATTCAGTTTAGTTTGATTTGATGTTAAATTAAATTAATTTGATTTGATTTAATTTTAATTTAATTTGATTTAATTTAATTTAATTTAATTTTAATTCATTTAATTTAATTTTTAATTTGGTTTAACTTAATTTAATTTGGTTTTATTTATTTAATTTAATTTAATTTAATTCATTTAATTTAATTTAATTTGTTTATTTAATTTAATTTAATTTAATTTAATTCAACTTTTAATTTTAATTTAATTTAATTTAATTTAATCCAATTTAATTTACTTAATTTAATTTAATTTTTAATTTAATTTTATTTTTTAATTTTAATTGAAATTTTTAAAAGAGTTTAATAATTTAATTTTAGTTTAATGATTAAGTCTTTTAATGTTTTGAATTTGAGTTATCATTTTAATTAAGAATTAAATATTAATGAAATGATTAATTTAGGGATTTTTAAATTAAAGAACAAATCTCTTCCTAATAACATCCCTATTTTAATAATTCCAATTTTATTATTCTTCCAAATTTAATCAATTATTTAATTAAAGTTTAATTATTTTAAATTGCTTAATGGGTTTCTACCCTTTAATTATTTAAATTTCAATCATCCAAATCAAATTAGGATCAAAGATTTTACTTGTTAATTTTTATTAAACCTAAAGTTTTAATTAAGGATTAAGATTTTTAATTACCATTTTTACCCTTTAAGCTTAATAATTTCATAACTCACTAAATTGAACTCAAATGAACTTGAAATTTTGATGTGACTTCACTCATATGTCAATAAAGACATGAGAGGAGAAAATGTGATTTTTCTGTATTTAATTTGTTTATATAATTATTTTTGGTAGAAAATAGAGATTTTCAAGGAAAATTTAATAACATGACCAAGGGAAAGATTCTCTCCTTAAGAAAATTAGGGAACATTCCTAATGACCAGAGGACCACTTGGACCAATTTTGATGATTTTCTGAATTATATTATTTTTATTATAATTATTTTAAGTTTTGGAGTGTTAATTAATTTAAAAATAAAATAAATGTTGAAAAATGAATTTTATATTTTTAAAAATCTCCCTGATATCAAGGAAATCAGAGAAGCAAATTTTACAATTTTCTGATTTTTCTATGATTTATTATAATTATTTTAGTGAAAATGCTAGAAAATACATTTTTTTAATATTAAAATTACCCTAGAGCTTTAAAATTCAATATCTCACTAAATAGACCTAAGAAAAAAATGGGGTTTGTTCCTAAGTGATTAAAATTCAAAATGTGACATTTTGGTGAATTTTATTATTTTTGTGATTTTTATTATTTTTTAATTATTAAAAATATTAAAATAATATTAAAAATCAACTTTTTTAGAAAATTGAAATTTTAATTTTCTTAAATTCCCCTGATATCAGAGAGGCTCCAAAACCAATTTGGTGAATTTTTAAAAAGTATTTTAAAAGTTATGAATTTTTAAAGTTTAAAATGACTAAATGGCTTAATCAACCCAATTAGTAGGGCTAACCAAGTCCAATTGACCTCAAATTTTTATGGTGGGTTCCTCTGATCCTAAAGGTCAGTAGAGAATTGATTTCAAGTCAATTTGATGTATGGTTAGCTCTAATTAATTAAAGACCTATTTTGAGTGTTTAAGCCAATTAGGGTTGTTTTAAATGAACTAACTCAAAACCTATTTTTCCTAGGGTTCTCTCGGTCATAAGGAACATCATCAAATTTTCCTAGAATTTATTTCACAACATGCTATTTATTGGAATTAAAATACTCAAAACAGTAACATGAATTTGAAAAATCAATAACTCTTCACGAGGATGGCCTCGACTTTGGAAAATTCGGGGAATGTTCCCAAATTCAGAGGCTTCAAAAGCCCTATGGTCTCATGCCATGGTGAATTGTATACATGCATGGAGAATTAAATGTATGCAGAGAGTAAATAAATTATAAAAAATAAAATACTTAATGAAATTAAATGATTTCTTTTCCACATTATCCTCCTCTCGTTCACCGAGCAAGAGGGTATTTTTATTTTATTTTTCCGATTTTTCTACACAAAGTTATGAATTTTTGAAGTTTAGGGAATTAAATAAATCGAAAAAATCCCTAATTTTCTATTTATCCACGCGGCGCCGCGTCAACTTCGGCAGCTCCGAAACGCCACGTGGCGCGCTCCCATTCGACGCCACCATCTGACTCAGCGCTCCCGGGGCCCGCTGTATCGTTCCGTCTTCTGATCCGACGCGATCCTGGCCATCCGTCCGCGCGTGTATTAAATGGACGGCATCCGTTCATCGTCCCCAAGTGTCCTCACCCGAGAGCCGTCCACACTAAATCCCTAATATCTCACTCGATACTCAATGGATTTTCATGTTCTTATGCTCTATGGATTCGTCTTGAAGAGACGAACACATCTATACGGTTATCATGCATTGAAATTAAAGCATTTGAAATGGAGAATCTCCGGAAGCTCGGGATGAAGAATTAGCTCATACCTTTGCTCGGAGAAGTGTGGCTTCGATCCGAGAGTTGTTGCACCTTCGATTGGATCCTAGCAAGCTCCGCATGAAGTCTCCCGGTCCGGTGAATTGTCTAGGTTGGATTTCGACCACGGCCGATCACAAAACTTGGAGGTCGGAGCAACCGGGAAGCCTCGGAGATGGGGCTTTTGCTGGTGGACACCTTCCCTGGTCTGGTGAAGGTGTAGAACCAATCAATTTGGGGATTGGCTCACTGTGGAGAAGTGTCCTGGTTTTGGGTGGAATTTCAGTTGAGAAATTGGGTTTTGTCAGTGGGGATTAGGGCAAATTGACACTGGGGATCAACTGCTCTAAGGGTGGAGAAGGTTTGGAACAATTTTGGCAGAGTTTCGGCAAGGTTTGTGCAACTCTCCTCTCATGGCCGTGAGGGGGTCGGGTTTAAATAGAGGTGGCTGGAGAGCCTCCCAGGGATGGCCAAGGGTTGGGATCAGCTGCTCTGGTCATGGGAAGAACAGCCATGGTGGCCATTGGGCATGGGGCAGCTCAGCAAGGTGGAATTCCAAAGTTTGGCTCCTCCCAAGGTCTCGGCCATGGTGTTTTCCGGCGATCCAGGCGGCTGGCCGGCAGGCATGGGTCACCTTCAGGGTCAGGGAGTCCAGGGCTTGAAGTTGGTGAAGTCAAATCGAGTTTGACATGTGTAAAGGCTTTGAATTAAAATGGAATGGAGAAGGGGTCATTTTGGCTTCAATTTGGTCAACCCATTGGTTTGGGTTGGGTGCACCTCCCCAAGGCCTGATTTTGGGCTGAGAGGATCAGTTGGGTCAGCCAAGAGAGAATGGTGTGGTCTCTATCCATGATGAGGTGGCTAAACATGGTTTAGAGTGTGTCATGGATAAGGTTAAAAAAATTTAATGAAAGATTAGGAAAGGAGCCCCTCCTTTTACCATTAATGGCATGGTCACATGCCAAACTTTCATGGCTTCATATGGCTTGTGAATGGCTCATCCTTGGCTCCATTTGGCTTGGGAAAAGCTTGGGTCAATTTCATAAAAAGGGATTTAAGAAAATTTTGATATTTTGATGGGAATTTGTATGGGGCTTGATTTGGAATTGTTTAATTGATGACTTTGAAACTTAGGGGCAATTTTGATTAAATGGATGATGAGGGGAAGTGCCATGTGGGCTTTAGATGAATTTGGGCTTTTGAATTTGAAGGAAGTGGGCTTTTTAGGAAAGTTTAAGGGGAATGGGCTTTTTGATTTTAGGATGGGCATTTGGGTGAAGATTTTGTGAAGGACCTTGTCAAATAAGTGTTATAATTGGTTTAGGGATGTTCTATGAAGGGCTTGGAGTCAATTTGGTGTGATTTGGGGTTGAATTGGTTTGAATTTGGATTTATTTGGTAAGTGGGCCTATGTAGGTCAAATTGGGCTAACTTGGGCCAATGTTGGGCTAGGGTTGAAATTGATGTAAAATTAATGTTGAGAAATATTTATGGGAGTGTTTCAAAGAGGTTTTGACTTTGGTTGGGCTTTGATTTTGGGGTTTGGGCTCATTTGGGTTAGGTTTGGGTTTAGGTCAAAATTGGGCCTTTTAGCTTTGGGTTGAATTTGAGTGGGGTTTGGGTCTAAATTTTGGGCAAATCATGTTAGTGTTTTTTTTTGTGGGAATGTTAAGGAAGATTTAGAAAAGATTTGGGGTTAATTGGAGTTGAATTGGGTGAATTTGGGTTAAGTTTGGGTCATGGGTCCAAATTGGGCTTTAAGGCCAAAAGTGAAATTGGATCCAAATGTCAATCAAATTGAACTTGGATTTGGTCTAGATTGGTATTGGGAATGTTGAATTAAAGTTTAGAACTGAATTGGACCAGAATTTGGGTCAATTGGGTAGGTTTGGTTTGACATTGGGTTCACTTAGGGTTAAAATGGGTCAAATTGGGGGTTTTGACAAAAGTAGGGTAAATTGACAAAATTGGCCCATGGTGTAGTTGGACAAAATGAAATTGGGAATATTTGGGATTTTCTGGAATTTTCTGGGAATTTTCTGAATTTTTGGATTTTTTGGCCAAGAGGGGTATTTTGGGTATTTGGAGGGTATTGGGAGGTATTTTTGGAATTTTTGGTATTTTTGGGTATGGATGATCAATTTGGGTGATGTGGAAATGTTTGGGAATGATTTTGGAGGATTTTAGGTAATTTGGAAATTTTGCAAAAATTTGGGTAATTTCAAGAGTTTTGGGTAGGCTAAGCGGGTGTAGGGTCTCGGGGGTCAAAAATTGAAAATTTGGGAAATTGAAGATTGGGTGGATGTAAGTGGAATGAAATCATTTTGATTGAGCCATGAAGTCATATCAAGCCCATATGAGCCATGAAGGGACTCATTTGAGGCATTCGCTATGTTGTTCCTAACCCTCTTAGCCAAGGGCTCAGGGGTTAAGGACCATCCATGTGAATCACCTACATGAGTCAGAAGGTCAAGTTGGGTATGGGTGTGGTTTTAGGAGATGTGTGAAAGTGTAGTGTATAAGTGTAGTGTGTGTGTAAGTCAGCCCTCACCAGACCAGGCCACCCGTAGGCGGTCCTAAGGCCAAAGAGTCCTATAGGAACTCATCCTTTAAACTTCCACATTTGATTTCAACCCTCTAGGTGATTAGGGGTCTATAGTCAAGTTTGTGGAGTTTGAAGGGAGTTTAGAAGTGGTTTGAGTTTCTAAAAGGTGGGTCCCAATTCTAGTCCTCTAAGATAGTCAAAGGAAAAGCCTAAGGCTAGATCCTAAGCACTAAAAAGAAGAAGAGAAGACCTCATCAAAAATGAGGTCAACAGTGGTCGAGACAGTCTACGCAGGAGGCTCCTACCAACTTGTGAATTTCCAAGGAGAACGACAAATGCTTCCAATCAATGGATGATATTTGAAGAAGTATTACGCAACCTGATGTTTCAAAGGAATGAATTCTCATCCCTAGAAACACGGGTGAAGTAACTACTTGTGACTGGGTCCGAAACAAAAAAAAACATTAAAATGGATGACAAAAGAAAAATCATTAACAAAAAATATGTGCTAAAAATAAAATATGTGAAATCATAATAATAAAGTTTTACCCTTCTGTTCAAATCAAATCTTGTTCCTGATCTTTCTCCATCTTTTCCTACTTTCCTTAAAAAATTAAAATAAGTGAATAAGAATCTTCAGTGATAAATATTTTCTTGATGTTCTTATTCTTAGTACAGCCCCTGATCCTTTCCTTGTCTTTTTCGCAGGGAAATGTCGAACGCGTGGTTGGTCCTAAACTTTAGAAATGGCGTGAGTCTCGCACTCGATGAAAAGAGGGTGAAGGATGGAGCAGTGATAGAAATTGATTCTGACTTCACACCGACCTAACCTACGATACGAAGAAAATGATTGGGTCCCAGTTGACCTAGAAGAGCTTCACAGCTAGACAGTGATGAAGATGGGTGGCCCAAGCCACCAATCCAGCAACAAGAAAAGAAAGACAAACAACGAGGAAAGTAAGAAAATCAAGTCTGTAGTTACCACGGCAGAGGGCAGGCTCGTCAGCGCCGCGCCCGCAAAAATTCAAGGAGTAAGGAGAGCTACTCTCACTGCTACCCAAAGATGGAATAAGAATCGCCGAACCGCAAGATGTTGACTAAACTAGCAGCAGATCAACACGAGGAAACAGTCGCTTTTGCTGGCACACACATTTCAAAGATACCGGTTCGTCAGGAACCAGAAAGAAGAAAGTCAAAGCCAAGAAGATCAGAACGAATCGAAGAAGTGCCAAGAAGAACAGAAATAGAGTCAACGCCTCAACACCGGACAAAGATACCAGATCTGAAGAACCTTGTTGCGGAAGCAACCCCGGAGGATGTCCCGACAGAGACAATCCCCGAGGAGCCAAGTTATGCAAGAGAACGTGACAGGATTGAGCCATACATCCCGCAGTACGTTGCTAGGCCTCGTCACTTGCAGATCATCCCAGAATATGAATTAGAAAGAATGTAAAATGTTGAGAAGAAGACTTTCGAATACTTTGAAAGGATTAAAGGCAAGAGAATCAACATTTTGGAAGGCCTCGAGTTACACACAGATGTATTCTCAGAACATGAGCAACAGCAAATTGTGGATTGCATCTTAGAACTTCAGAAGATGGGTCGAGCAGGCCGTCTGAGGGAAAAGACTTATTCAGAACCCCGTAGATGGATGCCAGGGAAAGGAAGAGTCACAATACAATGCATATGTTGCTATAACTTTGCAGAGGATAGAAAAGGAAATCCACCAGGGATACTCCGTCGCAGTGAGGTGGATCCAATGCCGAGGATAATTAAAAGAATGGTGAAAAGAATGATAACGTGGAGGGTATCGCCGACGGACCGCATACCCAACAATTTCATCATCAACATTTATCAGAAGGGAGACTGCATACCTCCACACATAGACCACCACGACTTTGTCAGACCTTTTTGCACAGTTTCGTTCGTCAACCAATGCAATATCATGTTCGGATCTGACCTCCAGATAGCAGGCTCGGGTAAGTTCCGAGGGCCGGTGGAGATACCACTTCTGGTAGGTTCTGTCATGATATTAAAAGGAAATGGAGCAGACATCGCAAAACATTATATACCGAGAGTGCCAGCGGAGCGGATCTCTGTCACTTTTAGAAGGATGGACGACAGAAAGCGCCTTACCACTTCCAGCCAGATCTAGAATTGGAAAGTCTCTGGCCCTACGAGCTGTGAGTTACATGGGAAATAGCACACCTCCAATGCACATCCATGCGGAATTCCTGCTAAGGGTGGCTTGGAAGGTGATGTTATTGCCCATGTTTCTTACTATTCAGACATGGATTTTTGATAGAGGCTTTTGGATGTATCAACAAGAAGTTTACACAATCCGTTTTGGATTTACATGGATTGTACGAGACATTAAATTTCTGAGGAAAATTTCATCATAACTAGATCAAGTTGTATGATGTACTTTCAGCAAGTTCGAATGAAAATGACTACGTCATATTTTTCCTTCACCTCTTTTTGCGTAAATTGACTGGGAAACGCCATTAGAGTTAAATGAACTCTGAACGAAGAACAGAAGAGAAAAGAAAATAAATGATAACTTTTCCTAAAAATCTAAATAGTAAAATGAACTTCAAATTCACATGAACACTAAATAAACAACAAATAAAAAAATGGGATCGTTAAAGGACAAACAAAATGAATCTAAATCTCAGATTGAATTCCAGTCTAAATTCATCTTTTCAAATCCTCCAATTCTTCTTCAAATCAAGGTCTACTTCAGACCTCCTTTGAAACCCTCTCTCGGGATGATTTCAGAACCACGAAAAATTTTCGATTTGGTTCTGATGGCATGGATTCATACCCTTCGCCAAATAATCAAACTTTGATTGATTCTCGTGGGATGTGGAACACTTTCACATCTCATTTCAATCTCCCGCTAAATCCAAATCTCCACGGTACATTTCAATTCAAAATTTCCGAGACTGGTACCTACATTCTAGTTCTCATGTTGAGATCGATACCTACATTTTGATTCTCATCTGAATTGATACCTACATTTCAATTCAAAATTTTCGAGACCGGTACCTACATTCCAGTTCTCATTTCGAGATCGATACCTACATTTCGATTCTCATCCGAATTGATACCTACATTTTAATTTAAAATTTCCGAGACTGGTACCTACATTTCAGTTCTCATTTTGAGATACCTATATTTCGATTCTCATCCGAATTGATACCTACATTTAAATTCAAAATTTCCGAGACTGGTACCTACATTCCAGTTCTCATTTCGAGATCGATACCTACATTTTGATTCTCATCTGAATTGATACCTACATTTCAATTCAAAATTTCTGAGACTGGTACCTACATTCCAGTTCTCATTTTGAGATCGATACCTACATTTTGATTCTCATCCGAATTGATACCTACATTTTAATTCAAAATTTCCGAGACTGGTACCTACATTCCAGTTTTCATTCCGAGATCGATACCTATATTTCGATTCTCATCCGAATTGATACCTACATTTCAATTCAAAGTTTCCGAGACTGGTACCTACATTCCAGTTCTCTTTTGAGATCAGTACCTAAATTCTATTCTCATCCTTTTCAATCGACACTTAAGCTCGGATGCTTACTCCGGGGCTGCCACCTTAAATCCAGTTTTCTTCGCAATCCCGAGGTTGAAACTCGGGTTTCAATTCTCATTTCAAATCCAAATTTCCTAAATTGATTTTAAATCAAACTTCAATCTAAATTAAAACACAAAATCTAAACTTACTAAATCGAAATTCTCCAAATCTTGTGATTTGGAATTCACCTCCTTTTCCTTTCCCCAGCAAGAGTTCAAGAACCTCCAGTCTTGGAAATATACCTGATACTCCCCAGCGGAATTTTTTCTACTCTGTCCTAAGTTTGTCACTTGGACATCTATGTTGGTTTTGTTGATCTCTTCGGTCAACGCCAATACGTGCGGTGTGTTTGGTTAGCACACCACACCTATTGGGGGTCCATTTGTTGACCTCATTTTTTATGAGGTCTTCTCTTCTCTCTTTAGTACTTAGGATCTAGCCTTAGGCTTCTCCTTTGACTATCTTAGAGGACTAGAGATGGAACCTACCCCTTTAGAAACTCAACCACTTCTTAACTCCCCGCAAACCCCACAAACTTGATTGTAAACCCCTAATCACCTGGAGGGTCGAGATCAAATGTGGAGGTTTAAAGGATGAGTTCCCTATAGGACTCTTTGGCCTTAGGATCACCCTGGGTGGCCTGGTCTGGTGAGGGTTCACCTGCACACATTACACTTTCACACACATTCCAAATCCTAAAACTATTCATGCCTAGCTTGACTTCCCGACTCATGTAGATAATTCATATGGATGGACCTTAACCCCAGGCCCTCGGCAAGAGGGTTAGGAACAACATAGTGAATGCCTCAAATGAGTCCTCTGATGGCTCCTATGGGCTTAATATGACTTCATGGCTCAACCAAAATGATTCTATTTCACTAACACTGGCTCAATTTTCATTTTTTTCAAAATTTCAATTTTTGACCCCCGGGGCCCCGGACCCAACAAACCTACTAAAAGCCCTTGAAACTACCCAAAACCACCAAAATTTCCAAATCACCCAAAACTTTTCCAAAATTAACTTTGAACATTTCCCCACCAATCAAATTGATCATTTGCAACCAAAAATACCAAAATTTCCAAAAATACCCCCAATACTCTCCAAAGTACCAAAATGCCCCTCTTGACCCAAAAATCCAAAAATTTCAAAAATTCCCAGAAAATCCTAGAAAATCCCAAATATTCCCAATTTCATTTTGGTTCAACTACACCATGGGCCAATTTTGCCAATTTACCCCACTTTTACCAAAACCCCCAATTTAGCCCATTTTAAACCCAAATGAACCCAATATCAAACCAAATCACCCCAATTGACCTCAATTTTGCTCCAATTCAATTTTAAACTTCAATTCAATATCCCCAATATCAATCAAGACTAAATCCAAGCCCAATTTCATTGACATTTGAATCCAATTTCATTTTTTTAAGCTTAAAGCCCAATTTTGACCCATAACCCAAACTTAGCCCAAACCAACCCAATTCAACTCCAATTGACCCCAAATCTTTTCTAAACCTTCCCTAACATCTCCATAAACAAAAAACTAACATAATTTGCCCAAAAATTGAACCCAAACCTCACTTAAATTCAACTCAAACCAAAAATCCCCAATTTAGCCTCAACCCAAGCTTAACCCTAACTTAGCCCAAATCCCAAAATTAAACCCCAACCAAAGTTGAAAACTCTTTGTAACATACCTATAAACATTTCTCAACATTAATTTTACATCAAAACCAACTTTAGCCCAATCTTAGCCCAAGTTAGCCCATTTTGATCTATTTTGACCCTATCACCAAGGGGACCCAAATTAGACTCAATTCAATTCCAAATCACCTCAAATTTGTCTCAAATCACTCATGACATATCCTTAAACTAAACCCAACTTTTATTTGGCATGGCCCATTATAATTTTATTTGATTTAAAACCCCATTTTGAAACATAAAAAATTCATTCTTCTAAAACCATTTTAAAAGCCCACCTTTACCAAATTTTAAAAGCCCAAACTTCATGCTAAAGCCCATATGACACCCCATTCATCATTTCACTAATTAAAATCTTCCCTAAATTCTAAATCAACAATCAAACTTTTCTAAATTAAGCCATATGACAAACCATCCAAATTTCACACCAAAATACCAAAATTCCTAAAACCTATTTTCATGAAAAAAAGCCAACTTTTCCCAAGCCATATAAGAGCCATGGAGCCATCCTTAAGCCCCATGTGAAGCCATGAAAGGTTTGGCATGTGACCATACCACATTGGGAAAATGGAGGAAGCTCTTTCTAGGTTCCCTTAAAGTCATTAGCCTTAACCATGATTACCCTTAACCCAAAATTAATCCAAATATGTTTGGATGTGGACTTCACCACACATGTGAGCCTGACCCACCTGACCTCCTCAGCCCAAAATCAGGCCATGGGGAGGTGAACCATGCCCAAATACATGGGTTGACCCAAACCAAGACAAAATCACCTCTTCCCCTTTCTATTTCAATTCATCCTCTTTACACATGGCATTTGATAATTGAACTCACAAACCTCAAACACTGATCCTCCTGATCACAACAGTGACCTGACCCTGGCCGGCAGGCCACCACACTCGCCGGAAAACACCAGGCCGAGAGGTCCAAACAAACCAAAAATTGCAATTCCCCATGGCTGAGCTGCCCCACTCCAAATAGCCATTGTGGTTGTTCTTCTCCTCACCAGAGCAGCTGATCTCAGCCCCTAACTCCCCCTGAGAGGCCATGGCCATGACAATTTAAGCCAGCCAACCCCTCTCGGCCAAAAGGTTGGTTGAAATCGACCTTCACAAAATCCCTCCAAACTCCTCACAAAGCTTCCCCTATCCAAGAGCATTTGATCCCCACTGTCCTCCTGTCCTAATTCCCACTGATTGAGCTCAATTTTGGAGCTCAATTCTCAGGCCAGAACAGGACACTTTCAGATCCTCCACCAAAATCAAATTAAACTCTCCCACACCTACACAAGACCAAGAGAAGGAGTTCCCTAGTGAAAGCCCCCTCTCCAGGCCACCCATTTGTTCTAGCCTCCAAAGGTTGAAATCGGGTTTGGTGGAAATCAGGTCTAGGAGATTCCTCAGGGCTAGAGACTTCATCTGGAGCTTGCTTGGACTCAATTGAAGGTGACGCAACTTTCAGATCAAAGCTTCACTTCTCTGAGCAAAGGTATGAGCTCTCTCTTCTTTCCGAGCTTCTGAACATTCTCTATTTTGATTAAGTTAATTTCATGCCACATAAACCGTATGGATATGTTCGTCTCTTCAAGACGAATCCATAGAGTATAAGAACATAAAAATCCATTGAGAATCGAGTGAGATCTTAGGGTTTTAGTGTGGACGGCCAAGGGTGCACACCAGTCGTAGACGATGACCGGGAGCCGTTGGATCACGCATGTATCAAGAGAACGGCTCAGATGTCGTCGGACCAGGAGATGGTACGTGAACCGCAGGCCCCGTGGGAGCGCGCCACGTGGGCTTTCGGATATGCCAAGGATGACAAAGTGTCGCGCTGGATAAGTAGAAAATTAGGGAATTTTCTTATTTATTAAATACCCAGAACTTCAAAAATGCATAACTTTGTGTAAAAAAATCATAAAAATAAAACAAAAATACATTCTTGCTCAGTGAACAAAGGAGAATAATGTGGAAAAAAAATCAAGTAATTTCATTAAGTATTTTATTTTTAATGATTTATTTACTCTCTTCGTTGTTTTAATTCTTCATTTGCATAGGCAATTCACCATGGCACGAGACAATGGGGCTTTTGAAGCCTCTGAACTTGGGAACATTCCTTGAATTTTCCAAGGTCAGAGGTCATCCCTATGAGAAGTTATTGATTTTTTAATTGCATGTTACTGTTTTGAGTACTTTAATTCCAATAATTAGCATGTCGTGAAATAAATTCTAAGAAAATTTGGTGATGTTTCTTATGACCAGAGGAACCTAGGAAAAATAGGTTTTGAGTTAATTCACATGAAACAACTCTAATTGGCCTAAACACCTAAAATTGAACTTTAATTAATTAGGGTTAACTACACATCAAATTAACTTGAAAATAATTCTCCACTGATCTTTAGGATCAGAGGAACATCACATAAAAATTTGAAGTCAATTGGATTTGATTAACCTCATCAAATGGGTTGATTAAGCCTCTTAAGCAAAATGGATAAAATTAAATTTTAAAAATTCATAACTCACAAAATACTTTTCAAAAATTCACAAAAATGGTTTTGGAGCTTCTTTGATATCAGAGGAATTTAGGAAATTTAAAAATGTAATTTTCTAAAAAAGTTGATTTTTATCATTATTTTAATATTTTAATAATAAAAAAATAATAAAAATCATAAAAATATTAAAAATCACCAAAATATCACATTTTGAATTCTAATCACTTAGGAACAAACCAAATATTTTTTACTAAGTCTCTAGGGTAAGATATTAAATTTTAAAGGCTTAAAACAATTTTTGAATTAAAAAAAATAATTTTCTTTAACATTTCCACTAAATTAATTATAATAAATCAAAGAAAAATCAGAAAAATATAAAATTTTGTTCTCTAACTTCCCTGATATCAGAGAGATTTTTGAAAAAATGAAACCTATTTTTCAACTTCAATTTTATTTTTAAATTAATTAATATTCCAAAATTCAAAATAACTCTAATAAATAAATTATAATTCAAAAAATCACCAAAATTTGTCCAAATGGTCCTTTGGTCATTAGAAACATCCCATAATTTTCTTAAGGACAGAAACATTTCCTTGGTCATGTTATTGAATTTTCCTTGAAAACCCCTATTTTCCATTAAAAATAATTACATAAATAAATCCAATACAGAAAAATCACATTTTCTCCTCTAATGTCTTAATTGACATGTGAGTGACGTTACATAAAAATTTCAATTTGATTTGAGCTTAGTTTAGTGAGTTATAGAATTATTAAGCTTGAAGGGCAAAAGGGTAATTAAAAATTTCAACCCTTAATTAAAATTTTAGAATTAATAAAAAAGGGGAGGGTAAAATATTTTATTTTAAACTAATTTTCGATGATTGAAACTTAAATGATTGAGGGTAGAAACCTACTAACCATTTCTAATATAATTAAAATAAAACTTTAATTAATTAATTAATTGAAATTTTGGAAGAATAATAGAAATTGGAATTATTAAAGTAGGGATATTATTAAGAGGATATTTATTCTTTAATTTAAAAATTCCTAAATAAATCAATTCAATAATACTTAATTCTTAATTAAAAAATTAAAATATTAATCCAAATTAATAATTAAAACTAAAATTAAACTAAAATTAAATTAAAATTAAATTTAAACTAAATTAAAAATTAAATTAAATTAAAATTAAATTAAAATTAAACTAAACTAAATTAATGTAAATTAAAATTAAATTAAATTAAATTAAAATTAAAATTAAATTAAATTAAATTAAATTAAATTAAAATTTAAAATAAGTTAAATTAAACAAAATTAAATTAAAATTAAATTCAAATCAAATTAAATTAAAATTAAAATTAAATTGAATTAAATTAAATCAGTAACAACAAACCTAAATGAAATCATTAAGAATTAAATCTAAAATAACTTAAATATTATTCCAAATTTAAACTAATTTCTATAATTAAGGCAGAATTGAAATTAAATCATTAAGTTTAAATCATTAAAATACCTAATAAATTTGCCTTTTTAAAGCTCTTATTATTATAACTCTTAAATGAAGTATCAAGTGAAGTGTTACTTCACTTATAAGATATTCAAATGTCCTAGTTCACTAAGCAAGGGAGCAAAACGTAAACCCCTCGATGATTAATTCACCTGTGCAACTAAATTTACTTGGACTCAAAACAATCCCAGAAATATTGAAAAGATGTTTAGGACCCGTCCTAAACACTTCCTCAATATGATGAGATGTTTTAGAAGAACAATTGAATTTAATTTTTTTTTTATGAAGAAAATCATCCTTAAACCAAACCAAGAATCTAGACGTCATAGGAGATGACTAGCAATAGGATTAGGAATTTGGTAGACAACCAAAACCCTTCCCTTAGCTTTACCTAGGTATCTGTTGAAATATTTAAATGCCTTAACATGTGTTTTAAGTGCAGCTTGGGATGACGGGAAGACCCTCCAGGTACGCTTCTTTTTTATTGCAATTTTCTTACATGTATTGTACTCTACTTTTCTTGCATGTTAAATAAAACTGTTGCATGAAAACCAAGACCTTTAGGATAGTCCCTAAACTGAAACCAAAACTAAATTAAAAGTCATTGCAATATAAAATTCACCGCCACAACATTCAAAATATAAAATAACTCAAAATTTAATCACAAACAGAACAACAAAACTACAATTGTAACTAAATTAAAACGTCTCGTTGAATGATCGGGAATACCTCGGATGATGTAACCCACGTGTTGCTAACGGGATTTCCCACGGTCTAAATGAAAGTGTGGAACTCATTCGGTTGAGTTTAGCAAATTCATCTGGACTAAGTGAATTCAATGAAAATAACGGTGTCGGGATGACGGAACCGTGGGATCTTAATCGGTTCTGTTTAAATAACTTTAAGATTTGTTTTAACTAAAACACTAAAAACACTTGGATTTTAAGATTTTCTCTAAACCAAAACACTTCTCTCATCTCCTGGTTGTCACTTTCTAAAACCAAACCCCTGCAATAACAAGGAGCACGGAGCATGGTGGGTGACCCACAAATTTATATTATGATATTTTAATTTGATTGCAACGAAGTCAAAAACTTGACCCCACTATATTATATGTATAGAATTGTAATTTTTTATGTTGTGGATGTTACGCAAGTATACGTATCGTATCAAGTAATACGAGGCTCTAGTGGAGTCTCAGTTATCGATCCCACGAGGAAAGAGAAAATTAAATAACGATTAATTTTAAAATAATAATAATAATGATAATAATAATAATAATATACGAAAATTTGGAATTCGAATTTAAGCGCAATAAAGTAAACTAAGTTTTTTAATTAGATAAATTAACTAAGTAGAAAATTAATACGAATTGCAAGTGCGGAAATAAAACTAATTGCTAAATAAGTCTTAACTATTCGAAAAAGTATCTTTCCCCTTGTTTAGAAATTTAAATGATTGATGAATTTAAATAGATAATGTTAAGGTATTGTGACAAATAGGAGCATTCCTATTCTTTACCCTTTGGTCGAGGTGTAAAGAATATTGACTAATCCTATGTTTGATTACTGAATCTGCGGCTAGGCTGGGAGGATACCGACTGCCACTTCGAGCTCCCACGTTCCCCTCGCCCGAGGGCTAACATCTACAATTCAGCTCTCAAACAATAGGACCGAATTGAATATTTTAGTCCGTCACACTAAAATGCTCGATTCTACGCCCGATGATATTATTTCCTATTTATTTGCACCCTCCTTCCAAGGCTTTTGAATTCCCCGAATATCAGATGTAATTTTTACTATAGTTGATAATCAACATATTTTAACAAATCAAATGGCCAATTTGAAAAGTAAATTAAGTTTTAAGTAAAAATTATCACAATTTATTAATATATAAAAGTATCTTTATTTTAATTTCATCAAGTCACTTAATTTCATAAACGAGGAGAAAGACTAAATAAACTACTCGGAATGCATGGAAACTAAACTAAGCATGGATTTCATTTAAAGTTAAAAACAATAAATACAAATACTTATCTTAATTTATCCCTAAGCGAGACTCCTCGCGAGTTCCTTTGACTCTTCCTTCCAAGATGCAGACAAAACTCACTAAAAACTCACTAACTCACTCAAGAACTCTCTAAGACACACACTAAGACACAAAACTCGACTTAAAACACTTAGAACACACAAAATAACACACTAAAGACTTAATTTCGGCTTCTATATATAGAGGTGAGCAAAGGACCAAGAGGTGTGTAAGCATCCCTTCAAAAAGTGTCCAGGTTCAATGTATCTACACCATTTGAACTAGCTCGCCGTCGGCGACGAACTACCTCGCTGTCGGCTAGGCTTCTAGAAGATCTTCAAACCGCTCTAGCTCGCTGTCAGTGGGCTCGGGCTCGCTGTCAGTGAGACAGTTATAAATGCTTCAGAATTTTCTTCTCGTAACATCGCCGTCTGCGGGCTCGATCTCGCCGTCGGCGACTCAGCACAAATTGCATGATTTTGCTCCAAATTCACTCCTTTTTATGATTTTTGCTTTTATCACCTAAATTCTTCATTCCTGCAATAAAATAAAGAAAATACCCTTCTTTAAAGTGCAATTTCATCAAAAATAGGTATGAATTTGTTAATAAATTTTTCAGCGATCAGTGGGCAGCTTGGCCATCATCATCAGCAAAACTCAGATCTGCTTCAAGAAACTTTCCTTAGAATTAAACAACCAAACCATAGGATTTCAAGGTAGTTTACCTTGTGCAACATAAATCCTCAACCCTTTTGTTAGGCATTTGCATAATCATGTTATGTAAATTAAGCCCTAACCGATCTTTGGACTCCGAGGTAGTCGTTTGGTCTGACATAAACCCTCACATCTTCGAGGCTATTTGTATGATTATGTCATACAAATATAAGTCCTAATTAAATAAAATTGGCAGGATTGAAACATTAAACAAACTCCCAAATTGAAACCAAACAATAGGATATTTTGAGAAGTTGTCAAGATTCTTCTTGGATCCTCAGCTTCTCCTAGTTCTCTTTCTTTGGACTCTTAAAATAAACTGTTCCAAATTTGATCCATTCCCTATTGAAATTTTCAAAACTCAAATACTTTGAAAACCTTAAACTTTGAAATTCTTGAGAGGAAAACCACTAATCATTATCGAGAGTTTTCTTAAGTGTCTTCAGACATTTAAGATGTAATTAACTATAGGGGCTTGCCCTTATAGGGAACTTTAAGAACCTGGGTAATATAAACCCTCGTTTAATTTCTTTATATTAAACGGGGAATTTGTCGGCTTATAAAGTTGGTTCGCAGACCAAACGGATGTCACAAATCTTCTAGTTTATTTAATCGAGTGCCATCATCAAGCAGTGTGTCTATTCTTCGGGATAGATACACGATTTATGATGCAGTGCTCGTTTATATAAACTATTTGGGATGTGAGATCGGTTTGATTCCATATCTTAAAATTTTCAAATCTAAAATTATTTTTAAAATCAAATACTACTTTCTAAAATTATATATATTTAAATTCAATTTAAAATCTAAAATTCACCGATAATTTCTGTTAGGCGACCCCTTTTCAAAATACAACACACTACCTAAAAATATGCCGACATATCCAAATGGTACAAAATAATTAATTTGGTGGAGCACTGAATGGAGATCCTAACTTACATCTTGCTAGTTTTCTAGAATTGTGTGCTACATTTAAATATGATGGAGTGTCGAATGATGCTGTCTGACTTAGACTTCCCCTTTTTCATTAAGAGATAAAGCTATGCCATAGTTAAATTCATTATCACCTAGATCTACAAAACTTAGGAAAAACTATCACAAAAAAAAAATTTGTTAAAATATTTCCCTCCATCAAAAACTGCTAAGCTTAGAAACGATATTACATCTTTCTATCAGTTTGAAGGGGAATCACTATATGAAGCTTAGGAAAATTTTAAAGATCCCCTTAGGAAGTATCAACATCATGCTTTACCAGATTGGTTAATAATTCAAACATTGTATAATGGATTAGTGGGATCTCTCAGATCGATCATTGACGCTGTTACTGGTGGATAGTTAATGTCAAAACCCTTTGATGAGGCATATTCTTTAATTGAAGAGATCGCTACTAATAATTTTCTATGGCCCTCTGATCGAGTAAATCCAAAAAGAGTAGCTAGTATTCATGATTATGATTCACTATCTAAGTTGGCTTCTCAAATTTATGTGATTTTGAAGAAAATAGATCAATTCGGAATGAACTATTCTCAAATGCCTCATGTGTTAGAAGAAAATTCATTGAGATAGATAGTAGATTCTCAATCATCTTATGAGACTTTGTATTCTATAAATAATAGACCCAACAATCCTTATTCTAATTATTATAATCCTAATTGGAAAAACCACCAAAACATAAACAGCAATAATAACACTGTTACTGTTAATCCGCAATAGGGAAACAATTTTGTAAACCCATTGAGTAATTTGAATAACCAGGGAAATACTAGTTATAGACCTTCTTACTCTCCAAGTTTCAATAGTAACCCACAATTTAAGTAAAAGAAGTTGTCTATGAAAGAATTGATATTAAATATGGGTAATCAATTACAAAATGAAGGGAACCAATTACAAAGTCAGGGAGCTGCTATTAAAAATATTGAAGATCAATTGGGACATATTGCTACTGCACTTAGTAATAGACCTTCAAGAACTTTCCCTAGTAATGTTGAGATTAACCCAAATGATCAAAATAAAGAAAAACTTAAGGCTATACAGTTAAGAAGTGGAAAAGAAATGAAATCAAGAGTGCAAGAAGATGTTGAACCTAAAAAAGAGAAGGTGGAAACTGAAAATGGTAATGATAATATATATCCCGATTTAAAATATTCACTTAAATCGATGAAAATTACCGTTGAAAGACTATCACCACCATGTCCTTAAAGGTTGAAAAAAAAAATAGAAACAATCAATTCTCAAAATTCCTAGAAATCCTTAAAAATTAACTATAAATATCCCTTTTGTTGAAGCCTTAGAACAAATGCCCAATTATGTGAAGTTTAAGAAGGATATATTAAACAAGAAAAGGAAGTTTACAAGTAATGAGACTGCTGCTCTTAGTGAAGAGCGTAGTGAAATTATTCAGAAAAAGCTTTCTAAAAAACTCGAAGAACTTGGTAGCTTCACTAGTCCATGTGTTATTGGAGAAAAGCTTTTTAGAAGAGCCTTATGTGACCTAGGAGCCAACATTAATCCCATGCCTCTATCAACTTTTAAAAGGTTGGGAATAAGAGAAATATCTCTTACTTCAGTAACTCTTCAATTAGCTTATCATTGTTGAAGATGTTTTACTGAAGGTTGATAAATTTATCTTCCCTGTGGATTTTATTGTGTTAGATATGGAGGAAGATAAAGAAATTTCTATAATTTTGGGAAGACTATTCCTTGCTACTGGAAGAACCACGATAGATGTTTAAAAAGGAGAATTAACTATGACAGTTAATGATCAAGAGGTAACATTCAAAATATCAAAAGTTATCAAGTATCTAGCAATAAAAAGAGATAATAAATGTTTCATAATGGAAATATGTGATTATCTGGAAAATAATAATTTTAAGGAGTAATATGAAGTGAAACTTAAGCAAGAAAGTTTAAAATTTGAGGTTGAAAATGAAATGGAGGAAAAATATGTTGAGATAAATAGTGAGGAACTGGATTATGTTCAGCAAAGATTGAGATGTTGGATACTACAGAAAATACTTCCTAATAATTTGAAGTATGTGTTTTTATGATAATTATCTACATTACTAGTTATTATATCATCATATTTGAATGATTTGTAAGAGCATAAATTACTAGATACATAAAAAAAATATAAAAAAGCTTTTGGTTGGACTTTAGCTAATATTAAAGGAATCAGTCCTTCGATCTGTACGCATAGAATTTTATTGGATGAACAACATAAACCTAGAGTTAATCCGCAAAGGAGATTAAATCCATTGATGAAAGAAGTAAAAAGGAAATTTTGAAATAGTTGGATACTGGAATTATACATCCTATTTAAGATAATGCATGGGTAAGTCCAATCCATTGTGTTCCTAAGAATGGTGGAGTGACAGTTAAGACTAATGAAAGAAATGAATTTATAAACAAGAGACAAGTCACTGGTTGGGGAATCTATATTGATTATAGAAAATTAAATGCCGCCACTAGGAAAGATTACTTTTCTTTACCTTTTCTAGACCAAATGTATGACAAGCTTATTGGCCATAAATATTTTTAATTTTTAGATAGATATACCTTCTATCATCAAATATCAATTGCTCTTGAGGACCACGAAAATACCACTTTTACAAGTCCTTATGGAACATTTGCTTTTTTATGAATGCCCTTTGGATTATGTAACTCACCTGCCACATTTCAAAGATGTATGATGTCAATTTTTAGTAATATGATTGATAATAGAATAGAAGGTTTTAGGGAATATTTTTCCATATATGGAACTTCATTTGACACTTGCTAAAATAGTTTAGAAAAAGTTTTGGAGTCATGCTAAAGAAAAATTTAGTTCTAAATTGGAAGAATTGTCAATTTCTTGTTGCAGGAGAAATTGTGCTTGGGCATAAAATTTTTTAATAACATGGAAGTAGACCTTTCAAAGATTCAAATCATCATGAAACTACCACCTTCAACTACTATGAGAGGGGTTGGATTTTTTTAGGACATGTTGGGTTCTACAGGCGTTATATTAAAGATTTTTCAAAAATTACTAAACCTCTGTGCCAACTTTTAGAAAAAGATAAGAATTTTGATTTTAATGAAGAATATTTAAATGCCTTTGAAGTATTGAAAGAAAAACTAATCACTGTCCCTATAATTGTTTCACCTAATTGGGAGGAACCATTTGAATTTATGTGTGATGCCAGTGATTATGCAATTGGAGCTGTTTTAAGACAAAGGTATGATAAAACTTTCAAAGTTATATATTATACTAGTAAAACTCTTAATGATTCCCAAATTAATTATACCACTACTGAAAGCAAGTTATTAACGTTTTTATATGCTTTTGAAAATCTTAGGTCGTACTTAATTGGAATTAAATGTATAGTGCATACAAACTATTATGTTATCAAACACTTAATGCAAAAGAATGATGCTAAACCAAGATAAATCAGATGGGTACTTCTAATGCAAGAATTTGACTTCATAATAGTGGATAGAAAATGATCTGACAACCAAATAGCTGATCATTTATCTAGGCTAGAACAACATGAATTTTCTGATTTTGAAGATGAAATCATAGAAACATTTCTTGATGAGAAACTTTATAATATTAAGGAATGGAATTTACTGTGGTATGATGATATTGTGAATTATATTGTAAGTGATATTTTACCACCTTAATTACAAAAGCAAAAATAGAAAAATTTGTATATGATGCCAAATTTTATTTTTTTAATGACCCATATTTACATAAACAATGAAAGGATCTAGTTATTATGAGATGTGTATCTTACAAAGAAATTGAAATAATTATTCAGATATATCATGATTCTGAATTTGGGGGACATTTTGGAACTGATAAAACTGCACATAAAATTTTACAATCTGGATTCTATTGGCCCACTCTTTTAGGGATGTTAATAGATATATTCAAACATGTGATTGATGTCAGTGAATAGATAATATTTATAAAAGAAATTAAATGCCTCTAAATTTTACATTGGAAGTTGAAATTTAGGAATTAGATTTTATGGGACTATTTATGCCTTCATTTGGGAACATATATATATTGATTATAGTGGATTATGTATCAAAATGGATTAAAGCCATAGCTTTACCCAAATGTGATGGTCGAAGTATTTCAAAATTTTTAATGAAAATATTTTTACAAGATATGGAATGCTGAGAGTTATTATTACTAATGGTGGATCTCATTTTAGAAATAATCTGATTCAGATATTGACTGGAAAATATAATATTATGCATAGAATCTCAACTTCTTATCATCCCCAGATAAGTGGTTTAGCTGAAGTATCTAATTGCGAAATTAAATGAATTTTGGAGAAATATGTAAATTCTCATAAATTAGATTGGTCTGCGAGATTAGATACTGCATTATAGGCATATATGACAACTTATAAAACTCTTATAAGAATGTCTCCTTATAGACTAATTTTTGGAAAAGACTTGTCATTTACCAGTTGAATTGGAACATAAAGCATATTAGGCAATTAAAGAGTTCAATTTCAATTTAAAGGAAGCTGGTGAGAAAAGATTATTGCAACTTAATAAATTGGAAGAGATGAGAAATGAATCTAATGACAATGATAGAATTTATAAGGAGAAAATGAATTATGGAATGATCGGAAGATTATATTAAAGATATTTGAACCTGGACAGAAATTTTTGTTATAAAATACAAAATTAAGTTGTGATGAAGTTATGGCATGATATGGAACACTTAAGTTTAGATGGATAGGACCTTTCACTGTAATAAACGTTTACCAATATAGAGCTATTGATATTGAAGATCCCAAAATTGGAGGAATATTTAAAGTTAATGGGCATCAATTAAAACCATATTTTTAGGGTTCACAACCTAATTTTAAAGAGGTTTAAATGTTAAGTCATCCTGAATGAAACTAATGTTTGTCGGGCTGACGACGTTAAACCAAGCGCTTTATGGGAGGTAATCCATTGTTGTTTTTACTGGTTAGTGTGTTTGATTTAATTGTAGTTGTTGTTATTATTAGATTAGAGTATATATGAATCCTACTTACTCATAGTTATTCTAAATGGTGTTAAAAATTGGATTAAATCAAAGATTTGGAGTTTATTTGGACAAAAATGATGTTGGAGCAAAATTTTGATATGGCACCGACGGCGCCCAAATGAGCACCGACGGTGAGATTTTTTAGAGAAAATTTGTAATAGTCGGAGATTTGGCGCCGACGGCACTGACGGCCAAGTTGTGGTTTTTGGAGTTTCGAATGGTGAAATTTGGCGGTTTTAAGCGAGAGTTTCACCCCTATAACTCCCCAAACTCATTTTAGAACCCATAAACTCCAAAAAAATGAGAACGTAGTTCCAAAATCTGCATTCCATGGCTTCCAACTTCTTAGAATCTCCAAGATTTAGAGTTTTCAATAGGAGAAAGTTTGTCAGTTTTGAGGCACAAGAACTTTGCGACAAAGTTCTTATAAAGAGGAGGTTAATCAAGGAATGTGGCTTTGTCAATCAAGGTATGAATGTTACTAGTACTACAGTAGAAGAAATTATTATGTTGAGGAGTTGGGAAGTGTTTTGTTATTCTACTGTCGTAGTAATCATTTCTGTGGTGAAGGAATTTTATGCAAATTGTCATGGAATCAACCACGGAGTCGTCTATGTGCGAGGTAGGTGGATATCATTCACTCTTTCAAAGATTAATAAAATTTACATGATATATAATGTGTCAATCTATCATTACACAAATTTTGTCCCTACAAGAGACAATATTAATGAAATCTATCGATATCTAAAGGATGAAGGCCAAGATTGGGAGATAAGAGATGATAGGTATGTCAACTTCTCTACTACCTTATCAAATCCTGTGTCGAAGCAATGAAATTTCTTTATATCTTCAAAATTACTCCCAACTATGAAGATTAGTAAAGTGACGAAGGAAAGTGCAATATTAAAGTATTGTTTTCAAACTAGAAGGTTTGTTGATATTAGCGCCATAATTATGAAATTCGTTTTGGGTTTAATTGTGCATGGATCAAACTATGGCTTGGGACATCCTTCCAATATATTTATTTTTTGCAACCATTCATAAGTGCCTTATGAGAGTTGGGAGAAAATGCTTCTCCCTTGGAAGCTCATGGACCCAACTAATGTTTATGACTGTCCAACAATTGGGAATGAAACTGTTTTGAGCGCATCTGTGGATCAACCATCTCAGAGTTAACTTCCTATTCAACCTCATTTTTTTTGAAAGTGTGAAGTTAATTCTAAAGAGGATGAAGAAACTGGAGAAATAGGTATGAAATTTTATGGATGCAATTAATATATATCTGAATTATTTGATCAACAATATTGGAGGACGAAGGAACAGTTCGATCATACTGGGTGTATGGAAGCAGGATAGATACGATTGATGAAGAAAAATGCTTGGATTGAAGAGGATTTGACTGATGAACTCTTGTATCGACCCTTCTACAATTTGTTTGTGCACCAACAATACATGGGAGATATCAGAGAAAATAGCATCAGTAGTGATTCTCTATTTTATCTACTTTATTTAGTATTTGGACTTTATTTACTTGAGTTTGATTTGTATTTGGCTTGCTTATGGTATTATTTCAGACTTATTATGCTTGAGATTTGAATTTATGTTTTGTCTTTAACGTTAAAGTGTTGTGGTTTAATTACGACGCTGAATTATTAACGTAGTAGAATGATTGATGTGTGTAAGTTTGTATCTTTGGATTTGTTGACCTCATTTTTGATGAGGTCTTCCCTTCTTCTTTTTAGTGCTTAGGATCTAGCCTTAGGCTTTTCCTTTCGACTATCTTAGAGGACTAGAATCGGGACCCACATTTTAGAAATTTAAACCACTTCTAAACTCCCCGCAAACTCCACAAACTCGACTATAGACCCCTAATCACCTAGAGGGTTGAAATCAAATGTAGAAGTTTAAAGGATGAGTTCCTATAGGACTCTTCTGGCCTTAGGACCGCCCCGGGCGGCCTCGGTCCAGTGAAGGGGCCGACTTACACATACACTTACATACACACTACACTTACACACTACATTTCCACACACTTCCTAAAACCACACCCATACCCAACTTAACCTCTCGACTCATGTAGGTGATTCACATGGATGGTCCTTAACCCCTAAGCCCTCGGCAAGAGGGTTAGGAACAACATAAGTGAATGCCTCAAATGAGTCCTTTCATGGCTCATATGGGCTTGAAATGGCTTCATGGCTCAACCAAAATGATTTCTTTCCACCTAGATTCACCCAATCTTTAATTTCCCAAATTTTCAATTTTTGACCCCTGGACCCTACACCTACTAAACCTACCCAAAACCCTCAAATTACCCAAATTTTTGCAAAATTTCCAAATTACCCAAAATTTTCCAAAATCACTCTCAAACATCTCCACATCACTCAAATTGATCATCCATACCCAAAAATACCAAAAATTCCAAAAAATACCTCCCAATACCCTCCAAATACCCAAAATACCCTTCTTGGCCTAAAAATCCAAAAATTCAGAAAATTCCCAGAAAATTCCAGAAAATCCCAAATATTCCCAATTTCATTTTGTCCAACTACATCATGGGCCAATTTTGTCAATTTACCTTACTTTTGTCAAAACCCCCAATTTCACCCATTTTAACCCAAAGTGAACCCAATGTCAAACCAAACCTATCCAATTGACCCAAATTCTGGTCCAATTCAATTCTAAACTTCAATTCAACATTCCCAATACCAATATAGACCAAATCCAAGTCCAATTTGATTGACATTTGGATCCAATCTCACTTTTGGCCTTAAAGCCCAATTTGGACCCATGACCCAAACTTAACCCAAACTCACCCAATTCAACTCCAATTAACCTCAAATCTTTTCTAAATCTTCCTTAACATTCCCACAAACAAAACCCTAACATGATTTGCCCAAAATTTGAACCCAAACCCCACTCAAACTCAACCCAAGGTTAAAAGGCCCATTTTCGACCTAAGCCCAAACCTAACCCAAATTCAACCCAATTCAAATCCAAATCACCCCCAATTTGTTTCAAATCACTCATGACACATCCATGAGCTAAACCCAACAATTATTTGGCCCAAACTCTTTACAAAATTCCCATCCATAAATTCATTTTTAAACTTAAGGGCCCATTCCTTAAACCATTTTAAAAGCCCACTTCCACCAAATCCAAAACCCCAAAAATTCTTCCAAAGCCCATATGACATTTCCCCTCATCATACTTTCAATTAAAATCATCCCTAAGTCCTAAACCAATGATCAAATATTTCTAAATGAAGCTTCATCCAAATTTCCACCAAATTATCCAAAATCCTTAAAATCCTTTTTTATGAAATCGACCAAACTTTTTGCCAAGCCAAAGGTGAGCCATGAAGCCATGCATGAGCCACATGTGAGCCATGAGAGCTTTGGACACTCCACCATGCCATATTGGGTAAGAAGAGGGGGGCTTTCCTTAATCCCTAAAGCTCATTATCCTTAATCATGTTTCACCTAAACTTAAATTTAATCCAAATATATTTGGATGGAGACTTCTCCATGCCAAACCAACTCGATCCCTTTCGATCCCCCACAAGCATCCAAAGCCACCTTGAAGGGTGCACCAAGCCCAAATGGGTGGATTGACCCATTTAGACTCAAAACTAGCCATGCCCCATTCTACTTCGATTCAACCACTTTACACATGGCATTTGCCAATTGCCTACACTAAACCCCAGCCCCGACCCACCCGACCAAGATGGTGACCATCGCTCGGCCGGCCGGCCACCGAGCCGCCGGAAAACACCATGGCCGAGAGCTCACATGTGAGCCAACATCGAAATTCTCACTTCGCCGAGCCGCCCCATGCCTAGTGGTCACCATGGTTGTTCTTCTCCTCACCGAGCAAACTCGATCCCAAGCCCTAACTC
Source organism: Papilionanthe hookeriana x Papilionanthe teres (assembly GCA_022702705.1). Taxonomy (NCBI): domain Eukaryota; kingdom Viridiplantae; phylum Streptophyta; class Magnoliopsida; order Asparagales; family Orchidaceae; genus Papilionanthe; species Papilionanthe hookeriana x Papilionanthe teres. The sequence continues at coordinate 15,106,579 of CM040426.1, read as the reverse complement.
CCCCGGGAGGCCCCCCACCCAGCTCTATTTAAACTCCACCCCTCTCGGCCATGAAGGCGAGAGAAGCATAAACCTTGCCAAAACTCGCCAAAATTGTTCCGTACCCTCCTCCACCCTTAGAGCACTTGATCCCCAAGTGAAATCCCCCCGCCATTTCTCCTCTCGTAAGCTCAATTTCGTAGTCGAAATTCCACCCAAAACCAGGACACTTCTCCACAAGGAGCCAATTCCCAAATCGATTGGCTCTACACCTTCACTCGGACCAAGGGAAGGTGTCCACCATCAAAAGCCCCATCTCCAGAGCCACCCGAGCTTGCTCCAGCCTCCAAGCTTTGTGATCGGGCTTGGTCGAAATCATATCCGGACAATTCACTGCACTCAGGAGACTTCATCCGGAGCTTGCCGGGACCCAATCGAAGGTGCAACAGCCTCTCGGATTGAAGCCACACTTCTCTGAGCCAAGGTATGAGCTAACTCTTCATCCCGAGCTTCTGGAGATTCTCCATTTCAAATGCTTTAGTTTCAATGCATGTTAACCGTATAGATGTGTTCGTCTCTTCAAGACGAATCCATAGAGTATAAGAACATAAAAATCCATTGAGAATCGAGCGAGATCTTAGGGATTTAGTGTGGACGGCTCTCGGGCGAGAACACTTGGGGACGATGAACGGATGCCGTCCATTCAATACACGCGCGGACGGACGGCTCGGATGGCGTCGGACTCAGAGACGCGTACGAGAACCGCGGGGCCCGGCCGCTGACTCAAGTGGCGGCGTCGAATGGGAGCGCGCCGCGCGGCGTTTCGGAGATCGCCGAGGATGAGTTGGCGCCGACGTGGATAAATAGAAAATTAGGGATTTTTTCGATTTATTTAATTCCCTAAACTTCAAAAATTCATATCTCCGTGTAGAAAAATCAGAAAAATAAAATAAAAATACCCTCTCGCTCGGTGAAGAGAGGAGAATAATGTGGAAAAGAAATCACTTAATTTCATCAAATATTTTATTTTTTATAATTTATTTACTCTCTGCATTGTTTAAATTCTCCATGCATGCATACAATTCACCATGGCATGAGACCATAGTGGCTTTGAAGCCTCCGAATTTGGGAACATTCCCCGAATTTTCCAAAGTCGAGGCCATCCCTATGAAGAGTTCTTGATTTTTCAAGTTCAGAGTCACTGTTTTGAGTATTTTAATTCCAAGTAAATAACATGTTGTGAAATAAATTCTAGGAAAATTTGGTGATGTTCCTTATGACCAGAGAACCCTAGGAAAAATAGATTTTGGCTTAGTTCATTCAAAACAACCCTAATCGGCTTAAACACCCAAAATAGGTCTTTAATTAATTAGAGTTAACCAGGCATCAAATTGACTTGAAATCAATTCTCCACTGACCTTTAGGATCAGAGGAATCCACCATAAAAATTTGAGGTCAATTGAACTTGGTTAGCCCCACTAATTGGGTTGATTAAGTCACTTAGCCATTTTAAACTTTAAAAATTCATAACTTTTAAAATACTTTTCAAAAATTCACCAAATTGGTTTTGGAGCCTCTCTGATATCAGGGGAACCTAAGAAAATTAAAATTTCAATTTTCTAAAAAAGTTGATTTTTAATAATATTTTAATATTTTTAATAATTAAAAAATAATAAAAATCACAAAAATAATAAAATTCACCAAAAAGTCACATTTTGAATTTTAATCACTTAGGAACAAATCCCACATTTTTCTTAGGTCTATTTAGTGAGATATTGAATTTTAAAGCCCTAGGGTAATTTTAAAATTAAAAAAAAATGTATTTTCTAGCATTTTCACTAAAATAATTATAATAAATCATAGAAAAATCAGAAAATTGTAAAATTTGCTTCTCTGGTTTCCTTGATATCAGAGAGATTTTTGAAAAATATAAAACCCATTTTTCAACATTTATTTTATTTTTAAATTAATTAACACTCCAAAACTCAAAATAATTATAATAAAAATAATATAATTCAAAAAATCACCAAAATTGGTCCAAGTGCTTCTCTGGTCATTAGGAATGTCCCCTAATTTTCTTAAGGACAGAAACTTTCCCTTGGTCATGTTATTAAATTTTCCTTGGAAATCTCTATTTTCCACCAAAAATAATTATATAAATAAATTAAATACAGAAAAATCACATTTTCTCCTCTCATGTCTTTATTGATATATGAGTGAAGTCACATAAAAATTTCAAGTTCATTTAAGCCCAATTTAGTGAGTTATGAAATTATTAAGCTTGAAGGGCAAAATGGTAATTAAAATTTTAACCCTTAATTAAAACTTTAGGTTTAATAAAATTAACAAGTAAAATATTTGATCTTAATCTGATTTGGATGATTGAAATTTAAATAATTAAAGGGTAGAAACTCATTAAACAATTTTTAAAATGATTAAACTTTAATTAAATAATAGATTAAATTTGGAAGAATAATAAAATCGGAATTATTAAAATAAGGGATATTTATTAGGAAGAGATTTATTCTTTAATTTAAAAAATCCCTAAACTAATTATATCATTAACACTTAACTCTTAATTAAAATGATAACTCAAATTTAAAATATTAAAAGACTTAATTAAATCATTAAACTCTTTTAAAATTTCAATTAAAATTATAAATTAAATTAAATTAAAATTAAATTAAATAAAATTAAATTAAATTAAACTAAATTAAAATTAAATTAAATATAAATTAAATTAAATTAAATAATTAAATTAAATTAAATTAAACAATTAAATTAAAATTAAATAATTAAATTAAATTAAATAATTAAATTAAATTAAATCAAATCAAATTAATTAAACATCAAATCAAATTAAATTAAATTAAATTAAATTAAAACTCAATTAAATTAAATTGAATTAAATATAACATCACCTAAGACATAAAAGAAATTAAATATAAAGCAACTTGAACACTATTCCAAATTTAAACCCTTTAACTTAAATCAAATCATTTGAATACTAATTTACCCTCGAAAGCTTTGATTATTATAACTCCTAAATGAAACATTAAATGAAGTGCTACTTCACTCATAAGATATTCAAATGTCTTAATTCACTTGGCAAGTTAACAAAACTCGAAACCTCTGACGATTGATTCATTTATATAATTAAATTCATTTCGACTTAAAACAATCCTAGAAATATCGAAAAGATGTTTAAGATTCTTCTTAAGCACTTCCTCAATATGATAGGATATTTATAAGAACAATTGGATTTAATTGTTCTTTGATGAAGAAAATCGTCCTCAAACAAAAACACAAAGAACCTAGACGTCATAGGAGATGACTCAGCTATAGGATTAGTGAATTTGGTAGAAAACCATAACCTTTCCCTTAGCTTTACCTAGGAACTCGCTTAAATATTCTAATCGTGTTTTAAGTGCAGCTTGGGATGACGGGAAGACCCTCCAGTACGCTTTTATTTTATTGCAATTTACTTTATCGCAATTTACTTTCTTGCAATTTACTTTATCGCAGATGCACTTTACTTTTCTTGCATGATAAAACAACTCGTTGCATGAAAACCCACACCTTTAGGATAGTCCCTAAACCGAAACCAAAACTAAGTTAAAAGTCATTGCAAGATAAAATTCACCGCCACAACATTTCAAAATATAAAACAACTCAAAATTTCATCACAAACAGAACACAAAACTACAATTGCAACTAAATTAAAACGTCCCGTTGGATGATCGGGAATACCTCGGATGATGTAACCTACGTGTTGCTAACGGGATTTCCCACGTGCCTAAATGAAAGTGTGGAACTCATTCAGTTGAGTTTAGCAAATTCATCTGGACTAAGTGAATCCGATAAAAATAATGATGCCTGAAGGATGGAACCGTGGGATCTTAACCGGTGTCGTTATAATCAACTTTAAGATTTGTTTTAATCAAAATACAAAAACACTTGGAAATTAAGATCTTCTCTAAACCAAAACACTTTTCTCATCCCCTCGATTTATGATTTCTAAAACTAAACCTCTCGCAACAACAAGGAGCTTGGAGCATGGTGGGCAAGCACGGCCATCGTCGTCAAGAAAACTTCGAACCTACTTCAAAGAAACCTTCTTAGAATTAAACAACAAAGCCATAGGACTTCGAGGTAGCTCGCTCTAGTGCAACATAAATCCTCAACCTCTTCGTTAGGCATTTGCATTGCAAATTAAGCCCTAACCGATCTTAGGATTCCAAGGTAGTCGTCCGATACGACAATAAACCCTCACATCTTCTAGTGCTATTTGTTTGATTTTATCATACAAATATAAGCCCTAATTAATTAAAATTGGCAAGATCGAAATACTAAATAAACATTAGGACTTTCCTAAATTCAAGCCAAACAATAGGATAGTCGGGAAATTACCGAAGTTCACTTCGAATCGTTGATTTCTCCTACCTTCCTTCCTTTCGATTCACAAAACAAAATGTTCCAAATTTGATCCATTCCCTATCGAAATTCCAAAATTCAATCTTTGAAAACCTTAAACTTTCAAATTCTCGAGAGCAGAATTATTGGTTATTATCGAGAGTTTTCTTAGGTGATTCCCGTCACTTAAGATGTAATTAACTATGTGGGCTTGCCCTTATAGGGAATTTTAAAGAACCTGTGTAATATAAACCCCGTTTAATACTTTCATATTAAGCAAGGGAATTTGTCGACTTATAAAATTGGTTCGCAGACCAAACGGATGTCACAAAACTTCTAGTTTATTTCGATCGAGCCCCACCGTCGTAGCGGTGTCTATCCTGTAGGATAGATACACTGGCTTGTGGTGCGGTGCTCGTTTATATAAACTATTCGGGATGTGAGATCGGTTTAATCTCATATTTAAAATTATTTTCAAAATCAAATACTACTTTCTAAATTATATATATATTTAAATTAAATTTAAAATTTAAATTCGCCGACAACTTCTGTTAGGCGACCCCTTTTCAAAATATCACACAACCTAAAAATAGTGCCGACAACTTCTGCGACTCCGCCGGGACAATTCCTCTCTCCATTATAATCAAATAATTCCGCTTTCAAAAATCGGTAGTGCATCCATGTCCTTAGTGGATCAAACTACCCTTCTTTCCGTTGGAATACTATGTTCATTTCTACCTCGAACAAGTATAGCCAACATTCTCCCGGATTTAGGAGCCACTCGTTTAGACACCCCTAAACAGAGAGGTTCCGAGATCCTTTTACCTCATTTCGAGGTGGGGTGGACCCCCAATAGGTGTTAGTTTAGGAATGATCCTTCGAGTCGAGAAGTCTTGCTTAAGACTTTCTTTCCCTTTCCAACTCCGAATCGGATTCCTTACCTTCTCTACACCTTCGAACATTCCGTTCGAATAAACAAACCCTCTAATAAGTGACCCTTTTTAACAAATGATTCCTTCTTATAAATACATGAACAAGAATGAGTTCGGACTCTTTTCAATTCCTTTCTTTTCGTCTTAAAGAAAAGAAGCACAACTCGGGACCGACAACCGTAATCTACCCCGTAAATGGAAGCCCCGAAACCGATTTTCTCCTTCACCAACGGATCGGACTTCGCCGTCTATAAGGATGAGCCGCCCGACAATGGGGTCATCCGATTCGGACAGGATTCGAAAACACGAACGTCAAGGTCACCGACGTCTCCCTCTTCGCACCGACAAACAAGGTATCCGAAGCCGAGGAGCCACCGCTCGAGTTCAACCTCAGGTCGACCCAAGAGTTTCCTCCCCGCAAAGGGTCCCGACTAGGAGGAGTACCGCCGTCCGCAGGAGGACTGTTCTTACTACCCCCACCGGTCTAGTTGTTTCGCACCTACCCCGACTTCGCCAAATCAAAGGGGAAAGAAATCCGTAACTATGGTAAACCCGTTACCGCGGAGGGTACTGATCTTCCCGTAAGACCTTCCGTCTTCGAAATCGGGTCCAAGCTCGAAGATTCCGTCGCCGACAAAGACCCAAAGAAGAAATAGAAATGAAGGATCGCCGTGGAAGCCGTAGCCGCCGAGATCGCCTTCCCGGAGGAAATTCCGCAGTTGCCGAATATACACCGTTACCGTAATATACACCACTGCCTGACTACATACCACTTTTGGGAGGAAGCAGGTTCCATCCCCTCTCCGCCGCAGAGGATGAGGAGAATGTTCGAAAGATTGCTGCCACATTACCACAGCCCGCATACTACAACGATAGCCGCAAGAAAAGAACTAGAACTACGCCGTTTGCTCGACTGCAAACTTTGGTAGAAAAGCTAGCAAAGAAGGAAAACTGCCCCGTGTCGGAAATTCTACGAAGGATATGGCGGGTGCCGGTCAAATCCCGTCTTGGGCCCCGAGTAGAACCCGCCGTCATGATAGAAAAGCCAAGCAAGAGAATGAAGGCTAGCCCGCCCGTCGTAGTATCGGATTACAGTATTAGGGAGGATACCACCTTCCAAAGCATTTGGCCACCGTACCATCCGGTCCTAGACCTTCCGCTCGCTAGAAGGATGGTGTGGCGTCCCACTACGGGCAGCTGAGATCGAAACAACAGCCTCGAGAAAGAAAGTCTCGCCAGGAGGCCGGAATCCGAAGAAAGTGCTACCGCGATGAAGGGGACTCGTGAAAAAGGACCCGGCAACCATCGCATGACAACCACAAAGATACACGTAAAGCTCCGCTAGAAGATGCCATGGAAAAGCCGAGAACCGACATCCGACGGTTGGCAAAAGAAAGAGAAGAAAAGTTCGGAGATGAGATCGACTCATCGGAATTCATGGACAACGAATATGCGTAAATCAACATGGTTGAGACACGAGCTTCATCGCTTCTCAAGGTGCTCCTGCAATCGCAGAAAGAGAGGAGCCGTAACCGATGAAGAGACAGCTTCAGGAAAAGGACGACACGATCGCTCAAATGGCGAAGAGGATGGAAGAGATGGCCGTAGCTCCGGCCACTCTCCGCAGTCAAGTACAACCACATAGAGAGACACCCCCGAAGTCATTCACATCGTAGACGGAGGAAAGGAGATTACATCCGTCAATGGGGATGACCAACTGAAAAGGATACAAGACAAAGTATGATCCCCGAAAAGGATATCAAGAACTTGGTAGAGCAGCAGTGCGAGAAGCCTTAGCACAATCGAAGAACGGGACATCCATTCGGACGGGTAGACCTTACCCGTAAGAATTCGACGCCGTCCAATACCCGAAAGGCTTCGTACCACCTCTCGTTTAAGACCTTCGACGGAACCGGAAACCCCCGACAAGATGTCGCACACTTTCGTGCCGCTTGTTGCAATGCCGGCGGGAGCGATGCGCTACTCTTCCGACAGCTCGTTAGCAGTCTCGTCGTGAATCGCCTTCGACCGGTATGCGAATTACCCAACGGTTCCGTGAAGACATTCTCGTAGCTAGAGAGCCTCTTCATTAAGCGATTTGCCGGAGCTCAAGCACCACATCACTATAGGTGATTTAGTGGTGTAGAAACAAAGGCCGAATGAAACTCTAGTGGATTACATACTTCGATGGAGAAATTTAAGCATGAAGTGTGAACCACAACCGCAAGAACAACATGCAGCCGGCATCTCGCTTAAAAGCATTCACGGCCCGATAAGCACTTCTCCTCAAGGGATTCACTATTAAGACTTTCGAGAAGTTGTTAAGCAAGGCCGGAAGCTTGCAAGAAGAGGCGAAGCAATTAAGTTTTGCCGACAAGACGGACAAGCGAAGCCGGTGAAGACCTTCGAGAAGAAATCCGGATCGTTGCAGCGAGTTGACAAAGGCAAACAACCGATGCAAATACCACCGTAACGGCCGCAAAGAACCACAACAAAATTACCAAGAACCCCGGTCCAGCTATCGACCGTCTCCGCAAGATGAACAACCGTCTCGTCCGCAACGTACATCGAGGGAGCTTCGAGCAGAGAATATCCGTTCAAAAATGAAGCGAGACTAAAGATGTTCCGTAGTTTAATGAAAACTCCGCATTTCCGACTGCGAGCCCAAAAGACCAGAGGAAGTCAACAAGAAAGGTGATCCCAACTTTTGCCCCTACCATCGGATGCTTGGGCACAAGATAGAAGACTGCATTACCTTCAAAAGTTGGCTCAATGACAACCTTCGGAAAGGAAATATAACAATCCCGAAGGAGTACATGAAGGAACCCCAGAAAGGAGGTTCCGTCAATGTTATCTCAACCGATCCCGTCATTCCGATAGATCCCTATGCAACCAACGATGGATGGACTACCGCCTGGACAAGGTCTTCGAAGAAGATTTTAGATAACATCCGAACCGCTTCGGTGCGAGCTTCAATTCCGAGTTCGAGACCCGTTAAGCCGGTACTATCACTTGCGATAGAAGAACCACCTCGACAGGAGACAATCGAAGAGAAGAAGAAAATTGACGAAGAAGAGGGGACCGAGACTCCTAAGGCTGGACTAGGGGCCGCTTATCCTAAGATAGTTGTTTCCGATTCGGGGAGAAATCCCTCGAACCTCTCGATTTTGTATGATTATCTCGCTCACTTCGGTGGGATCATATAATGATAAGGGTGATGGCGTTGGCTACGTTTTGACCGTTTCTAACGATTACGTAACTAGCGACAATCCGGGCGTCGATTTCGATACCAACAACAATTCTCAAATCATACAAGATCTCGACGATCAAAATGACGAAGAAGGCATCCATCAAGGAGGCTACGAGAGTTCAACAAGCAACGGATCTATCCGTGAGTTTCGAGGAGCTCCAGCTACGATAGAGTTAGAGCCTTCGCATTTGGAAGATAATCCGGAAGAGCCACGTCATTCCGATTCAGGAGGAGACACCGACAAACTCAACACTAGATTCGAAGAAATTACGTAAGTCAACCTAAGAAGTGGAAAAGTTCTACCTCCAAGAATGGGTCCAAAAGACAAAGGAAAGTAGGTGGTTGTTCAAGAAGAACCAACCCCACGGAAGACATACCCGTTCGAGAAGAAGCCGAGACGCATGGAAACAAAGTGGACTACAACGTGCTAGCCCATCTTAGGAAACTACCGGCCAAACCGAGCATTTACGATGCTCTCATCTTATCAAAGGAGATGAGGGAAGCTCGATCAAGGCCTTACTCGATCCAGAAATTTGCTTAGCTCAAATGGCCGGAGATTCCTTAGATGAGGTTTGCTCGTTAAAGGAACAACGAGGTGTTACCTTCACTGACAATGACCTACTACTTGGGACAGCAGATCACAACCGACCGTTGTACATTTCAGTTACAATCGGGAAGTTTACGCTCTCCGCAGTATTGGTGGATCCAGGAGCATCAATCAATATAATGAGTCTTCGAACACTAAGCATACTTGGAAATTGATGCTCGCGAGCTCGAGGCCGACAAAATGTTATTAAGAGGATTCAACCGTAAAGGAGAAAGAGCCCTCGGGTCAATAACGCTACCGATGAAGACCGGTGATTTAGCAAAGACAACCGCAAAATTTCATATAATCGATTCGTAAACGTCGTTCAATGCTCTACATGGGTCGACCATGGATACATGAAAACAGGATGGTACCATCATCTCTCGCATCGATGCATCAAGTATTACGATGGAGGGGAACAAGCAGCATCAAAGGTGACTTGCAACCATTCTCCGTACATGAGATTGGAATCCATGAAGACGCAACTTATTATGCACCGCCAAAGAAAACAATCTTCTCCAGAGATACCGTAACAAATGAAGCAAAGAAAGTTCGAGACAACGAAGAACTCGAAGTTCTAGTCCATCGCTCACTCACCACTCCCTTCCGGCGAGATGGTGAAGGTTTCTCCACAACTCGCATCCGAGGTCGAGGCCGGGGACGAGGCCGTGGTAGAGACACTAGGACAATCGGACGAGAGGAAACCAGCCATCAATGTTGATTGGGAAGATAGTTCTGAAGAAGAAAAAGAAATCAAGCAAGAAGCAACAACAATAAGTCGAAAGAAGCCGCAATACAAGATCTCCCTCGAAGATGAAAAGAACGAAGAATATAAATCAATGTACGAGAAGATTAACCACTACGTACACACTATGACCCTAACTCCGATCCATTCTAATAAGATCGAGGGTATGGAGGTCAAAGAGGTACGTAGTGACGCGTGCAAAGCCGATCAAATTCTACCGCGGTGCTTCTTCCTCCAAAACCGAAAATAATGTACAATTCGAAGATGTCACTTCATCGAATTAATGGAATTACCTTTTGAGTGGTACTCTCCCCATGTTCAAAATTTAATTCAACGTGGTTTCTTACCTCGACAATGGACAAAAGGCCAATCACAACATTTTGAAAAGTTATGGAATAACTCCGGCCGTCCTCCCAATTCAAAGTATGGACTCGGATTCGGCACAAGAGGGTCGGCTGACGATACCGAATTTTGCTTGGTTGTCACTTGCAAGTCCAATGAAAACCGCATGGAAACTACGTACGAACTCGAAGATTTACAAATTGGAGACGCTCCACCGAATTCGAAGAAGAAATTAAATCCACAATAGATGAGTTAACTGAAGTTAACTTAGGTACTAGCGAAGAGCCTAGACCTACCTTTGTTAGCTCCTTACTCAATAAAGAAGACTCCGAAGAAATAATCAAGTTATTAATGGAATTTAAAGACTGTTTTGCTTGGAGCTACGATGAAATGCCAGGATTAGCTCCAGAGGTTGCGTACCATAAGCTAGGAGTGGATCCTACTTCGTTCCAACGACAAGGTCCCGAAGAATGCGTCTAGAAATCGAACAACAAGTCATAGCCGAAGTTAAAAAGCTAATAGACGCTAAATTTGTCCGTGAAGAACAATACCCGACCTGTTAGCCAATGTGGTGCCAGTCGAAAGAAGAATGGTCGATCGAATTTGTGTGGACTTCGCAGATTTAAACAAGGCATGTCCAAAAGATGAATTCCTCTACCGATTCCGGAACTCGATGATCGATATTGCTTCGACACATGAAATATTCTCGTTCATGGATGGATCTTCGTGATACAACCGGATAAAAATGGCTCCGTAAGATGAAAAGCTTACAAGCATTCGAACGCCGATCGGAGTATTTTGCTACACAAAGGATGCCATTCGGATCGAAGAACGCAGGAGCAACCTACCAAAGAGCAATGACAAGAATTTTTGATGATCTCATCCACAATCAAGTCGAATGCTACGTGGACGATGTCGTCATCAAAAGCAAAGTAAAGGAAAACCACTCGTATGATTCGAGAATTGTTTTCGAACGATTAAGACAATTTAACCTTAAGATGAATCCCTTAAATGCGCCTTCGGCGTCACCTCCGGAAATTCTTAGGATTCGTTGTCCGACATCGTGGAATTGAAATCGACCCGGAGAAGATTAAAGCCATCTTAGAAATGCCGCCTCCCAAAACCTTAAAACAACTACGATCTTTTCAAGGGAAGTCGGCATATCTTCGACGCTTTATCTCAAACCTCGTCGTAGGTGTCACCTTTCTCGGCACTAGTTAAAAAGGACGCCAAATTTATTTGGGAAGAGAAATGCCGTAAGGCCTTCGAAGACATTAAACAATATTTAATGACACCTCCCGTCTTAGCAGCTCTGGCCTCGTGTAGATCATCGATACTTTACACCGCGGCTTTAGATGACTCTCTCGGAGCCCCGTTAGCCTGTGTCAATGATGAGGGTAAAGAAAATGCTCTTTACTACTTAAGCCGTCGTTTACTTCCGACGGAAGTAAGGTATCCCGCAATCGAAAAGCATTGTTCGGCCCCGATCTTCGCCGCTCAAAAGCTCGTGCACTACATGCTTTCTCATAAGGTCAACTCGATTTCGAAGTTTAATCCATTGCAATACTTGATGACTCGTCCAACACTTTCCTGCGGACTTGCCGATGGTCAATGATATTATCGCAATTCGATATAACTTTCGTGCCTCGCGTGCCGTAAAGGGACAAGTCTTAGCGGACTTCCTCGCAAAGCACACCCTTTGCCGCCGAATCTCCTCTCAATGACGACTTGCCAGATGAACAAATAATGAACCTAGAAGACCTTGATGATCGACGTTGGGAATTATATTTCGACGGAGCATCTTCAGCACACAAAGACGAAGAATCGCAAGTGATAATGCCCGGTAAGGCAGGAATCGGGCTAATCTTTATAACACCGGAGCGGGGGATGTTAAGATACTCCTACCACTTAACAGAACCGTGTACAAACAACGAAGCAGTAATACGAAGCCCTCATAACGGGACCGGAATTAACTATTCAAATGGGATACAGTACATCAACATCTACGGGATTCACAAGCTAATCATTCAACAGATTGTCGGACAATACAGTAATTTTTAAACCAAGACTCGAACAATACTTCCAAGATGCCATACAAATTGTTGAACAGATTCCAAATGTAACGATCTACAAAATTCCCGTAAAAGAAAATGCTCTAGCAGATGCTTTAGCCCGTCTCGCAAAAGAATTTGCCCGTTTGCAAGATGAATCGTTGGAAGTGTCGGCTCACGGACGTCGTGTCCTATCACAACTGACATGACACAATACACAAATCGAAAAAGAAAAAGAATCAACAGAAGAAGTGACGTAAAACACAGAAGATCGGCGACGACCATCGATGGACTACTCCGCAAACAGAAAGCTACCGGACGATAGGTCGCTAGCCCATCGGATCAAGAAAAGAACTCGTCCTACGCATTAATAAACAACACATTATACGAAGGTCTTTTGATCAAATGTGGCTAAGGTGCCTAAGCGGGTCCGAGGCCCGTGAAATTGTTAAAGAGGTGCATTCAGGACTCCGTGGCGCTCACCATCGGGTCCAAAGATGAAAATGAAAATTAAAAGACTAGGGTACTACCGGCCCTCGATGATGACCGATCGCATGAAAATCGCCAAGAGCCGTCATCAATGCCAAGTGCACGGAGTGGTTCTACACCAACCTCCAAATGTGCTACACCCGACAATTGCGTCGCGGCCATTTGAATGTTGGGGCACGCATATAGTGGGTCCGATAGAACCACCATCTTCAAAAGGACATCGCTTCATTCTTGCGGCTACGCATTACTTTTCCAAGCGGCGTAGCGGCTCCACTTAGAGAAGTGAAAGCACACCACGTGCTACGCTTTTCAAGAACCAAGTTGTCTACCGTTTCGGAGTGCCGCGCAGATCATCTCGTATAATGGGTCGCATTCGAAGCACACAAATCAACAATTTTGTCGGGAGACACGGAATCGACCGGCGATACTCGACAATTTACTACCCAAGAGCAAACGGTCTCGCCGAGGCTTTTAATAAAACTCTCGTTCAAATCTTAAAGAAAACCCCGGACGATAATAAGAGAAATTGGCACGAGAAATTGTTAGAAGCCTTATGGGCCTACCGGACAACCTTCGAACTCCTACTCAAGCTACACCTTACGCTCCGGTGTATGGGTCCGAGGCAAGTGTTACCTTTAGAGGTTCGGCCTTCCTTCACTCGAATTGCAGCTTGCAAACAAGATCACGACAGAAGAAAACGCCGGATTACGACTCGAAGAATTAGAAAGCTTGGAAGGGAAAAGACTTGCAGCGCAACAGAATTTAGAACTATACCAAGCTAAGATGGTTCAAGCCCATGACAACCGGTCCGCCCGAGAACCTTCAAAGTTGGTGACTTAGTTCTCGTTCTCAAGAGACCTATTCTCGCACACCGCAAGATAGGAGGAAAATTTGAACCCACTTGGGAAGGACCATTTGTGGTTGAAGCAAGATACTCGTGAGGTTCCTACCGCTAGTGAATTGCCAGGGAGAACGACATATGCTTCCGATCAACGGACGATACTTGAAAAAGTATTACGCTACTCGATGTTTCGAAGGAATGAATTCTTCATCCCTAAGAAACACGGCGAAGTAATTACTTATGATTGGGTCCGAACCCAAAAAATAATAAAATGTGCTAAGATAAATAAAATCATGATAATTAAGTTTTCCTTGTTTTCTTTTTCAAATCAAAATCTCTTCCCTCATCTTATCCTACTTCATTCTCGTTAAATTTCAAAATATAAGAATAATAAAAAATGTATCTTTAATAAACATTTTCTTAATGTTCTTGTTCTTAAGTACAGCCCCCGATCCTTTTCCTTGTCTTTTCGCAGGGAAATGTCGAACGGCGGTTGGTCTTGAACTTTAAGAATGGCGTAAGCCTCGCACTCGATGAAAAGAGGGTGAAAGATCGAGCGATAATCGAGATCGACTCGCATTTCGCACCAGCAGGCCTACAAGACGAGGAAAGTGACCGGGTCCCGAGCACCGAGAAGAACCGCCCGGACAGACAAGGATGAAAGTGGGTGGCCCAAGCCACCAATCCAAAGAAGAAGAAGAGAAAGGCAAACACCGAAGAAGACAAGAAAATGAAGTCCGTAATCACTACAGCAGAGGGCGAGCTTGTCAGCGCCGCACCCGCAGAGATTCAAGAAGTGCGGAGAGCTACTCTCACAGCCACGCAACGAAGAAATAAGAATCGCCGTATCCGTAAAATGTTAACAAAACTAGCCGCGACCGCCGCGACGAGACAATCGCTAATGCCAGCACTCACATTTCAAGGACACCGGTTCACCGAGAACCCGAAGAAAGGAGGCCAACTCCTAGAATAACGAAAAGAACTGGGGAAATCTCCGTAAGATCGAAGAAAGAAGGCTACCACGCCACCGGATAGAACCACCAAGCAAGCGCATGACCTTGTTGCGTAAGCAACCCCGGGGATGTCCCGACGTGCATCATCCCCGAGGAGCCGAGGTATGCAGGGGAACGTGAAGGGATTGAACCATATATCCCACAATATGTCACAAGGCCTCGCCATCTCGGATCATTCCGGAATACGAGCCGGAGAGGATGCAAAATGTTGAAAAGAAAACTTTCGAATACTTCGAGAGAATTAAAGGAAGAAGAATCAACATACTAGAAGGCCTCGAGCTACATACCGACGTATTCTCGCAGTATGAACAACGAAGAAATCGTGGATTGTATCCGGGATCCGAAGAGAATGGGCCGAGCAGGCCGCCTAAGGGAAAACACATACTCGGAACCCCGGAGATGGATGCCGTGGAAAGGAAGAATCACAATACAATGCGGATGCTCGCTACAACTTTGCCGAAGACGTAAAGGGAAACCCACTGTGGATACTCCGTCATGGGCAAGTAGATCCGATGCCATTAGTCATCAAGAGAATGGTAAAAAGATTGATAACATGGAGGGTACTGCCAGCAAATTGCATACCCAATAGTTGCATTATCAACATCTACAAACAGGGTGACTGCATACCCCCACATATTGATCACCACGACTTCGTCGTACCTTTCGCACAGCCTCTTTCCCGAATGAGTGTAACATCATGTTCGGATCCGACCTCCGGATAACGAGCCCGGTGAGTTCCGAGGGCCGCGAAAGATACCTTTACCGGTGGATTCCGTCATGATACCGCAGGGTAACGGAGTAGATATCGCAAAGCATTGCATACTGTGAGTGCCGATGGAGCGAATCTCGCTTACTTTCGAGAGGATGGACGACAAGCAAGATACCTTACCATTTCCGACTAGACCCGCAGCTAGAGAACCTCCGGCCTTACGAGCCGTGAGTTACATGGGAAATATCACACCTCCAACGTACATCCAACTCGACATCCTTGCCAAGGATGGCTTGGAAGGTGATGTTATCGACCATGTACCCCACTATTCGGACATGGATTTTTTGACGATGCTTCTTTCGGATGAATCAACAAAGATCATACACGATCCGTTTTGAGTCTACATGGATTGTATGAAATGTATTCCGCATCGAGTTGTATGATGTATTTTCAACATGATTGGAATGAAAGTGACCATGTCATGTTTTTGGCCTTCACCTCTTTTGTGCAAATTGATTGGGAAACTCCATTAAAGTTAAATGAACTTCGAACAAAGAACGTAAAAGAAAAAAAGAGAATAAAAGAAAACTTTCTAAAAAAAAAATCTGAAAAATGACAAATACCAAATTCACATGAACGTTAAATAAACGATAAAATAAAATAAATCATTAAAAGATAAACGAAATCAACACAAATCTCAAATTCCATCCTTCCAAACTTCAAATCAAATTTCATCTTTACAAATTCCAAATCAAATCTCAATCAAATTTCAAATCCACTCTCGATCAAATTTCAAATTTGATCTTTCCAAATTTCGAATCAAATCCTCAATCAAATTTCAAACCCAATCTCGATCAAATTTCAAACTTGATCTTCCAAATTTCAAATCAAATCTTAAATCAAATTTCAATCGAGTTCAAACTCATCCTTCCAAATTTCCAAATTCAATCTTTCCAGGCTTCAAGTCTCAATCAAATTCAAATTCAATTTCTTCCAGATCTCGAATCAAATATCAATCAAATCAAATCAAACTTTTGGGTCGAGGATTTTACATCCAAGACTGCACTGCTTTAGGATTCTTTCCCTACTGCACTGAAATACATCAAGTTCAAACCTTTTGGGTCGAGGATTTTACATCCAAGACTGCACTCGCTTTAGGATTCTTTCCCTATCAGCACCGAAATACATCAAGTTCAAACATTTTGGGTCGAGGATTTTACATCCAAGACCGCACTCGCTTTAGGATTCTTTCCCTATTGCACCGAAATACATCAAATTCAAACTTTTTTGGGTCGAGGATTTTACATCCAAGATCGCATCGCTTTAGGATTCTTCCCTATTGCACTGAAATACATCAATTCAAACTTTTGGGTCGAGGATTTTACATCCAAGACTGCACTG
Source organism: Papilionanthe hookeriana x Papilionanthe teres (assembly GCA_022702705.1). Taxonomy (NCBI): domain Eukaryota; kingdom Viridiplantae; phylum Streptophyta; class Magnoliopsida; order Asparagales; family Orchidaceae; genus Papilionanthe; species Papilionanthe hookeriana x Papilionanthe teres. The sequence goes on along the minus strand of CM040426.1, from coordinate 15,089,828 downwards.
CTTTAGGATCCTTTTCCTATTGCACTGAAATACATCAAATTCAAATCAAACTTTTGGGTCGAGGATTTTACATCCAAGACTGCACTGCTTTAGGATTCTTCCCTATTGCACTGAAATACATCAAATCAAACTTTTGGGTCGAGGATTTTACATCCAAGACTGCACTGCTTTAGGATCCTTTTCCTATTGCACTGAAATACATCAAATCAAACTTTTGGGTCGAGGATTTTACATCCAAGACCGCACTCGCTTTAGGATCCTTTTCCTATTGCACTCGAAATACATCAAATCAAACTTTTGGGTCGAGGATTTTACATCCAAGACTGCACCGCTTTAGGATCCTTTTCCTATTGCACTGAAATACATCAAATTCAAACCTTTTGGGTCGAGGATTTTACATCCAAGACCGCATCGCTTTAGGATTCTTCTCCTATTGCACCGAAATACATCAAATTCAAACTTTTGGGTCGAGGATTTTACATCCAAGACTCGCACCGCTTTAGGATTCTTCCCTATTAGCACCGAAATACATCAAATCAAACTTTTGGGTCGAGGATTTTACATCCAAGACCGCATCGCTTTAGGATTCTTCCCTATTGCACCGAAATACATCAATTCAAACTTTTGGGTCGGGGATTTTACATCCAAGACCGCACCGCTTTAGGATCCTTTTCCTATCGCACCGAAATACATCAAATTCAAACATTTTTGGGTCGAGGATTTTACATCCAAGACCGCACCGCTTTAGGATTCTTTTCCTATCGCACCGAAATACATCAAAATCAAACTCTCGAGGTTAAGGATTTTTACATCCAACACCACATTGCTCCGAGATCTCTTCTCATTGCAACGATTCAATCTAATCAATTCAATTTTCTTTCGAGGTTAAAGATGTTATATCTAAAACCTCAAAATTCCAATTCTCATTTCAAATCCAAATTTCCTCAAATTAATTTTGACAAACTTCAATCTAAATCGAAACTCCAAACTAAAATTTAAACTCACACATCAAAACTTAAACTAAAACAAAATAAAATCTAAATCGAAATTCTCCTGCATCATGTGATTTGGGATTCACCTCCATTTCCTTTCCCCAGCCGAGAGTTCAAGAATCTCCGGTTCCGAGAGATATACTTGACACTCCCCGCAGAAACTCTTCTACTTCGTCCTAAGTTCGTCACTTGGACATCTGTGTTGGTTTTGTTGATCGCTTCGGTCAACACCAATACGCGCGGTGTGCTCCGTCAGCTCACCACACCTATTGGGGTCCATTTGTTGACCTCATTTTTGATGAGGTCTTCCCTTCTTCTTTTTAGTGCTTAGGATCTAGCCTTAGGCTTTTCCTTCGACTATCTTAGAGGACTAGAATCGGGACCCACATTTTAGAAATTTAAACCACTTCTAAACTCCCCGCAAACTCCACAAACTCGACTATAGACCCCTAATCACCTAGAGGGTTGAAATCAAATGTAGAAGTTTAAAGGATGAGTTCCTATAGGACTCTTTGGCCTTAGGACCGCCCCAGGCGGCCCGGTCCGGTGAAGGGGCCGACTTACACATACACTTACATACACACTACACTTACACACTACATTTCCACACACTTCCTAAAACCACACCCATACCCAACTTAACCTTCTGACTCATGTAGGTGATTCACATGGATGGTCCTTAACACCTAAGCCCTTGGCTAATAGGGTTAGGAACAACATAGTGAATGCCTCAAATGAGTCCTTTCATGCCTCATATGGGCTTGAAATGGCTTCATGGCTCAACCAAAATGATTTCTTTCCACCTAGATTCACCCAATCTTTAATTTCCCAAATTTTCAATTTTTGACCCCGGGACCCTACACCTACTAAACCTACCCAAAACCCTCGAAATTACCCAAATTTTTGCAAAATTTCCAAATTACCCAAAATTTTCCAAAATCACTCTCAAACATCTCCACATCACTCAAATTGATCATCCATACCCAAAAATACCAAAAATTCCAAAAAATACCTCCCAATACCCTCCAAATACCCAAAATACCCTTCTTGGCCTAAAAATCTAAAAATTCAGAAAATTCCCAGAAAATTCCAGAAAATCCCAAATATTCCCAATTTCATTTTGTCCAACTACAACATGGGCCAATTTTGCCAATTTACCCTACTTTTGTCAAAACCCCCAATTTCACCCATTTTAACCCAAAGTGAACCCAATGTCAAACCAAACCTATCCAATTGACCCAAATTCTGGTCCAATTCAATTCTAAACTTCAATTCAACATTCCCAATACCAATCTAGACCAAATCCAAGTCCAATTTGATTGACATTTGGATCCAATCTCACTTTTGGCCTTAAAGCCCAATTTGGACCCATGACCCAAACTTAACCCAAACTCACCCAATTCAACTCCAATTAACCTCAAATCTTTTCTAAATCTTCCTTAACATTCCCACAAACAAAACCCTAACATGATTTGCCCAAAATTTGAACCCAAACCCCACTCAAACTCAACCCAAGGTTAAAAGGCCCATTTTTGACCTAAACCCAAACCTAACCCAAATTCAACCCAATTCAAATCCAAATCACCCCAATTTGTTTCAAATCACTCATGACACATCCATGAGCTAAACCCAACAATTATTTGGCCCAACCTCTTTACAAAATTCCCATCCATAAATTCATTTTTAAACTTAAGGGCCCATTCCTTAAACCATTTTAAAAGCCCACTTCCACCAAATCCAAAACCCCAAAAATTCTTCCAAAGCCCATATGACATTTCCCCTCATCATACTTTCAATTAAAATCATCCCTAAGTCCTAAACCAATGATCAAATATTTCTAAATGAAGCTTCATCCAAATTTCCACCAAATTATCCAAAATCCTTAAAATCCTTTTTTATGAAATTGACCAAACTTTTCGCCAAGCCAAAGGTGAGCCATGAAGCCATGCATGAGCCACATGTGAGCCATGAGAGCTTTGGACACTCCACCATGCCATATTGGGTAAGAAGAGGGGGGCTTTCCTTAATCCCTAAAGCTCATTAGCCTTAATCATGTTTCACCTAAACTTAAATTTAATCCAAATATATTTGGATGGAGACTTCTCCATGCCAAACCAATCGATCCCTTTGATCCCCCACAGCATCCAAAGCCACCTTGAAGGGTGCACCAAGCCCAAATGGGTGGATTGACCCATTTAGACTCAAAACTAGCCATGCCCCATTCTACTTTGATTCAACCACTTTACACATGGCATTTGCCAATTGCCTACACTAAACCCCGACCCCGACCCACCCGACCAAGATGGTGACCATTGCTCGGCCGGCCGGCCACTGAGCCGCCGGAAAACACCATGGCCGAGAGCTCACATGTGAGCCAACATTGAAATTCTCACTTGCCGAGCCGCCCCATGCCTAGTGGTCACCATGGCTGTTCTTCTCCTCACCGGAGCGACTGATCCCAAGCCCTAACTCCCCCGGAGGCACCCCAACCGACTCTATTTAAACTCCACCCCTCTCGGCCATGAAGGCGAGAGAAGCATAAACCTTGCCAAAACTCGCCAAAATTGTTCCGCACCCTCCTCCACCCTTAGAGCACTTGATCCCCAGTGAAATCCCCCGCCATTTCTCCTCCGTAAGCTCAATTTCGCAGTCGAAATTCCACCCAAAACCAGGACACTTCTCCACAGGTGAGCCAATTCCCAAATTGATTGGCTCTACACCTTCACCGCACCAAGGGAAGGTGTCCACCATCAAAAGCCCCATCTCCAGAGCCACCCAGGCTTGCTCCAGCCTCTCCAAGCTTTGTGATCGGGCTTGGTCGAAATCATATCCGGACAATTCACTGGACCAGGAGACTTCATCCGGAGCTTGCGGGACCCAATCGAAGGTGCAACAGCCTCTCGGATTGAAGCCACACTTCTCCGAGCCAAGGTATGAGCTAACTCTTCATCCCGAGCTTCCGGAGATTCTCCATTTCAAATGCTTTAGTTTCAATGCATGTTAACCGTATAGATGTGTTCGTCTCTTCAAGACGAATCCATGAGTATAAGAACGTAAAAATCCATTGAGAATCGAGTGAGATCTTAGTGGATTTAGTGTGGACGGCTCTCGGGTGAGAACACTTGGGGACGATGAACGGATGCCGTCCATTCAATACACGCGCGGACGGACGGCTCGGATGGCGTCGGACCGGGAGACCGGTACGAGAACCGCGGGGCCCGGCCGCCGACTCAGGTGGCGGCGTCGAATGGGAGCGCGACGCGCGGCGTTTCGGAGATGCCGAGGATGAGTTGGTGCCGCGTGGATAAGTAGAAAATTAGGGATTTTTTGATTTATTTAATTCCCTAAACTTCAAAAATTCATATCTCTGTGTAGAAAAATTAGAAAAATAAAATAAAAATACCCTCTTGCTCAGTGAAGAGAGGAGAATAATGTGGAAAAGAAATCACTTAATTTCATCAAATATTTTATTTTTTATAATTTATTTACTCTCTGCATTGTTTTAATTCTCCATGCATGCATACAATTCACCATGGCATGAGACCATAGGGCTTTTGAAGCCTCTGAATTTGGGAACATTCCCTGAATTTTCCAAAGTCGAGGCCATCCCTATGAAGAGTTCTTGATTTTTCAAGTTCAGGTCACCGTTTTGAGTATTTTAATTCCAGTAAATAGCATGTTGTGAAATAAATTCTAGGAAAATTTGGTGATGTTCCTTATGACCGAGAGAACCCTAGGAAAAATAGATTTTGGCTTAGTTCATTCAAAACAACCCTAATCGGCTTAAACACCCAAAATAGGTCTTTAATTAATTAGAGTTAACCAGGCATCAAATTGACTTGAAATTAATTCTCCACTGACCTTTAGGATCATAGGAATCCACCATAAAAATTTGAGGTCAATTGGACTTGGTTAGCCCCACTAATTGGGTTGATTAAGTCACTTAGCCATTTTAAACTTTAAAAATTCATAACTTTTAAAATACTTTCCAAAAATTCACCAAATTGGTTTTGGAGCCTCTCTGATATTAGGGGAACCTAAGAAAATTAAAATTTCAATTTTCTAAAAAAGTTGATTTTTAATAATATTTTAATATTTTTAATAATTAAAAAATAATAAAAATCACAAAAATAATAAAATTCACCAAAATGTCACATTTTGAATTTTAATCACTTAGGAACAAATCCCACATTTTTCTTAGGTCTATTTAGTGAGATATTGAATTTTAAAGCCCTAGGGTAATTTTAAAATTAAAAAAAATGTATTTTCTAGCATTTTCACTAAAATAATTATAATAAATCATAGAAAAATCAAAAAATTACAAAATTTGCTTCTCTGGTTTCCTTGATATCAGAGAGATTTTTGAAAAATATAAAACCCATTTTTCAACATTTATTTTATTTTTAAATTAATTAACACTCCAAAACTCAAAATAATTATAATAAAAATAATATAATTCAAAAAATCACCAAAATCGGTCCAAGTGCTTCTCTGGTCATTAGGAATGTCCCCTAATTTTCTTAAGGACAGAAACTTTCCCTTGGTCATGTTATTAAATTTTCCTTGGAAATCTCTATTTTCCACCAAAAATAATTATATAAATAAATTAAATACAGAAAAATCACATTTTCTCCTCTCATGTCTTTATTCATATATGAGTGAAGTTACATAAAAATTTCAAGTTCATTTAAGCCCAATTTAGTGAGTTATGAAATTATTAAGCTTGAAGGGCAAAATGGTAATTAAAATTTTAACCCTTAATTAAAACTTTAGGTTTAATAAAATTAACAAGTAAAATATTTGATCTTAATCTGATTTGGATGATTGAAATTTAAATAATTAAAGGGTAGAAACTCATTAAACAATTTTTAAAATGATTAAACTTTAATTAAATAATAGATTAAATTTGGAAGAATAATAAAATTGGAATTATTAAAATAAGGGATATTTATTAGGAAGAGATTTATTCTTTAATTTAAAAAATCCCTAAACTAATTATATCATTAACACTTAACTCTTAATTAAAATGATAACTCAAATTTAAAATATTAAAAGACTTAATTAAATCATTAAACTCTTTTAAAATTTCAATTAAAATTATAAATTAAATTAAATTAAAATTAAATTAAATTAAATTAAAATTAAATTAAATAAAATTAAATTTAATTAAACTAAATTAAAATTAAATTAAATAAAATTAAATTAAATTAAATTAAATAATTAAATTAAATTAAATTAAACAATTAAATTAAATTAAATTAAATTAAATTAAATTAAATTAAATAATTAAATTAAATTAAATCAAATCAAATTAATTAAACATCAAATCAAATTAAATTAAATTAAATTAAATTAAAACTCAATTAAATTAAATTGAATTAAATATAACATCACCTAAGACATAAAAGAAATTAAATATAAAGCAACTTCAACACTATTCCAAATTTAAACCCTTTAACTTAAATCAAATCATTTGAATACTAATTTACCCTCGAAAGCTTTGATTATTATAACTCCTAAATGAAACATTAAATGAAGTGCTACTTCACTCATAAGATATTCAAATGTCTTAATTCACCTGGGCAAGTTAACAAAACTTGAAAACCTCGGACGATTGATTCATTTATATAATTAAATTCATTTGGACTTAAAACAATCTTAGAAATATTGAAAAGATGTTTAAGATTCTTCTTAAGCACTTCCTCAATATGATAGGATATTTATAAGAACAATTGGATTTAATTGTTCTTTGATGAAGAAAATCGTCCTCAAACAAAAACACAAAGAACCTGGACGTCATAGGAGATGACTAGCTATAGGATTAGGAATTTGGTAGAAAACCATAACATTTCCCTTAGCTTTACCTAGGAACTTGCTTAAATATTCTAATTGTGTTTTAAGTGCAGCTTGGGATGACGGGAAGACCCTCCAGGTACGCTTTTATTTTATTGCAATTTACTTTATTGCAATTTACTTTCTTGCAATTTACTTTATTGCGGATGCACTTTACTTTTCTCGCATGATAAAACAACCGTTGCATGAAAACCCACACCTTTAGGATAGTCCCTAAAACTGAAACCAAAACTAAGTTAAAAGTCATTGCAAGATAAAATTCACCGCCACAACATTTCAAAATATAAAACAACTCAAAATTTAATCACAAACGTAACACAAAACTACAATTGCAACTAAATTAAAACGTCCCGTTGGATGATCGGAATACCTCGGATGATGTAACCTACGTGTTGCTAACGGATTTCCCACGGTCTAAATGAAAGTGTGGAACTCATTCGATTGAGTTTAGCAAATTCATCTGGACTAAGTGAATCCGATAAAAATAATGATGCCGGAAGGATGGAACCGTGGGATCTTAACCGGTGTCGTTATAATCAACTTTAAGATTTGTTTTAATCAAAATACAAAAACACTTGGAAATTAAGATCTTCTCTAAACCAAAACACTTTTCTCATCCCCTGATTTATGATTTCTAAAACTAAACCTCCGCAACAACAAGGAGCTTGGAGCATGGTGGGTAGCACGGCCATCGTCGTCGCAAAACTTGAACCTACTTCAACAAAACCTTCTTAGAATTAAACAACAAAGCCATAGGACTTCGAGGTAGCTTGCTCTAGTGCAACATAAATCCTCAACTCTTCGTTAGGCATTTGCATTGCAAATTAAGCCCTAACCGATCTTAGGATTCCAAGGTAGTCGTCCGATACGACAATAAACCCTCACATCTTCTAGGCTATTTGTTTGATTTTATCATACAAATATAAGCCCTAATTAATTAAAATTGGCAAGATTGAAATACTAAATAAACATTAGGACTTTCCTAAATTCAAGCCAAACAATAGGATAGTCGGAAATTACCGAAGTTCACTTCGAATCGTTGATTTCTCCTACCTTCCTTCCTTTGGATTCACAAAACAAAATGTTCCAAATTTGATCCATTCCCTATCGAAATTCCAAAATTCAATCTTTGAAAACCTTAAACTTTGAAATTCTCGAGAGCGGAATTATTGGTTATTATCGAGAGTTTTCTTAGGTGATTCCCGTCACTTAAGATGTAATTAACTATAGGGGCTTGCCCTTATAGGAATTTTAAAGAACCTGTGTAATATAAACCCCGTTTAATACTTTCATATTAAGCAGGGGAATTTGTCGGCTTATAAAATTGGTTCGCGGACCAAACGGATGTCACAAAACTTCTAGTTTATTTGATCGAGCCCCACCGTCATGCAGTGTGTCTATCCTTAGGGATAGATACACGGTTCGTGGTGCGGTGCTCGTTTATATAAACTATTCGGGATGTGAGATCGGTTTAATCTCATATTTAAAATTATTTTCAAAATCAAATACTACTTTCTAAATTATATATATATATTTAAATTAAATTTAAAATTTAAATTCGCCGACAACTTCTGTTAGGCGACCCCTTTTCAAAATATCACACAACCTAAAAATAGTGCCGACAGGATTGTATATATAAAAGTGATGTGTAATATTGGTATTAGTTCATCACTTAATATTATTGATGCCTAAAAAGGCTAATTAGATGTCGTTGTAACTTTGAATTGATCAAAATCACAAGATAGTTATGGAACCAAAAATTTGGTGTAGCGTCGGCGGCGCCCGATTCAGCACTAACAGCGGCCATAACCCGAAAGTTCCAGATTCCCTTAAAAATTACCATTTTAAATAGTAACTACCCCATTTATCACCTTCAACCTACAACCAAGGCTGAAAAACACCCCTAGGGCTTGCTTCATTTGGATTTTAGGCGATTTCGAAGCTTTTTAATGTTGGATCTCATCTTCCCTTGATAAGAGCTCTACTTAAAACAAAGCTTATTTTTCACCATGGAAATCTCCTACATTGGAGAGATCCAAAACTTGGGGTTTTTGAAGAAAACTTTGAGATAATCTATGGTGAAATGCTCTTACTTGTTAGATTTTACTTTGGAGTCTTTGTAAGTGATTTTGGAAATTTATTACGATTTATTTGCAAATTTTATAGAAAATTTAATATGACTCCAAAGATGTTTAAGGGAAAGAGAAAAGTTGATTTTGATGAATGGAAATTTGTGAATGTTAAAAAACAGCACCATTTCAAATCTACACTCCAAAGCAAAAAGTGTATACAATATTGAGGATTTCAAAATCCAGGCGGAGTTGTAGAGCAAGTGATTGCTGATCGGAATTGAGAAACGTTTTGTTATTTTTCTACTGATGCGGTTGTTGATGTAGTCCATGAGTTTTATGCTAACTTGTAGTATACTGAAGAAGTATATGTTTTGGTTCGAAGACAAATGGTAGAATTCACTCCTGCGTGGATCAATGCTTTCTACCAGTTGAGAGATCATCCATCCTATGAGTACAAATATTTTGGTATTGTGGATGCTACTTTGAAAGAGGTAATTACTTTTCTTACTGATGTAAAAGGGGAGTGTAAAACTAAGCAAAGACAAAAGATAAAATTTCATGCTTCCACTCTTAACGTTGCATCTAAAGCCCGGCATTACTTAATTTCTGCAATACTACTACCTAATTATCAACATAGCGAAGTTTCTAAAGATGGAGCTATTCTGAATTTTTGTATCTAAAACATGAGAATTATTGACATAGGTAGAGTTATTTACAATAGTATTCAGACTATAGCAAAAGGGGAAACCACTGGTGGATTGGGACATCCTGTCGTGATATATACATTATGTATACAATCAGGAGTTAAGGTTGATAGTAGTGAAGAGTTGGTCCACCCTTTGAAGCCTATTAGAAAGGCCAACATTCGCACTTATGAATCTCATGTAGGATGGAGATCTAGAGGTAAAGTTAGTGAGATTCCCTCTACTAGTCATGACATGCCTTCTACCTCTGGGACTCCTACTATTTTTGATGTTATGGAGTGGATGATGATACAAGAATGTGATATTACGAGGATTCATAGCATAATTGATGGTTTGGAAGCAAGAAATAACATCAATGATGATTATTAGAGGAGAAGAGTGGAATATGATATAGTTTATCATGATGCTCAGATGAGATTTATGAGGGGAGAAGCTGGTGTGATATTTTCTACTTGCCCCCGTTATTTCCATATCAGCGTGAGGAAGAACAAGGAGCAGAAGAAGAAAGAGAGGACGATTGGTAGTGTAGTATTTCATTTTAGTTTGTTATGTGTAAACATTTGTGTTTGGTATTTGCTTTTTTGTAATAGTTGTGCATAGCAATTGTACTTTTTCTAATTTTAGTTAAGTTGTATTGAAGCTCATGTTAGTTTGTCACTGTTGTAGTAAAAGTGTAATGGATGTTGTATTAAATGTTTAAAGTGATATATTAAATTTTATTTACCCTGCAAATCTCTGATATATATGTGAACAATGCTTCTAACTATTTTTTTTCTGTAGTTAAATTTTAAATTAAAACCTCCATGCTTCAGAAGAATCAAAAGCCCAGGACAAAAAGGTTAGTTTGTTTTCTGTTTTTCTCTCTCATTTATTAATGTGATACGCACTAAAAAACTTAAGTTTGGGGGAGGAAAAAATTAACTTTTATTTTTTCTCAAATAAAATATATTTTCAAAATTACTTTAACATGACTTAAAGTAGTTGAGCTTAACTTTAGATAACTAATTTTTTAATTTCATTTAAATATCATAGTAGATTTGAATGAAAGTTTTTAGTAATAAAGGTTAACTTTATGGGGTTAAGATATTTAGTATAAGAGGACTAGACTATAGTTAACAACTTAAAGTAAAGAAAATAATATTTTTGAAATATTAAGAATCTTAGAGGTTTATGTGAGGAGAAAATATTGTGACTCTATGATGAATCATTGAAAAGCTAATATATATATATATATATATATATATATATATATATATATATATATATATATACATATATATATAGTAAAGAGGTGTTTCAAGTTCTAACTTTAGGGAGAGGAGAGTGAAGTTCAAAATTATGAAAGGCTATCCAGATATAGTAATCTTCACATAAAAAGAGAAAAAGAAGAAAGAAAGAAAAAAAAGGATTGAAAAGCAATTCCAAAAAGAAAAAGAAAAATATATGTGAGGAGAAACTTGAGGAGATGCCTAATAAAAAATTGGCTTCACTTGAATCACCTTAAGGGAAGAGCTTAGTTACATTTATGAATTTATATTTAAAGTATTAGCATCCTTAAAAATAGAGCTCTCATGAGCTTCTTTTTCATATGATCATTCAAAGCACCCTTATTGTGACAAATTTTGCTTATTCTTGGAATGAATAGGAAACTAGAACTCTTTTACTTGACTACTATATATTCTTACACCTATAGTTTTGACCTAAGTTATTAAAAATATTTCTAAGACTCTTGCTATTATATTCATTTAAATAAAAAATCATAGTATTATTTAAGTAGAGTTCACTACTATGAGCCATATTTTTAAGTAGTAAAAGGATCACTTAAGGACAATTAATAGTTAAGTTTTGGGGATTTTAATGCACCATTAATATATTTGATTTTACAAATATATTTTATACTCATTTTTGGTGATATTGCACTTTAAAGAAAGGTATTTTTCATGTTTTACTGTAAGAATGATGATTTTAGGCAAATGAAGCAAAGAGAAGCGAAAAGGAACAAATTCGGAGCGAACAAAGGCAAAAACCAGGAATTTGAAGTTATGAGTCTAGAATTAGATCACGTGATAAGGCGCCGACGGTGTCAAATGTTGGTGGAGGATAAATTCAATGTATTTGTATGACTTTTGGAGGGATTCCTGAGGCAACTCTTGGGAAATTTGTTCTTATACTATTTTAACTTGCTTTGGGTAGTAGGATTAGTGGTGTGGTGTAGTGAGTGTCTTGATGTAAGTGAAGTAAATTATGTGTGAGTTGAGAGGAAGTTTTTAGAGAGAGTTTATAGTCTAGAGTTTGGTTTTAATTGTTGTTTGTGAGGGATTCTTCTCAAAAGAGTTGTAGGAGGAGAGGGAAAGTGAGAGATTGCTTCTTCCCTATTTATCCAAGAGAGAATTGTGTGTTGTTACGAAGAGAGAAGGAGATTCAAAGGAACTTTAAGGGATTTGCTTGATGAAGAAATTAAGATAAGTTGTATTTACTTCTTATTATTTGTATGACTTTACTTTTATATTTAAAGTCTATTTTTTTATATCTTCCTCATGAATTCTAAGTAGATTTCTTTGTCTTTCTCCTTGTAGTGATAAATGGTGAAGTGATGGTTTAGATTAGATGTGTCATACGAAAGATAAGAAATTTTGATGATTTTTCACTTTGTTCTTCATTTACTTTTCGATCTGGCCAATTGAATTTTTAAAATATGTTGTGAAACATATGATCCGAAAGGGCTATGCTTTCTACAACAAAAGTGGAGATTACATTCAATGTCCATGAATGAGTGATGTAGTTCATGGGGGTTGGGTGCAAATAAATAGAGAAATATGATTTGTTGAGTGTATAATTGAAAATTTTAGAGTGACAGTACAGTCAATCTGGTCAACAGTCTTTCCAATAGAGGCTGTACAGGACAGATGGGAGACAAGGTCTGACGATCGCAGAGCGATTGAAAAAGGCATACTCCCTCAAAGACGATGTCGTAGCAAAGATGTTCCGAAATTTAATAAATAAGCCAGAGTTCAGATTACCTGAACCAAAAAAAAAATTGAAAGAAGTTAACCTGAAAGATCAGCCTAACTACTGCCCCTACCACAGGCTACACGGACACGCTATAAAGGATGTTTCATCTTCAAAGATTGGCTCGAGAAGAACTATAAAGATGGAAAAATAATAATATTGAAAGAATATTTAAAAGAACTTGCAAGAGGTTCTATAAATATGATTTTGGCCGAGCTGATGTGCCCGATAGATACATAAGCCGAAAAAGATGGATGGAGCATAGTCTGGAAAAAATTCTCCTAGAAGATAATGGATCAGATACAAACCGCTTCGGAGCAAGCAGCCGCTCCGCGTCTGCTACCTTCTAAGCCAAATATGGAGATTACACCAGAGAAGCTGTCACAACAGAAGATAAAGAAGAAGGAGATTGCAGATGAGACGATGGTTGATGACACAAAAGATAGGATTGAGGCTACCCACATTAGATTGGTTGTCTTGGATTTGGGGGATAAATCCCTTTAACCACTTACTTTGTATAACTTTTTCTATGCCTCTCTGGGGTCTTATAATCGTAAGAGTGATGATTTTGGCTAGATTTTGACTGTCTCTAATAATGATGTAACTTACCACAACCCATCAAACTCCGATTTTGATTCCCAAAATGATTCTCAAATCATACTAAACCCTGACGAGAAAGTTGACAAAGATAAAGAGGATATTGAAAAACGCCGGCTATGATAGTTTGGAAAGTGAGGAGCCAATCCTCGAATGCAAAGGAACACTGATCGCCATCGACCAGGACTGTTCTGATTCAGAATCAGCCCCAGAAGAGCCAGTTTCTATAGTAAAAGAAGAAGAGATAATAGAAGTGAATCTAAGGAGTAGGAAGATATTACCCCCGAGAACAGCTCTGGTGGAAAAGGGAAAACAAGTAGTTATTCGAGAAGAACCACCTCCACCGATAGAAGACACAATTTTTAAAGAAGATTTAAATAAAGTGGATTACAATTTACTAGTTCATCTCAAGAAGTTGCTAGCCAAACTAGGTATCTGCGACACTTTGATCCTGTCAAAGGAGATGAGAGAAAATTTGGTCAAGGCTCTACTTGAGCTAGACATTTGCTTAGCGCAGTTGGCTAGCACATCCTCGGATGGAGTTTTTACTTTGAAGGAACAGCCTAGGGTGACCTTCACCGATGAAGACTTGTTACTTGGTGCTACTGACCACAATCGACCACTCTAAAATTTCATAAACATCGACAGATTCATACTTTCCAAAGTTTCGGTAGATTCAGGAGAATCACTCAATATAATGCAGCTACAGATGTTAGCATAGGTGCACATCGACGCACAAGAGCTAACTTCATATAAGATGATGTTAAGAGGATTCAATTAGAAGGGAGAAATAGCACTTGGATTGATTGCACTATTAATGAAAGATGGAGATCTAGTAACAACTGCAAAATTCCATGTCATCGATGCGGAGACTTCATTCAACACTCTACTTGGTCAACCGTGGCTTCACAAGAACAATATGTTCATGTCATTGCTACATCAATGCAGATGGATAAGAACACTGCATTAAGGGAGACTTACAACCGTTCTTAATACATGAAGTAGGCATCCATGAAGACGCCGCCTACTATGCTCCCCCGAAGAAGACCATCTTTTCAAGAGAATTCATGCAAAATAAGGTTGAAGATTCAAAAATATCACAAGAACGGGACCAGTTAGCTCCGCTTCAACAAACTCCAACCACTCATTTACAACGAATTGGTGGAGAATTTTTTAGCCCATGCATCTGACATCAAGGTCGAGTATGTGGACAAGGAAGAATAAAAAAGATGGTTAAACGGACGAAGCCAACGATCAGCATCAACATAGAAGGAAGCTCTAAAGAAGACAAGTCTAATGGAGATACAATGGTCGTAAACCAGAAAAACCCTCAGTTCAAAATCTCCTTGGAAGATACGGGAAAAAGTGAAGACTAATCAATGTATGATTGGATTAACCATTACATGCATGCCATGAACCTTGATACAACTAAAATATATAGTATTTTTAAGCATATTTTTATACCTATTTTTGATAATATTACAATTTAATGGAAGGCATTTTAATATTTTTCTTGTAGGTATGATTAAAATGACTGATTGTGATGAAATGAGCAAAAAATGATCAAATTTGGAGCAAAAATTAAAAAATTTGCAAATTCGGCCTCTGGCGCCTAAACGTCAGATGGCTGAAGCATTGGCACCATAGTTTCTAATGATGAATTTAAATTAATTTTAGCGCAAATTTGAAGGGGTTTTTGAAGCACCCTTTTGTTTAAACTTCATTAACTTCCCATTAGCGCCAAAATTCATTTAAAATTTGAATGGATGGATGCATCTCTTGGTAGATTCATTGAATCTTGACATAACTTGAAGTGACACCAGAGCACCATTTGGACAATTATTAAAATGAAGACTTAAAGATTATAGTTGGGTGCCACACCCTAGAGAAGAGTTTTGAAAAGGAAAATTTGGCGAGAGAAGTTGGAGAAAAGCTTCAAGTGGTTCAAGGGAAGAATGAAGAAAGATAGCCTTCTTCTCACCATATTTTCTTTACTTTTTGACTTTATCTTATCATAGTTTGTATTAGAATTTAGGAGAGTTAATCCTTAGAGTTGGGCGCCAACCTCTAAGGAGTTATCTAGTGGAAAGCAAAAGTTTCAGAGGAACTTCCATAGTCTTGTGGAGAGGATTTTCATATAAGTGTTTATGTTTATTTTTACATTTAGTTTTTAAGTAAGACTTGTTGTGTTTTCGCTATGATTTCTACTTTCAAATCAAGTTGTGTTGGTGTTTTCTCCATGAGTTCTAAGTAGTTTTCTTTATTTTTTTTCGTTTAAATGATGAAGTAATTAAATTATGGAAGGAATTTGTGTGAAGTATAGGTGTTTAATGTTAGAAGAAGTTGTGATGATTCACTTCCTTACCCTTCATTTGCCTCTTGATTTGGCCAATTGAGATATTAAAATTTGTTGTGAGATTATGTAAGAACCAATGTGGTGTTGTCTCAATGAACATTTGGAAAGAATCACATTCAATTATAGGTGTGAGAATTGTAGTCCATATAATTGAGTGCAAATAAATAAGGAGATATGTTTTTAATAGGGTTTAAAACTAGAGGACTTTACAGTGATAGGCTAAAGCCCCTTAATTTGGTTTGATGTTTTAAATTTTATTATGAGATGTTAGCCCCCAGGTGGAGGGAATAGAGGAAACTCTAGAGTGAGAGCCGGTATCATCCATGCCTAACCCATCTACAAAATTTCAAAACTTCAAATTAACCAATGTTTTTTATAGAACTGAATAAGGGTAAAGAATATAATTGCTTCCATTTGGCATAATACATTTTAAATACTTCCACAACGAAATTCCATAATTATTACTGATTAATTGAAAGAGGAAAAAGATATTTTATTCTCATTGCTTTCATATCGTTTTTAGAGTCTTGATAATTTTAATTGTTTGCTTTACATTTTATTAAAGAAATACCAAAAACAATTTTCAAAGTTTCTATCTTAAAACATACTTTACAAAATCAATTTAAAAAGTAAAAATTTATTTTTCTTATTTCATTAAAATTTTAACATTTTCCTGTGAATTTAATATCTCGGGGTCTTAATCAGAAAGTCTTATATTACTTAATAAACGATACGTATACTTGCGTAGAATCCCATATTATAAAATAATTAAAATTGATTTCTTATTTGCTTCGGAGTCAAGTTTTTAGTGCCGTTTCAAAGAAAGAGATATTATCATTGAAAATAAATATAAAGTACAAAACGTAAGCGTAAATATCCGGGGATCAAGTTTTTGGTACCATTGCCAAGAAAAAGATATTATCATTGAGAAGAAATATAAAGTGAAAAATGTAAGCATAAATAATCGGGGATCAACACTAACTTCGATTCATCTTCAAAATATCGAGAATCTAGAGGTCAAGCAAGTCCGCAATTGTGATTTTAAACCAATCAAATTTTACCGTGCTTGTCCTTCCACTTCTAAAACTTGTATAAATCTTGAAGAGGATGATTCTAATGAATTAATGGAATTAATATTTGGTTACTTTTCTCCATGCATAAAAAAGTTAATTCTACAAGGTTATACGTAAAAAAAAATCAAAGAATAAGCTGCAACTTATTGAAAAATTATGGAATGAAAGATGGTATTGCATTTGGTACGATGGGACCGGTCGATGACTCAGGATTTTCATGGTTGTTACTAGCCAGTTGGAAGAATAATGCTTTGACGTTAAAGATAATTATGAAGATGAGCCGATAGCTGATGTGCACCCAGAATTTGAAGAGGATGAAGTCAACAATTGATGAATTAAAGTAAATCAACCACGGGATTGAGGAACAGCTCCGACCAACTTTTATAAGTTATCTACTCAGTGAAGAAGATTCTATAGATTTAATTAAATTATTGTCATAATTCAAAGACTGTTTCGCTTAAAGCTATGATGAAAGCCAGGGTTGTCTCCAGAAGTTGCAGTTCACCAACTTGGAGTGGATCAAATTATAATCCCAGTAAAACAAGCTCCAAGAAGAATGTACCTCGATATAAAACAACAAGTCATTACCGAGGTAAAGAAGTTAAAAGATGATAACATTGTGCAAGAGGAACAATACCCCCACGTGGTTAGCTAACATCGTACAAGTAAAATTTTAATTAATACCTACGGCTTCAGAAGAATCAAAAGCCTGAGATAAAAAGGTTAGTTTGTTTTTTTTTCTCTCTGACTTATTAATGTGATATGCATTAAAAAACTTAAGTTTGGAGGAGGAAAAATTAACTTTTATTTGTTCTAAAAAATAATATATTTTCAATATTACTTTACAATGACTTAAAGTAGTTGAGCTTAACTTTAGATAACTAAATTTTTTATTTCATTTAAATATCATAGTAGATTTGAATGACAGTTTTTAGTGATAAAGGTTAATTTTATGGGGTTAACATATTTAGCATTAGAGGATTAGACTATAGTTAACTATTTAAAGTAATAAAAACTGTATTTTTAAAATATTAAGAGTCACAGAGGTTTATGTGAGGAGAAAAGATTTGACTCTATGATGAATCATTTAAAAGCTAATATATATATATATATCAAGTAAAGAAGTGTTTCAACTTCCAACTTTAGGGAGAGGAGAGTGAAGTTCAAAATTATTAAAGGCTATCTAGATATAGTAATCCTCACGTGAAAAGAGAAAAAGTAAAAGAAAGAAAAAAAAAGAAAAGATGGAAAAGCAATCCCAAAAAGAAAAAGAAAAAGAAAAGAAAAAAAATATGTATGTGTGGAGAAGCTTGAGGAGATGTCTAATAAAAAATTGGCTATGCTTGAATCAACTAAAAGGAAAAGCTTAGTTACATTTTTAATTTTATATTTAAAGTATTAGCATCCTTACTAATAGAGTTCTCATGAGCTTATTTTTCATATGATCCTTCAAAGCACCCTTAATGTGACAAATTATGGTTATTCTTGAAATAAATAGGTAATTAGAACTCTTATACTTGACTATTAAATACTCTTACACCTATAGTTTTGACCAAAGTTATGAAAAAATAATTCTAAGAGTCTTGTTATTATATTTATTTAAATCAAAAATCATAGTATTATTTAAGTAGAGTTCACTATTATAAGCCATACTTATAAGTAACAAAAGGATTACTTGAGGGCAATTAATAGTTAAGTTTGGGATATTTTGATGCACCAAAAATATATTTGATTTTTCATATTTATTTTGTACTCATTTTTTGTGATATTGCACTTTAAAGGAAGATTTTTTTCAAGTTTTGCTACAGGTATAATGATTTTAGGAAAGTAGAGCAAAGAGAAGTGAGAAGGAATGAATTTGAAGAGAACAAAGGCAAAAACCAGGAACTTGAAGTTTTGGGGCCGACGGTACGTTTTTCGAGGGATTCTAGAATTAAATAGCGTGATAAGGCACCAATGGTGCCCAATGTTGGTGGAGGCTAAATTAAATGTATTTAGACGATTTTTTGAGCAATTCTTAAGGCAAATCTTGGAAAACTCATTCCTAGACTATTTTAACTTATTTTGAGTGCCAGAACTAGTGGTGTGGTGTAGTGAGTGTGTCGATGTAAGTGAAGTAAAGTGTTTTTGAGTTGAGAGGGAGTTTTTAGAGAGATTTTAGAGTCTAGAGTTTGGCATTAAGTGTTATTTTGTGAGGGATTTTTCTCAAATGAGTTGTAGGAGGAGAGGGAAAGTGAGAGATTTTTTCTTCCTTACTATTTCAAGAGAGAATTGTGTGTTGTTGTGAAGAGAGAA
This sequence comes from Papilionanthe hookeriana x Papilionanthe teres, assembly GCA_022702705.1. Taxonomy (NCBI): domain Eukaryota; kingdom Viridiplantae; phylum Streptophyta; class Magnoliopsida; order Asparagales; family Orchidaceae; genus Papilionanthe; species Papilionanthe hookeriana x Papilionanthe teres. Next base: position 15,070,877 of record CM040426.1, on the reverse strand, counting down.
GGAGATTCAAAGGAACATCAAGGGATTTGTTTGACAAAGAAATTAAGATAAATTGTATTTACTTCTTATTATTTGTATGGTCTTGCTTTTATATATAAAATCTTTATTTTGTCATATCTTGCTCATGAATTCTGAGTATATTTCTTTGTCTTTCTCCTTGCAATGATAAATGATAAAGGGATGGTTTAGATTAGATGGGCATACGAATGATAAGAAATTGTGATGATTTTTCACTTCGTTCTTCATTTACTTTTCGATCAGGACAATTGAATTATTAAAATATGTTGTGAAACATACGATCTGAAAGGGTTATGCTTTCTATTAAAAAAAGTGGAGATTAGATTCAATGTCCATAAGTGATGTAGTTCATGGAGGATGGATGCAAATAAATAGAGAAATATGGCTTTTTGGGCATAGAATTAGAGATTTTAGGGTGACAAACTAAAATCCCCAATTTGTTCCTAGTTTTTGGAAACTAAAGTGAGAGTTTACCTTCAGACAAAGGGAAGTGGGAGCTCTGGAGTGTGAGTAAGTATTCTCCCAACATAACCATGAATTTAGGGACTAAACCTAGGATTAGCCAATGTTTTTATAGCACTCGGAAGAGGGTAAAGAATAGGTATGCTCCTATTTGGCACAATACAATAATTATACTAATCTATATGATTCACTCACCATAATATTATTGTGAAGGGGAGGACACTTTCTCTAAATTTGAACCTTGCCTTACAAAACATATTGTAATAATAATTAACTTTTATTTGAAGTGTAGAAAGTAATTTTGTGATCTTAAAATCTCTAGCATCATTAAACTTTAGCATCTTAGTATTTACTTTTGGTGCTTTGAAAATTTGAATATTGGATTTTTGTGCTATGCTTTAAGGTTTTCTTCCTCCCTGTGGGATCGATAACCAGGACTCCACTAGTGTTTTGTATTACTTGAATGATACGTATACTTGCATATAGATTGGCTGCTATCTTATTAAAATGAATATATTTTTAGAATAAACTGAAATTATGTTTAAAAATTTATTCCTTAGTAGCAGCTTCCCATAGTCAAAGACCCGCCCGTCCAATACAGAAATTATTAGAAGCATGGTCAACCCGTGTTCGTGTTAAGCTCTGATGCACCAAAAATATATATGATTTTTACCAATATGATTTTACTCATTTTTGGTGATATTACAATTTAAAAGGAAGTTATTTTGTATGTTTCTTAGTTTTAGATACAAGAAATGGTGATTGGGGCAAAAAGAAGCAAAAATTGTGCAATTTTGAGCAAAAATGATCAAGAAAGCGAATTTTGGCTTGACACTTTTCGATAAGTCTTTCTATGTTTGATCTCTTTTACACTTCTTGCATAGTTTTTAATGAAATTACACTTTAAAAAAAAGGTTGTTTTTATGCTTATTTTGTATAGCTATCTATTAGGAACACAACACAACTGAAAAGGAGATAATCGGAGCTGAAACAGAGCCAAACGGAGCAAAATGGTGGAGCTGTGCAGGATGGGCGCCAGAGGCAGCCAAACCGGCGCCGGTGGCGCCAGAGACCTGAGACCACCAAAATAGGGCGCCAGCAGTGCCTTATTTAGCACCGGCGGTGCTCCAGACGGTTGGGATGCGATATTGGATGTTTTTTGGCCATATGCATCGAATCTGGACGCTTTTTGGAAGGTTTCTTCATGCACCTCTTGGGAAATTCGCCCCTACACTATTTTACTCCGAATTTGAAGCCAAAAAATAGAGAGGAAGGATAAGGAAAACGTGAAGAATGTTGAGAGATCTTAGAATAGAAGTAGAAATGTAGATTTCTACCTTTTGGATAAATTGGTGAGGGGATTTTGAGAATCTCTAAGGGAATGTTCTAGCATTGCATGGATCAGCGGGAGATTGTGGGAGAGATTTTCATCTTTCTTTCTTGGGGAAAAAGCTAAGTATTTGTGTTCTTCATTATCATATGATTTTCTAAACACTTATTTTGTGGATTTGATTTGAAATGAAGTTTTCCATTGTGTTTTCTTTGTTTTTTATGATGTCTTTCTCTCACTCTTTCTTCTTATTTAGAAATAGTGGCATAAGAAGATTATGCCATTATTTTCATTCTAATTTTCTTTGCAAAAAGTAAGATTCATGTTTAGGATATTGGGATGCTTTCTAAAAGAGTTTTAATTATAAATGTGATGGTTTTTACTTGCCCTTCATTTACATTACAAAAAAGGCCCGTTGTATTGTTGAAATTCGTTGTAATTTCATTGAGGCGAAAGAGAAATGTAATTATCAACAAAGTGGAACCCCATTAAATGTCTATGAATGAGTTAAATAGTTAATGGGCATTGAGTGCAAATAAATAGGGAAATATGATTTTATGGGTGTGAAATTGGAGGCTTCAGGGTGACAGGCTGTGACCCCCATTCTGGTCCTCAAGTTTGGTAACTAAAGCTAAGATTAGCCTTCAGGAGAAGGACAATGGGAGCTCTGAAGTGAGAGCCACTATCCTCCAAGCCTAACCATGGATTTAGGGACTAAGCCTAGGATTTGCCAATATTCTTTATAGCACTCTGATGAGGGGATACTCGGAAGAGGGTAAAGAATAGGATTGCTTATATTTGGCACATATAATATTTAACGCATCTCATTCTTATACATTATCCAATTCGTTACATGAGAATAGTAGTTTTTATTATCTCAAAATTCACCAAACTAATTTCCCCAAAAAGAGTTATCTTTAGTATTAATCATCTCCATTTAGGAGTAGTTGTTAGAAAAATCACTTGTATCACCCTTCCAAACAAAGGCTGTCAGTAGTAGACTAGAATTTGACTAAGAACCTATTACCTAGCTTCCTTGTGGGATCAATAAACGGAACTCCATTAGAGCTCTGTAATACTTGATACGATACGTATACTTGCGTTGGATCATTGTGACTTTATAAAAATTATTACATATGTATTATTCATAAATCCTTTCATATAAAAAATTTGCGTCAAGTTTTTGGTGTCGTTGCGGGGAAGCTTCGATAAGAATTTTAGTAGAATTTTAGTTGGATTAATTAGGCTTAGAATTGGAAACTTTAGTGTCGTAAAATTGTGTTTGTTTGAAAAGTGTTTTTTTATAAAAAATTATTGTGAAAAACTGTTTGTGTGAAAAACTGTTTATGTGAAAAAATAAGCTGTTTGTGAAAATGTTTTGTTGTGTTGAATATATTTTTCGTTTTATTTGTTTTATTGTTAATGTATTGTTTGTTGTGTTATGTATGTAAAATAAAGAATTTGTAGGACTTGTGCCTTATGATCCCGAGTTAGAAAAATGAAAAAAAATAAAAAAAAAACAGAAAGGACTTGAAAAACTAGAAATGAAAATGGAAAAAATTCAAAATAATAACTTGAAAAATCATCATAATTCATTGAGGGATTATGTAAATCCTATGATAGATAAAATTCACTTAAGTATACAAAACCCTATCATAGAAGCTGACTCGTTTGAACTAAATCCAGTGATTATCCAACTTGTGCAGAACAACCAGTTTGGGGGAACTTCTTTGGAGGATCCCTATTTACACTTCTCTAGTTTTTTAAAACTTTGTGCTACATTTCTTTATAACGGCATATCAGACGATGTTGTTAGGCTAAGGCTTTCTCCTTTCTCACTGAAGGATAAGGCTAAAATGTGGTTATATTTATTAGCACCTGGCTCTATTAAAAATTGGGAGAAGTTAACTCAAAAATTCCTAGCTAAGTATTTTCCACCTTCAAGGACTACTCAACTTAGAAACGATATTATCTCATTTTGTCAGTATGAAGGGGAATCAATATACGAAGCCTGGGAAAGATTTAAGGAATGCCTAAGAAAATTTCCACATCATACTCTGTCAGATTGATTAATCATTCAAACTTTTATAATGGGTTAGCAGGATCCCTTAGGTTCATTATTGATTCTATTGCTAGTGGTTCATTAGTGTCAAAAACATTTGATGAAGCGTATGCATTAATTGAAGAAATGGCTACAAATAAATTTCAGTGGTCCTCTGTAAGGGTAAATCATAAAAATGTAGCTAGTGTTCATGATACTGATGCGATTGTAATTCTTGCATCTCAGGTTGTTGCAATATCAAGGAAGTTGGACCAATTTGGAATGAACCAACCTCAATTTACTCATGTAAGTGAGGAAAGTTCATTAGGGCATATGATTGATTCCAACTTATTATATGAGACTTTAAATACCATAAACAACCCATATTCTAACTTTTACAACCCATGTTGGAAAAACCATCCCAATTTTAACTGCAATCATACTACTAAGGGTGGAAAATGACAATGGGAATACAATCATGCAAATCCTAATGGAAGTTGGAATATGCAGGGTAACACAAGATATAGGCCTTCACATCCACTGGACTCTAATATTGATCAATAATTTGAGGATAAGAAAATGTCTATAGACAAAGTGGTATTGTAAGTGGGAAACCAGTTGAAAAGTCAAAATGCTGCGATTAGAAACATAGAGAATCAACTGGGAGAAATTGCTAATTCACTTAGCAATAGACCCAAAGGAACACTTCCTAGCAACACTGAGATCAAACATAAAGAGAACGATAATGAACACTATTCCTTGTTTCTGGACAAACTATGATAGATGTACAAAAAGGAGAGTTGATTATGAAAATTAATGACCAGGAAGTCACTTTTGATGTGTTGATGAAATTTCAAGCTGAGAGAAAAGATGATGAATGTTTTTGGATGGATAAAATTGATTATCTAAGTAAAGACCATTTCCAAGAAAGTTTTGAGAGTAAGATAACATATGAGATCAAAATAAATTTTCATGTTGAGTTGAAAACGTTATCTAAAGAAGACTGTATGTATATTCAAGAGAGGTGTGAAATGATGGAAGCTGCCAAAAATAGTGAACTTTTAATTCCATCTGTTGAAAAATCTCATAAACTTAAGATGGATGTACCCCCATACAATTTTAAAGCCTACATATTTAAGGAATTCATCTACACTACCAATCTTTATATCTTCATAAACCTGAATTGAATGATGAACAAGATAAAGTTATTGAACTAGGACTTGGAAGAGAATTTGAGGACAAATTTCAAAAGAACTTTGAGTTAAGAAAAGAAGATAAGGATATTGGAAGACCATTGGAAGAAATTCCTAAGGAATTATAAAAACCTATTTCCTCAACTAAGATAGATCCTTCATCATTTAATATTTATAAGGAGGAAGAATTGGAAGATAACTTGAAATAGAAGAGTGACATAGAAGAAATTGATCCTAAATCTGAATTATCTAGAGAGAATCTGATCCAAAATTTAAGAGATCTTCATTTATCTTATAGAGATCCATTTCTTATAAATTTCAAGGATCATATTAATATGTAAATTCAGAAAATTGATAGAAGAATATTGGATCTAGAAAGAAATATGAAGAACAATGATATAAATCCATCCTAAAAGGAAGAGCTGAATGAAAAATTAAAATTTGAGGATTTTGTAGGAATTCCTGGACCTGAAAATAGATTGGGCAATTGATTGAGGATTACATAATTGGAATTTTTATCCAAGAGGAATCATTTGTCGGGCCCGCGATGTTAAAACCAAGCGCTTTATGGGAGGCAACCCATAGTTATCAGTGTGCTTGATTTAGTGTGCTTGAGAGTCATGATTATTAGTGTTGTATGGTGTTTGCCTTAGAGTGGATTGACTTGATCTTTATGTGTCATTATAGAATGATAAGTTTAATTGTTGATTGGTAGATGTTTGGATTGTTAGTATTTTTATTTGATCTTTGTGTGTCATGAGGAAGGTGATTCCTTAACTTCTTATTATGGTTAGACTTGTATGTTCTCTTGTAGTAGTTGGATTGATGAGTCCATTATAACTCGGGTCTTACCCAGACTTGAGTTTTACAGGAGTATCATGAAATTGAGCAGTGTTAGATCCATCTTAATTTTGTTACTTCCTTTCTCTAACTTTGTTTTCATTTGGTAGGAGTCGCGAACCTATTTGATGAATAACATTAGGATGATTTTACTCTACAATATGTAATTGTTAAAGGTGCTTAATTAAAGGGATTAGATGATGCCTGAGGTTAGTGTTCGTAAACCAATTTATTATGGATAATCTTATCATTATAATCTATAAAATCATTTTAAAATATACATAATTTATTAGTGTAGTGATTCTGTTAGAAATTGGAAGTAAATCAGTGTGATGTGATGAGTTAATGGAAGAATTAACCTCATTTATCTTATGTGTGTTTATGTTTGTGTTACAATTTTATATAATAATTAAAGAATATTTTTATATTCCCTTGCTGATACCTACTATGCTTGTTAAACTTTTATTTAGTGAATTTCATTCTGACATGATTAGTTTAGATTTACTTTCTACTGCATATTGTTTTGTCTTAATGAATACTTGTAAATGGTTTTGATAGACATTTGTGTATAGATAGAATTTCTAAATTGTTTTTCTTCTTGCTTATATTTGTTGTACTGAATGTTATATATGTTAAAAATTAAGTTTGGGGGTAGGAAAAAAATAAAATTTTAATGTGAAAATAATTCCTTATAGTGTAATTTTATTACAAGCATGTTTTAGGTTAGATTTACTTTCTCCTACAGTTATTTTATTTTGATTATGCATGTATATGAATTTGATAAGATGTTGTAGTAGTAAGTAGATTCAACCTTTACTTTTTCTTCCTCCTACATTTTATGGAATTAATTGCAAACTATTTTAAAATTTAAGTTTGGGGGGAAGAAAAATTTTTAAATTGTAACTTTATTTGTCTTCAGAAGCCTATATTTAATTTGATATCATTTTTAAAATGACATGTGGTATGTGGTGTTACCTTTAGGTTACTATAATTTCTATTTTAGGAATCTTAGTAAAATAACTTAGTTGAAATCCTATTTGAAGAAACTGTTCTAGAGTTAAGATATTTTGTAGGAAACATTGGAAAAATGATTTTTCTATTTATGGTAGAAAGAAGTTTAATATTTGAAAAGCTAAAATTCTTAGATTTAAACCTAATGAGAATTGAACCTTTATTGAAAACTTTTTTTCAACTAATACTCACACTTATAAAAAGTGAGGGAAAGTTTTGAGTTTTGGATTTTAGAGAGAGGATAGTGAAATTCAAAATTATTAAAGGCCTATCCAGATATAGTAATCCTCACATAAAAAAAAGTAAAAAAAAATGGATTAAAAATGATCCCAAAAGAAACAAAAAGTGAAAAGAAAGGGGGATTAAAAATGATCCCGAAAGAAAAAAAAGAAAATAAGTGAGGAGAAGCCTAATCAAAAATTGGTTTCACTTGAATCTTTTTAAATGAAAAGACTTAAAAATAATTATAAACTTATTCTTATTTCAAAAGGTATTGGTAAAATTGGTATATATAAGGTGCTTAAATTCCATTTTTATACTGTCTATGAATCTTTAGTTTGACAATTTTCAATAACTTCTAAAGTAAATAGAGAATCAGGATTCCTAAGTTGAATATGAGATATTCTTACACTCCAATCCTAGGTTGATTTGCTAAAATTTCTCCTATGTTATACTATATTATTTCTGACTTGAAATTATAGAAAACTCTATTGATACCCACACCACAAGTCAACATATTTTATCTTTAAAGTTATAGTGTTACTTGAGGACAAGTAACAGTTATGTTTGGGGGATTTTGATGCACCAAAAATATATAAGATTTTTTTATATGATTTTACTCATTTTTAGTGATATTACACTTTAAAAGGAATGTATTTTGTATGTTTTATGGTTTTAGATACAAGAAATGGTGATTGGCGCAAAAAGAAGCAAAATTAGTGCAATTTCGAGCAACAATGAGCAAGAAAGCAAATTTTGGCTTGACACCTTTCGATAAGTCTTTCTATGCTTGATTTCTTTTACATTGCTTGCATATTTTTGAATGATATTATACTTTAAATAAAGGTTATTTTTATGCTTATTTTGTAGGGCTATCTATTAGGAACACAACGCAACTGAAACGGGGTGAATTGGAGCTGAAACGGAGCCAAACGAAGCAAAATGGGGGAGCTACGCAGGATGGGCGTCGGGGGTGCCCAAACCTGCGCCGGCGGCACAAGAGACTCGAGACCACCAAAATAGGGTGCCGGTAGCATCTTATTATGTATCGGCGGTGGTCCAAACGGTTAGGATGCGATATTGGATGGTTTTTGGCTATATACATCGAATCTGGACGCTTTTTGGAAGATTTCTTCATGCACCTCTTAGGAAATTCGTCCCTACACTATTTAAAATTGAATTTGAAGCCAAAAGATGGAGATGAAGGTTAGGGAAAAACGTGGAGAATGTTGAGAGATCTTAGAATAGGAGAAGAAATGTAGATTTTCACCTTTTTGGAGAGATTAGTGAGGGGATTTCGAGAGAATCTGTAAGGAAATGTTCTAGCATTGCATAGATTGGCGGGAGACATTGTAGGAGAAATTTTCATCTTTCTTTCTAGGGGAAAAAGCTAAGTATTGTGTTCTTCATTATCTTATGATTTTCTAAACAATTATTTTGTGGATTCTCTTTGAAATGAAGTTTTCCATTGTGTTTTCTTCATTCATTGTGATGTCTTTCTCTTACTCTTTCTTCTTATTTGGAAATAGTGGCATAAGAAGGTTATGCCATTATTTTCATTCTACTTTCTTTTGTAATGAGTAGGATTCATGTTTAGGATATTGGGATGCTTGCTAAAAGATGTTTTAATTATAAATGTGATGATTTTTACTTGCACCTCATTTACATTACAAAAAGAGCCCGTTGTATTGTTAAAATTCGTTGTATTTGCATTGACCCGAAAGGGCAGCGTAATTCTCAAAAAAGTGAAACCACATTCAATGTCCATGAATGAGTTATGTATTTCATGGGGATTAAGTGCAAATAAATAGGGAAATATGGTTTCATGGGCGTCAAATTGGAGGTTTCAGGGTGACAGGCTGAGATCCCCGATCTGGTCCTAATGTTTGGTAACTAAAGCTAGGGTTAGCCTTCAAGCGAAGGGCAATGGGAGCTCTGAAGTGAGAGCCAGTATCCTCCCATCCTAACCATGGATATAGGGACTAAGCCTTGGATTTGCCAATGTTCTTTATAACACTCTGAAGATGGGGTACTCAGAAGAGGGTAAAGAATAAGATTGCTCCTATTTGGCACATATAATATTTAATGCATCTCATTCCTATATATTATCTAATTCATTACATGAGAATAGTAGTTTTTATTATCTCAAAATTCACCAAACCAATTTCCCCAAAAAGGGTTATCTTTAGTACTAATCATCTGCGTTTAGGAGTAGTTGTTAGAAAAACCACTTATATTACCCTTCCAAACTAAGGCTGTCAGCAGTAGACTAGAATTTGACTAAGAACCCCTTACCTCGCTTCCCTTTGGGATCGATAAATGGAACTCCATTAAAGCCCTGTACTACTTGATATGATACGTATGCTTGGGTTGGATCATTGTGACTTTATAAAAATTATTATTTATCTATTGTTCATAAATCCTTGCATATAAAAAAGTCACATCAAGCTCCGTTTAGAGAAACGTGTTGATACCACTGCCACCGCTACAAATACTACTACCTTCGCCCCAACACCCATAGAGCGTAGAATGTTCATGTCTCGGCTTAGTTCGGGAGTCCCATCTGCCAAATATTATAAGCAACTCTCAACGAGGGATAGTAGGAGAGGATTGTTTTCTTCTGTACATAGTCTACACTTTAAGGAGCGCACTTCTCCTATTCACTCTGATGTCCCTGCCAAGATACACTGTCTTAAAACACTAACATTTAAGAGTAATGTGTGGTTATCGAAGGTTGCTTTACCAGTACATTCTGAGAGGTATGTAGATCATAAAATAGATCATGAGTCAGATGTTACTGTTGCCACTACAGCATTTACTTTAGATTTAGTTGCAGAAAGAGGTGATAGTCGTGAAAAACCTACGGATTTGAAATGGGCAAAATATAATGTAGTCGATGATAAAGTTCGGAAACTCCACTTAGAGATTTCAGAGTTATCAAGAGAACGAGGACTAGACGTCAACGATGAAGATTACTATCTATCAGATTACATAGAGGAAGAGTTCATGGAGATCAACATTGCCATGTAATCTGTGTGTGGAACTTCAATGTCTGAGGAGACCACCATAGAAGAGTTCCAGAGGGCCATTTTGATAAGAGATGAACAAATAAGTGTCGGCGTATTTTTTAGGTTTTAAAATTTAATTTAGGCACATATATATAATTTGGAAGTAGCATTTGATTTTTGAAAATAATTTTAAGTTTGAAAATTTTAAGATATGAAATCAAACTGATCTCACATCCCAAATAGTTTATATAAAAGAGCACCACACCACAAACTGTGTATCTATCCCGAGGAATAGTCACACTACTTGAAGATGGGGCTCGATTAAATAAACTAAAAGATTTGTGACATCCGTTTGGTTCGCGAACCAATTTTATAAGCTGACAGGTTCCCCTGCTTAATATAAAGGAATTAAGCAGGATTTATATTACCTGGGTTCTTAAAGTTCCATATAAGGGCAAGCCCCTATAGTTAATTACATCCTAAATGACGGGAATCATTTAAGAAAACTCTCGATAATGATCAGTGGTTTTGCTCTCAAGAATTTTAAAGTTTAAGGTTTTCAAAGGATTGAATTTTGGAATTTCAATAGGGAATGGATCGAGTTTGGAACAGTTTATTTTAATAGTCCAATAGAAGAGAAGTAGGAGAAGCTGAGGATCCAAGAAGAATCTTGGTAACTTCCCAAACTATCCTATTGTTTGGCTTCAATTTGAGAAGATGTTATTTAACGTTTCATGCTGTCAATTAATTATAGGAATTATATTTACATAATCATCTGATTATGCAAATAACCTGAAAGATAGGAGGATTTACGTCGTATCGGACGACGACCTCAGAATCCTAAGCGAGTTAGAGCTTATATTGCACAACAGAGCTATGCAAAGGCCTAAGAGAGCAGGTGAGGATTTATGTCACACTAGGCAGACTACCTCGAAGTCCCATAGCTTGTTATTTAGACTAAGGAATGGTTTTGCTAATGTCGACACAAGTTTTACTGACAACGATGACCGTGCTGCCCACTATGCTCCAAGCTCCTTGTTGTTATAGAGGTTTAGTTTTAGAAAGTGAAAATCAAGAGATGAGAGAAGTGTTCTGGTTTAGAGAAATCTTAAAATCCAAGTGTTTTTTTAATGTTTTAATTAAAACAATTCTTAAAGTTGATTAAACAGAACCAATTAAGATCTCACGGTTCCATCATCCCGGCACCGTTATTTTCATCGGATTCACTTAGTCCAGATGAATTTGCTAAACTCAACTGAATGAGTTCCACACTTTCATTTAGACCATAGGAAATCCTGTTAGCAACATGTGGGTTACATCATCCGAGGTATTCCCGATCATCCAACAAGACGTTTTAATTTAGTTGAAGTTGTAGTTTTTTTTTCTGTTTGTGATTAAATTTTGACTTGTCTTATATTTTGAAATGTTATTGCGGTAAATTTTATCTTATATGAATTTTAATTTAGTTTTGGGTTTCAATTTTGTGGATATCCTAAAGGTTTCAGTTTTCATACAACAATCTTATTTATCATGCAAGAAAAGTAAAACGCAGTGCAGGTAAATAAATTGCAATATGGTAAATTGCAATAAAGTAAAAGCACACCTGGAGGGGCTTCTCGTCATTCCCAACTGAAACTTTAGTATTTCATTGCATATAGGTGGTTATAATTTCTCAGAAATTAAAGCATGCCAAAAAACAGGAAGAAGTAGAACTAACAAGAAGTAACTACTCAATCCTATGATGTCTATGTTAAGATCCTGGTTGTCTACCAAGTCCTATGATGTCTATGTGAATTCCTATGTTGTGTTTCAATAAACTTTGTTTATTTTAATTGAGGATGGTTTCGTTAAGCAGACATATTAAGTTTAATAGACCTCGAGCTATCCAAACAGATCAAAGAAGGATGCGAGTCCATGCTTCCCTCTCATATCCTGATGAAAAGTCTCGGGCTCATATAGACTTATTATGTTGCTTAACAATTCACCCTACCTATACCCTTATGCTTAATGAACACAGTTGTTCGGGGTAGATTGGGGCAAATGGGATTAGGTGTGGTTTGGGTTTGTATTTGGTGGTAACTGGTTGTTTGATTTGGACTTATGGGAGTGCTGTGAAGATTTTTTTGAGTTTATGTTTTAGATTTGGTTTTAGTTTGGGGATTGGAGGATTTGAATTTGGTTTGGTTTGTATTTGGTTTGGGTTTGAACTAAGTTTGGTTTAAGTTTTGGTTTTGGTTTGGTTTGAGCTTGATTTTGGTTTGATTTTGGTTTTGGTTTGGGTTTGGTTTGATTTTTATTTAAATTTGAGTTTGGAATGTGGATTGGGAAGTTTGTGTGGATATCGGGTAAAATTCGGGTTACTCCATGCATTCACAAAACATAAGGGTATTCTTATTATGTTTTCTACACCAAGTTGTGATTTCCTAGGAGTCTTTATAAAGGAAAAAATGAACCATGCCACAGGGGGGCCTATCCTAGGTTTGATTGTTATCGTCTTGGTATCGTATTATGATCAGGAGTGTTGTATGTTGTGATTGTCGTGTTGTGTTATTTATGTATTATCATTTTATTATGTTATTAGTGTTTATGTTGTTATGTGTTATTATTCTTTGTTATTGTTTATTATTTATGTGTTGTTATATTATTTAAAAATTATTATCTTTTATGTGTAATTAAAATTATCATTATCTTTATGGTTTATTTAATTTATTATTTATTATCTTATGTGATTTATTTACTTTATCATTATTTATTTGATTAATTGTTATTAGTTTATTTTATTTTACTTTAACTTGATATTTATTTATTTAAATTATTATCTTTAATTTTATTTTAATTTATTTTGTTATTTAATCTAATTTTAATTTAATTTAATTTATTATTATTTACAAATATTATTAATTTAATTTAATTTATTTATTTATTTTAATGTAAAGTATTATTGTTTAATTTAACAAAATTTAATTTAATTTGTTTTATTTTATTTTATTTAATTAATTTAAATTGTTTAGTTTAATTTAAATAATTATTTATTTACATTATTGATTAATTTAATTTAATTTAATTTATTTAATTTATTTTGTTTAATTTAACTTATTATTTATTTACATTATTAATTTAATTTATTTAATTTGTTTATTTAATTTATTTAATTTATTTAATTTAATATTTATTTATGTTATTATTTAATTTAATTTAATTTAATATGATTTGATTAATTTAATTTATTTAATTTAATTTAATTTATTATTATTTACAATTATTATTTAACTTTAATTTAATATTCGGTTTTCATTAATTTATTTAACTTAATTTAACTTATTTAATTAATTTAATTTAATTTTAAATTATTTATTTATTTATATTATCATTTAATTTAATATAATTTTGATTTATTTAATTTATTTAATTTAATTTGATTTGATTTAATTTATTGTTTATATACATTATCATTTATTTTAATATTTGATTTTCATTTATTTAATTTAATTTAATTCAATTTATTTAATTTAATTTAAATTATTATTTTCATTATCATTTAATTTAGTTTATTATCCATTTATATTATTTAAATTATTATTAATTTATATATATATATATATATATATATATATATATATATTATAAGTCATTTTTATTTTAATTTATTATTGTTATTAATTATATGTATATTTAAGTTTATCATTTATATTATTATTTATTTAATTATAAAGCTTTTCATTTTCTCTCTCCTCAATTATCTTTTTCTTTATTTAAAGTTATGATTATTTATATTAATTTATTATTTACACATATATATACATTTAGATTATTTTAAAGAAGCATGGTATTTTTATTTGCTTATTTTTATTATTATTTATCTATTTATAAAGCTTTTTTAATATTCTCTCTCTTACATTATCCTTTCATTTATTTTTAAATTATTATCCTTTATTTAAAACTATTAGAATTATTATTTATTTATATTATTTTTAAAAAGAATGACATTTTTATTTACTTATTTTTTTTTATATTTACAATTATTATTTTATTATTATTATCCTTTTCTCATATTTTTATTATCTTTTAGGTTTATAATTATTTATTTTATTCTTATCATAATATTTTTATTACTTACATATTGTTATTATTAATTTACATATATATATTATTATTCTTTATTTATTTATATTTTAGTAGTTTTTTTTTAATTTAATATAGTGTAGTTATATTATTTATTTTTAGTGTATTTATTTTTTTTATAGTTTTAAATTTAATATAGTTGCTTAAAATTTAGTATGGTTATTTCGTTTAAAATTTAGTAAAGTTATTATTTAATTTATTTAAATTTATAATTATTATATCACTTATATGTTATTTATCATTTTATTTACAATGTTATTTATTTTAGATTTTTCCTTTCATTTTCTTTTGTTTTATTTTTATTTTATCCTTATGTTTATTTCTCTCTTCTCTTTTATTTTTATTTCCTTTATGTCATATTATTTCTTTTAAATTTTAAAATTTTATTTTTCAAATTAGTAAAAATTAGGTGGTAGATTTGTAAATATTTAACATTAGCCATATAACTTTGCATAAAAAGAATTCCTAAACCTATGCATGGATAAAATTTAAATAGCATGAAGAAGGAACAACCTACACATAATTTTGATTCTAAATAGCTTGCATTAAAGAAAGAAAGCATGGAAATATTAGAACAAAACATGAAGATTTGTAAAAGGGAAATAATTAACACATGCTTTTTAAAAAAAAAAAGAAAACTATGTAGGGGAAGAAGAGATTTTTAAAAAAAAAATACATGTATTTGTTAAACATAAACAAGATCATGACACATTTTTTTTTAAAATGAATTTTGAAACAAAAACAAAAGTAAAGGGAGGGGGTAGGAGATTACCTTAGCTTGGAGAAGCACTTGTTGGAGATCTTGAAGAGTCCCTTGTTGGAGATGAAGTGAGTGAGGGTGGCTAGCTTGGAAGGAGGAGAAGAAGAGGAGAGGGAGGCTCACGGTTTTTGGAGAGGAAGTGAGTGAGTGGGATGGTAAAGTGAAGTGTGTAAGGGAGTGTGTAAGACTGTGTAAGTGGGATTATGGGTGGGGGGGGGGGGGGTTTAATGGGGAGGCTCACGGCTAAGAATTAAGGAGGGAGTGAGGATGAGGTGAGGGAGAAATATGGTGGAGGCATGGTGAAGGTAAGGAGGGTAGGGTGAGGTGGCGGGTAGGGTGAGGGAGAGGTGAGGGAGAGATGAGGGAGAGATGAGGGAGAGGTGAGGGAGAGATATTTTTTCTTTCTTTTTTTTTAAAAAAAATGTATTTTATTTTTTTTTCTTTTAGGGCTGCCGTGAGGTGTAAAAAAAAGGGAAGTATGTGGGTTTGTGTGAGTGGGTGTATTTTAATTTGGTGAGTTTTGGATTTTGGGTCCATTTTAAGAACATTGGGCTAATTTGAGTTTAAATTGGGCTAGAGTTCGAATGAAGCCCAAGTGCCTTGATCAATATTGTCCATATAATTGTAATGAAGATTTTTCATGAAGACATGAAATGATTTTGACCTCATTTTGGTTTAGAATTGAATTTGATGAAAATTGGGGTCAATTGGGTCAAGATTGGGTTTGGTTTAGGCACCTTTAGGTTAAATGGACCAAGTTGGGATTTTGGATTGAAAGTGTATTAATTTGGCACAGTTGGCCCATAGTGTAGTTGAACAAAATGAAATTGGGAATTTTTATGATTTTCTGGAATCTTTTCAGAATTATTTGGAATTTTTGGATTTTTGGGCAAAAAAGGTATTTTGGGTATTTTGAGGGTATTGGGGGGTATTTTTTGAAATTTTGGAATTTTTGGTCATGAATGGTCAATTTAAGTGTTAAGGAATATCTTGGAATGATTTTTGGGGGATTTTGGTGAATTTGGGTAATTTTGAAAATTTTGGGTATTTAGGGAATTTTGGGAGGCCGGGGGCCAAAAATTGAAACTTTAGAAATTTGAAGGTGGCTTCAAGGTGAGCATGATGTAATGACCAAGGGTCACTTACATTTGGTCCTCTATGTGTTGGTCCCTACCACTTAGTCATTGACTTAGGGTTGGGCTATCCACATGAGTTTCCAAAGAGTTCAGGGTTGAAATTAGAATGTGTAGTGTGTGTATGTTATGAATGTGAAGTGTATGAGTGGTGATCTCCAGACCTCCCTCAGGGCAAATCCTAAGGTATGACCACCTATAGGAGACTTCCCCTAGGATTCCTTATGCTTGCCTTTTTCCTACCAAAAGGTGGAGTTTAGGCCTTAAGCATATGAAAACCCCCTAGAGAAGCAAGAAGAGTTTTGAATTTCTATGGGAAGGGTTCCTTGACTAGTCCTCTAAGAAAGTCACCAGAAGAGTGCTATGGCTAAACCCTAGGCTATTCTAAAGAGAGAATAGACCTCAACCAAAAGTGAGGTCAATAATAAGTTGAATGGAAAAGAAGATAGAAGAAATGGCCCCCACCATGATCGCCATGGCTACAATGCAAGGATAGTCGCATCCATGGCCAGTGGCATCTCTGGAGGTGAATCAGCCCGAGATCATCTAAATTACAAATGAAAGAAGGGAGGTCGCTTCTGCTAATGAGGACGATCCATCGAGGAAAGATCTAATTCAAAATGTTGTTTTGGAAAAGGACATCAAACAGATGGTCGAGCAGTAAGTGTGGGAGTCCTTGGCCTAATCTAAAGGAGGTGCATCAATTTTGAAGGGTAAACCTTACCCGGAGGAGTTTGATGATGTACCTTACCTCAAAGGCTTCGTGCCCCCGACTTCAAGAAATTCGACGGGATAAAAAATCCTCAATATTATGTCACCCATTTCAAAGCGAGCTACTATAATACAAGAGAGAATGAGGGGTTATTGTTATGACAGTTCTTCTGCAGCCTTTCAGGGATCATGTTTGATTGGTATGCAGAGTTTCCCAATAGATCTATCAAGACTGAATTGGAAAGCATTTGTGAAGAGATTTACTAGAGCACAGCACCATGTCACCATAAGATATCTCATAGTGGAACGGCGGAAGCCTAACGAGACCTTGGGGAATTACATTTTGAGATGTAGGAACCTTAGCATGAAGTGTGAGCCTCAGTTGCAGGAGCAGCACGCACTCAAGATACTACTCAAGAGTATCCAGGGTCCAGTGGCTTTCATGCTCAAGGTTTTCATTATTAAATCCTTTGAGAAGCTACTCAATAATGCTAGCAACTTACAAAAAAATTATAAACATATAGAGCCTTCAGAAAAGATGAAAAATCCTAGGTCAGCTAAGGCATATGAAAAGAAGTTCGGCGAAGTGGCAACGATCGACAAGGGAAAGTAGCCAAAAAGCATTCAGCAGGAGCAGCAACCACCACAGTACATTCAGCCTCGTGGTATTATGCTTAGCCTTAGTGGTATAGCCAGCCCCATCCACAACAGTAGCGTCAGCAGTACAGTCAGTCTGGTCAGAAGTCCTTCCAGTAGAGGTCGTACAAGATAGATGGGAGACAAGGTCCGACGATCATAGATCTATTGAACAAGGTATACTCCTTCAAAGACAACGTCGTATCAAAGATGTTTCAAAATTTACTAAATAAGATAGAGTTCAGATTACTTGAACCAAAGAAATGGAAGAAGTTAACCTGAAAGATCAGCTTAACTACTGCTCCTACCATAGGCTACTCGGACACACTATAGAGGGATAGTTCGTCTTTCAAGATTAGCTAGAGAAGAACTATAAAGATGGAAATATAACAATATGATGTGCCCCCGCATGTGTTGTTTTTCTTCTTGTTTTATATTTGTATGTTTGTGCACACACTAGAGGTTCTACGCAAGTACGTATTGTTCAAGTAATGCAGAGTTCTAGTGGAGTCCCGTTTATCGATCCCACAGGGAAGCGAGGTAAGAGGTCCTTAGTCAAATTCTAGTCAACTATTATCAAACTTTAATTTGGAAGGTCGATTTAAGTGATTTTTCTAACAAATACTCCTATAGGCAAGCTTCAGTTTAAAACAACTAATAACTACTCATAAAAGAAAATATTAATTTTAAAGATAACCTTTTCTGGATGAATTGTTTTGAAGAATTTTGAGATGTAAAAACTATTATTCTTATGTAGTGAATTGGATAATGTAAAGGAATGAGATGCATTAAATATTGTACGTGCCAAATAAGAACAATCATATTCTTTATCCTCTTCCGAGTGCATAAATAACATTGACTAATGTTAGGTTTAGTCCCTAAATACGTGGTCAGTTTGGGAGCATACTGGCTCCCATTCCAGAGCTCTCACTTCCTTTCCCTGAAGGCTAACTCTCGCTTTAGTTTCCAAACACTAGGGACCGAATTGAGGATTTTAGTCTGTCACCTTAAAATCTTCAATTCTACACCCATCAAAGTATATTTCCCAATTTATTTGCACTAACCCCCAGGAACTTCACCATCCATGAAATTTGAATTTGGTTCCACTTTGTTGAGAATTACACCACCCTCTCGGATCTTAATGCAATTACAATGAATTTTAACAGTACAACGAATTATTTTTGTAATGTAAATGAAGTGCAAGTAAAAACCATCACATTTTTAATTAAAACTTCTTCTAGGATGCATCCCAATATCCTAAACATGAATTATACTCATTGAGAAGAAAAGTAAAAGGAAAATAATGACCTAATCTTCTCATGTCACTATTTCCAAATAAGAAGAAAAAGTAAAAGAAAGACATCACAAAGCACAAAGAAAACACGACGGAAAACTTCATTTCATAAATCAACTACATAATTTTTCAAAAAAATCATAAGATAATGAAGAACACAATACTTAGCTTTTCCTCTTTGAAAAACAAATGAAAATCTCTCCCATAAAGTCTCCCGCTGATTCATGCAATGCTAATACAAACCCTTACAGATTGTCTTAAAACCTCCTCACCAATCTCTCCAAAAAGGTAGAAATCTACATTTCTACTCCTATTCTAAGATCTTTAAACATTCTCCACATTTTCTCCAATATCTCCCCCTTTTTTCAAATTCACTTTAAAATAGTGTAGGGATGAATTTCCTAAGAGGTGCTTCAAGAAACCTTCCAAAAAGCGTCCAGAGTCAATGTATATGGCCAACAGCCACCCAAACTCGTGTCCTAACCGTCTCGGTCGCCGTCGATGCTAAATATGGAGTCGTTAGTGCCATATTCTCGTGCTTCTCTGGATTTGGGTGTCGATGGTGCCAGTTTGGGTGCCTTCAACGCCAGTCTATGCAGTGCCACCATTTCGCTCCATTTGGCTCCATTTCACCCCGTTTCAGTTGCGTTACATTCCTAACATCTTCACCTACAAAATAAGTATAAATAAAACCTTTCTTTAAAGTGTAATATTATTCAAAAATATGCAAGAAGTGAAAAAGATAGTAAGCATAGAAAGACTTATCAAAATGTGCTAGGATATAATTTCCTTTTTTGCTTGTTTTTGCTCCGAATTGCACCGTTTTTGCTTCTTTTTCTCTAAGAGTCCATTTATTATACCTAAAACCAAAAAACATATAAAATATCTTCCTTTAAAGAGCAATATAATTAAAATTAAGCATAAAATATATATGTAAAATTAAACATTTTTTAGGCTTGTCAAGTCCCTCAAACTTAATGGTTACTTGTCTTCAAGTAACACTATAACTTTAAAAACAAAATATGTTAACTTGTGGTTGTGGGTCTCAATAGAGTTTCCTATAATTTTATCTCAAAAATATTATAGTGTAACATAGGAGAAATTCTGGCAAATCAGCCTAGGACTAGAGTGTAAGAATATCTCATATTCAACTTAGAAATATTGATTTTCTATTTACCTCAAAAGTTATTAAAACTTGTCAAACTAAAAATTCAAAGAAAGTATAAACAATAGAATTTAAGCACCTTACATATACCAATTTAACCAATACATTTTGAAATAAGAATAAGCTTAGGATTGTTTTTAAATCTTTTCATTTAAAAAGATCCAAGTGAAACCAATTTTTTATTAGGCTTCTCCTCAAGCTCTCCTCATATATTTTCTTTCACTCTTCCTTTTCCTTTTTAAATTTTTTTCTTTCTTTCAGGATCAATTTCAATCTCTTTTTTTTTTTCTTTTTTTTAGTGAAGATTACTATATTTGGATAGGCCTTTAATGATTTTGAATTTCACTATCCCCTATCTAAAGTTCAAAACTTAAAACTTTCCCTCACTCTTTAAAAGTGTAAGTATTAGTTTGAAAATGATTACAATAAAGGCTCAATTCTCAATAAGTAAAAATCTAAGAATTTTAGCTTTCTAAATATTCAACTCCTTTCTACCATAAATAGTAAAATCATTTTCCTAATGTTTCCTACAAAATATCTTAACTCTAGAACAGTTTCGTCACATAGAATTTCAACTAAGTTATTTTTCTAACATTCCTAAAATCAAAATTATAGTAACCTAAAGATAACACCACATACCACAAGTCATTTTAAAAGTGATATTAAATTAAATACGAGCTACTGAGGACAAATAAAGTTTAACTTTGAAAGCTATTTTTCTTTCTCCGCCCAAACTTGAATTTTAAAATATTTTGCAATTATATCCATAAAACACAGCAGGAAGAAAAAGTAAATGTTGAATCTACTAACTGATCTATCTAAAAAACACTTATTTTTATGCCTTTTTATTATTCAATTCTTAAGGATATTATGCTTTAATGAAAGGTATTTTCATGTTTTTGGATGTAGATGATTAAAAAAGAGTCTAAGAAAGAAAAAGAAGGAAAAAGGAGCAAAAAAGAGCAAAAATGGAGCTTGTGGAGAAAAATATTAGAATAGTTGGCCTGGCGCCTAGGCGCCAGAATCCAGCGCCTAAGCGCGAGTTCGATACAGACGCTGTCAAGATTTTTGACGACTCTGGGCAGTTATTTTAAAGGTGTTAAGCGGTTATTGGAGCTTCTAGAAGACTGGAAGTTACTCCTAATATATATGACATATGATACAACGTATTTGAACACAAGGAAACGGTCTGGATCGTGAAGAGGTCAATCCAAAGTGAAGAGTTGCCAAAGACCTGGTCACGGAGTCCGGCGCCTAGGCGTGACAGTTATGTTCTAGAAGATGCATTGAATTTAGATAAATTTGGAGAGGTGCCTTAAGTAATCCCTGGTCAAATTCAGAGCTCTATAAATAGGAACCCATTCTACAGAAAAATCGCACCAACCCCCCCCCCTCTTAGTACACATACCCATTTTAGCATCTTCTCTCCCCAGTTTAGTTTTATTTAGTCTCTTCCATACTTAGGGTGACACTTTACTTTGTATCTAGTGAGTTTACTTTGAGTATTTATTGTGTGTTATTGTTGTTGGAGTCTTTCATCATTGCTTTCGAGTCAGTAGAAGTCAGCGGATCACTTGAAGGAACACTTCAGATAAGTATTTGTACTTTGGTTCAAAGTTTTATAAATATATTTTGTTTTATTATTTCAATGTGTTCTGAGTAGTTAGTTATCTTTCTCCTTTCAACTATGAAAAGATTATAAATTAATTAAATTTTGTAGAGAATTAAATTTAAAATATTTTAAAACATTGTGATGATATAAATACCTGATCTTAGTTTACTTTTTAAACTGGTCATTTAAATTGTTAAAACCTGTTGAAGAATTTTAAGACCTATCCGAAGATAAATTCTTAATTGGTAGATATCACATGAATCCTCAGGTATTTGCAGGCTATACGCGGATTATTTAAGGTGAAGTGCAAATAAATAGGAAGATATTATTTGTTGGGCATAAAATTAATTATTTTTTTGAGTGACAGACTAAATTCTAATAATTTGGTTATGGAAAGATAACGGTTCACTGGTAGGGCCGACCATAGCCACCCTTGGACATCTAGTAGTGTGAGCCTAGATTAACACATTCTACTAATAAAACATCCTGAACCGATCTATAGATTAGTCAATGTTCATTGCACCTGGACCAAAGGGTAAAGAGTAGGATTGCTTTTATTTGGCACAATACAATAATCTAAATTCCCTACAAAAGATAATTATTCCATAAATCTTAGATTAGTTGAAAAGGAGAAAGTCATTTTTATACTTGCATTGAATTTTAATTACTGCTTACTTTATATTATTATTGCTTACTGCTTACTTGCTTATAGTAAAAATTGTTAGTAAATAAAATTTGAAAACATATATAAAAAAAATTATATATAAATTGCTTTTGAAAATTCCAAAATATTACTTATATTTCTTACTTTTTATAAATTCACTATCCCTGTGGGATCGATAACCAGCACTCCAATAAAGCCCTGTATTACTTGAGTGATACGTATACTTGTGTTTAAAATTGTGACTTTTACAATAATTATTATAAAATCTAAATATAAATTAATAAAAGTAAACCTCGCGCATCAAGTTTTTGAAGCCATTTGCCAGGAATTAAATATTCTAAAAAGTGGTATTAAATTCTTGTATTTTAAAGCATATATAAAGTCACATCGCATCACGTTTTTGGCACCCTTGCCGGGGATAAAATAAAAAATAATATAAAAAGTAAAAAAATAAATATAAATATAATATAAAAAAACAAAACAAAAATATTTTTTATATTTTTTTGCGTAGTTCCGGATGTAAAGGATTACTACCTTTTGATTCTGAATTAGAAAGAACAATAAAAAGAATAAGAAAAGGAAAACAAATTTCAAAACATCAAGAAATGGCTAACTTACATAACAAATAATCAAAATCCAATCGAAATTAATGAACAAAATATTTATAAACCATTAAGGGAATATGCAAACCCTACAGCTGATGAACTTTAGGTTAGTATTCAAATTTCAGCTGTAGATGTTAATTCTTTTGAGCTTAAACCTTCTATTATTCAAATAGTTCAAAATAATCAATTTGGAGGAACACCTAATGAGGATCCAAATTTAGACCTTGCTAGTTTTTTAGAACTTTGTGCTGCCTTTAAATATAATAATGTTTCTGATGATGCTATTAGGATTAGACTCTTTCCTTTTTCCTTAAAAGATAAAGCAAAGATGTAGCTTAATTCATTAGCAACTTGTTCTATTAAAACATGGGCTGATATAGCACAAAAATTCCTTGCTAAATATTTTCCTCCTTTTAAAACTGCTAAATTGAGAAATGAAATTACTTCATTTACGCAATTTAATGGAGAAATAATTTATGAAGCTTGGGAAAGATTTAAAGAACTATTAAGAAAATGTCCTCATCATGCTTTACCAGATTTGTTAATTATTCAAACATTTTATAATGGACTTATTGGATCACTTAAATCTATTATTGATGCTGCTGGTGGTGGTTCTTTAACGGCTAAGACATTTGAAGAAGCCTACACCTTAATTGAAGAAATGGCTAATAATAATTTTCAATGGCCTTCTGAGAGGGTTAATCCTAAAAGAATGGCCAGTATTCAAGATAATGAAGCCTTTTCTATTTTAGCTTCACAAGTGGCTGCGATATCTAAGAAATTAGATAATTTTGCTATTAATATATCGCATGTAAGTAATGACAATTCGCAAATTCGATGATTCTCAAACAATGGAAACTTTGCAAGCTATTGCTAGTAAAACTAATAACCCTTATTCTAATTATTATAATCCTGATTATAAAAATCATCCTAATTTTAATTGGAGTAATGGACATCAAGTTAATCCAAATTGGAACAACCAAGAAAATTCAAACTATAGACCAACTTATCCTCTTGGTTATAACAATCATCAGAAAAAGTTGTCTGTAGAAAAACTGATCTTGCAACTAAGCAATCAGCTACAAAGTCAAAACACTGCTATTCGTAATATTGAGAATCAGATGGGTCAAATCACTAATTTCATTAATTATAAACCTCAAGGAACACTGCCTAGCAATATCGAAATTAATCATAAAGGATCTGGAAAAGAAAATGAACAAGCAAAAGCTGTACAACTCAGAAGTGAAAAGGAATTAAAAGTGAAAACACAGAATGAGATTGAAAAAGAGAAAGAAGTTGAAGAGATTGAAAAACATAAAGATACCCTTTCTCCAAGTAAAGATCAGACTGTTGTACCTATTGAAGTGGAAGTTGAAAGACCACCACCACCTTTTCCTCAAAGACTTAAACAGCAGAAGCTTGATCATCAATTTTCTAAGTTCTTTGAAATTTTTAAGAAACATACCATCAACATTCCTTTTCCTGAAGCTTTAGAGCAAATGCCAAGCTATGCAAAATTTATGAAGGATATTTTAAGCAAGAAGAGAAAATTTGAAGCTTATGAAACTGTTGCATTAAGTGAAGAATGTAGTGCAATAATTCAGAAGAAATTACCTCAGAAACTTAAAGATCCTGGAACTTTTACTATACCATATGCTATTGGAGAAAAATTATGTGGAAAAGCCTTATATGATTTACGAGCTAGTATTAATCTCATGCCATTTTCAATCTTTCGAAGGTTAGATTTAGGAGAGATTTCTCCTACCACTGTAACTCTGCAGTTAGCTAATCGATGGATCACTTATCCTAAAGGAGTTATAGAGGATGTTCTTGTTAAGGTAGATAAATTTATCTTCCCTAAGGATTTCATTCTTCTATATATGGAAGAAGATAAAGAAATACATATCATTTTTGGGAGACCTTTTCTAGCTACCGGTCAAGCTATGATTGATGTACAAAAAGGAGAATTAACGATAAGAGTTAATGATCAAGAGATAACATTCAATGTTCTGAAATCAATGAGGTATCCTAATAAAGAAAAATGCTATTGGATGGATATTATTTATTATATAATTAAAAAGCATTATCAAGAAAAATGTAAAGTCATTTCTGATGATAAAAATAAAGAATCTATGTTATATAATGAGTCATTAGATGAAGAAAATTTATCTGAAGAAACTCATTATATTCATGAAAATTGGGAAATTTTAGACACAACTAAAAATGATATACTTTTACCCTCAATTGAAAAAGCCACTGAACTGGAATTAAAAATGTTACATGCACATTTAAATTATGCATTTCTTGGAAATTCATTAACTTTACCAGTAATTATATCTTTAGAATTAAGTAAAGATTAAGAAGAGAAATTAATAGAAGTTTTGAAGAATTATAAGAAAGCTTTTGGTTGGACTATTGCAGATATAAAAGGAATAAGCCCTTCAATCTATATACATAGGATTTTAATGGAAGAAAATTGTGAACTCACTATTGAACCTCAAAGAAGATTAAACCTAATTATGAAAGAGGTTGTTAATAAAGAGATTTTGAAATGGTTAGATGCTGAAATTATTTATCCTATTTCAGATAGCCAATGGGTGAGTCATATTCATTGTGTTCCGAAGAAAGGAGGAGTAACCATCATTATTAATGAAAAAAAATAATTAATCCCAACAAGACATGTTACTAGATGGCTTATTTGCTTTGACTATTGAAAATTAAACAACGCCACTAGAAAGGATCATTTTCCTTTACCTTTCTTGGATCAAATGCTAGATAAAATAGTTGGACACTCATATTTCTGTTTTCTGGATGGATATTCTGGTTATCATCAATTACCCGTTGCTCCTGAGGATCAAGAGAAAACAACATTTACAAGTCCTTAAGGAACATTTACCTTTAGAATAATGTTTTTCAGTTTATGCAATGCACCTGCAACTTTTCAAAGATGTATGATGTCAATATTCTTTGATTTGATTGATAAAGGAATTGAAGTATTTATGAACTATTTTTCAGTTTTTGTAACTTCTTTTGAATCTTGCTTGGAAAATATAATGAAAGCTTTGAAGAGATGTCAAGAATCAATTTAGTTCTAAACTGGGAAAAATGTCAGTTTATGGTCACAGAAGGAATTGTACTTGGACATAAAGTTTCACAAATAAGGATGGAAGTTGAACAGGAAAAGGTGAAAATTATTGTTGAACTTCAACCACCTACTACCGTTACTGATGTGAGAAGTTTTCTGGGTCATGCTGGATTTCATAGGAGATATATAAAGGATTTTTCTAAAATTGCTATACCTCTTTGCCATTTATTGGAAAAAGAAGCTAAATTTGAATTTAATGAAGATTGTCTGAATGCGTTCAATATTCTGCAAGAAAAATTAATCACTGCACCTGTCATTGTTGCACCTGATTGGAATAAACCTTTTGAATTAATGTGTGATGCAAGTGATTATGCAATCGGAGCTATATTAGGACAAAAATAAGAGAAAATTTTCAAAGTTATATACTATGCTAGTAAAACTCTTAATGAAACTCAAATAAACTACACTACTACTGAGAAAGAGCTTTTAGAAATAATATATGACTTTGATAAATTTAGACCATATCTTCTTGAAACAAAATGTATCGTACATACTGATCATTCTGCTATTAAATATTTAATATCTAAAAAGGACGCTAAACCTAGATTGATCAGATGGGTTTTACTCTTACAAGAATTTGATTTTAAAATTGTAATTAGTAAAGGAACTGACAACCAAATTTTTGATCATTTATCAAGAATCAAAAATAATAATGAGAAGATTTATGAAGAAAATATAAATGAGAAATTCCCTGATGAACAATTATATGTCATTCAAGGATTACAAATGCCTTGGTATGCAGATATAGTTAACTACTTGGTTAGCAATATTTTACCTTATGGGATGAATAGTAAATACGTTATGAAATTCAAGAATGATTGTAAATCATATATTTGGGAAGATCCTCATTTATTTAAAATAGGAAGAGATTCTGTGATTTGAGGATGTGTACCTTATGAAGAAACTTTTGCAATTATTCAAAAATGTCATGATTCTGAATTTAGAGGACACTTTGGAGTTGATAAAAGTGCATTTAAAATTTTAAATTCTGGATTTTATTGGCCTACTTTATTTAAAGATGTTGGACATTATGTGAAAACTTTTGATTGATGTCAAAGAATGGGAAATATATCCAGAAAAGATGAAATGCCTCTAAACTTTATATTAGAAATAGAAATTTTCGATGTATGGGGTTTAGAATTTATGGGACCTTTAGTACCATCATCTGGAAAAATTTATATTTTATTAGCAGTTGATTATATTTCAAAGTGGATCGAAGCTGTAGCTTTACCTAACTGTGATTCCAAAAGTGTTTCAAAATTTTTAAAGAAGATGATTTTTACAAAATTTGGAATGCCCACAATAATTATCATAAATGGGGGAAGTCATTTCAGAAATATAAGAATTCAATCATTGCTGGAAAAATTCAGAATTAAACATAAAATTGTAACTGCTTATCATCCTCAAACAAGTGGAATGGCTAGAGTGTCACATAAAGAAATTACAAGAATATTAGAAAAGACTATTAATCCTAAAAGAATTGACTGGGTTGATAGACTTGATTCTGCATTATGGGCTTATAGAACAGCTTATAAGACACCTATCGGAATTTCACCTTATCGGTTAATTTGTGGAAAACATTGTCACTTACCTGTTGAACTTGAACATAAATCTTATTGGGCTATAAAGGAGTTCAATTATAATTTGAATACTGCAGGAGAAAAATGATTATTACAACTGAATGAAATGGAAGAGATAAGAAATGAGTCTTATGAAAATGCAAGAATTTATAAGGAAAGAATGAAGAAATTGCATGACAAAATGATTTCAAGGAAAATATTCGAGCATGCATAAGAAGTATTATTATTTAATGTTCATTTAAAATTTTTTTCTGAAAAATTAAAATCTAAATGGATGGGACCATTTATAATTGACAGAGTATACCCTTATGGAGCTGTGGATATTAAAGATCCCAAAACTGGAAAAGTATTTAAAGTTGACGGATTAAGACTGAAACCTTTTATGGGAGAAATGAAATTAAATTACAAGGAGTCTTATGAGCTGAGTCTACCCGATTAATTCAATTAATTAGGTCGGGCTAACAACGTTAAACCAAGCACTTTATGGGAGGCAACCCATATTTATTAGTATAAGTTTAATTATTGTTGTAAGGTTATGCCTTGGTTTTGACTAAATTTGTATATAACTTCTGGAAATAGAAGGCTAACAAGTCTGTATTGGCTTAAGCTAAACATTTTCTTGAAGTATATAGAATTTGGACTTTGACCACTCCATGTCAAATGTGAGTAAAAAGGAGATCAAGTTAACCTTCATTTGTGATTGTTTGTAATTTGAATTTTTCGTAATTGTATTTGTGTGTTGATCATACCCGTTTGTTAGACCTATTTTTACGATCGAAACTTGCAAAATTTGACGATAGGCGAATCGGATTCGATCGAGGTTCCGGTGCCTAGGTGCCAAAGTTGCCACTTAAGTTCCAGAATGGCCTACGTATCGATGATATGGCGCCTAGGCGCCAGATTCCGGCGCCTAAGCGCCACGGTTACAGATCGTGGAAAAACTAAAATTCTTCAGTTTTTCACATTAAATCTTTTTATATATAGCCTATTCTTCGTCCTCAATCCCATAGAAACATTAATTTCGACCAGAGCAATTCATTTTGGAGGAGTTAAAAAGGATTTGGAGGTAATGGATAGAGGAAATTATGGAAATGAGGTAAGAGACAAATCTCCTAAAGATCCTCAGTCTTATTTTAATGGTTTTATTATTGTCAGTATGGAGAAAATGTTTAGTCGATTGGATAAGATTGAAGCGAAACTTCAAAGTATTGGTAATCGTCTCCATGAGATGTACCACCAATACGACCACTTGGAATGGCAAACCAAACTTCAATCTCATCCTATGGTGGCTTATCATGATGCTCAAGTAGAAATGTATGCGAAGAACAAGTGGATTGATGAAAAGACGGCTTTGGAATTTCCAATGGCGTTGGTGTTATATCCCTTCGGTCCAAGCGAACTTCATTGCGAAAGAGATGATAATTGAAGATCAGTGTTAAATAGATCGTATATGTGTGTTAGGTGTGATCTAGTCTTGTGTTAGTGTGTTGAATATCGAATTTGTGTGTTTGCTTAATTGTTCAATGTGTGTTGTTGGATTTGAATGTTTGCTTTGAATATGTTATTATTTGTGTTATTTATAAAACTATGAACCTTATACAGTCTTGTACTGAAATTTATTGAATTTAGAATGGAAATTATGGATTGGAATTAAAGACTTTGGATACATTTTTTTGGATCTATACTATCATTTTAAAGTGATTGTGAAAATATTTGGAGGATATAAATTGAAATAATACTCTCATAAGAGAAATTATGAGTCAAATTTGAAAAGATTTGGTGGAAAATATTTAATTTAAATCGAATTTTTGGAAAGGCGAGTCTGGCGCCAAAGCGCCAGAATTTGGCGCCTAGGCGCTGGTTTGGCCTGAACCCAAAAACTCATCGTCTTAAACACCCCCCACACAATTTTTGAAGCCTAAGCTTCATTCTCCACTAATTTTCGTGAAAAATACCCCCTAGAGATCCCATTTAAAGCTAGATTTTCAAATTTTTAAGCTTGAAATTACCTGATTTCTTCATCCCGAGGTCAGATCTACATTCTAAACTCATTATTTTTTATTTCATCATAGATTTTGTTCTCATTGAGAAAAATCTAAATTTTGAGAAAAATTTTTATTTTTAAGGTTAAATCCATGAATTTTTAAGCTCTTTCAAGTTTAAAAGCTTGAATTAGTTTATTTTCCTAGATCCGTTTAATTTATTTCGCGTTTTTATTTCACGTTTAAATGGCACCCAAATCTAAGCGAGGAAAGGAACGAGAAAATTTTGATCGTAGCAAGTTCGTCACTGCTGCTGCACACTTCCGATACAATGATTTTGCTATAACTCGGAAATTTATCTCGGAGCGAAGTTTTTATAATCCTGGAGGAAGAATAAAGGAGACAATCGTTGAGCTCAACTGGCAATGATTCTGCTATTTCACTGCTATTGTCGTTATCCCGGTTGTTAGAGAGTTTTATGCCAATTTTGTAGATGTTGAATAATACGAGACTTCTTTCGAGGAGTTGGAGTAGGATTCACTCCTGAACGTATCAATATTTTCTATGGCTTGCCGCCAAACATAGAATGTTATTACTTTGGATTATCTCCATCTGAGGGAGATATGGATATGATCATTGCCTACCTGAGTGATAGTACTGGAACCTGGAAGATTCGGAACGAAAAAAGGGTAAATTTTTCATCTTCTAAGCTTAATGGTGTTTCAAAGGCATGGCACTACTTTATTTCTGCTCGTCTCCTTCCATCCAATCATCTAAGCGAGGTTACCGAAGATAGAGCTATCCTCAACTACTGCATTCAAGAGAGGAAGCATATTTATGTAGGGAGCATTATTAATGATTCTGTAGAGGCTGCTGCTCGTTCTAGCACTTCTATTGGACTTGGTTTTCCATCTCTGATCTATTCTCTATGTCAAAGTACTGGAGTAGTTGCTGAGCTTTCTGAGGAAAAACTCAAGTCGACAAAACCTATAGGAAGAGAAAGCATCAGTATCAATGATAAACTTCAAGGTAAGAGTTCTACTGCACATTCCGGTTCATTACCTACTCCAGGTAGAGCTTCTACTTCATGACCATCTACTTCTGCTAATCCACCATCTACTTTTTGGGAAACCATGCATGACCAGTTTATAGAGCAGCAGAATGAGTTATTCTTAACTCATTGTAGAGTAGATACTATAGATAAGAAGATCGATCATCTTTCTGAGTATACACAAAGAAAGAGTGATTATGATGCTAAGTATTCTGAGACTTTAGTGAGATTTCTGAAAGGTGAGCACGATGTTCAGTTCCCTACTTGTCCCAGATTTTCACTAAATGTTGATCTAAAGGATATGGAGTTTTCTTTTGGTGATGATGATGATGAAGCTACAAACAGTGATTAGTAGCTTGACTTACCTCTAGAGATTGTTGATTCTATTTTTAGTGTTTTTCTTGTTACTTGTGCTGTTAAGTGAGATGTTATTTGTTAGTGTTTATGTGAACTCATTATGTTAAAACTGATTTTAGATTATCTGATGTGTGTTTAAGACTGAAATATCAATGAATTTTTATAAAAGTTTATTTCTATTTCAGCTTATTGTTTAGTGTTCAGGAATAGTTAATAAATTCGCATGTTCAGAAAAAAAAAAAATAGAAAGTAACTCCTGCTCTGTAAAACTTTTCTATATATGCTTAATCATTTCTGTAATATTCATATTGAAGCATGTGTAGAAGTAGAAGTTAGTTTTTCCTTACTACATCATTATTGTACTTGGATTAATTCCTGTTTATTTCATTCTCTCATGCTTTAAAAAATTTCATGATTCATATTTATACTAAAGCTGAAGTTTGCGGGAAGGGAAAACATTTATTAAATTTAAATATTATTTATCCTTAAAGAACTAATATTTTCTTTAAAATATATATTAACATAAGGAATGAAAAATCTATATAAAATTACCTAAATTTTTGAATTTATTAATAATTTAGTAAAATTAACTAAAATTTCAAATATTTTGATTGATTTTAAGAATAGAATTATTTAGCTTAAAGAATAATAAGATCAAAATTTTTCTATTTATAGTAAAGAGAATTGTATTTTTGAAATTCTAAGGAATCAAGATTAATGCTTGAAAAAGAAAAGATTGAAATAAGTTTTGAAAAATAATAAATTATTAATGTCATATTTATTAAGTAAGAATGTATAAGTTTTTGAAAATAAGTTAAGGATAGTGAAGTTCAAAATCATTAACAGGCTATCCAAAAAGAATAATTCTCACTTAAAAAAAAAGAAAAGAAGAAAGTGAGGAGAAGCTTGAGGAAATGCCTAATCAAAAATTGGCTTCACTTGAATTATCTTATAGTAAGAAAATTGATTACATTTTTAACTTAATTTCTATATACAAATATTTTTACTAGAAAAATATTTCATGAAAATCTTTTTCTTGTAAATATTCTATGTGACCTTAATATGATGAACTACAATTATTTTTGAAATAAAAAAAAATTGGAAGTCTTATGATTTGGTAGTTAAATGCTCTTTAATTCTTAAAATTAAACTTAATTAATGAAATTTGGTTAATGATTTGCTAAAGCATTTATAAAACCAAAAATTATAAGGATTCTTAAATATTTTAACTTCATTCCAAAATGTTATCTATTTTATGTAATTAAAAGGGTTACTTGAGGACAAGTAACGTTTAAGTTTGGGGGAATTTGATCTACCTAAAAAATACCCATTTTTATGTATTATTTATTATTCAATTATTAAGGATATTATGCTTCATTGAAAGTTATTTTCATGTTTTTGGATGTAGATGATTAAAAAAAAGTCCAAGAAAGAAAAAAAAGGAAAAAGGAGCAAAAAGGAGCAAAAATAGAGCTTATGGAGCAAAATATTTGAATTATTGGCCTGCCACCTAGGCGCCAGAATCCGGCACCTAAGCGCCAGTTTGATACAGATGCTGTCAAGATTTTTGACGTGTTAAGCGGTTATTGGAGCTTCTAGAAGACTTGAAGTTACTCCTAATATATAGGACATGTGATACAATGTATTTGGACGCAAGGAAACGGTCTGGATCACGAAGTGGTGCGATCCAAAGTGAAGAAGTGCCAAAGACCTGGTCACAGAGTTCGGCGCCTAGGCGCCAGATCCCGGCGCCTAGGCGCAACAGTTACCTTCTAGAAGATGCATTGAATTTGGACAAATTTTGAAGAGGTTTCTTAAGCAACCCCTGGTCAAATTCAGAGCTCTATAAATAGGAGCCCATTCTACAGAAAAAATCGCACCAACCCCCCCCCCTCTTAGTACACATACCCATTTTAGCATCTTCTCTCCCCTCTTTAGTTTTATTTAGTCTCTTCCATACTTAGGGTGCCACTTTACTTTGTATCTAGTGAGTTTATTTTGAGTACTTATTGTGTGTTATAGTTGTTGGAGTCTTTCATCATTGCTTCGGAGTCAGTAGAAGTCAGCGGATCACTTGAAGGAACACTTCAGATAAGTATTTGTACTTTGGTTTAAAGTTTTATAAATATGTTTTGTGTGTTATTTCAATGTGTTCTGAGTAGTTAGTTATCTTTCTCCTTTTAACTATGAAAAGATTTTAAATTAATTAAATTTTGTAGAGAATTAAATTTAAAATATTTTAAAACATTGTGATGATATTATAACTAATCTTAGTTTACATTTTAAATTGGCCATTTAAATTGTTAAAACCTGTTGAAGAATTTTGAGACCTATCCGGAGATAAATTCTTAACTAGTAGATGTCACATGAATCCTTAGGTAATCGCAGGTTGTACGTCGATTATTTAAGGTGAAGTGCAAATAAATAAGAAGATATTATTTTTTGGGCGTAAAATTAATTAGTTTTTAGAGTGACAGACTAAATTCTAGTAATTTGGTTTATAGAAAGGTAACGGGTCAGTGGTAGGGCCGACCATAGCCACCCTTGGACATCTAGTAGTGTGAGCCTAGATTAACCCATTCTACTAATAAAATATCCTGAGCCGATCTATAGATTAGTCAATGTTCTTTGCACCTGGACCAAAGGGTAAAGAATAGGATTGATTCTATTTGGAACAATACCATAATTTAAATTCCCTACAAAAGATAATTATTCCATAAATCTTGGATTAGTTGAAAAGGAGAAAGTCATTTTTATACTTGCATTGAATTTTAATTACTGCTTACTTTACTTTATTACTGCTTACTTGCTTATAGTAAAAATTGTTAGTAAATCAAATTTGAAAACATATATATAAAAAAAATTATATATAAATTGCTTTTGAAAATTCCAAAATATTACTTATATTTCTTAATTTTTATAAATTCACTATCCCTGTGGGATCGATAACCAGGACTTCACTAGAGCCCTATATTACTTGAATGATACGTATATTTGCATTTAAAATTGTGACTACAATAATTATTATAAAATATAAATATAAATTAATAAAAGTAAATCTCGCGCATCAAGTTTTTAAAGCCATTTGCTAGGAATTAAATATTTTAAAAAGTGGTATCAAATTCTTGTATTTTAAAGCATATATAAAGTCGCATCGCATCACTAACTTCTACAACATCCTATCAAATTCATAAACAAGCATAATCAAGATAGAATGACTGTAGGAGAAAGTAAATCTAGCCTAAAACATGCTTGCAATAATATTAAACTAAGAGGAAGTATACTAACTTTAAAATTTTATTTTTCTTCCTACCCTCAAACTTAATTTTTAACATATATAGTATTTAGTACAGAAAATATAAGCAGATTGAAAAACAGTATAGAAATTTTATCTACCACAAATATCTATCAAAAAATCTATAAGTATTCATCAGAACAGAAAAATATGCAGCTGAAAGTAAGTCTAAACTAAGCATGCCAGTTTGAAATTGACTAAATAAAAGTTTAACTAGCATAGCAGGTATCAGCATGGGAATATAAAAATATTCTTCAAGCCTTATATAAAGTTGTAACACACAAACAAACACATGATAAATGAGGTAAATTCTTCCGTTAACTCACCACATCTCACTAACTTACTTTGAAATTCTAACGGAATCACTACACTAATAAATTTGGTGCATTAGAATGATTTTATATATTATAATCTTGCAAAAAAGATTATCCCTGATACGTTGGGTCGCGAACACCAACTTTAGGCATCACCTTATCCCACTAAGTATGCACCTCTAACTGTTATAAATCGTCATGTAAGATCATCCACATGTTATTCATCAAATAGGTTCATGACTCTTATCAAATGAAATTAAAATCAGAGAAATGAAGTAACAAAATTGAGATGGATCTGTCACTATTCAATTTCATGATGTCTCTTGTAAAACTCAAGTCAGAGTGAGACCTGAGTCATAGTGCACTCGTCAATCCAATTACTATAAGAGAACATACAAGTCTAACCATAATAAGAAGTTAAGGAATTACCTCCCTCATGACGCACAAAGATGAAATCAAACCACTAACAATCCAAACATTCACCAATCATTAATCAAACTAAACAATCCACACTAAGTAAATACAATACAACACTAACAATCATGACTCTGAATGATACTAAATCAAAGCACACTAATAACTATAAGTTGCCTCCCATAAAGTGTTTGGTTTAACGTCACCAGCCTGACAATTGATTCCTCCTGCATCAAAATTTCAATTAAGTAATGCTCAATCAATCGCCCAATCCTTTTCAGATCCAGGGATTCCTACAAAATCCTCAAATTGTAATTTTTCATTTAGTTTTTCCTTTTCATATTGATTCATATCATTGTTCCTCATATTTCTTTCTAGATCAAATAGTCTTATATTGATTTTTTGAATTTGCACATTAATATTATCCTTGAATTTTATAAGAAATGAATCTCTATAAGATAATTCAAGATCTCCTAAATTTTGGATCAGATTCTCACTATATAATTCGGATTCTGGATCAAAATCTTCGATGTTACTCTTCTGTTTCAAGTTATCTTCTAATTCTTCCCCTTGGTACTGAGAAAATGATCGAGGTGGTCTTTCTATATCTATCTTAGATGAGAAAATATGTTTTTCTATTTCCTTAAGAATTTCTTCTATTGGTCTTTCAATATCATTATCCTCTTTTCTCAACTCAAAGTTCTTTTGAACTATATCATTAAATTCTCTTCCAAGTCTTAGTTTAATAACTTTATCTTGTTCATCAATCAATTAAGGTTTTTCTTATAGTTGAGTTAAATCTGAAGATATAAAGACCGGTGGTATAGATGAATTCCCTAAATAGGTATGCTTCAAAATTGTATGGGGTACATCCATCTTAAGTTCATGAGATTTTTCAACAGATGGAATAAAAGTTCACTATTTTTGGTAGTGTCCATCATTAAGCACCTCTCCTGAACATACATACAATATTTTTTAGATAACTTTTTCAACTCATCATGAATGTCCATTTCGATCTCATCTGTTAACTTACTTTCGAAACTTTTTTGGAAATGGTCTTTACTTAGATAATCAATTTCATCCATCCAAAAATAATCATCAACTTTTCTCTCAGCTAGATTTTTCATAGTTTTTAACACATCACAAGTGACTTTTTGGTCATTAATATTCATAATCAACTCTCTTTTTTTCACATGTATCATAGCTTGTCTAGTAACAAGGAAAGTTCTCCCCAAAATAACTACAATTTCTTTATCTTTCTCCATATCTAATACAATAAAGTCCATAGGAAAGATAAATTTATCCACTTTAATAAGCACATCTTCTATAATCCCTTTTGGATAAATGATTGATCGATCAACTAACTGAAGAGTTACAGTAGTGGGAGAAATATTGGCTAAACCTAACCTTCTAAATATAGATAGAGGCATCACATTAATGCTCACTCTTAAATCACATAAAGCTTTTCCACATAATCTTTCTCCAATTGCACAAGGAATTGTAAAACTACAAGGATCTCTAAGTTTTTTAGGAAATTTTTTCTGAAGTATAGCGCTGCACTCCTCACTTAGTGTAACTGTTTTGTAATCCATAAATTTATTATTCTTGTTTAATATCTCCTTCATAAACTTTGCATAACTTGGCATCTATTCTATAGCTTCTACGAAAGGAATATTTATCTCTAAATTCTTAAGTACTTTCATGAACTTTGAAAATTATTTATCCAACTTATGATGTCTAAGTCTTTAAGGAAATGGAGGTGGTGGTATTTCCAAATTGATTTTCGTTGGAGATATTAATTTTTCTAGATCCTTAGAAACATGTTCTTCAGGTCGTATTTTTCCTTTGTTTCTCTTAAAACTTATTTCTCTTTTATAACCACATCCTCTATCTCTCTTCGACTTCTTAAAGGTTTGATCTCAATGTTGCTAGGAAGTGTTCCTTAGGGTCTATTGCTAAGTGAATTAGTAATTTATCCCAGTTGATTCTCTATGTTTCTATTACAGCATTTTGACTTTGCAACTGGTGTCCCATTTGCAATACCACTTCTTCTATAAACATCTTCTTATCCTCAAATAGTTGATCATTTTTAATGTCCAGTGGATATGAAGGTCTATAGCTTGTGTTACCCAGATTAGTCCAACTTCTATTAGGATTTGCATAATTATTTTCCCATTTTTGGTTTCCACCTTCAGTAGTATGATTTCAGTTAAAATTAGGATAGTTCTTCCAACCTGGGTTGTAAAAGTTTGAATACGGGTTTTTTATGGTATTTAAAGTTTTATATAATATGTTGGAATCAATCATATGCCCTAAAGAACTTTCCTTACTTACAGAAGTAAATGGAGGCTGGTTCATTCCAAATTGGTCCAACTTCCTTGATATTACAGCAACCTGTGATGCAAGATTCGCAATCGCATCTGTATCATGAACACTACCTACCTTTTTAGGATTTACCCTTGTAGAGGGCCATTGAAATTCATTTGTAGCTATTTCTTCAATTAATGCGTACGCTTCATCAAAAGCTTTTCACATTAATGAACCACCAGTAGCAACATCAACAATGGACCTAAGGCATCCTACTAACCATTATAAAAAGTTTGAATGATTAACCAATCTGGCAGAGCATGATGTGGACACTATCTTAGGAGTTCTTTAAATCTTTTGCAGGCTTTTTATATTGATTCCCTTTTATACTAACGAAATGAGATAATATTGTTTCTAAGTTTAGTAGTCCTTGATGGTGGAAAATACTTAGCTAGGAATTTCTAAGTTAACTCCTCTCAATTTTTAATAGAGCCAGGTGCTAATGAGTATAACCACATTTTAACCCTATCCCTTAGTGAGAAAGAAAAAGCCTTAGCCTAACAGCATTGTCTGACATGCCGTTATAACAAAATGTAGCACAAAGTTCTAAAAAACTAGATAAGTGTAAATAAGGATTCTCTGAAGGAGTTCCCCCAAACTAATTGTCCTGCACCAGTTGGAAAATCGCTGAATTAGATCAAACAGTCAGTTTCTATGACAGGGTTTCGTATACTTGAGTGAATTTCATCTGTCGTAGGATTCACATAATCCCTCAACAATTTATGATGATTTCCAAGTTATTATTTTGAATGTTTTCTATTTCCATTTCAAGTTTTTTAAGTCCTTTCTATTTTTTTATTTTTCTCCAATTTTTTAACTCGGGACTATAAGGCACAAGTCCTACAAATCCTTTATTTTACATGTGTAACACAACAAACAATACAATAACAATAAAACAAA
This sequence comes from Papilionanthe hookeriana x Papilionanthe teres, assembly GCA_022702705.1. Lineage (NCBI taxonomy): Eukaryota > Viridiplantae > Streptophyta > Magnoliopsida > Asparagales > Orchidaceae > Papilionanthe > Papilionanthe hookeriana x Papilionanthe teres. The sequence goes on along the minus strand of CM040426.1, from coordinate 15,032,648 downwards.
TAAAACAAAAAATATATTAAACACAACAAAACATTTTCACAAACACATTGTTTTTCACACAAATAGTTTTTCACAACACTTTTTCATACAAAAAACACTTTTCATACAAAAACAATTTTACGACACTAAAAGTTTTCTAATTCTAAGCCTAATTACTTCAACTAAAATCCTCCTAAAATTGTTACCAAAGCTTCCCCGGCAACGGCGCCAAATACTTGATGCGCCCCCGGCGTGTGTTGTTTTTTTGCTTATTTTTTATTTGTATGTATGTGCACACACTAGAGGTTCTACGCAAGTATAAGTATCGTTCAAGTAATACAGGGCTCTAGTGAAGTCCCATTTATCGGTCCCACAGGGAAGCGAAGTAAGAGGTCCTTAGTCAAATTCTAGTCTACTATTATCAAAATTTAATTTTGAAGGTCGGTTTAAGTAGTTTTTCTAACAAATATTGCTAAAGGTATGCATAAGTTTAAAACAACTAATAACTACTCCTAAAGGATAATATTAATTTTAAAGATATCCCTTTTTGGATGAATTGGTTTGAAAATTTTCAGATGTAAAAACTACTATTCTTATGTAGTGAATTGGATAATGTAAATAAATAAGATACATTAAATATTGTATGTGCCAAATAGGAGTAATCCTATTCTTTACCCTCTTCCGAGTGCATAAAGAATATTGGCTAATCCTAAGTTTAGTCCCTAAATCTGTGGTTAGGCTGGGAGGATACTGGCACTCACTTCAGAGTTCCCACTTCCATTCTCTTGAAGGCTAACTTTTGTTTTAGTTTCAAAACACTAGGACCGGGTTGAGTATTTTAGTCTGTCACCCTGAAATCTCTAATTCTACGCCCATCAAAGTATATTTCCCTATATATTTGTACTCAACCCCCATGAACTTCACCAGCCATGGAATTTGAATGAGGTTCCACTTTATTGATAATTACACCACCCTCTCGGGTCCTAATGCAATTACAACGAATTTTAACGCTACAAACAGCTCTTTTTGTAATGTAAATAAAGTGCAAGTAAAAATCATCACATTTATAAATAAAACTTCTTTTAGTATACATCCCGATATCCTAAACATGAATCCTTCTCATTACAAAAGAAAAGTAAAAGAAAAATAATGACATAATCTTCTCATGCCACTATTTCCAAATAAGAAAAAAGAGTATGAGAAAGACATCACAAAGCATGAAGAAAACATAACAGAAAACTTCATTTCATTAAAGCAAATCCACTACATAAGTGTTTACAAAATCATAAGATAATGAAGAACACAATACTTAGCTTTTTCCCTTTGAAAGACAGATGAAAAAATCTCCCACAAAGTCTCCCACTGATCCATGCAATGCTAGAACAAACCCTTACAGATTCTCTCAAAATTCCCTCACCAATCTCTCCAAAAAGGTAGAAATCTACATTTCTACTCGTGTTCTAAGATCTTTAAACATTCTCCACATTTTTCCTAACATCTCCCCCTTTTTTGGCTTCAAACTCACTTTTAAAATAGTGTTAGGATGAAATTCCAAAGAGGTGCTTCAAGAAACCTTCCAAAAAGCATCTAGATTCAATATATACGGCCAATTACCGCCCAAAATTGCATCCAAACCATCTTGGGGGCCGTCGGCGCTGAATAAGGTGTTGTCAAAGCCATATTTTTGTGTTTCTCTGGATTTGGGTGTCGACGACGCCGGTTTGGGTGCCGACGGTGCTGGTTTGGGTGCCTTCGGCGTCGGTTTGTGTAGTGCCACCATTTTGCTTCATTTGGCTCCGTTTTGCCTCGTTTCAGTTGTGTTGTGTTCCTAACATCTTCACCTACAAGATAAGTATAAAAATAACCTTTCTTTAAAATGTAATATCATTCAAAAATATGCAAGAAGTGTAAAAGATATTAAGCATAGAAAGACTTATCGAAATGTGTTAGGCCAGAATTTGCTTCTTGCTCGTTTTTGCTCCAAATTGCATCGATTTTGCTTCTTTTAAAGGAAGTTATTTTGCATATTTTTATCTTCAAGTATAAAAATATTATTTTAGAAAAATGAAGAAAAAATTATGCAATTTTGAGCTAAAATGAGAAAGAAAGAAAATTCTGACTTGTTACATATCAATATTCTTAATATCTTTTATATTTTTCACATGTTTTTGAATGAAATTATACTTTTGAGAAAGGTTGTTTTTATATTTATCTTGTAGGTGAAGATGTTATGTATGCAACACAACTAAAATGAGGCGAAACGAAGTTGAAACGGAGCCAAACGAAGCAAAACAGTGGAGTTGCACACAGGGTGGTGCCTAGGCTCCAAACCCGGCACCTAGGCGCCAGTGACGATGAGAATCAAGGCGCCTAGGCGCCAGAATCAAGGCCTAAGTGCCAGAATGATACCAGACACATGCATAAATGTTTTGGTCGACTTTAGACAGTTATTTTAATGGTGTTAAGCAGTTTTCAGACCTTCTAGAAGACTGGAAGTTACTCCTAATATATATGACATGTGATACAATGAATCTAGACACATTGGAACAATTTAAATCACGAAGAGGTGCGACCCAAAGTGAAGGGGTGCGACTATTTGGGCACAGAGTCTGGCGCCAAGGCGTCCGAACTTGGTGCTTAGGCGTCACATTTACTTTCTAGAAGATACATTGTATTTGGACGAATTTTGAAGAGGTGCCTTAAGCAACCCATGGTAATTTTTAGAGCTCTATAAATAAGAGACATTTCTACAGCCAAAGGCCGCCCCCGCCTCCATTTCATGTCATTTTCTTTAGGATGAGCCATTTTAGATTCATTTCAGAGTCATGAAGATGTAGATTTCTACATCTCACGGAGAGATTGGTGATGGATTTTTAGATATTTATGTAAGGGATGTACGAGCGGCGCATGGATCGGTGGGAGACATTGTTTGAGAGATTTTCTTCTTTCCTTCAGAGGTAAAAAGCTAAGTATTGTGTTCTTCATTCTCTTGTAATTGTTGTAAACACTTTCTAGTGGATTTTCTTTATTTTAAACTGAATTTTCTGTTGTGAATTATCCGTTCTTTGTCAGTTATTTTTTTTACTCTTTCTTTTAATATGAAGTAGTGGCATGTGTAGGAAAATCATTTTTATGATAGAATTATCTTTATTTCATAATTCTATCAATTGTTTTACTTCCTATGCCATTATTTTCATTTACTTTTGTTTTGTAATGAAATAGATGCATATTTAGGAATTAAGATTTGCTTAGATATTCTCTTATTAAATTATGGTGATGATATTTATAACATAGCTTCACTTACTTTACAAATAAATCACTTGTACTGTTAAAATTTGTTGAAGAATTATGAGACCTAACCGGAGATGAGTTCTTAACTAGTAGATATCCCATGGATCTTTGGGTAATCGAAGGCCTTGAGCGGGTTATTCATGGTGAAGTGCAAATAAATAGGGAGATATTATTTATTGGGCGCAGAATTGATTAGTTTTTAGAGTGAAAGACTAAATTCTAATAATTTGGTTTATAGAAAGGGAACGGGTCACTAGTAGGGCTGACCATAGCCACCCATGGACTTTAGAAGTGTGAGCTTAGATTAACTCATTCTACTAATAATACATCCTGAACCGATCTATAGATTAGCCAATGTTCTTTATACTATCGAAAGAAGGTAAGGAATAGGAATGCTTCTATTTGACACTACTACATAAAATTCTAAGCATTTCTTTCCTACACATTATCTATGTAATTGCAAGAGAAATGTAGTTTTTATTATCTCAAAATTCTCCAAAACAATTAATCCAGATAAGTTATCTTTTTATTTAAGAACTTTATTTAGGATTAGCTATTAGAAAACCCATTTTAATCGACATTCCAAATTTAGGTCTTATAGAAATAGACTTGAATTAGCCTAAAGAATTTCTTACCTCACTTCTCTGTGGGATCGATACTGGGGTTATAAAAGAAAACCCTATATTACTTGAAACGATATGTATACTTGCGTAATGCCCCTAGTGTGTAAAATATTTTCTAAAATTTTACAACATTTTAATTCTATACACTAGCCATTATTTATAAATTGGGTCAAGTTTTTTACCATCTTTTGGAAGCAAAAATTACCGTGTTATTGCGGGTCGGGTCAAGTTTTTGGCACAGTTGTCGGGGAAGCAATGGTATGAACTTTTAGGTGAATTTTAGTTAAACCTGTAAGACTTAATTTTGAAATTTATATTATTATTATTATTATTATTATTATTATTATTATTATTATTATTATTATTATTATTATTATTATTATATTGTGTGTTTAATTATTGTGTGTTTATTTTAAAATTAAAAATACCAAAAATATTTTTGATATCTATCCTTTTAGTTAAAGCATTAGATTTGTACGTGTCAGATTGAGAGAGAACTTTTGGAGGATTTTGAATCAGAAAAGACTCCATGAATTTATTGTAAAAATGGCGGATCAACAATATAATGAATATTCATATTTGGATTATAAATAGATGGAAACTGACCATGAGATGCACTATCCTTATTTTGATTATTACAACCCAGGTTGGGAAAATTATTCAAATTTTAACTAGAATATTAATTTTGGAGGAGAATACCATTTTTGGGAAGATAATCAATTTATTCAGATATGTGATTGGAAGAATCGGGATGACTTAAATGATCAACTTTCTTTTTCATATAGATTTAACTCCAACCTACTAGATGAGGGGAAGGTATTGTTGTTAGAAAATGTTGTTAATCAAATGGCGAGTCAATTGGAAAGTCAAAAGGTCGCAATAAGGAATATAGAAAACCAACAGGGTAGATTATTAATGTAATCAGCAGTTAACCCCCAGAGATTTTACCTGGTGACTCTGAGATAAACCTTAAGGAAATGAATGATGAACAAAATAAATATTTCGAATTAAGACTTAGAACAGAATTTGAGGATATGTTTGGAAAGAACTTTGAAGGGGAAGAATTAGAAGATAACTTGAATCATAAGAGCAATCTAGAAGAATTTGATCCAGAATCTGAATTATCTAACGAGAATCCGATCCAAAATTTGGGAGATCTTGAACTATCTTATAGAGATCCATTTCTTATAAATTTTAAGGATGATATTAACGTGTAATTTCAGAAAATCAATAGAAGGATATTGGATCTAGAAAGAAACTTGAGGAACAATGATATAAATCAATATGATGGAAAAGCTGACTGAAAATTTTAAATTTGAGAATTTTGTAGGAATTCCTGGATCTGAAAAAAGAATGGGTGATTGATCAAGGATTATTAAAATGGAATTTTGATCTAGGAGGAAACATTTGTCGGGCTGACGACGTTAAACCTAGCGCTTCATGGGAGGCAACCCATGGTTATCTTTGCTAGTATGTTTATGTGTTGTTTTGTGTTTACTTTAGTGCAGATTAGATTAATGTTGTGAGGTTATGCCTTGATCTTAACTAAATTTGTATATGACTTCTGGTAGTAACAAGCTGACTAGTCTGTTATAATTCAATTCTCAACTGGAGCTGAGCATTACCTTGAAGCATCTAGAGTTTGGACTTGGACCACTCCATGTCAGCTCTATTACTTCCTTTATCTAACTTTGTTTTCACTCAGTAAGGTCATGAAATTGCTTAATGATCAACATACGAATGAACTGCACTATTTTTATTTATCAAGATTATCATTATTAGTGTAGTTTCTTCCGTTATAAATTGAAAGTAAGGAGGGAAAATGTGAGTAGAAAGGAGATCAAATTAACCTCAATTGATATTTGTTTATGAATCTGTGATTCTAGGTATTTTAGTTTGTGTGTTTGTGTTTGTGTTTGTGTTACAACAATTTAGAGATTTGAATAACACTTAAATATATATTCCTGTGCTGATACATGTCATGCTTATTTGACGTTTCTTTAGTTTAATTTTATTCTATCATGTTTAGTTTAGATTTACTTTCTATTGCAAATTGTTATGTCCTGATGAATATTTGTAGATATTTTTGACAAACATTTGTGGTAGATAGAATTTCTAAACTATTTTTCTTCCTGCTTATATTTTCTGTGATGAATGTTATACATGTTCAAATTCAAGTTTGGGGGTAGGAAGAAAAACATATTTTAAAGTTAATATACTTCCTTTAAGTTTAATATTATAACAAGCATGTTTTAGTCTAGATTTACTTTCTCGTGCAGTCATTCTATCTTGATTATGCATGCATATAAATTTGATAGGATGTTGTAGTAGTTAGTAGATTTAACTTTTATTTTTCTTCCTCCTACATTTTATGAAATTAATTGCAAAATATTTTAAAATTTAAGTTTGGGGGGAAGGAAAAATAATTTTAAAAAACTTAAATTTTATTTGTCCTCAAAAATACTATAAATAAATTTGATTTTTGATTGAAAAATGATTATGTGTATGAGTTATATTAGGGAAATAAAATTTTGAATATAGAAATGAGTAAGAAAATTTAGTGAAAATTTATAGTAGTGATGAAAAAATTAAAGTTAAATTTTTCTTAGTGAAGAAATGATAAATATTGTGTAACCATCTTTAGTAAGAAAAGTTATATTTTTAGAAAAATAGAATGATTAGACTTTTCTTTTCAATGTTTAAATTTCTCTTATTGAAAAATAATTTTCAAAACTGTTATTATATTTCTAAGTAAAAGATATATATCTACCTTATACTTTAGGAAAGGAAGGGTGGAATCAAAATTATTAAAGGCCTATCCAGATATAGTAATCCTTGCCTAAGAAAAGAAAACGTAAGAAGAGAAGAAGAAAAAGAAAAAGAAAAGAAAACAAAATAAAAATATAGTATGTGAAAAAAAAGGAAGGAGAAGCTTGAGGATTAAAAGGCCTAATCAAAAATTGGTTCCACACATGAGCTTTTTAAAAGTATAAGATTTGAGAAAATCTTAAGCTTAAAAATATAATATAGTTAGTATAATTATTTTAAATAAAGATTTTTAAGTAAAGAAAATAATAATGTCTAACCCCTATATTTTGAAAAATCTACAAGTATTTCTGAATTAGATAACAACATATATTTTCATACTCTTTGATCTAAGAGATTTCTAAACTTCAAATTGGACTCATTTACTAAAATTTTTTCTAAATTGGACTACTACAATTCTAGAACAAATTTTAGAAACTCCTAAAGAAACTCATACACATGGTTTGCTTATGTGGTTTTACATGATTAAAGTGTTATTTGAGGACAAGTAACGTTTAAGTTTGGGGGAATTTGATCCACTTTAAAATTATCTATTTTTCAGTGTAAATTTCAAGCTCATTTTATGCAAATTTTTAATGATATTACACTTTAAAGGAAGGTATTTTGCATATTTTTGTCTTCAAGTATAAAAATATGATTTTAGAGAAAATGAAGCAAAAACTATGCAATTTTGAGCCAAAATGAGCAAGGAAGAAAATTTTGACTTGGCACATATCGATATGTCTTTCTATGCTTAATATCTTTTATATTTCTCACATGTTTTTTAATGAAATTATACTTTTAACAAAGGTTATTTTTATGTCTATCTTGTAGCTGAAGATGTTAGGAATGCAACGTAACTTAAATGGGGTGAAACGGAGTTGAAACGGAGCCAAACGGAGCAAAACAGTGGAGCTGTGCACAAGGTGGAGCCTAGTAGCCAAACCCAACGCCTATGCGCTAGTGACGACAAGAAAACAGCACCTAGGTGCCAGAATCAAGGCCTAAGCACCAGAACGATACCAGACACGTGCAGAAATGTTTTGGCCGACTTTGGACAGTTATTTTGACGGTGTTAAACAGTTTTCAGACCTTCCAGAAGACTGGAAGTTACTCCTATTATATAGGACATGTGATACAATGAATATAGACACATTGGAACAGTTTAAATCACGAAGAGGTGCGACCCAAAGTGAAGGGGTGCGACTGTTTGGGCACGGAATCTAGTGCCAAGGTGCCAAAACATGGTGCCTAGGCGCCATAGTTACCTTCTAGAAGATACATTGTATTTGGACAAATTTCGAAGAGGTGCCTTAAGCAACCCTTGGTTATTTTCAGAGCTATATAAATAGGAGACATTTCAACAGCCAAAGGCGGCCCCGCCCCCATTTCAAGTTATTTTCTTTAGGGTGAGCCATTTTAGAGTCATGAAGATGAAGATTAATACATCTCATGGAGAGATTGGTGAGGGATTTTGAGATATTTATGTAAGTGATGTATGAGCGGCGCATGGATCGGTGGGAGACTTTGATGGAGAGATTTTCTTCTTTCCTTCAGAGGGAAAAAAACTAAGTATTGTGTTCTTCATTCTCTTCAAATTGTTGCAAAAACTTTCTAGTGGATTTTCTTTATTTTAAACCGAGTTTTCTGTTGTGAATTATCTGGGCTTCGTAAGTGATTTTCTTTACTCTTTCTTTTAATATGAAGTTGTGGTATGTGTAGGAAAATCATTTTTATGATAGAGTTATCTTTTTTTCATAACTTTATCAATTCTTTTACATCTTATGCCATTATTTTCATTTACTTTTGTTTTGTAATGAAATAGATGCATGTTTAGGAATTAAGATTTGCTTAGATATTCTCTTATTAAATTATGGTGATGATATTCATAACAGAGCTTCATTTACTTTACGAATTGATCACTTGTATTATTAAAATCTGTTGAAGAATTTTGAGACCTAACCGGAGATGAGTTCTTAACTAGCAGATATCCCATGGATCTTTGGGTAATCGAAGGCCTTGAGCGGGTTATTCATGGTGAAGTGCAAATAAATAGGGAGATTTATGTATTGAGCATAGAATTGATTAGTTTTTAGAGTGACAAACTAAATTCTAATAATTTGGTTTATAGAAAGGGAACGGGTCACTAGTAAGGCTGATCATAGCCACCCTTGGACATCTAGAAGTGTGAGCCTAGATTAACACATTCTACTAATAATACATCCTGAACCGATCTATAGATTAGCCAATGTTCTTTATATTATCGAGCGAAAGTAAAGAATAGGAATGCTTCTATTTGGCACTACTACATAAATTTCTAAGCATTTCTTTCCTACACATTATCTATGTAATTGCAAGAAAAAGGTAGTTTTTAATATCTCAAAATTCTCCAAACCAATTTATCCAGATAAGCTATCTTTTTATTTAAGAACTTTATTTAAGATTAGTTATTTGAAAACACATTTTAATCGACATTCCAAATTTAAGTCTTATAGAAATAGACTGGAATTAGCGTAAAGAATTTCTTACCTCGCTTCTTTGTGGGATCGAAACTGGGGTTATAAAAGAAAACCCTATATTACTTGAAACGATACGTATACTTGCGTAGTACCCCTAGTGTGTAAAATATTTTATAATATTTTACAACATTTTAATTTTATACACTAGCCGCTATTTCTAAATTGGGTCAAGTTTTTTGCCATCTTTTGGAAGCAAAAATTACTGTGTTATTGCGGGTCGGGTTATTTGGCTAGGACCAACACATGGAGGATCCAAAATAAAAATTTTCTTTGTTCTATTGCTCAAATAGGCTGATCCCATGATTGGCATCCTTAATGCATCCCAATTTTACCAAAATTTCCAATTTTAACCCTTTTAACCCTTTTAACCCACACTTCACCAAAATTACCAAATTGCCCCTACAACCTTAATTTTTCCCAAAATTCCCAAAATTCCCAAAATTGCCTAAATTCTCAAATTTCCTTCAAAAATCATTTCAAAACATTTTAGGCCACTCAAATTGACCAAAATACCCCCAAAATCCCTAAAATACCCCTCTAAAACCTCCAAATTTACCAAAATGTCCTTCAAATTCCAAAAATTCCAAAAATTTCCAAAATCTCCAAAGTCACTCCAAACTTCCTTAAAACTATTTTGAACCACTCCATTGAGCCAAAATTGACCCATTTTTACCAAAATCCCTAAATTACCCTTAAAGACCCAAAATGCCAAAACCACCCCCAATTTCCACCAAATTGAGTTCATCTCCCTATATTTCAATTAAAAGCTCAAATTAATCATGACCAATCCCATTTGAAACCAAATCCAAGCCTTATTGAACCCAATTTCTAGCCTAATTTCAAGCTAAATCCAAAATCCCCAATTTAGCCATACCCTCAAATTCCCCCTAATTGAACCTCATAATCAAATTAATTTCCCCAAATCTAAACTCTAAACTCTTCATAACACTTCCTCAAAGCAATTTGGATAATCAATTGACCCAAATTTGATTTCAAAGCTCACCCAAATCCAACTTAAGCCAAAATCCCCAACTTTGCCTTAAAGTTCAAATCTCACAAAATTGAACCTCCTAACCCCAAAATATCCACCCAATTGATATTCAAAACTCTTTACCACAATCCCATGGAGCAACTTGAACCCTCAATTTAGCCCAATAGGAACCGTAGTCCAAGTTAAACCCAAGTCTAGCCCAAATGCCCCAAAATTGAACATGAGCCAAATTCACCGAAATTGACCTCCAAATCAATTCAAAATCACCCAATTTCTTTTCAAAACTCTTCATGACAATCATCCACACCAAATTAATTAATCAATTGAACCAAATCATATCCCAAACCTAGCTTAAACCCAAGTTTGACCCAAAGTCCCAATTTTGAACCTAAACCATGAAATTAACCGAACCGACCCAAATTAACCAAGCTAAGTCCACCATAGACAAGATTTGAACCTTAGGGACCAACCCAAAACAACCTAGCCCAACTTGTTGAGCCATGGACTAAGGGTCCCCCAAATTAGGTGATCCCTTCCCAATTATGGCTAAACAAAAGAAGATCCTTATCATCAACCATCAAGCCTTAATGTTAATCACCATTAAGTTCCACTGAGCTCCTTAACCACCCTAGCCACCAACTCCACCCTAGTTGTTAGCCTAGTGGCCATAAAGCTTGAAAACAAGAGCCTCCCTCAAGCTTTGAACTCCAAATTAGGACCATCCACTATGGTAAGCTTCCATTGGATGTGTGCGTCATTCAACTCTCACCCAAAGCATACTGAGACCGGCCAATGATAGCTTGAGCTCCAACCCATTGACTATGGCTATAAATTGTCCCCCTCAAGTCCAAAATTGAGAGTGCACAATCCCCTGGCGAAGCTCTGCCAAAAATTCACCAGAGCTTCCCTGAACCACCCTAAGTATAATCGCACTGCCCCCAGCAACCCATAGCCATTTTCCAGAGCTAATTTCTCCACCCAAATCTCAGTTGAAACTCGAACATATTTCAACACTTTACCACACCCTCTGAAACCACAAATTGAGTTGCTCCTCACCATCCACTGACCATATGAGGAAGATTCCCACTAAAAGCCCCATCCTACAGCTGCCCTAGCATAGCTGAAGACAAAGGCCCCCAAACCGGTCTGATCAAATTCATACCTAAACAATTCACCAGAGCCCAGAAACACTTCTAGGAGGTTCATCGAAGTCCTCTTAAGCTTCTGCAAGCACCTAATTGAGGCCACACCTCTCAGGCAAAGGTATTGAATTTTTTTCCCAAGTCGAACTTGGTTTGGTCTATTGTGAAGAAAAAGTTTAATTTCATGATAAGTAAATCGTATGGATGTGTTCTTCTGGACTAGTTGAAGGTGTAGGAAAAAAACCCGAAGTGATTTAGGTGAGTGTAGGCAGATATCTTAAGGTTTAGTGTGAACGGTTTACGGGTTATGTCAGTTGGGGATGATGAGTAGAAGTCATTGGATTGCATGTGTAATAGATGTATGTTCTAGATCAAGCCGAACAAACAAATGAAGCATAAAGAGCGGGCTGACGAGGCTCTACGTGGATGGCAGCGTTGAATGGAGGAGCGCCACGTAGAGCATCAGAGCTGCCTACGTTGAGGTAGCATCGCTCTGGATAAATAGAAAAACAAGTTATTTATGATTTATTTAAATTCAGATATCTTTAAAAAAATCCATAACTTGAAGTAGAAAAATTAAAAAAAATAAAATAAAATATCATCTTGCTTAGTTAACAGAGGATAATAATGTGGAACAAAAATCAAAATTATTTATTTTGTATTTTATTTTTAATTGATTAAATATTCAAAAATGTATTTTAATCATAACTCACTAAATATTAACCACCATGGCATGAGGTTTGGAGGGCTTGTAGGCTCTGTTGTTAGGGATCTTCTCTGATTTTCCAAGGTCAGAGGATATCTCTAGCTAGAGATCCCTAATTTTCAAGTTAATGCCCTCTGTTTTGGTTTAAAATTTATAAAAATTAAAATATAAATAAAAAATATAAAACTTATTTTGGTAAGTTCACTATGGTCAGAGGGCACTAAGAAAAATATAAAATGGATTTAATTAATTAAGAGTGACACTAATTGTAATTAACTCATTAAACTTCTTCAAAATTTAAATATTTAAAATATAAATAGAAAAATCTCAAAAATTATTTCACACTGTAAGTAATAATCATTTCAAATTTCCATAAAAAATTAAACTCAAATGGAATTTATTTAATCACTAAATTAAATTTTCTAAGTAACATAGCACTTTGGCATTAAAATAATTATAATAATTAAAATATAATTATGAAAAGTTATAAAAAGTGATTTTGAGATTTCCTAGTGACCAGAGGGACTTAAAAAAAATAAAATTAGAATTAAAATAAAATTTTCATTTTCAGATTATATTTCAAACTTTCAATAATTAAAAATAATTAAAAATTATAAAAATTACAAAAATATAAAAATGTACAAAATGTCACATTGGGAATAATTAAAATATTTTTTCTAATTTTATAAATAAAGTTATGAATTTTTTAAAAGGCAATAAAATAAATTTTCCCTAATTTTGCACTAAAATAATTGCAATAAATAAAATAAAATAAAAAACATAAAAATATGAAATTTGCTTCTCTAAGCTCTCTAAAATTAGAGAGATTTAATAAAAATATAAATCCTAATTTTCTACTTAACTAAAATTTTATGTTTAATTAATACTCAAAATAAACAAATAAATATAATAATTAAAATAAAACTAAAAAAATAATGAAAATTGCCCTAGGTGGTCCTCTAACCTAAGTAAACCTCCAATAAATTTCCTAAGAACATATGATTTATATTGGCTAAGTTAATGAATTAATATTAAAAATACCTATTTTTTCATTAAAATAATTATAAAAATAAAAAAAAGTAGAAAAATCACATTTACTCCTCTAATATTTTAATTAACCCATGAGTGGGGTAACATAAAAACTTTAAAGTCATTTAAGTTGAATTTAATGAATTATGAAGTGATAAGTCTTAAAAGGGCAAAATGGTAATTATGGAATTTAAGCTTTAAATTAATATTTAGGCTTAATCAAAGGGGTAAATGGGTAAATAAATGATTTTAATTAACTTTTTTAGATGATGAAACATAAGGGGTTGAAAGATAGAAACCAATTCACCTCATTCCATAACAAGGGTATAAATGGTAATTTTACTTTAATTATGGTAATTTGGAAGTTAATTAAACTAATGATTCTAAAGTAAAGGGTTTGATTTTGGAAGATAATAATGTACTAATTTGAGACCCCTAGCTAATGGTTTTAATGATAATACACTCACAAATAAATATTAAATGACCTTTAATATAACATTCTTATAATTACAAATTTACCCATAATCTTTAAGGGCTTTGTAGTAAACTAGGTTTAATCCAAAATTTTGATTAATGAGTTTAGAAAAGAAAACATAATTGATTAAGAATATTATGAAAACACTACTAGCCCAACTTAAAATAATTGGCTAAATTTGTCGGCATATTTTTAGGTTGTGTGTTATTTTAAAGGGGGGGTCGCCTAACAGAAGCTGTCGGCAAATTTTTAATTTAATTAAAATAAATAATTTGAAAAGTAGTATTTGATTTTGAAAATAATTTTAAATTTGAAGGTTTTAAGATATGAGATTAAACCGATCTCACATCCCAAATAGTTTATATAAACGAGCACCGCACCACAAACCGTGTATCTATCCCTAAGGATAGACACACTACTCGACGGTGGGGCTCGATTAAATAAACTAGAAGATTTGTGACATCCGTTTGGTCTGCGAACCAATTTTATAAGCCGACAAAATTCCCCGCTTAATATGAAAACATTAAACAGGGTTTATATTACTCGGGTTCTTTAAAATTCCCTATAAGGGCAAGCCCCTATAGTTAATTACATCTTAAGTGATGGGAATCACCTAAGAAAACTCTCGATAATAATCAATAATTCTGCTCTCAAGGATTTCAAAGTTTAAGATTTTCAAGGGATTGAAATTTGGAATTTCAATAGGGAATGGATCAAATTTGGAACATTTTGTTTTGGGAATCCAAAGGAAGAAAAGTAGGAGAAATCACAGATTCGAAGTGAACTTCGGTAATTTCCCGACTATCCTATTGTTTGGCTTGGATTTAAGAAAGTCCTAATATTTATTTAAATGTTTTGATTTTGCCAATTTTAATTAATTAGGACTTATATTTATATGATAGAATCATACAAATAGCCTTGAAGATGTGAGGGTTTATGTCGTACCCAACGACTACCTCGGAATCCTAAGACCGGTTAGGGCTTAATTTGCAATGCAAATGCCTAACGAAGAGTTGAGGATTTATGTTGCACCTGGGCAAATTACCTCGAAGTCCTATGGCTTGGTTGTTTAGTTCTAGGAAAGTTTTGCCGATGTAGACTCGAGTTTTGCTTGATGACGATGGCCGTGCTGCCCACCATGCTCCGAGCTCCTTGTTGTTGCAGAGGTTTAGTTTTAGAAATTATAAATCAGGGGATGAGAAAAGTGTTTTGGTTTAGAGAAAATCTTAATTTCTAGGTGTTTTTTTATGTTTTAATAAAAACAAATCTTAAAGTTGATTATAACGACACCGGTTAAGATCCCACGGTTCCATCCTTCCGGCATCATTATTTTTATCGGATTCACTTAGTCCGGATGAATTTGCTAAACTCAATCGAATGAGTTCCACACTTTCATTTAGACCGTGGGAAATCCCGTTAGTAACACGTAGGTTACATCATCCGAGGTATTCCCGATCATCCAACGAGACGTTTTAATTTAATTGTAATTGTAGTTTTGTGTTCGTTTGTGATTAAATTTTGAGTTGTTTTATATTTTGAAATGTTGTGGCGGTGAATTTTATCTTGCAATGACTTTTAACTTAGCTTTGGTTTCGGTTTTAGGGACTATCCTAAAGGTGTGGGTTTTCATGCAACGAGTTGTTTATCATGCAAGAAAAGTAAGTGCAATGCGATTAAATAAATTGCAATAATGTAAATTGCAAGAAAGTAAATTGCAATAAAATAAAAGCGTACCTGGAGGGTCTTCCCGTCATCCCAAGCTACACTTAAAACACAATTAGAATATTTAAGCAAGTTCCTAGGTAAAGCTAAGGGAAGGGTTATGGTTTTCTACCAAATTCCTAATCCTATAGCTAGTCATCTCCTATGACGTCTAGGTTCTTTGTGTTTTGGTTTAAGGACGATTTTCTTCATCAAAGAACAATTAAGTCCAATTGTTCTTATAAACATCCTATCATATTGAGAAAGTGTTTAAGAAGAATCTTAAACATCTTTTCAATATTTCTAGGATTGTTTTAAGTCCAAATGAATTTAATTATACAAATGAATTAATCGTCCGGGAATTCAAGTTTTGTTAACTTGCTCAGTGAACTAGGACATTTGAATATCCTATGAGTGAAGTAACATTTCATTTAATGTTCTGTTTAGGAGTTATAATAACGAAAGTTTTCGAGGGTAAATTGGTATTCAAATGATTTGATTTAAGTTAATGGGTTTAAATTTGGAATAGTGTTCAAGTTGCTTTATATTTAATTTCTTTCTGTTTTAGGTGATGTTATATTTAATTCAATTTAATTTAATTTAATTTAATTTAATTTGATTTAATTTTATTTAATTTAATTTAATTTAATTGAGTTTTGATTTTAATTTAATTTAAATTAATTCAATTTAGTTTGATTTGATGTTACATTAAATTAATTTGATTTGATTTAGTTTTAATTTAATTTGATTTAATTTAATTTAATTTAATTTAATTTGATTTAATTTGATTTAATTTAATCTTTAATTTAATTTAATTTAATTTAATTTAATTAATTTAATTTAATTTAATTTGACTTAATTTAATTTAATTTATTTAATTTAATTTAATTTAATTTAATTTAACTTAATTTATTTTATTTAATTTGTTTAATTTAATTTAATTTTATTTTTTAATTTTAATTGAAATTTTTAAAAGAGTTTAATGATTTAATTTTAGTTTAATGATTAAGTCTTTTAATATTTTAAATTTGAGTTATCATTTTAATTAAGAATTGAATATTAATGAGATAATTAATTTAGGGATTTTTAAATTAAAGAATAAATCTCTTCCTAATAATATCCCTATTTTAATAATTCCAATTTTATTATTCTTCCAAATTTAATCAATTATTTAATTAAGGTTTAATCATTTTAAATTGCTTAATGGGTTTCTACCCTTTAATCATTTAAATTTCAATCATCCAAATCAGATTAGGATCAAATATTTTACTTGTTAATTTTTTTTATTAAACCTAAAGTTTTAATTAAGGGTTAAAAAGAAATTTAATTACCACTTTACCCTTTAAGCTAAATAATTTCATAACTCACTAAATTGAATTCAAATGAACTTGAAATTTTTATGTAACTTCACTCATATGTCAATAAAGACATGAGAGGAGAAAATGTGATTTTTCTGTATTTAATTTATTTATATAATTATTTTTCGTAGAAAATAGAGATTTTCAAGGAAAATTTAATAACATGACCAAGGGAAAGTTTTTGTCCTTAAGAAAATTAGGGGACATTCCTAATGACCAGAGGACCACTTGAACCAATTTTGGTGATTTTTTTGAATTATATTATTTTTATTATAATTATTTTAAGTTTTGGAGTGTTAATTAATTTTAAAATAAAATAAATGTTGAAAAATGAATTTTATATTTTTCAAAAATCTCTCTAATATCGAGGAAACCAAAGAAGCAAATTTTGCAATTTTCTGATTTTTCTATGATTTATTATAATTATTTTAGTGAAAATGCTAGAAAATACATTTTTTTAATTTTAAAATTACCTTAAAGCTTTATAATTTAATATCTCACTAAATAGACCTAAGAAAAATGTGGGGTTTGTTCCTAAGTGATTAAAATTCAAAATGTGACATTTTGGTGAATTTTATTATTTTTGTGATTTTTATTATTTTTTAATTATTAAAAATATTAAAATATTATTAAAAACCAACTTTTTTAGAAAATTGAAATTTTAATTTCCTTAGGTTCCCCTGATATCAGAGAGGCTCCAAAACCAATTTGGTGAATTTTTGAAAGGTATTTTAAAAGTTATGAATTTTTAAAGTTTAAAATGGCTAAGTGGCTTAATCAACCCAATTAGTGGGGCTAACCAAGTCCAATTGACCTCAAACTTTTATGGTGGATTCCTCTGATCCTAAAGGTCAGTGGAGAATTGATTTCAAGTCAATTTGATGCATGGTTAACTCTAATTAATTAGAGACCTATTTTGGGTGTTTAAGCCAATTAGGGTTGTTTTAAATGAACTAACTCAAAACCTATTTTTCCTAGGGTCCTCTGGTCATAAAGAACATCACCAAATTTTCCTAGAATTTATTTCACAACATGCTATTTATTGGAATTAAAATACTCAAAACAGCAACATGAATTTGAAAAATCAATAACTTTTTATAGGGATGGCCTCTGACTTTGGAAAATTCAGGGAATGTTCCCAAATTCAGAGGCTTCAAAAGCCCTATGGTCTCATGCCATGGTGAATTGTGTATATGCATGGATAATTAAAAGTATGCAGAGAGTAAATAAATTATAAAAAATAAAATACTTGATGAAATTAAATGATTTCTTTTCCACATTATTCTCCTCTGTTCACTGAGCAAGAGGGTATTTTTTATTTTATTTTTCTGATTTTTCTACACAGAGTTATGAATTTTTAAAGTTTAGGGAATTAAATAAATAAAAAAATACCCTAATTTTCTATTTATCCACGCCGCGCCAACTCATCCTCGACATCTCCGAAACGCCGCGTGTCGCGCTCCCATTCGACGCCGCCACCTGAGTCAGCAGCCCGGGCCCCGCGGTTCTCGTACCGTCTCCTGGTCCGACACCATCTGAGCCGTTCGTCCACGCGTGTATTGAATGGACGGCATCCGTTCATCATCCCCGAGCGTCCTCACCCGAGAGCCGTCCACACTAAATCCCTAAGATCTCACTCGATACTCAATGGATTTTCATGTTCTTATGCTCTATGGATTCGTCTTGAAGAGACGAACACATCTATACGGCTATCATGCATTGAAATTAAAGCATTCGAAATGAAGAATCTCTAGAAGCTCGGGATGAAAAATTAGCTCATACCTTTGCTCAGAGAAGTGTGGCTTCAATCTGAGAGTTGTTGCACCTTCGATTGGTTCCCAGCAAGCTCCAGATGAAGTCTCCTGGTCTGGTGAATTGTCTAGGTGTGATTTCGACCAAGCCCGATCACAAAGCTTGGAGGTCGGAGCAACCGGGTGGCTCTGGAGATGGGGCTTTTGTTGGTGGACACCTTCCCTTGGTCTGGTGAAGGTGTAGAACCAATCAATTTGGGGATTGGCTCACTGTGGAGAAGTGTCCTGGTTTTGGGTGGAATTTCAGTTGGGAAATTGGATTTTATCAGTGGGGATTAGGGCAAATCGACACTGGGGCTCAACTGCTCTAAGGGTGGAGAAGGGTTTGGAACAATTTTGGCAGAGTTTCGGCAAGGTTTGTGTAACTCTCCTCCATGGCCGTGAGGGTGAGGGGTTTAAATAGGAGAGGCTGGAGAGCCTTCCAGGGGAGTTGAGGCATGGGATCAACTGCTCTGGTGAGGAGAAGAACAGCCATAGTGACCATTTGGCATGGGGCAGCTCAGCAAGTGGGAATTCCAAACTTTGGCTCCTCCCAAGGTCTCGGCCATGGTGTTTTCCGGCGATCCAGGCGGCTGGCCGGCAGGCATGGGTCACCCTCAGAGTCCAGGTGGGTCGGGGTCGGAGGTTTGTGCAATCAATCGGCAATTGCCATGTGTAAAGGCTTTGAATTAAAATGGAATGGGGAGGGGGTCATTTTGGCCTTAATTTGGTCAACCCATTGGTTTGGGTTGGGTGCACCTCCCCATGGCCTGATTTTGGGCTGAGAGGATCAGTTGGGTCAGCCAAGGGAGAGTGGTGTGGTCTCTATCCATGATGAGGTGGCTAAACATGGTTTAGTGTGCGACATGCTTAAGGTAAAAAATGCTTAATGAAAGATTAGGAAAGGGGCCCATCCTTTTACCATTAATGGCATGGTCACATGTCAAGCCTTCCATGTCTTCATGTGGCTTGTCCATGGCTTGCATGGCTTGTCTTTGGCTTGGGGAAAGTTGAGTCAATTTCATGGAAATGGGTTTTAAGAATTTTGGATATTTTGGTGAAAATTTGCATGAAGCTTGATTTGGAATGGTTTAATTGATGATTTTGAAACTTAGGGGTGATTTTGATTAAATGGATGATGAGGGGAAATGCCATGTGGGCTTTGGATGGATTTGGGCTTTTGAATGTGGTGAAGTGGGCTTTTAGGAAAGTTTAAGGGGAATGGGCTTTTTGATTTTAGGATGGGCATTTGGGTAAAGATTTTGTGAAGAACTTTGTCAAATAAATGTCATAATTGGTTTAGGGATGTTCTATGAAGGGCTTGGAGTCAATTTGGTGTGATTTGGAGTTGAATTGGTTTGAATTTGGGTTTATTTGGTAAGTGGGCCTATGTAGGTCCAAGTTGAGCCAACTTGGGCTAATGTTGGGCTAGGGTTGAAATTGATGTAAAAACAATGTTGAGAAATGTTTATGGGAGTGTTTCAAAGAGGTTTTGACTTTGGTTGGGCTTTGATTTTGGGGTTTGGGCTCATTTGGGTTAGGTTTGGGTTTAGGTCAAAATAGGGCCTTTTAACTTTGGGTTGAGTTTGAGTGGGCTTTGGGTCTAAATTTTGGGCAAATCATGTTAGTATTTTGTTTGTGGGAATGTTAAGGAAGATTTAGAAAAGATTTGGGGTTAATTGGAATTGAATTGGGTGAGTTTGGGTTAGGTTTGGGTCATGGGTCCAAATTGGGCTTTAAGGCCAAAAGTGAGATTGGATCCAAATGTCAATCAAGTTGGGCTTGGATTTGGTCTAGATTGGTATTTGGGATATTGAATTGAAGTTTAGAATTGAATTGGACCAAAATTGGGGTCAATTGGGTAGGTTTGGTTTGACATTGGGTTCACTTAGGGTTAAAATGGGTCAAATTGGGGGTTTTGACAAAAGTAGGGTAAATTGACAAAATTGGCCCATAGTGTAGTTGGACAAAATGAAATTGGGAATATTTGAGATTTTCTGGAATTTTCTGGGAATTGTCTGAATTTTTGGATTTTTTGGCCAAGAGGGGTATTTTGGGTATTTGGAGGGTATTGGAAGGTTTTCTTGGAATTTTTGGTATTTTTGGGTATGGATGATCAATTTAAGTGATGTGGAAATGTTTGGGAATGATTTTGGAGAATTTTGGATAATTTTGAAATTTTGAGAAATTTGGGTAATTTCGGGGGGTTTTGGGTAGGCTAAGCGGGTGTAGGGTCCCGGGGTCAAAAGTTGAAAATTTGGAAAATTGAAGATTGGGTGGATGTAAGTGGAAAGAAGTCATTTTGGTTGAGCCATGAAGCCATTTCAAGCCCATGTGAGCCATGAAGGGACCCATTTGAGGCATTCACTATGTTGTTCCTAACCCTCTTAGCCAAGGGCTTAGGGGTTAAGGACCATCCATGTGAATCACCTACATGAGTCAGGAGGTCAAGTTAGGTATGGGTGTGGTTTTAGGAGGTATGTGGAAGTGTAGTGTGTGTGTAAGTCAGCCCCTTCACCAGACCAGGCCACCCAGGGCAGTCCTAAGGCCAAAGAGTCCTATAGGAACTCATCCTTTAAACTTCCACATTTGATTTCAACCCTCAGGTGATTAGGGGTCTACGATCAAGTTTGTGGAGTTTGCAGGGAGTTAAGAAGTGGTTTGAATTTCTAGAAGGTGGGTCCCAATTCTAGTCCTCTAAGATAGTCAAAGGAAAAGCCTAAGGCTAGATCCTAAGTACTAAAGAGAAGAAGAGAAGACCTCATCAAAAATGAGGTCAACACAATTCCTTAACAAATCAATTTATCCTTAAAGGGCCTTCACCCACACAATTTATAAAATGAAATATCAAGTGATAGTTACCCCACTCATGGGATGATTAAAACATTAAATTTTACTGATCATAGGTGACCCACTTTTAATATGTATGCAATTTATGTTTATAGCAACGACACCAAAAACTTGATCCCACTTTAAATATAGATATATGATTTAATGTATAATGTGGATTCTACGCAAGTATACGTATCGTATCAAGTAATACAGGGCTCTAGTGGAGTCCTGGTTATCGATCCCACAGGGAAGTTTTTAACAGATTTGTTATCAGCTAAATTTAAAGGAATTACTTACTAATATAGTAAACGAAAATTTAAAGTAACTAAAGCAAACTAAAGTAAACTAATGCTTGAAATAAGTTGATTTAAATAATTCAGAAAAAGTATCCTTCTCCTTATTTTTAGAAAATTAAGTGAATGATGAATTTAAATAGAATTTTTAAATTGTATTGTGACAAATAGGAGCATTTATATTCTTTACCCTTTGGTCCAGGTGCAAAGAACATTGACTAATCCTATGTTTGATTACCGAATCTGCGGCAAGGCTGGGAGGATACTGGCTGCCACTTCAGAGCTCCCACATTCCCCTCACTTGAGGGCTAACATCTACACTTCAGCTCTCAAACAGTAGGATCGAATTGAATATTTTAGTCTGTCACACTAAAATGTCCAATTCTATTTATTTGCACCCGCCTTCCAAAGCTTTTGACTTCCCTGAATATTGGATGTAATTTTTACTATAGTTGATAATTCAACATATTTTAACAACTCAATTGGCCAGATTGAAAGTAAATTAAGTTTTAAGTAAAAATTATCACAATTTATTTTAATATATTAGGTGCTTCTATTTAATTTCATCAATCCGCATAATTTTCAATAACAAGGAGAAAGACTGAGAAAACTACTCAGAATGCATGGGAATAAAACAAAGCATGGATTTCATTTAAAGTTAACAACAATAAACAAAGATACTTATCTTAATTTCCTCCCCAAGCAGACTCCTTGAAGTTCCTTTGATTTTTTCCTTCTAGTACAACAACTTCTAAATAGCACTCAAATAAACTAAAGAAACTCACTAAACACACTCAGACTTACTAAATTAGACACATAAAAGACTCTAGAGAAACTTTTTTAAGACTCAAAAGACACACTAAGACACTAGAATTCGGCCTCTATTTATAGAGGTAAGAAAAGGTCCAAGGGGTGCTTAAACATCTCTTCAAAAAGTGTTCAGGTTCAATATATTTGTATTTTGAACTGGCTCGCCGTCGGCGAGAAACGACCTCGCCGTCAGCGGGGCTTCTAGAAGGTCTTCAAACCACGCGATCTCACTGTCAGCGGGCTTGGGCTCGCTGTCGGCGAGGTAGTTATAATTCCTTCAGAAATTCTCTTCACGATCTCGCCGCCGGCGGCCTCGATCTCACCGTCGGTGAAGTGGTTATATTTGCATGAATTTCCTCATTTTTGATCCAAATTCGCTCATTTCATGCTTTTTGCTTCCATCACTTATAAATCTTCATTCCTGCAATAAAATAAAGAAAATACCTTTCTTTAAAGTGTAATTTCATCAAAAATAGATATGAATTTCTTAATGAATTTTTCTGTGATCAAAATCTCCCAAACTTAATTATTACTTGTCCTCAAGTAATTTTGATACTAAATAAAAATAATGATTTCTATAATAGAATTTTTCAATTAAGATAATATAAATTAAATTTAAATAACATTATAATAAAGTTAAATATAAATATTTCTGAGTGATTAAATTAACTTTATAGATATAAGATTATTTAGTTATCAGGTCTAAGATTTCTAGCTTTCTATTTATTTCAGAAATGACTATATTTAAAATAGTAAATTACTTAAGATATTTAGATGATAGGAAGTTCGAGAAAATATTATTTAGTAAAGTACCAATCCATAAATATAAGTTTAGAAATATATTAAGTTTTACTCTTTAGGTTGATTCCATTGAAGCCAATTTTTGATAAGGCATCTCCTCAAGCTTCTCCTCACTTATATTTTTCTTTTCTTTTCTTTTTCTTTTCTTTTTCTTTTCTTTTCTTTTCTTTTCTTTTTCAAGTGAGGATTATTGTATCTGGATAGCCTGTTAATAATTTTGAACTTCAATTTCTCTTCCTAAATTTTGAAACTTAAAATATTTCTTTGCTTTTATATATTTCATAGCCTTTACTTCATTGAGTTTCTATCCTTTCTTTTTCACTTAAATACTTAAGAAATTTCAATTTTTAGAATATAGTTTCCCTTACTTTAAATAGTTTACTATATTCTCATTCCTTTTAACCAAATATCTTATTCCATTAATTAATTGAATTACTAGAAATACTTTCTTTAACTTTATATAATAATTAAATAAAGTAACTCATGTTTATTGAATTGAAAAACTACGATAGAAAATCATTTAATAATAATTTTTAAAAATAGAAATTGAGAACAATTTTAATAATTAAATTTGTATTTTTACCCTCCCCCAAACTTAAATTTTTCTATCTATACTATATAGTGAAAAAGGGAAAGTATATAAATAAAATTCATCATACCTTTGAGCTTTAGGTATTTCTTTTCTTTGAAATTTTTGCAGGCTTTTTCATTACTTACAGAACCTGTATTGTTAGTATTCTTCTATACATATATAATATTTAAAAGAAAGTGCAGGGATGGAAATTTTAAAATAAGTATCAAACATAACAATTGAAAATTTAATCTATTACTACACATAAAATCAACAATCTACTTTCAAACATATTAAAACACCCTGAACAATGTTTAATATTCATAACTTATAAAAACTTTAAACTAACATCCTATATTTAAAATTTTGCAAACTAATTTAACACATAAGAAATCTAATATCACGACTCAAGCAAACAAACAAACATACCAAGTCCAAAGTCCACAAAGAGTACTGAAATATTACACACAGAATAATAAAGTTTGCAAAACAATAAATCTAAACAAACTAAATAAATTGAACAAAAGCTCTAATCTTCTACATCAAAATCCCAAGCTATGTCATCTCCCTGATCTCCGAGTCGAGAAGGCCGAGCGAGCTAGTATCGTGAATATCGGGGGCACTCGGGAAAGACAACATCTAAATCACCACTCCTATATCGACGTTCGACTTCATAGTATGCAATCTTGTACTGCGAATGTCGCCTGGAGATATTCGCTATCATAATCGTGTCTTCTTTCCAAGCCTCCGATCCTTTGATCTATATGCTCAAATCTTCTTTCCATATTTTCTCCAAATAATTCAAAACTCTTTCTACTCAGGGTTAATTCATTCATCAGATCTTGAAGGGTAGGAGTGGTGTGCGAGGGGTTGATCATAATTAGTAGAGGGTATATCTCTACTTGAAGAAGGTACATAATCTCTTGTTCCAGATCTCCATCCTTCGCGGGATTCATATTTCTTTATATTAGCCTAAGTAAGGGGTTTCATAGGTTCAATCCATTCTTCATTCTCTCTTGCTTCTACCCCAGATAATTGACAAAGTGCATAGATAAGACCAGGATGTCCTAGTCCTCCTCCACTTTCATTTCTAGCAATGGCTAATATGTTTTTATAAATAATATTTCCCACATTAATACTCTTCCGGTTCGAATACGTAAATTCGGAAGCGCTTCTATCTCTTGTTACCTCACTATGGTGGTAGGTAGGTAACAAAGTAGAACAAATAAAATAATGTCAGGCTTTAGATGTTGCATTTAGCATAGAAAGAGGGAAGTTTACCCGTTCCCGCTGCTTTATCTTCCAGACTCCTTTCCCATCAGTGAGAAAGTCAATCACCTCTTCCAGTGGTCCTTCCATAGTTCCAAAAGTGTCATACTCGCTGGTGTAGGTGTCTCGTACTTCATAATAAGCGTTTATTTTAGCAGCATTGAAATCTACAAAAAAATCCTCTAACCTTAATCGGGGCATCTTCAGCCTGTGTTAAATTTGTATAAAATTCCTTCACCACTTCCACCGCGGCTCTGTTGGTCACGTAACAGAAGTTTTCCCATCCTCGCTCTTTTATAACTCGCTCCACTTCTCCTCCTGGATTCTTAAAAACTCGATCTTGTATGCACTTTCTTGCTTGAATGTTGTGGAAATATCTGGATTGTGCCCTTGCCTTCACGAAATGAGTTTCATCGTAATCCAATCGTCGCTTTTGTCGTGGAGCCATTTATTGATCTGTGAAATTTGCAAAAATCTTAACTAAACTCTAAAATATTACTAAGAAGGCTTCCTACAACATCTAAAATCCATTTAAATCAATTTCCATGAAATTCTTCCAAGTATTTTCTCCACATTTCAGATTTTTTCAAAATTCCCCAATGTAGAAGAAATTCATGGTAAAAATAAAAAATTTTTGCATAGGAGTGAAGCTCTTACCAAGGGAAGATGAAATCCGGTGTCAAAAAGTGTTGAAATCGCCTCAAATCCAAGATCTCTCAAGCCCTAGGTCGGTTTTTTCGAAGTTTTGAGGAAGGGGATGATGAATAGTGTCGGTTGACTGGTCAAATATAGGTCTTTTCACGATCTCGGTGTCAGCGAGCTAATTAATTTCATAAGGTAAAAGTTTCAGGAAAAATCCACCATCGGCGAGCTCGGTCTCGCTGTCAGCGGGTTTTCTCGCTGTCGGCAAGATAATTCTTGCCGTCGGTGAGGTTCCAAAATTTTTAAATTTTTGAAATTCGTCAATTATTTTTAACCTTGATTTGCCTTTAATCAATCTTCTGATCACTTAATTTAATAATAATATGAAGATTAGATACTTATACTCACAAAAAGTCACACAACACAAACAATATAACTTTATATATGAAATCCATGAAACTTACAATTTTCACACTAACAATTTTAACACATACTTAACCTAAATGTTCAAATCCATCATACTCAGCATCGCAATCCACACCACAACACTCTAAATGCTGAGACATAACAATTTACATAAAATCTCATCAAATCTGAGATGATCAAATCAAACTTCGACTCATAATAAAATCTAAATCCAAATCAACACATATATACATAAATATATGACATAAACATAGAAATCTTTCCTACTCTTCGATTAGTCCGAACTAACGTCTTCTACGATATTTCCGATGCGACGCAGTGCACAAATAAATTGTAGAAAGGCCCGAAAGGGAATTCTGCAAGTAGATTCTTCATTAATCCATCCTTTACGTCTTAGTAGATGAATAAAACTGGCCTCCAGATGTCCAGTATGATCAAAGTGCTCCTTCATTCTCCAATCAATATGATCAAACATATCAGAGATATTGTCTATGGAATTCATCACATTTTGCAACTCTTTTTCCAATCATTTAATATTCTTCAAAATGAAGTTAGTCTTATCAGTAAAAGGCCTTGCTAAAGGATTGTTCTGTGATGCTCTGTCAGAAATAATGGTAATCTCATCGTTGTTATCCAAAGTGGGAAACATATTAGTAGGATCCAGTGGTTTCCATGGTAAAAGTACTTTTTCCCAAGCCTTATAAGAAACTTGGTATTGAATGCATAAAGCAAATATAGTAGATGAGTGTCCAAGTCCATGCATTAACCCATGCACAATTAATCCCAATGCAGACTTTACTATTATTGATCCAACATCGATAGGTAATCCAATTTGAATACAATAGTTTAATATAGCGCATTCCTTTGAAACTTTATTTACTCTCATGGTAGGTAATAATTTTGATGATATAAAGAAATGTCAGTGCTTCGAGACAGGGTTTAGAAGTGATGCAAAAAAACTGACATACCCGTCTTCTCGTAACTCCCAATCATCCGGTTCGTCGGTCAGGTATCTGTAGATCTCGTTCATATTGTATCTTGAAGGCATAAAATTGGAATAATGACAAACAGAGGTATTCTCTATAGAAAACAATTCATTTACCCTTGAAGGAGTAAATGTTACTCATCTTCCTCTGACGTGCACATTTCCATTATTGATCGCATGTAAATTAGAGTAAAACTCTTTAACTACTATAATAACTACAGCGGATGTCGTATAACAAAATACCTCCCAATGCCGCTGTGCGATCATTTCTTCAATTTTTGTAGTAGAATTCTCTACTCCTCTGTTGACAAATCCTCTTTCTTTAATAAGTCTTTTCTTCATCAAGCCTTTGTTGAAGATACGT
Source organism: Papilionanthe hookeriana x Papilionanthe teres (assembly GCA_022702705.1). Classification (NCBI taxonomy): domain Eukaryota; kingdom Viridiplantae; phylum Streptophyta; class Magnoliopsida; order Asparagales; family Orchidaceae; genus Papilionanthe; species Papilionanthe hookeriana x Papilionanthe teres. The sequence goes on along the minus strand of CM040426.1, from coordinate 15,005,246 downwards.
TGCGCCTCCGAACTGATGAATTTTCTTCGGTTGAAAACTTCAGTTTTTGTGGTTTCTAAGAATTTGGTGGCCATTTTGGATGGAAAGGATTGGTCTCTAATCGTTCCTAAGGAAGAAAATGGTGTAAAATCGGATTTGGAATAATTTCTTACGAAGGAATGGCTTAGATCCGTCAAAAACCGCACAAAATATCTTTAAGAAACCAAATTTTTAACTGCCTCGCCGTCGGCGGGAAGTTCCTTGCCGTCGGTGACTTAGTTATAAAACTGACTCAGGTCATGGCACACGATCTCGCGGTCAGCGGGCTCGGGCTCGCTGTCGGCGAGATTCGTAAAAATCTCCCAATTTCGCTCTGGTCCGAATATTTTCTGATTTCATCATATAAGTTCAACTTTGTGATGATTCTAATTAAAAATTTGAGTAGTAAGATTTGTTTTAAAAATATAGACTCACTAATTTGCAGATAATTAAAATAAAAGACTATTATGGGTTGCCTCCCATAAAGCGCTTGGTTTAACGTCGTCAGCCAAACCTAATTTAGTTAGTGTTCAGGTTGACTAAGTATTAAAACTTCTTTAAAATTTGGTTTTCTACCTTGAAGTATGGTTTTAATCTATGTCCGTTAACTTTAAATCTATGTCCTGTTTTTGGATCTCCAATTTCTATAGTTTCATATGAAAATATTTGAGTTATGGTGAAAGGTCCTAACCATCGAGATTTTAATTTCCCAGGAAATAATTTCAATCTAGTATTATAAAGCAAAACTTCTTGTCCTGGTTCAAAATTTCTCTGATTAATCTTCCGATCATGCCATAATTTTATTCTTTCTTTATAAATCCTATCATTATTATACGATTCGTTTCTTAATTCTTCCAATTCATTTAATTGCAACAATCTCTTCTCACTAGCTTCTTTCATGTTATAATTAAATTCTTTAATCGCCCAATATGCTTTATGTTCTAATTCAACTGGTAAGTGACAAGTTTTTCCATATATAAGCCTATAAGGAGTCATTCCAATCGGAGTTTTATAAGCAGTCCTGTATGCCCATAATGCAGTATCTAGTCTTATAGACCAGTCTAATCTATTAGGGTTTACAAATTTTTCTAATATAAGCTTAATCTCTCGATTAGAAACTTCAGCTAATCCACTAGTTTCTGGATGATAAACAGTTGATATCTTATGCATAATATTATATTTTTCTACTAGTTTGTGAATATATTTGTTTCTAAAATGAGTTCCTCCGTCAGTGATAATCACTCTCGGCATTCCAAATCTAGTAAAAATATTTTTCATTAAAAATTTTGAAACACTTTTAGCATCACACCTAGGTAAAGCTTGTGCTTCGATCCATTTGGAGACATAATCAACAGCTACTAATATGTATGAGTTTCCAAATGAAGGAATAAAAGGTCCCATGAAATCTAATCCCCAAACATCAAAAATTTCAACTTCTAATATAATATTCAGAGTCATTTCATTTTTCCTTAATATGTTTCCTACTCTTTGGCATTTATCGCAGGTTTTTATATATCTATATACATCTCTAAATAGAGTAGGCCAGTAGAATCCAGATTGTAGAATTTTATATGTTGTTTTATCTGTCCCAAAATGTCCTCCAAAATCAGAATCATGACATTTTTGAATAATTAGTTCAGTTTCTTCATAAGGCACACATCTTCTAATGATTAGATCCTTACATTGCTTATATAAGTATGATTCATCCCAAAAGTATGTTTTAGTATCGTGAATGAATTTTTTCTATTGTTGTAAAGTTAACATAGGTGGTATAATGTCACTTACAATATAATTTACTATATCAGCATACCAAGGTATTTTCAACTCATTAATATTATAAAGTTGTTCATCGGAAAAGCTGTCTAAAATTTCATTATCAATATTAGATAATTCATGATTTTCTAATCTTGATAAATGATCAACAATTTGATTATCAGTTCCCTTTTTGTTAATGATTTCAAAATCAAATTCTTGCATTAATAATATCCATCTGATTAATCTTGGTTTAGAATCTTTCTTTTGCATTAAATATTTAATGGCAAAATGATCAGTATGTACAATACATTTAGTTCCTATTAGATAATGTTGAAATTTATTAAAAGCATATACAACTGCTAATAATTCTCTTTCAGTAATTGTATAATTTATTTCAGCATCATTTAGAGTTTTACTAGCATAGTATATAACTTTGAAAATCTTATCATATCTTTGCCCAAAAATTGCTCCTATAGCGTAATCACTAGCATCACACATAAGCTCAAATGGTTTCTCCCAATTAGGTGAAACTATTATAGGTGCTGTAATTAATTTATCTTTTAATAATTCAAAAGCATTCAGGCATTCAGTTGTAAATTCAAATTTCTTTTCCTTTTCAAGAAGTTGGCATAGAGGTTTAGTAATTTTTGAAAAATCTTTAATATAACGTTTGTAGAATCCAGCATGTCCAAAAAAACTTCTTACCCCTTTCACCGTAGTTGGAGGTGGTAATTTAGCTATAACTTGAATTTTTGCAGGGTCTACTTCCATGCCTTTTTCCGAAATTTTAAGTCCTAATACAATGCCGCCTGTAACCATAAATTGACATTTCTCCCAATTAAGAACTAAATTAGTTTTCTCACATACTTCAAATACTTTTTTAAGATGATTTAAGCATGTGTCGAATGTTGTTCCAAATACAGAGAAATCATCCATAAATACTTCTATGTCATTATCAATTAATTTACTAAATATAGACATCATACATCTCTGGAATATTGTAGGTGCATTACATAATCCAAAAGGCATTCTTCGAAAAGCGAAAGTTCCATAAGGACTAGTAAATGTAGTTTTATCTTGATCCTCATGAGCAATTTGTATTTGATGATAACGGTATATCGATCTAAGAAACAAAAATATTTATGTCCGGCTAATCTATCTAACATCTGGTCTAGAAATGGTAAAGGGAAGTGATCTTTTCTGGTGGATGTGTTTAATTTTCTATAATCAATACATATTCACCATCCAGTAACTTGTCTTATAGGGATAAAATCATTATTTTCATTAGCTTTGACAGTCACCCCTCCTTTTTTAGGTACACAGTGAATTGGGCTTACCTAAGCACTGTCAGAAATAGGATATATAATTCTATTATCTAATCATTTTAAAATTTCTTTCTTGACTACTTCTTTCATTATTGGATTTAATCTCCTTTGTGGATCTGCTTTAGGTTTATGTTCATTATCTAAAATAATTCTGTGCATACAAATTGAAGGACTAATTCCTTTAATATCTGCTAAAGTCCAACCAAAAATTTTTTTATATTTTTTTAATGTATCTAAAAGTTTTGTTCTTGAGATTCATTTAATTCAGATGAAATAATAACAGGTAGAGTTGAAGAATTACCTAAGTAAACATACTTTAAATGATTAGGTAACATTTTTAACTCAAGTTCAGGAGGTTTAATAATTGATGGAACTATATTTTTTCAGTGTTTTCTGTGTTATCCAAAAATTCAAATTTTTCTTGAATATAATCTAGTTCTTCCTTTATATCAGCTTTTTGAATTAATTCAATATTTTCTTTTTCTAATTTTTCTTCATAATATTCTTTAAAATGTTCTTTTTGTAAATGATCAAGTACTTCCATTCGAAAACACTCATCATCTTTTTCTAGCGCAGGATATTTCATTGATTTAGCAATATTAAAAGTAACTTTTTGGTCATTTACTCTCATAGTTAATTCTCCTTTCTGAACATCAATCATAGCTTTTCCCGTGGCTAAAAATGGTCTTCCTAAAATGATAGGAATTTATTTATCTTCTTCCATATCTAGAACAATAAAATCTACACGGAAGATAAATTTGTCCACTTTTACCAATACATCTTCAATAACTCTCTTAGGATATGTAACAGAACGATCAGCTAACTGAAGAGTTACTGAAGTAGGTGAAATTTCTCCCAATCCTAACCTTTTAAAAATTGATAGAGGCATTAGATTGATGCTTGCTCGTAAGTCACACAAAGCTTTTCCATAGAATTTTTCTCCAATAGCGCAAGGTATAGTGAAACTACCAGGATCTTTTAATTTTTCAGGAAGTTTTTTCTGAATAATAGCACTACACTCTTCACTAAGTCCGACCATTTCATTATAGGAAAATTTTCTTTTTTTATTTAGAATATCTTTCATGAATTTTACATAGTTTGGCATCTGTTCTAAAGCTTCTACGAAAGGAATATTTATTGTTAATTTCTTTAAAATTTCAAGGAATTTAGAAATTGTTTATCTTTTTTATGTTGAATTAGTCGTTGAGGAAATGGTGGTGGAGGTTTTTCAACAGAAATTTTCATAGGTATTGAAGGATTTTCTAAGTTTGGATCTTGTTGATTCTTTTCCTTTTCAATTTCCACTTCCTCTTTTTGACTTTCAAGTTCTTTCCGAATTTGAGGTTCTAATTCTTTTCCACTTCGTAATTGTATCGCTTTAATTTGTTCATTTCCTTTATCTTTAGGATTTATTTCTACATTACTAGGAAATGTTTCAGGTATTCTATTATTAAGTGCAGTAGCGATATGTCGAAGTTGAGTTTCAATATTTTTGATAGCTTTTCCTTGATTTTGTAATTGGTTTCCTTGTATTTGTAATTGATTTCCTTGATTTTGTAAATGTTGACCCATATTTAATATTAATTCTTCTATAGATAATTTCTTATCTTTAAATTGTGGGTTATTAAATCCAGGTGGATAATTAGATTTATAATTAGGATTTCCTTGATTAGATGGATTTCCTAATGGTTGTGTCATATTATTCATCCATGGTTAATTAGTTGTGTTATTATTCCAATTAAAATTAGGATGATTTTTCCATCCAGGATTATAATAATTTGCATAAGGATTATTGGGTCTGTTGTTAATTGCATTAATAGTTTCATATTGAGATTGGGATTCTATAAGTTGTCCAGATGAATTTTCTTCTGATATATTTGGAGAGTAATTCATTCCAAAATGATCTAATGTTTTAAATATAGCAGCAATTTATGAGGCTAATATAGATATTACATCATTGTCATGAATACTAGCTATTTTCTTCGGATTCATTCTATCAGCAGGCCATTGAAAATTATTGGTTGCCATTTCTTCGATTAGTGCATAGGCATCATCAAATGGTTTTGACATTAATGATCCTCCAGCAGCGACATCGATGATTGATCTTAAAGATCCTACTAATCCATTATAAAAAGTTTGAATAATTAATCAATCTGGTAACACATGATTTGGGCATTTCCTAAGAAGTTCTTTAAATCTTTCCCAAGATTCATATATTGACTCTCCATCAAACTGACTAAAAGAAGTTATATCATTTCTAAGCTTAACAGTTTTAGATGGTGGAAAATATTTGGATAGAAATTTTTGTGATAATTCTCCCCAAGTTTTAATAGATCCAAGTGCTAATGAATTTAACCACATTTTAGCCTTATCCCTTAAAGAAAAAGGAAAAAGTCTAAGTCTAATAGCATCGTTATATACTCCTCATATTTGAAAGTAGCACATAGTTCTAAAAAACTAGCAAGATGTAAATTAGGATCTTCAGTAGGTGAACCACTAAATTGATTATTTTGTACCATTTGGATAATTGCAGGTTTAAGTTCAAATGAACTAGCGACTACATCAGGGTTTTGAATAGTTAAATGAATTTCATCTAATGTAGGGTTAGCATAATCTCGTAATGGTCTTGGTTGAATGATATTTTCATTTTCAGGAATATTTGCCATTTGTGTTAAATTTATAATTTCTCTTTTTGTTTTCTAATTCTTTTAATTGTACGCTCTAATTCTGAATCGTAAGGTATTAAATTTTCATTTCCAAATTTTTGCATACAATTTTTATAAAATAAATTAGTCCGTTACTCTAGTAAATAATTTCTTTACTTTCCCCGGCAACGGCGCCAAAAACTTAACCCACTTTTAATATGTATGCAATTTATGTTTATAGCAACGGCACCAAAAACTTGATCCCGCTTTAAATATAGATATATGATTTAATGTATAATGTGGATTCTACGCAAGTATACGTATCGTATCAAGTAATACAGGGCTCTAGTGGAGTCCCGGTTATCAATCCCACGGGAAGTTTTTAACGATTTGTTATCGACTAAATTTAAAGGAATTACTTACTAATATAAGTAAACGTAAATTTAAAGTAACTAAAGCAAACTAAAGTAAACTAATGCTTGAAATAAGTTGATTTAAACAATTCAGAAAAAGTATCATTCTCCTTGTTTTTAGAAAATTAAGTGAATGATGAATTTAAATAGAATTTTTAAATTGTATTGTGACAAATAGGAGCATTTATATTCTTTACCCTTTGGTCCGGTGCAAAGAACATTGACTAATCCTATGTTTGATTATCGAATCCGCGTGCTAGGTCGGGAGGATACTTGCTGCCACTTCGAGCTCCCACGTTCCCCTCACCCGAGGGCTAACATCTACACTTCGACTCTCAAACAGTGAGGACCGAATTGAATATTTTAGTCCGTCACACTAAAATGTCCAATTCTACGTCCGATAATTAATATTTCCCTATTTATTTGCACCCGCCTTCCAAGGCTTTTGACTTCCCGAATATTGGATGTAATTTTTACTATAGTTGATAATTCAACATATTTTAACAACTCAATTGGTCAGATTGAAAGTAAATTAAGTTTTAAGTAAAAATTATCACAATTTATTTTAATATATTAGGTGCTTCTATTTAATTTCATCAATCCGCATAATTTTCAATAACAAAGAGAAAGACTGAGAAAACTACTCAGAATGCATGTGAATAAAACAAAGCATGGATTTCATTTAAAGTTAACAACAATAAACAAAGATACTTATCTTAATTTCCTCCCCAAGCAGACTCCTTGAAGTTCCTTTGACTTTTCCTTCTAGTACAACAACTTCTAAATAGCACTCAAATAAACTAAAGAAACTCACTAAACACACTCAGACTTACTAAATGAGACACATAAAAGACTCTAGAGAAATTTTTTTAAGACTCAAAAGACACACTAAGACACTAGAATTCGACCTCTATTTATAGAGGTAAGCAAAGGTCCAAGGGGTGCTTAAACATCTCTTCAAAAAGTGTCCAGGTTCAATGTATTTGTATTTTGAACTGGCCCGCCGTCGGCGAGAAACAACCTCGCCGTCAGCGGGGCTTCTAGAAGGTCTTCAAACAGCGCGATCTCGCTGTCAGCGAGCTCGGGCTCGCTGTCGGCGAGGTAGTTATAATTCCTTCAGAAATTCTCTTCACGATCTCGCCGTCGGCGGCCTCGATCTCGCCGTCGGCGAAGTGGTTATATTTGCATGAATTTCCTCCTTTTTGATCCAAATTCGCTCCATTTCATGCTTTTTGCTTCCATCACTTATAAATCTTTATTCCTGCAATAAAATAAAGAAAATATCTTTCTTTAAAGTGCAATTTCATAAAAAATAGATATGATTTTCTTAATGAATTTTTCTGTGATCAATAGGGTCAAAACACATTCACTAAACCTTTCTTTACAATGGATGAACAATTTAGGAACATAATAAGTTTAGAGGAACTCTAGAACTTCCAAATAATTTTAAAAGTTATTTAGAGTCATACCCCAAACACTTTTATAACATTTTGGATATCTTGGAGGATAATTGAACCTATTATGTTTTGCTCAAGAAAATCATCCATTAACACAAATGAACATGAACCCACCAAGTTATGCCTTAGGGCTCGGTAGGCACACTTTAAACTAGTTTTTTTCGTTTTCCTTCCATGCAACATATTTTAATTCCCTACAATATTGTAAATATACACTGTAAATACTGACATTCAACTGAAGTGCGTGAAGAGGATTGATACGCTTTTATTGCAAATTATCACTTTGCATATTAAACCAAAACCAAAATAAAACAAAATTCACAACAAAAACAAAATAAGACAACTCTAAAAATTAATCACAAACACAACAAAACAAAAGACAATTGCAACTAAATTAATACGTCTCTTTGGATGATCGAGAATCCCTCGCATGAGGCAACCTACGGCTGTTAACGAGATTTACCCCTGTTTGGATGAACTTATTGAGTTCATTCATTTGAGTTTGGTAAATTCATTTAGAGTAAATGAATTCAAAGAAAATAGTGGTGCCAGAATGACGGAACCGTGGGATCCTAACCGGTGTCGTTCTAATCAACTTAAACTTACCCCTTTATAAGACACTTAAATAATTATGGCTATAACATCGAACCTGACAACTACACCAAAACTTAAACTATAAACTCGATACTTCTCTCAACCTCTTTAATTTAACATTTCTAAACTTAAACTTGCTATAACAAGAAACTTGGAGCAAACACCATGGGCAGCACAACGAGGCATGCAGAAGAACATCTTCGAGAGAGCAAACAGGTCTAAACAACAAACCTTCTTAGAAATAAACAACAAGTTATATGACTTCAAGCTAGTTCGTCTAGCATGACATAAACCCTCACCTTATCTTCTAGGCTTTTGAATATCATGCAATATAAGCCCTAACATGTCTCAGGACTCCGATGTTGTCATTTTGTATGACATAAATCCTTATATTTTCCAGTCTATCTGCATGATTGGTATTATACATATGTAAGCAATAACTAATAAAAATTGTCAGGATGAAATATTAAATATCTCTTCTAAATTGAAGCCAAACCATAGGGTAGTCTGGGAAGCCACCGAGGTTCTCCTCAGGACCCGTGACATCCTTTAGCTTTCTTCCTTTGAATTCTAAAAACAACTGTTCCAAATTTGCACCTTTACCATTTGAATTTCCTATTGTCCGACCTTGAAAAATCCTACCCTTTGAATTCATGAAAGCATTATTTCCTGATCCATATAGAGAGTTTTCTTAAGAGACATCGGTCATATAAGTTGTAATTAACTATAGAAGCCTGCCCTTATAGAGAACTTTAAGAACCCATGTAATATAAACCTTATTTAACTTTTCATATTAAATAAGAGAACTAGTCGGTCAACATAAATGGTTCACAAACTAAATGAATGTCATAGATTCTTTAGTTTATTTAAATGAGTCTCATCACCAAGTAATGTGTCTATTCTTCGTGATAGATGCATAGCTTGTAATGTTGTGCTCGTTTATTTAAATTATTGCATATATGAGATCAGTTTGATTTTATATTTTCAAATCAAAATAATATTCTCTAAAACCATATATGTTATATTATATTAAATTAAACCAAACAATGAGTTTTAATGGCCGACATTTGCCGAACCAGTCAACAATATCCAAAGAATGTACAAGTAAGAATACTTGAACCAATTGAATTTGAATTTTAATTTGATTGTGGTTTTAAATTTGAATTTATTTATATTTTTTTTATTTGAATCTTAAGATTTCTGATTTATTAGAATTTATGCTAGGAAATCTTAGACAAAAGATGCTTAAAGAAGATTAATGATTTGATTATTGAAAGAAAGAAAAGGGGAAGAAAAGACTGTGGATAAGAGATTCTTTGAAGAAGAAAACTTCTTAAATCTATAAAAAAATAAAGGAAAATAAAAGATAGAAAGGAAAAAGAGATGATTAGCTTAAAGGAAAGAATTAGGACTCACATATGCTTCAAGTCTAATCAAATGATCGGATATGTGGTAATACACACGGAGGCTTACATTTACCACTGAATTTGATGGAGGAGAGGATGCATTACTCTATTTAAGGTGGCCTTATACCAAATCTCAGGGAAAGATCATTTTTCAAAGTAGAAAGCTCAAAGACTCACATCTTCTTTGAAAATTAATCGGGTAATTGAACATGTGGTCAAAATCATTGTTACTCACATTTGCCACCAAGTCCGATCGAGGAGTGGATGTCTTGCTTTATTTAAGCGAGCTTACTCCAAAACTCAGGGTAAAGTGATTAATTTCCAAAATAAAAAGCACAATGGCTCACATCTACTTTGAAAACTAATAGGAGTGATCAAATATGTGGTAAAAAGCATGGGGACTAATATTTACCACCAAGTCCGATCGAGGAGAGGATGCGTTACGCTATTTAATGCGACCTTACACCAATCCTCCGATTCACAGAACCTGAATACATTAAGAAGGAACGTCAGGAGACTCACATTCAACCTTAGAGGTGAAAAGTGTGATCAGGTAAAAAAGAAATGCTAAGGGACTCACTTCCAACTAGAAAGCTTGTCGAGAAGTACGAAACCTCCTTGGGTGTCAGGGGACTAATGTGGATTCAATAGTAAGATTTATTTCATATTTTTTATACATTTGGATGAATTTATGCTAAAATCACAAGTAAATCCTATTAATTTTAGGTTTTTTTGGAGAAAAATATTAATTTTAGGTTATCAAATACAACATCAAGAAATCTAAGATTCACAAACAAAATCCAAAAAAGATGAATTTATTGCAGCCACGTATTTATGCAGTCCAAAATGACTGTTGACATGACGTATCTTAAACCCATATTAAATCTTAGCTTAAATCCTGTGCGAGATATGCTCTTAGTAATAAACAATTTCCAACCATTTAATCGTCTATAATTTTGTCGATTGATCCAAAGCACTTGATTTACGGTCTATTTGGGACATCTTTTTTGCATGTTTTGTTTTTTAGACCACTACAAAAGTACTATGGAGAATTGCTTTTTTGCTGAGTTTTAAAATTTTTGTGGCAAAAAACTGTTTTTTCAATCTGAACTGAAAAAGTGTTGTGGTTGCTAGAAATTTGTGGTTTGATCATTTTGAAAATAAAATAAAATTATAATAATTGATGCTACTTTTTGAATATTAATTTCTTCTGTAACAATTTCAGAGTTAGATTCTTCAAATAACTGTAAGTGCATGTTAATGGGTTCAAATCCACTTGCTGTCATAATTTTTTATATTTTTTACTTTTCACATGGTGTATGTCAAAACATGGACATGATAAATATGATAATAATGAATATTTTTATAAAATTAGCAAACTCTTTATTTACAAAATTTTCCGTTCCGGTTGAAAGCCGGGCTCTGTGATTCGTGGGATGGGAAAATCTCTCCCAAGTGCCTCCGGCAGTGGCCGTCTTCTCTTCGCTTCGTTCAATCTTCTCCGGCTATATCCAACCCCGCAGTTTCCTGGAGGATCGCGATCACTGGAAACCCTAGCTTACGAGGAGATTCGCATCTTCGAGCGGCCCTTTTATTCAACCGCCTTCGTCCTTCATGGGCTTCTCGGATCCGCTAGGAACTGGAGGACCTTCTCCAGAAATCTTGCCTCTGAGCTTCAGAAATCTTCGCCACTGAATGTTAAGCCTTGCATTAAGTTTCTGCAACAATTTTTTTCCTCGAGTATAGAGTAGGTGTAGCCTTTATTCTCTCATTTTAAGAAGTTGCGCCCTTTTGTGCTTTTTTAACTTACGAGGGCATGCTTATTCGTCGATCATATTTAATAAGCTGTTAGTTTATTATTATTTTTAATTATCATTGTTTTTTTCGTCTTTAGTTCGATGCATTGCTTCTTCTCTTCGTGGAATGAACTTTGGCGGTTCTTGTTTAATTCTTGTAGTTATAGCTTCCCTGCCGTTTATTTCACCATTTTTTTTTTTTTTTTTGTTTCAACCTCAGCCGACCCCACTTAGTGGGATTAAGGCTTTGTTGTTGTTGTTGTTGTTTTTTGTTTCAACCTTAAAGGAATAATTTTTGAAACATTCTTATGCTTTTTCACATGGATGAAAATTTAAATATCTTTTTTACTGAGATTCGTGTGTTTTCGACTGCAGAATGGAGGATGATCCTTACGGATTTGAGGAATCATGGAAGATCGGCTGGAATTAAAGGGTTTGATCCTCCACATGACATGGCGAATGCTGCGAGGGATCTAGCTAATTTAGTGAAGTCCCACGAATGGAAGTGGCCAGATGTTGTCATTGGACACTCCTTGGGTGGAAAAGTTGCCCTAGACTTTGCAGCTAGTTGTGCACGTGGAGACTATGGGGAATCTGCTGTTTTGCCGAAGCAGGTATTTTATACCACTGGCTATTTTTTATAAGTGTTCGTTTGATGTTAATTTTCTCTTAATGACCATATATATAATTTTGATGATTCTATCTGTGTGATCTGGCCTTGGATTTGGAATCAAAAAGAAAAAAAAAATGTGTGCAATGCATTTATATTTTCAATGTTGTGCATTATTATATTTTTGTTGAAAATTCACTTTATCAAATTGCAATAAGTTGGTTAGTATATTTGAGTTACTTTTTTATTCTATTAATATACCTAATTGGAGAGATGATGATATAAAAATGAATGAATAATTTTCCTTTTAGAAAGCATGAACATGGATACAAGATAATAATGATGATGGCTACCGGTACTTAACAGGCGGTAACGATCATAGATTTCTCCACTTGGACCACTTAAATAACCCCCTAATAGATCAGAAAGAGTTCTAGGTTCTTCCACCTCCGGGCAAGCACTTGTCCAATCAAGAGTTTTGCACACCATTGGCAGGTTGAGTTTGATTGGTAGTAAAGAAATATCAAAGAGACAGCGTAGAGATGGCTCGGAAGAAAAAAAGACCCTTTCTTCTTCATCACTCGAACATTCCCGCTCGTATCATTCATTAATGTGATCAAATCCCTTTCATACATGAATTCAACTAATCCTGAACCAATGGGATACATCTTCTCCAATTTCGATCTTTTATTACCATTCTTCTCTTCATCATCCGAGTTTTCAGTGGCATAGTGAACTTCCTGCGGTTTCTAAATAATAAAGCTTGGGTACAAATACTATTCTCTAGTCCATGATACAAAGAGATAGACATGGCAACACAGACACGATGATAAAACATAACTACAAAAAGAAAGATACCATACATTTATTTAATGAATTATTAATGTAAAATAGATAATTTTCTACTATTCTCTGCAAAAAATATTGCAAGATGAAGTAAAGTATAATAAAATAATTTTTTTGAGGATAGAAAATAAAAAGGATTGATAATTAAAAAATCACATATGTGCTTATTAATTATTTTAAGTTATCACATGTTTTTACGTTAATTGTATTTTTTTTTTATTTTAGAAAATTTTCTAAAAGGTAAATGCTATTTTCATCTTCAAAATAATCCTACAAAATATGAATATATGAGCATCACTGATTAGAGTTAACAAACTCAGTACTAGGGCCATTTTTAGCATCAGCCCCCATTCAATTTTCAATGAAATATTCCCTTTCATCTAGAAATAACATAATTCCAAAAATGGTTCATATGGAGATTGATCAGCAACATGAAATATTTAAAGCTCATTAATTGTAATTAATGTATCTCGATTGACATCCTGCAATACAGTCTTAAAGTTTATTCTGGGCTCTTTTTAGATAAATGATGGAGATTGGTATGCATAAATACTAAATTTCTTGTTGTTTAGGAGTAATCTTATTTCATTTAAGTAAATTCATAAAAAAATGTGCTCCAATTTTCTCACAACTATAAGATTAAAATGATTGAGCAAGAATTTGAAAATTAAACGTTATAGTTGTGAGGAAGTAGCTTCTTAAAGGATCCACCAAGTCTTTTCATCCATAATGCCTTTATAAACTATGGAGACATAATTAACAGAAGTATCATTAAATCCAATCAGGGAATTTGAAATTAACCGTCAATCTATTTTCAATAGTTTAAAAAATTGGTAAAAATTGGTTGTGATATTTGATTAAATAGTATGATTAATAAGCAATTTTATGAATTAGAAAATGGGAAAAATTAAGAGTAGTTAGAAAATTAAATGTTATATTGACTTTAAAGAGTGAGCTAAGCAATGAAGAGAATTATTTTTTTATTCCATGAATGCACAAAAATATTATACTTAATTTAATAGATAATAGGGTTCTCATTAGTACCCTTATTCTCTTGTCTATATATTTCATTTCACATATTTTATTATAAATTCTCACATCAAGGTGAAGAAGATGCTCATCTATATTAACTATTAACATATCATTTATTAACTTTGTAAAAGTAATAATATAATCTATCTTATATAGAGAAAAAATAAAACATGATTCTTTTTTTCACGAAATTCAGCTTATTCACATGATCTTCGCGGTATATGCACTATCGGTCACTATTTACTGCTGCGTGTAGTCTTAATTTTATTATTTTAAACTACCTAACTATAGCTATTGTTGATGCAAAAAGGGTTTTTGCTATAGCCAATATTTTTGGCTTCACTAATTTATTAAAAATTGACGATCTCATCGAGTGATTCATGCTGAAGATCTTGATAAAGTTGACATATATTTGATCCAATTACATTCTTTATAAGTGATTTCATTACACTCCATTTTATTTGAATCATAAATATTCTATAGTACAAGATTCAATGCACAAACAACACAAATAGTTAAAAATGTGAAGATATTAAAGCTCAATCAGTGTTCCTGTAGCTTTACATATTAGCGTATTGTCAGTGATTGCTTAAATCATTTTATTTGCAACCATCTTCATAAATTTTCATTAGTTTGATTTGCAGTGTAAGACTTATTCTTATATGCTTTTTTATAGTTGATAACCTTTATACATATAGGTCAGATTATATAACACATCTGAAATTAATGAGAGGCCTTTTTAATGTATCATTGTCCAACCATCTGAAATTATGATAACTTTCATCTAAGTCTAGTTCTCCTTTTTAGGTTTAATATTCTTTCAAAATTTGTGTATTCCTTTTTAATGAACATTACCTTATAAGATTGTACTCAGAATAAATATGACCGCTGGCTGCATATGAGAAAGGTCTTAAATCGTATGTGTTTTTTGCCAAATCCAATGGAAGGGTTGCTGAATAAAACTCATGAGCAATTGTTTCATGCATTTTATATCAATCTGGTAAATGGAATGATTTTTCAATCGAGGTTGAGCTTGTTAGTTTTCTTTTTTTTTTTTTGTGATCATAAACTGCAGCCATAAAAAATATCTGCTTGATTGCAGGCTACAATATGAATTCTAGCCACTTTGTTCAGAAGAATGAGAATTTCTTAACTCGGTCATTTTTATTTTCAACTATTGTATTTTGTTTTTGAACTCCAAATATATGTGTGTTATTTGGGCACATGATTCAATGTTTGTCCTACATCAAAATAAGTTAACCCTATTCTATGCTACTTGCAAAATTGACATTAAAATTTCACAGTCTCCATCTCCAATTACTTTAATTTTATTAAGTTTTGTAATTCATAGAAGGTATTGTTTGATTATTAATGAAATTACTACTTACCAAATTAATGCTCAACTCAAATGTCATTATCTTATTAGATTAAGGGTCTGTTTGGGCTTGTTGCAGTTTATTGAATAATTTGCTGATAAGCTAATAAAAATAATCTGCTGATAAGCTTGGTGCGGTGGCTATTACAATTTTTTTTTTTTGGAAAAGCCAGAACGTGACCAAAAAACTGGCTCCGCACCTAGATAGGTGCGGTGTGAAAATGTTGTTTTCAGCGTTTTGAAAACGCATAAGTTGCCAAAACACAGTTTACCCAAACAGGCTTAGTGCGCTTTCAAAACGACACCGCACCAAATAAGCTGCCTCAAACGGGCCCTAAATATAAACTAATATAAAATAAGTAGTCTCTATTGGATTAATTATAAAGTATAAGATGACCACAGTACTTTCTAAACTTATGTTGGAAAATGATTTAATCTAGTTGAATTTAGTTTGATTGCACGGAATGATTCTACTCGAACAAGTCAATTTGTTCTAAATGATTAAATTGGTTATCTTGTTGTGAGCCAACCTTATAATTTTAGCAGCATAGAAGAACACTTGAATATTTCAACAATTATACTCTACAAAAATGCAATTGATTCCAAGGCAAGTGGGGAGGGTACATGTAATAAATGAATTTACCAACATCTAAGCAATAATAAAGAAAACTTAAATGTGAATTATACAGGAAATAAATATCATATAAAGTTATAAATGCCTGGGAACCTACTTTCCTAAATGCGCAAGCCATAGTGAAATAAGGGTTTCGAAGAAATGCACAAACGATATTAACCTAATTATATCCCTTGAGTCTATAATCTCAGTGCAACCAAGGCTCTAATAAATCCATTCATTCACAAAGAACATTTTTTCTTCTTGGTGAAATATCGTCGGCTTTACACTTAGAGACAAGATGCGAAATGAATATATCCATGATAGGGTGGGTGTAGCTCCAGTGACGGACAAAATTAGAGAGAGTTGTCTTAGATGGTTTGGTAACATTAAACGTCAACCATCTGATGACCCGATTAGGAGAGTAGATGTTTTGATTCGACTTATGTTAAGAAAGGCAGAGGTAGACCTAGGAAGACTTGGGCTTATTGTATAAAAAATGATCTTAATTTATTAGAACTAAATGAAAATATGACACAAAATAAGATGCAATGTAGAAAAATGATTCGTGTAGCCGACCACACGTAGTGGGATTAAGGCTTTGTCGTCGTCGTTGTTGTTTTTGGTGAAATATTGTCGGCTTATTAGCAAGCCATGACCTTGATTGATGAGACACATGAGGCTCATATCCTACCTTCAAACCAAACTATGGCATTGAAAGTGCCTTAAACAAGCAAGATCCCGCTTCTTCATCTTTTGTCATATTTGTCATTTTAGTGTTCGGCTTCAAAATGAGCTTGTTGTCTGCTTTTTCTTAAGAACGAACTTCGAATAAGCTCATGATGTCTATCCTCTTTTGCATTTCGGAATTAGAAGAGTCAAGTTAGGGAGAAACTTTTTTTCTTAAAAAATTTTGGATAGGCCTTGTATTGGCTCCCCAGTTCTCATGTTATGTCCTAGCCACACCCCTGTCGTGTTCAAGCCCAAAATTTATAGAAAAAAATTGTGACGTAGTTTGTGATTTGAATATGTGTAGGGGTGTGTAATAGCCACTGTGTTTGACAAATTTTCTACATGGACATGGGTGCACTTGTAAATGTACATGTTTCATAGATTGCCCCTCTATCTATTATTTTCTTCTCGTCTTTCTGTGAGTGTTGAGCATCTCCAAATGCTTGAATAGGATCTAGGATCCTATCAATGGTAATTTTGTTAAATCATCCTTTTCTTACTGAAAAATATAGTTAATCATCTTTAATTTTTTGTCGGATATTTGCCACTAACCTTAATTTGAGAAACTGCAAATCATCAATTCATCTCGTGTTGTTTATAGCATTGCCCATTACATATCCATTCTTCACCATCACTGATTCAAGATTGTGCAATATAACTTGCTTTTTTCCATCAATTCCATTTCATCCAATGTTATTACCGTTCAATCTCTGCTTACACTATCCACTAACCAGATTTGACTCCATAATGACTTGCGTCATCAGTGCTAAAAGCCATGGTCTTTAATGCCTAAATCATCTTCTTCAAAGAAAAGTGACATATAGATCCATTTGTGAACCCCATTTTAGAATTGCCAACCACACTCATCCTTCTGCGACCATGCTTTTCCAATAGCACAATTTCTCTTTTGCCTTTGTGCATCTGTATTTCTCATTGCCAAGCCCAAAAAGTAGATATCAATTTTTCTTCGAGATCCAAGAAATCCATTTTCATTTAGAAAATTATCTAGAGTGTCCTGCTAAATCTAAAAAAATGACTTTTTTTTTCAAAATCTACAAACATCTGTTCAATTGTACTGTGATAATTATATCAAATGCCATGTTTATTGCATATAACTTGATTTCATTATGGCAATGTGTTTTCCTCTTTAGCAAGTTTGATGAAGAACTAATTCATCGCATCAAGATCTCTATCTTCATTTCTAATTTTCTCTCCGACCAGCCTACAATGTCTTCTACTTTCTCGATCTGCCATCATGACTTCGATCTCATCACTAAATTGCCATGATTCTACCATTTCTCCACTTGTGTCAAACTAGATATTGCCAAATCCTTACTTAATTTAGTTAGTTCCAATAAATACCCCATTCTTGGCTAATCATAATTTTAAAAAACCTTAATGCTAATCAATTCTCCTAACCCTCTCACACAACACCAGAAGTTATCTATACTAATCTCTATCTAAAGATCCTCCGATCACCCACCAGTCTATGTGGAAGTAAGAGTTGATATATATGCTTCAATTTGAGGGTGTTTTAATGTAGAATTATCATATAATAGGAAGGTTCCTTACTTTTAAAGTCTAGTGCATGTTCTCCGGGTGTATCTTTGTAAGTATGAGACAAACTTTTTCTTCTAACAATTTTAATATATTTCAAATTTTTTTCATTGATTTGGTATCAATTTTTTGTATTTGTTAAACTCTGTTTCTTTACACTATAGTCATTCAAATTGGGACATTTGCCAAGGTATAAATTCACTTGTTTAGTTATCTTAAGATTATTTGCAAGTTTTTTGTGATAAAAAATATTGTCCATGGAATTATTTTGTGAAGAACTAGCTCCCTATGTTAATAATGTTAAGTAGTTGACTCACCCTTACACAATAAAAATATCTAATGACTCCCTCTGAATCACAATGTAGAAATTAGACATCATTCCTATTCAAAGAGGTTCTGGATAAGAGTCTTTCAAATTTCTGTTTGTCTAGCAAGGCAGCTGCAAAATTTTGGTTATTGTCTCAATATTAACACAGATTTAGAACTATAGAATTTTGGGCCCCTTTTGGAAAATATTTAGAAGCTGTCACTTTTTGTCCAAAAAAATTTTTTCGTATCCTAGTTACCTTTAGCATTGAATTAAAACTTGAGATATGCTTGTAGACAGGTCTTTAGAATTACTTATGAGTTGGTCATGGATATGGATTTTGAATTCTAGTAGTTTTGTAAGTTTTATGAGTTCAAACATTTTAATTGAATTTTCAATTTTAATTATTAAATAGTTTGTGCAAATTTGACTGCAAATATGTTTTAAAATATATATTTTTTGGACCAATATACATTAATTCCTTAAAAGATTGATATCTTTAAAATAAGCTCTAGAATATACAGTTTGATCATATCTAAAATGGTAGCGACCAATGTTTACACTTAGGTTATTTTAATTTATCAGTAATTTCACCCACATCTTTTTTTAAAGGGGAGTGGAGAATAGAATGTGATGATTTATAAATTTCATAATTCAATCAATATATAAGGATCAGAATTATGTAAGTCCATTTTTCTAGCCCAAAATTTATTGATCTTTGACTAAAACAATTTATTACTGTTGAAATGGACCGATATTAGCTAGGATTATAGCTAGGGTCATAGGCTATTGGTGGGTGCGTTGCTTTGAATTTTTGTAGACTTTTTTAGGGCTCCAAAATAGACGATCCAAGTCTCACACCTATATAATGAAAAAGATATTAGTGAACAACACTTGCACCCCATTCAAAGAATTCACTTCTAACATGCATAAAAAAGTTTGAGAGGAGAGTGAACTTTTGTTGACCAATTGATGAGTTTTTGGATGTCTCAATATTTCTATTTATAATCACAATAATTCTTCAAAATTGGCATCTTTTTAAATTTGATTAATCAACTTGCAAATGGTGTCGGAGACCTCATAAGACATGAAATTAGCAATTTTTTTACTTCTTACAATGCCAAGAATAATAATATGCTAAATATCTAATTATTTATAGTTGATCGGACCGTAGTAATATCCGAAATGTCTACATTTACAAAACCATTACGTGAGAAAATCTTATTTTTCTATTATATTGTGTCATCATGGTGGACATTCAATCTATAATATTTTATTCTAAATGCAATTGTGTGTTATGTTTTGCTGTTAATTGTGAGTGAACTATTGTTGCAAGCTTTTAGCTTTAGAGACCCCTAAATAGAGAACACTAGAGAATCAACCTAGTGAGCTAACAACGTCAACCAAAAACCAATAACTAAGCCAAGGAACCAATAGATGGACCGACTCAATCAACACAAGAAGCATAATCAAATTAACATGAACTCTTAGTGAACACAAGCCATTTTACACATGGCTGACATTGTAGGATTTTTTAAAACAAAATAATTTTGAAACTATGAAATAAAATAATTAAAGGAACATCAAAGCTTTGCTAATGTACTCATCTTTTTTTTATACATCCTACTTTATTTTAGTGTTAAGTTTTTAGTATTCCTTCCAAATTTATTTGACTTGAAAATGTTTTTTTTTTATAAATTTAACATTTAATATTCATCAAATAAACTTGGACATAAATGCAGCATTTCCATAAAGTAATACATTTATCATCATAAATGAATTTGATATGTTAATGAAGAAGATACCTTTAATATCGTCATTAGTAATAGACACAATTTTAAGATCTGGAATAGCTTCTAAAATAAAATTTGTAGTTCAGTTTTAAAAAGTTGTTTGATGTTAATTTTCAAGGAGGGGATAGAAGGACGACTTCAACACATTAGTAGCATATTTTTTGAAATAAATAAAATTAAATACATTAGAGACTGTGCTGATAAAAAATATAAATTTTACAACTATAATAGAGTTGAGCTTTGAAATGATCACCGTGGATTAGACTTTCCTTGATTGTACTAAACATTTTTTATGTGCTGCTCAAGCTTGTAAGGATTGTAAGGTCATTCTAAGTGAGGAATTAAGTATCCAAGCCCAGATGTGAAAAGTGGAGGGTTGCGTTAGGTAGTCGACAGACAACGTAAAACTTGTCGAAAAAATCATGACATGAATCCTTTTGATCATTGTGTAAGTGTTGCAGGCGTTCCTCGGAAGCGACACGTCAGCATGACTCGAATACATTGAAAAATGTACGAGGCCGCTACACTGCGGCGCCGGGTAGTAGTGTCGAGTTAAGCAGGGTTCCCACATTATGGACGAATGTGGGTAAAGAAGTTAGTCCATGATACTAGTATTAGGATATGATCTTGGTATATTGGTACTCTCAATGGTAAATTAATGGAATTGGTTGATATTATGATTCATAAAAAGATAAATATCTTATGTATTCAAGAAACTAAATGAGTTGAAGAAAAAGCTAAGGAGATTGATAACTTAGGTTTTAATCTATGGTATTCTGGTAAGAGTCGTACTAGAAATGGTGTAGATATAATTATAGATAAGAGTTTGAAAGATAATGTTAAAATTAATAGAGTTGGAGATAGAATTATAGCACTTAAGATTATTATTGATACCAATATTTTTAATATTATAAGTGTTTATGCTCCTCAATTTGGTTTAGATATAGGCTCTAAAAATAAATTTTGGAATAATTTAGAAGACTTAATACACTTGATACCTCTTGAAGAAAAAAAATTTATTGAAGAAGATTTAAATGGACAAGTCGGTAGAGTGGTAGAAGATTTCAGAAATATTCATGGTGGCTACGGTTATGGAGCGATTAATGAAGAATGTAAAGTTATTTTTGATTTTGCTTTAGCATATGATCTAATTATTACTAATACTTTATCCAAGAAAAGAGATGAGCATCTTATTACTTATAAGAATGGATCTAATAAAACACAAATTGATTATTTTCTTAGGAGAAGAAAATATCGTCGAGATTGTAAGGATTGTAAGGTCATTCCAAGTGAGGAATTAAGATCTAACATCGATTATTAGTTCTAGATTTTAAGATGAAGAGTTGTAAAATAAAGAATACTAGGATTCAACATCGTAGAATCTGATGGGGGTACCTAAAAGATACAAATAAAATTATTTTTTTGAATAAAATTCAAGATTTAAACATTTGAAATGTCCATGAAGACGCAAATGCTGTGGGAAAAATTAACTAATACTATTAAATAAGTGGCTAAAGATGTCTTGGAGAATCAAAAGAAAAAGTTTCTATAAATAAAAATAGTTGGTGGTGGAATAATAATGTGTAAGAAAAGATAAAATATAAGAAGTTATGTTATAAAAATTGGTTTAAATGTAAAAGCGTAGAGAACAGAGAAAAATATAAAACGACTCCTGGGAGTCTAAAAGAATAATCTGTGACGCTAAAAATTCTGCTTTTAGTGATCTTTATAACATGTTAGATACTAAGTAGAGTGAAAAATATATGTATAAACTAGCCAAACAAAGAGAAAAGAAAAATAAAGATTTAACTCAAGTAAAGTGTATTAAAGATGAAAATTAAAAAGTGCTTTTCTTAGAAAAAAATATTCAACATAGGTGGGTGAGTTATTTTGATAAACTTTTTAATGAAGATGCTGAAAATACGATCGACCTTAGTCATCTTAATATCATTAATAATAATAAAACTTTTCATTTTTACCGTCATATTAGTAGAAAAGAAGTTGAAGCGGCTTTAAAGAAAACTGAGGGTGGAAAGTCTGTAGGACCTGATGATATCCCAATTGAAGTGTGGAAATGTTAAGGTAATTTGGGGGTTTCTTGGCTTACTAAACTTTTTAATATTATTTTAAAAACTAAAAATATGCCGGAGGAGTGGAGGAAGAGTATTTTGGTCCCCATTTTTAAGAATAAAGGAGATGCATAAGAGTGTGCAAATTATAGAGAAATTAAATTGATGTGTCATACTTTAAAATTATGGGAGAGGTTAATTGAACATAGGTTAAGACATTATCAAGGTTTCTCATAATCAATTTGGATTTATACCAGGCTGGTCTACTATGGAAGCTATACATTTATTGAGAGGTTTGATGGAGAAGTACAAAGACAATAAGGAGGATCTACATTTGATTTTTATTGATTTAGAAAAAGCTTACGATAAGGTTCCTAGAGATGTTCTTTGGAGAGTTCTTGAGAAGTAAGGTGTTGATATGACTTATATTCAAGTCATTAAAGATATGTATACTAGAGTTGTTCCATGTGTTCGAACTGAAGGAGGATTGACCAAATATTTTACTATCTCTGTTGGTTTACATCAGGGATCGGCTTTAAGCCCATATCTTTTTGCTTTATTTATGGATGGTCTTACTGGGCATTTACAAAATGATGTACCTTGGTGTATGCTTTTTGCTGATGATATCCTCCTTGTGGATAAAACGAGAGAAAAAGCCCAGGAAAAACTTGAATTATGGAGGTCTACATTGGAGTTTAAAGGTCTTCGTTTGAGTAGAACTAAAACTGAATACATGGAATGTAATTTTAGTAATAGTAGCTCTAGTGACATAAGTATAATTTTGGGTGATCAAATTATTAAGAGGTGTGAACTATTTAGATATCTCGGATCCATTGTTCAAAGCGATGGTGATATAGATGGGGATGTTAATAGTAGAATTCAGGTTGGTTGGTTGAAGTGGAGGAATGCGTTCGGCCTTTTGTGTGATAGAAAAGTACATCTTAGACTGAAAGGATAATTTTATAAGATGGTGGTGAATCTTTTATTTTGTGGCTTCTTCCAACATCTTTGTGATTCTCTAAACAAACCAGATTTTTTCTCTTTCGGGCAAGGTGAGCTCTCGAACCTCCCGGCACATTGAGATTCTTCACTTTATTTCCAACTAATGTGCTATGCATTTGAGCACACATCTAACCAACCCAATTATGTTTGAGGGAACTGTAATTTCAGTAAGAAATTGAATAAATTACATGTCTTGATATCCTTATTTATATAAAAAAAAGGCCGCAAAATGGAAGCTTCACAACATCTTTGTGACCAGATGCTGCGATCACAGAAATCCAAAAATCAGCGATTCTTAGCAGTGTTAGAAAACATCAGGTATGTAATCCTTTTACACTCTCACATTTAGTAGAAACTGGAATGTTTCAGCGCTAAAATAACTGATAAAGGCAATGCCAATTTTCTGCTATTATACAAAGAAATGGAAGATATTCAATATGCGATCCGATTGTCTCAAAACATCCGCATGCTACATTTTTCTGCCAACATTGATTAGCACCTACTGCTATTGTATCTTAGTTTCATTGACAGCTAAACAGAAAATACTAGGGAACTAATTCAATATGCCAACTGCTACCACCAGAAAAAACCAACAACAAATCAAAGAAACAAGTGTTTGGATTGACTCAAATCGACATAGGGAGCTCAATCAAACCAACACTTTCTTTATAGGAATCTTCATCATAAGCATTGTTTACAACAAAATAAAATAAAAAGTAAAAAGTATGAGATTAAAAAAATTAAAGGAACATTAAAGTCATAATTTGAATGTACTTGTTTCAATGCTCCCACCTTGTATTCAAACTTGCATAACTTTCAAATGTGCTCAAGGCACTAATGGTTGGAATGACATGGAGAGTAGGATTTATGTTGTTTTATCGGAACTTGCAGTTCTAGCTTCATATCAAGTAGTAGCAGATGCTATAAAATTTGCAGAGTTAATTCTTTATGAGTTATTTTGTTGGTCGTGAGGCTAACTGGAAGCAAGAATTTATGTTGCAATGTTTGTTGAATGCATGATGGGGTAAAAGTTAGTTCCAAAGACGACATTTCTCGACTAGAAAATTCCTGTAACATGTTAACATCTTATCTTTTGTTCTTTGTGAATGTGTTTATTTTCTTGCAAGTACTGGAATACTGATATTTCCCATTCTCCCAGGCAAGTCTTGTCATGCCGTCTTTACCTGTCTACCTACACAAAATTTAAATGGGATGGAAAAGAGAGATGGAAATAGAGAAAAATAAATTCTTAAACCTATAATAAAACTTTTTATCATAGTGCACCATACTCGTGGAAATTGGTTTCATAAAGGTTTCCATGAGAAATCAAACAATAGGAGGCGAAGATGTGTAATCAATCTGCTAAAAGAATGCATATTGGCTTCAGTCCAAGTTATTTTTGAACTTCTCAACATTTTATAGTTTATTTTGTTCAATCTTTCACTATAATTTTGCATTTGCTTTGGCTATAATTAAATTACTTGTTTTTACCCACTTAAATTATTTTTTGGAAGGTTTACATACTGCTACTCAATTATTTACATTTATTACACCTTGTTCAATTTTTACATTTATGCCATCTTACATATGCATGAAAATGTGTATTTCATTTTCTAAAAGTTAAAATAGTGGTATTTTTGATGTGATATGAAGGATTTGGGCGGTATAAATGTAAATAACAAAATTTAGAATTTTTTTGCCCTATTCTTACAAGTTTCCATATCAGGAATTTAGTTTATTTAATCAATCATTTAGCAAGCATCATTGAAGAATATGCAAATGGCGTAAAGCAAGAATTATTCTTTGAGCATATCAATAATACATTGTCTCTCATATTGACTAATTTAATTTTGGGGATGGGTTTGTTCTTATAACTTGTTCTACCATTTGATTGCTCATCCTGCTAACAATATGCATATAGGTTCCCCAATTGACCGGCCAGACAAAAATAGCGATTTATTGCAAAATAGATTCATTCAGACAACCTAAAATAGTTGCTAATGATATGCCGTTAATGATATACCTTGAAAGATCATATCTATGTCATAATGGTACCGTTGTTATGATGTGATCTTTTTAATAATGGGATGTATGTTTAATTGGAAAGTTCAAGTGGTCTGTCCATAGACTTATCCGTTATGGTATATTGATAGTATAGAGTGTTTGACTTGTATTTGAATGTTAAAAAATATATTATTTTAGGATTATCTAATGGCTGTCCCCTCTTTCAAATGATCTTTGTCCATTGGTATTAGGTCTAATTTTGGACATCCATTGTTTCGTTTTACCTGATAAGTGGTATCAAAGTAAAAAATTTGGTTGCGCTCTAGTGGTTCATACAAGTTTGTGGCTCACATGGTCTTTGGTGTTCTTAATCATGATTGAGCTTGTTTCAAAAATAGGTGACTCCCAAGATGGCTCCATCCGATTAATTAAGTGGAGTCTTGGTTCTTATAACTTGATGGTATTGGAAGGCTTCCATTTGAGGAAGTAAGTTGGTCAATGTGGAGGGCTTCCACATGAGGGAAGATTGTTAATGCATTTGAGAGTACTAGGTTTTGTCACATTTCGGATGGTTGAAAAGTAAATTGGTATAACAAATGGTCATGGAAATGCTGAAAAATTGAAAAATGAAATTTGCGAATAAAACTTGGGGAGGGGATAAATTTCAAAATTACAATTTCAAAATTAGATGTTGGATACCAGATTTGAATTGAATAAGTTTTTATCCATAATGAATTATGAGAACTATCCAATGTTCTTTTTGTAATTATCTGCCAACTCTGACATGTTTTTTTATCCTTGAAGTAGAGATCTAAGAAAATAATCTGGTGGTTTAAGCTTGGTTATCCATTTTTTTGAATGAAATTTGAAGGATAATGACTGTGATGATGCTTCAAAAACTAAGAAAAATAAGAATTTTCTGTATACTAATCATTTTATGCTGGTACAATTTGTTGTTTGGGATAGTGAATCTGGTTGTCTCATTTATGAGAAATTATACTATATCTTGTCTAAATCATATTGTCATATGATGGCTTTTTTGGGATCCTCAAAGAGATCTAATTTCATAGGAGGTGGAGGTTTCAACATGGGGGGAGCGGTAGCAGCTCTGATTTGACGTGCTTTAATAGAGTATCCGTAGAATAGCCCTTTCTTGTTGAGCAAGGCAAAGAAATCATCCAATCAAACCTCCATTTTAATCTAATCCTGGCAATTCTGTCTGAAACTGATTTCTTTTATGATTGTATGATCAACCAAAATATGTCAGCCTCATCAAAAGGCTAAACATTATGCTGATGGAGTTTACCAAAAAAAAATTGTACAGATGAGCTACGTCATAAAATGGAATGTTTGCATCAAATAGATAAACTATTTAGCTTCGATAAAAATTCTAGTTTTTATGTAATTATGATAATATATCATTATGATATGTATCACTAGTAAAGTGTTAATTTTGTATTTTTAGTCAAGTGGTAATTTTATTTTGCTGTTATCATTGCTCTATGATTGATAGCATTTGCAAGTACATCAAATATACGAGTCACGATTTAAGTGCCTTCAAAGTCTTTCTTTCTTTTTTTTTTGCAAGTTTACTCTGATTGGAAGGATAATATGCAAATAAAATAATTGAGGGGATTAATAACATGATTGCTATTTCATAAATTAGAAGTGAATGACTATTGACCTCACTTTTGTGAGGATCCATTTCAAATGACATCCATGATCCATCTTGAGAAAGAAGTCTACTAATATCGACTCACTAAACCCTAAAATTCGATCAAAATCTAATTTGTCCCCTTTTGATCTCAAAATTGAGTGACATCTTAGATTAAACCCAATTTGAACCAACATAGATCACATTGATTGTCTGGTCAACCTTGCATTCTATGGTCACCACATTGACCGTTTGGTCAACCCTGATCAACTGGTCATCTTTGACACCAAATTGGTCAATCTTAGGATCCAATTGGTCAACCTTAGGACCCAATTGGTGAACTCTAGGACCCAACCGGTCAACCCTGGTTAATTGGTCAACTCTGACAACTAATTGGTCAACCCTCGGTCAATTGGTCAACCCTCGGTCAATTAGTCAACCCTGGAACCCAATTGGTCAACCCCGATCAATTGGTCAATCCTAGGACCCAATTCGTCAATCTTGGTCAATTAGTCAACTCTGACACCCAAGTGGTCAACCCTGGTCAGTTGGTCAACCTTGGACCACCATGTCAATTATAAATCTTAATAGTCAACTTATGGTCTTATAGCTTAATTTAATTTTTTTAATTAATTAATTGTATGATTAGTTAAAGAAAGATGAAATTAAGACCTATTAAGCTTAAAATTAGACCTTATGACCATTTATCAAAGTTCAACATCATGACAACTTACGCTTACACTCAACGTCCAAAGCTAAACCCAAATGCAACCCATGGCTTGCTGATTAGTGAGTCACCTATGACCTATTAGTACCCATCATGGCATGGATAACCCACTAAAAACCCATTAAGAGACACATCAAGCCACTATGTTTGACCAATGTCAAAAAACCATCATGAGGGAAGAGTGTTACATTCCATCCAAAATCCATCTCATACCCTTTAAGCTTAGGTGGATGGGTTACACATCAAGCCACTATTTTTGACCAAGGTCAAAAAACCATCATGAGGGGAGACTATGTGGCATTCTATCCAAAATCCATCTCACACCCTTTAAGCTTAGGTGGATGGGTTACACATCAAGCCACTATTTTTGACCAAGGTCAAAAAAATCATCATGAGGGAAAATTATGTGTCATTCCTTCTTAAATCTTTATCAAATACTTTGAGCTAAGGTGGATGGGTTCAAGCCAACTCATTTATGGGCCCCTTTCCAGCTTACAAATCTTCAATGGGAAGAAGCCATGACATGACTACCATCTTCACCATTTTTAAAGCCATCGTAAGCCCACCATTTTTGACTTTTCCAAAACACATCATGAGAGGATGACACATGGCTTCTCACATGGTATCCACCTCATCATGGAAAGAAGATATGCCATGGCTACAATCTTCACTATATTCGAAGCTCATCATGAGCATTGTTGACCTCATTTTTAGTGAGGTCTTAGGCTATTCCTCCTAGACCCTAGGATCTAGCTTTAGGAATTCCTTATCGACCAATGCTTAGCGGACTAAGTAGCGGAGCCCACCTCACATAGAGCTTCAAACCACTTGGACCCATTTTGTAAGACCTACACGCAAGTAGTCCCAAGCACTCGACTCCACAGTTGCGGGCTAAGGACTAACATGTAGAGGGCCGAAAATGAGTTCCCATGGGATCGAACGGCCTCAGGTGAACCCCTAATGCTCGAGCACTCGACACACCACAATTTGACACCTTTTTTGGCCCGACCGTCGGCAAACTTGTCCGGACGACCTCGGATGACGAAACGGACCACACGGATGCGTCCGGAATGTCGACTTTAGCTAACATAGACACCCATATTGCTATGGTTCTACGTGCGCGCGAACCGCACGTAAATTGATGCGCATTTTTTTAATTATCGGGGCACGAGTTTGGACTCAACCCGGGTTCAATTAGAGCCCGACATAGGCTGAACACGAGCTTGAGCCATTTCAAATTTCAAATTTTTAAAATTTAAATCGATCGACTGATTCCTCTCAATTAAATTTAATTAGAGATTAAAGTTTACCTTATCAAGCTGTCCCTGCATGGAAGTCATTTAATTTGGCGCCCATGGGCGGGAGGCTTTACTCCAGGATATTCGATATCAGCTCCTCTGCTCGACGCTCTCTGGATCCCGCTCGCCTCTTCCACGCAGAAAATCCCGCTCGCCTCTTCCACGCAGAAAATCCCGCTCGCCTCTTCCACGCAGAAAACCCTCGCTCGCTCGCAAACCACGCTCGTCTTCCCCGCTCACCTGCTCGCACGACCCGATCCCGCAGGCCCTCGACCGTCCGTCTCTCCTGCACGAAGTCGTCCGGCTCGCTCTCTCGGACGCCGGATCGAAGCTCTCCGAACTCCACCTCCTTCGACTCACTCGCCTCCTCTCATCCTCGCGACGGACCCCTTCCAGCCCCGCCTCTCCTCTCTGCACCGAACCGCCTGCTTCCCCCGCTCCCAGCCTCACTCGCTTACCTCCCTGCATCAAAGCCTCCCCTCTGCTTTCCTCTCTCGCTCGTGCAATAAATCCTGCTCGCTAAATTTGCCTCCTCCCGCGCGCCGAAGAATCTCGCTCCGATTCGCTCGCCTCCATTCCCCCAAACGCTTTCCTCTCCTCCGCACCGAGCCACTCGCCTGTCGCTCGACACCTTCTCCGCACTCGAAACCGTCGGCCTCCCTTCCTCGACACGAAACCGCGCCGGATCGTCCCCTCTCCTTGCCGCAAAACGCAACTCGTCGTGTAATGTTTTCCGAGCTTGCTCGCAATTAAGCGTCGTATCTCTCCAACTTATTATTATTTTTTTTTATTTCTCTCGGCTTTCTTCATTCTTGCAGAGATTCTATTACTTTTATGAACTGAAGTGCTTGGGTTTAAATTGATTTTTGCAACAGGTGCTTAAATATGAATCATAATTTATTTTGATGTTTTCTTTTTAAAACTTTGGGAAACTACATGCATGCCGCTCTATTCATATGTATCCACATATCTAGCGTCTAAACTTAAATCTAATGTCGTCACGAGGGTTGTAATTCATGCTAAAACGATTCTAAAGCATTTTTACATGTCTTAAACCTAAGCTTTACCTTTGCATTTATATCGCCCAACACTTTTACCGTTTCGAAGAAGATTTAGGAGTTTATTTGGGTACAATATTTTCATTGTTTTGGAGAGTTTTATGAACCATTTAAACATCATTTTGTTCACTGTTTTAAAAATATTTTGTGCTCAGTTTAAAATGCCAATTTCTTCACTGCGTTTGGAGAGCTTAATGCTCCATTTAAATGCTCATTTGTTCACTATTTTGGAGAGTTTTGTTGTTCCGTTTAAATGTTAATTTTCACACCATTTGGAGCTATTTGAGATTCTTATTGCTGTTTGGGGTTCTTTTAAATGGCTCTTTGGAGACTTTTAAAATTATTGTTTTGGAGCTTTAAAAGTGTTATTTGGAGCATTTGAATTTGCGGTGGTTGTTTAAAGCATTTTTTTTAAATGGTTGTTTGGGATATTTTGAAATTATTATTTTTGGACTTCAAAAGTGTTGTTTGGGGCTTATTTCATGAAGATTTTGGGCATCATTTAATCACTGATTCACATGTTGACGGAAACTTTAAATGTTGTTATTTGGGTCGGTCTTCTTTCTTTTGTTTTGTTTTTTTTTTATTTTAACGGTTAAGTTCTGATTTAACTTGAGGAAGGATAAGTCACTCTTAGCCACTTCAAGCACAAGTTAGAGTGTATGCTTCCTAGACCTTAGGTACACACCCTAAGCGAGAATTCAATCACCTAGTCCTTTGTGTAGGCTCCCTAGACCTTAAATGCACACCTTAGGTGAAGCCCCTCTAGCATACACCCTAGGTGAATCCCCTTTACCTAACCCACAGCATAAACTTCCTAAACCTTAGGTACACGCCTTAGGTGAAACCTCCTTTACCTAATTCACAGCATATGCTCCCTAGACCTTAAATGCACACCTTAGGTGAAGCTCCCTACAGCACACATCCTAGGTGAATCCCTTACCTAACCCACAACATAAACTTCCTAAACCTAGGTGTAGACACTAGGTGTGGACCTTAGGTGTGGACCTTGAGTGAAACCTCCTTTACCTAATTCACAACGATAAGCTGCTCTGACCTTAGGAGCACACCTAGAGTGAGAGCCTCATCCACCTAACCTTCAAATGTACAATTAAACTCAAGACTCGACCCTAACTCACAAGCTGATCAAGACATCAGACCAGAGAATGCATCGAGGCTTGGTTCACCCTTCCTTAATTAAATCAACTGTGGAATTCCCTGAAATGACTTAACCAATATTGAAACCCAATGCACCGATATTTGAGTTTGAACATTACACTCAAATCCTCCTGGCAATTGGGGACATTTGTTTTGCCACATATGGATCATCGGGCTGATATAAGTCGAGGTGCAGGTGGCGAGGCGATGATAATAATGTTTATGTGTCTTATACGAGTGATACGAGGGATAATTAGAATAGTATCTTCTACCTCGAGGACCCTCCATAAGGGGAGAGGAAAGGACCGATGATACTATTCACCGACTTTTGGTTAGATTGTTTCTCCCGACAATCTTAGGTCATCAGTAGTCCTAACACGATTAAAGTGACTAGCCTGTGGACTATACTACACAAAATACTAACAAAAAAAAAAATAAAATAAAATAAAATAAAATAAAAATCTATTTTGCTTGTTAACAAAGTTCTGCATAAAAACTTAAATAACTTTTGCATGAAAATTATAGAATTTTTCCTTATAAAATATATAAAGGTCCATGGTTAGTCACTTGGATTGGGTTAAGGACTACCCTCCTTAGATCGTCGGGTTGGCAGCTCTTATCCAAGGTCGGGAAGCACACAGTCCAGCTCTGAGCCCCCACCTCTACTGATGTCTTATACCCAGTTTCGATCTTTTATATGTGACTACGAGTTTTGCTTACGATTTCTACGACTTGTTTTTTTTTCTTTATTTTTTTGACTTTCGTGTCGGGTTTTCTCGCTCTGCTTAATTCGTCTGTAAGTTTATTTAAGTCCATTGCAAGTCATACTATGCTTGCAATACAAATTATACAACGGTAGAAGATGCCCAGGTACGCTTTTACAGTTTATTTACTACAATTAACTTTACTGCAATCCACTTTATTGCGCTTTACTTTCTAAGCAATTTTACTTGCAATTTACTTTACCCCGTACGCAAAACCGAAACAACAACAAAACCCGAAACATTGGAACACACTCGACAAAACCGTTTGAACCTTGAGACTTTAGGATCGCTACTTCAACAATAAGCTTGGAAGCATACACATGCGGCAAGATAACGAGGAGCTTGGATCGAGAAGTAAGAAGATCTTCAACAACAAAAGTCATTCCTAGTTTAAATAACAACATATAGGACTTCGAGGTAGCTCACCCAGCGCGACATAAACCCTCACTCCCCTGTTAGAGCTTCTGCGCAACCGTGTTACGTGCAGCGTAAGTCCTAACTCGCTTTAGGTTCCGAGGTTGTCGTACGGTACGACGTAAACCCTCATATCTTTGTGGGCTATTCGCATAATCCGGTATTATGCAAGTGTAAGTCCCAAATAATAAAATTGGCAGGATTAAACATTTAAATAATATCATCTCCAAAACGCAACCACACCACAGGATAGTTGGGAAGTCATTGGGGCTTGCCTCAGATCTGTGACATCCCCTACCTTTTCTTTCCTTTGGACTCCTGGAAATAACTGTTCCCATTTGAGCCACTCCCACTTGCTTTTCACGTCCTACCGCGAAAACCTAAACCCTCGAATTCTCGAAGACGAACCACCGATCATTATCGAGTTTTTCAAATGACACAAGTCATTTGAGATGTAATTAACTATAGAGGCTCGCCTCTATAGTGAACTCGAAACCTGAGTAAAATAAACCCTATCTAGCTTTTCTATTAGAGTAGGGAATCTTGTCAGTCACACATAAAGGTTCGCGATCAAACGGATGTCACGAGTCCTTTAGTTCGTATGATTGGGCCTACCGTCGCAAGATACATTACTCTTTCGAGAAAGTGTATCATTTGTGACATCAGACACGATTGTGCAAATTACTGGACAAATGAGATCCAGGCGGTCTCATTTTTCAAAAAATTAAAATACACTACTTTCAAAACTACTTTCCAAAATTATATACCTTTTTATATTAAACTAAATCACTAAATTTTAAATTCTTTCAAAGCAAAAAAATGTTGGCCGACAAGCATACATTTTTCAAAGGCCATCATAAGGAAATGACAGAAGGCTTCTCATATGATATCCACCTCATATCCTTATCCACTTCATTATAGAAAGAATATATGTATTGGCTACAATCTTTTACCATATTCGAAGCTCATCATGAGCACACCTTGATGAAACTAAACATGGTTATCTTTGGCCAAAAATTTATACTCAAAACTATCACGAGCACACCTTTTTCAAAGCCATCACGAGGGAATGAAACATGGCTTCTCACATGGTGTCCACCTCATATCCTTATCCACCTCATCATGGAAAGAAGATATGTCATGGCTACAATCTTCACCATATCCGAAGCTCATCACGAGCACATCTTAAGGAAACTAAACGTGATTATCCTTGGCCAAAACTTTCTCCCTAAAGCTATCATGAGATACCTCCTTCCTCCAATTAAACTTAACCTTATCCATGGTTTCCCCTTGGCTATAAAAAGCTATACCCGAGAGCTCACACTAAGGGGGAGAATGATAGGAAGAGCTCTTAAATCCTGATACACCTCGGCTCAATTTTACTTCAAATTGGACCTATGAGAGGCTTTGCAAGGAACAAGTGATCCTTCCTGTCATGCTCGATTGAGGCCTCACCCCTGGAGACCATGTTTGTGACATTAACCCTAATTTCATGCTCGGGTCTAAGTCTTTGGGAAGAAAACCATCACACAGTACCCACATAGCCGTTTGGATATGATCGTCTTGATGAGATGAATTTTTTCAAAGCTAGAAAAAGTCTCTAAATTGAAAAATACCAATTTTCACTATGTTTTGTAATTATTTTTCGAAACAATTATAAAAAAAAGAAAATTGGAAATTAAAATGGAAATTTAATTGGAAAAATAAAAAATTACACCAACTAAAAATGTCAATTTTCAATTCCAAAGACACCTAAATAAATGTCTAGACATTAGGAGGGGGAGGGTATTTGCAAATTTAAAAAAAGTTATGTTTTAACTCAAATTAGGGTGGGATAAAGAGTTAAAATTCTCATTACATGTGATTAAGGGTATGTTTGGAGCATGCTAGACTTTTAATTGCAGCTCATTGTCCTAGAAACTTACGTAGGAAAACAACTGCATGAAATCTCATTGTCTGTTTGATGCAATTATGTGAAAACAATCATGAAGTAACTCGTTTTTGGAAAAATGACCATGTTGCCCCTGTTAGGTAAAGCTGCTTAAAAGAAGACTGTAAGAGCCACATTTTTTTTAAACTTCAAAAACAGAAATTCATTTCCAAATAGAACAGAGTTCAGATACACCACTCGCTTAACAGGGAGCCTCGAACATATGCATCACATTCTTATGTATTTACATATCTAACACAAACTTTATTTATTAAGAAATTTTGGAGGTCATACGTAAAAATTGGGATGCATAAATGTAATAAAGTAAATTGAAGTGTTAGATATGTAAATATATAGAATTAATTATGGTTATGGAATAAATTTAAGTGTTAGATATGTATAAATGTGGAATTGATTAATATATGGAATAGATTTAAGTGTTAGATGGTAAACAGTTCTTGTTTTTAGCTCTCGCACTTTATGCCTTGAACAACAGTGAGAAATTAATTGAATGATAATGGAAAATCTTGAAGCACGCTTTCTTGCAAAACTCAAATTTTTTCTTCATCCACCTCAAACAATGACTCAGGTACGGTGTAGTAGCTAACCCTATTATCTCAATTAGATCAACAAAAAATAGTCTTACCAAAAGCATGAAATACAATACATACATAATAGACGTTTCTATCTAAATACTTAAATTGAAAACTCCTTTTTTTTGGTCAAGAAAAAATACTCCTTTACCATGAATGTCAATTATACAACTTCATCAATTATGGTAATGAGCGTTCTCTTGGTTTCCTCATGTTCCAACCACTATCAAGAATGCAATTTCAAGTAGTTATGATCAAAATGACCTTGAGCTTGTAGTGCTTGCAGTAGGGTCTCTGACTTTACTTCCTATCCACCTCAAGCTTCTCTATTAGAGCAATCATTCTAAATAAGCCTTTGGTATTTATTACTAAGGTTGGCTTGGCTTTCCTCAATTGCAATGGCATTATGCTTTACTTTGAGAGATCCACTATTGGTAATAATTTTAGCACACTTCTGAGCTTCCTTACAATTTAAGGATGTTAAAAAATGAACTTTTCCGAGAAGAAACCTAAGGCAAAGCCTTCCCATTGAAACATACTGTATAGTCTTGCACAAATTGATTGTACTAGACAATTTCTATGCCGAGAGAAAGAGTCACAATGAGTTGCAATTCCTTTATGCCTCTCTCCCTCTGGACAAGTATTAACATCTTTTTGGAGGAGTGAACTTTATATATGAGATAGTGAAAGTGGAAGCAATTCTTAAGTAAATAATATTGGATAGGAGAATTTTGGATTCTCATAAACTTTATAAGCCCTGATGGAAGAATTCAAAAATTAGCATTTTTCTCTAACTTTTAGAATAGCAATACTGTCTATAGATATGGTAGCGTCCCATCATATTTTTCCAAGGATTTATTTTGTTCCAGTGGTACTTTGTTCATTAAAATGTTAACAAAAAAAATGCAATTTTTACATAAAACAACATAGCGCTTAAATGGAAAAGAGGCCCAATAATCCAGTAAAGGGTTTCTTCGCATGAACCTTGTTCAAGGCAAGAGAAAATAAAGTAAAGAAAATGATCAGTTGAAATCTTAACCATATTGTCATCTAGTTCTTTTTAGAATCAGAAAAACAACCCTGACTCCCTGCTAGATTCATTTATTAAGCCAAGCCCTGAACCTCTTGGTTTCAACCCAAATGAACCCAAGTCCAATCTAAATCTCTTGGATTCGACATATATGAACCCAAATAAAATTCAAACTTATTGGGTTCAATCTGAATCAACTTAAGTTAAACCCAAACCTCTTAGGTTCAATCAAAGGAATCCAAGTCAAATTCAAACCTTCTCAGGTTCAACCCATGAATCTAAGTCAAATTAAAAATTC
The DNA here is from genome assembly GCA_022702705.1 of Papilionanthe hookeriana x Papilionanthe teres. Classification (NCBI taxonomy): domain Eukaryota; kingdom Viridiplantae; phylum Streptophyta; class Magnoliopsida; order Asparagales; family Orchidaceae; genus Papilionanthe; species Papilionanthe hookeriana x Papilionanthe teres. Next base: position 14,968,973 of record CM040426.1, on the reverse strand, counting down.
TTAGGTTCAACCAAATGAACTTAAGTCAAATCTAAATTTCTTGGGTTCAATATTTTGAACCCAAATCAAATCTAAACCCTAATTAGGTCTAACTCTAATTAGACCTAATTAATCTCCTTAAACCTTACATTAAGTTTAAGACAATATAAACCTTAATTAGGTCTAACCCTAATTATACCTAATTAATCTCCATAAGCTATACTTACATTAGGCTTAAGTAAACTTAAACTTTAATTAAGTCTAATCCTAATTAGACTTAATTAATTTAATTAAGTCTAATCCTAATTAGACTTAATTAATTATTAAGCCTTACTTACATTAGGCTTAGTCAATCGTAATTGAACTTAAACCATAATTAAATCTAATCTAATTATACTTAATTAATCATTAAGCCTAACATTAGGCTTAAGCAACCTTTAAACCTTAATTAAGTTTAACCCTAATTAGATTTAATTAACCCTTACGCCTTACTTACATTAGGCTTAAGTAATATTTAAACCCTAATTAGGTCTAACCTTAATTAGACCTAATTAAATCCATTAAGCCTTACTTACACTAGACTTAATCAAACATAAAATCTAAGTCTAACCCTAATTAGGCCTAATTAAACTGATTAAACCTTTCTTACAGTAGGCTTAATTAATCTTAAAACCTAATTAGGTCTAACTCTTATTAGACCTAATTAAATTTTCTAAGCCTTATATTAGACTTAGTTAACCTAAACCTTAATTAAGTCTAACCCTAATTAGACCTAATTAAACATATTAAGCCTTACTTACATTAGACTTAATTAACCTAAAGTCTACTTAGGACTAACCCTAATTAAACCTATCAAGCCTTACTTACATTAGGCTTAATCAACCTAAATCTTAGGTTCAACTCAAATTGAACCCAAACCAACCCAAGTCTTACATTCAACTCATTGAACCTAAACCAACTCAAACCTTAGGTTCAACCCAAATTGAACTCGAGTCAATCCAAAGCTTATGTTTAACGCAAATTGAACCTAAGTCAATCTAAACCTTAGATTCAACTCAAATTGAACGAAAGTTAACTCAAAGTTAATCCTACATTAGACTTAACTAAACTCTAAGTCTAACTTACATTAGAATTAACTAAACTTCTTTTGATCCAACTTACATCGGATCTAAACTCTAACTTAAATTAGACTCAACTAGACTTTCTTAGGTCCAATCTACATCGGACCTAAACTCTAAGTCTGACCTACATTAGACTTAACTAAACTTCTTTTGATCCAACTTACATCGGATCTAAACTCTAAGTCTAACTTAAATTAGACTTAACTAGAGTTTCTTAGGTCCAATCTACATCGGACCTAAACTCTAAGTCTAACCTACATTAGACTTAACCAAACTTTCAAAGGTCTAACCTACATTGAACCAAAATCCTAAGCCTAACATACATTAGACTTAATCAAACTTATTTAGGTTCAATCTACATCGAACCTTGAACCTAAGTCTAACCTACATTAGACTTAACCAAATTCCTTTAGGTCCAACCTACATCAAACCTAAGTCCTAAGTCTAATCTATATTAGACTTAAACTCTTTTAAGATTCTATCTACATCGGACCTAAATCTTAAGTCTAATTTACATTAGACTTAACCAAAAACTTCCTTTAGGTCCAACCTACATCGGATCTAAACTCTAAGTCTAACCTACATTAGGCTTAACCAAACTTCTTTAGGTTCAATCTACATCGAACCTAGAACATAAGTCTAACCTACATTAGACTTAATCACACTTTTTTAGATCCTACTTATATTGGATTTAAACTCTAAGTCTGGTCTACATTAATTTACCGGACGTCTTTAGGACCAACTTACATAAGGCCTATATTCTATGACTTAATCAATACATCTTAAGCTCAACCTTAAAATGAACTTAAAGTTGATTCAATTTAGACAAATAAATCGATCGACATAAAACATAAAACAAATATGACTTTAAAATTTACTTTAAAAGACATTAAGCGCTTAAACTTGAACATTGAAATATAATTTGGTTTGAGAAGATATTTTGGAGGAAGTAACCCATGGTTGCTCTCGTGACTAATCAAACCACAAACTTAATGACTCGAGACGATGGAACCGTGGGATCTTGATTGGGTAATCCCAAACAAAAATAAATAACAAAATGACATGAAATCTATTTGGTTAATAAATCGTAAACAACCTAAAATTTTCCAACCCCAAAAATTCGAAAAAGACAGAAAAACTTAAATGAAATCTTAATGAACAAAGATTATCGAATGTAACTTAAACCCTAGTGTTCAGACTTGCGAAGATCTCTTGGATGATACAATCTGTGTTTGCTGACAAGAATCTTCCTGTCTTGGTTTAAATACCTTTCGGGCTAAGTAGATCTGAATACCCCGACGACCCCGAGACGACATAGCCATAGACATCTTGACCGGGTCGTCTAAAAATTAAAATTCAACAAACGAAATAAAACACAATGACAAATGAAATGACAAAACATAACGCCAAAACAAAATAATGAAATCAAATAAAACTACCAAACAACGACATAACAACATGAACGAAATGATCAAACAAATGAAACAAAACAAAATAACAAAACAACTAAACATAACGACCAATCAAAATAAAACACGACAAATGAAATGACAGAACATAACAAAAAAAAAAGACGACAAAACAAAGCAACAACAAAATGATATCAACAAAACCAAACGACATCAACAAAATAACGATAACAAAACAAAACAAAACAACAACAAAATGACATCAACAAAATCAAATAACATCAACAAAACAACGATAACAAAACAAAACTGCAATACAACAACATAACGAAATAAAATGAAGCAAAACAGTAAAAACTACAAAATAAAGACATAATGACATGAATCAATACAACAACAACAACAACAACAACAACAACAACAACAACAAAGCCTTAATCCCACTAAGTGGGGTCGGCTACATGAATCCTTTTTCTCCATTGCGTCCTATTTAGTGTCAAATTTTCGTTTAATTATAATAAATTAAGATCATTTTTTATGCAATAAGCCCAAGTTTTCCTAGGTCCGCTCTCTCGCCTTTCTTAACATAAGTTGTATTTAAAACATCTACTCTCCTAATCGGATCATCGAGTGGTCGACGTCTAATGTGACCAAACCATCTAAGGCGACTCTCTCTAATTTTATCTCGTCATCGGTGCAACTCCAACCCTTTTACGGATATATTCATTTCGCATTTTGTCTCTTAAGTGTAAAGCCACTCATCCACCTAATCATTCTCATCTCGGCAACACTTAACTTAACATTATGCTTCTCTTTTAAAGGCCAACATTCAAGCACCATAGAGCATCGAAGGTCTCACCACCATCTTATAAAATTTTCCTTTCGACCTAAGCGGTACTTTTCTATCACACAATAAGTCAGACGCATTCCTCCACTTCAACCAACCAACCTGAATTCTACTATTAACATCCCCATCTATATCACCATCGCTTTGAACAATGAACCCGAGATATCTAATGACATGAATCAATGATAAAACAAAATGAAACAAAACAAAATAAAAGAACAACAAAACATAATGGCAAGAATAAAACACAATGACAAACGAAACGACAAAACATAACGATAAAATAAAACTACAAAACACAATGAAACAAAATAAAACACAAAACGAAAAAACAAAACACAATGATAGAACAAAAACATCAAAACAATGACACACACCCGGCATGACAAAACAAAAATAAACAAAACTTTTAGGTAGTATTGAATCTTTAGAAACATGCTACCCTTAGGGATGAACCTTGACGTTTCTTTCCTTGACAACATTTACACTTTTTCGAGAACAAATGTTAACTTTAATCGTGAGTTTTTCTAGGCAGTCTTAACTGTTCAGGATGTAATTAACAGAATATGTATCGTGTCTAAAATCTCTGGTTATTAGGGTTTTTATGTGATTCTTCTTTGCATGAGTGTCTCAGGAGTTGAACACTCTTGAGCTTCCTCTACAAAGTTTACCGCAATGAAATTCTCCCTACACTTTTTTTTCTCTATTTTTCTATTCCCATTTGCCCTTCTTTTTCTTAATTATCTTAAGATCATTAAATGATCTAAGAGAAAAAGTTATTTGAAGAATGGGGCAATGCAATAGATAATAGAGTGACGACTCCTCGACAACAACATCACAGAGAATTGGCGGTGGCCGTGACGACAGGTCCGGCGGCGACAAGGACCAATATAGGATATGATAGATTTATGCTTGAGAATTTAAAATACTATATAATATTCTCACAACTAATGTTCCCCAACAATTCTGCATGATTGTTTATTTTCTAAGGAGAGATACCATAGATTGGTCCCTTAATTTAAATTTTTTTTTTGTTGCTTATAGTTTTAATGGATATAAGAAGTTTAGGATGGAAATTCTTAAGTTATTGCATTTACTTTGAATGTGGATTGTTTTGATTCTGATTCCTATATTTTAATAAATAAGAAGCCTAAGAATAAACATATAAGCATGAGACAACTGAATAATTTTGCTTCTAAATTGCTTTCTTTCCCTCTCTCTTCTTGAAAGAGCTTTTCTCATGCTTCTTCCTTATTTCTCTTTTTTTTAGTCTCCATCTTAAGATTGTTGAAACCACCAAATAACACATTTTTTAAAAGTTATTTTCTCTCTTTTTGTTCAATTTGATTAAATCAATCAACTCTATACTTTCTTACTAGTTTCACATGTTTTTTGCTCTTCAGTTTCATATAAAAATATTGAATAGTTGACCCTCTCTTACAGGTTTAAGATTTTGGTTTGAAAATGAATTTGACCACGAGTATATTAGAATCAACTTCATTCTCCTTAGCATAATTATTGAAGATAATACCATTATTGATTTTTAAAAGTTTTTTGGTTGTAATCTTTGCAAATTAAGCTAAAAGACCTTTATAAGCATAACTTATTTGATGGCACTTTAATTTGGGATGTCATGGTGATTTTCAACTTCACATAATTTTTAGCTAGGCGAGATGAGTATGATGATGCTGGTTGTAGAGCGTGAGAGTCAACATGGAAGGGACAAAAGTCAAGAACCTCTGAAGATAGGTTAAAAAATTGATTTTGTCCTTTTCTCTTATAAACCTTGTGTATCTAGCATATTCTATGACTATTTTAGATGCCTAGCCACATAGAAGAAAAAAATTGGAAACTAAATATTGAACTCTTATCTAAAAAATGAAAGAATGATAGGAACGAAAGAACAATTATTGTCCGGGTGGATATTACCTTTCTAATTCTAGTGGACGATGCTGAAGGTTATAGTGGCCGCATTATCCTCCACAATGAATAAATGAGGAGTTATTATTAGCATTCAAGGAAAGCAAGAGGTGATGGATAATGCTGAAGGTTATAGCGGCAGGGTTATCCTACACTATGAATAAATGAAAAGTTTATTCTTAGGATACAGGCAAAGCAAGAGGTGATAGAAGTATACCTGATACCAACAACCAAAATAATCTCATTTCTTCTAATTTGATGTAAAACTAAGGGTGCACTATATGCCAAAAGTTGCTATAGATGAGGATTGATCACCAATGTTGCTTGAAGTTTACAATCACTAAGGAATACATAGATCAGTTTGTATTTGAGGTGGTTTTGCTTCTATTGATGATAGCCTTCCTTGTTGAAGATGAAACAGAAAGCCATGCTCTCTTTATTGAAGAGAAGGAAGGTGACATGTAGGCATAAATGTTGACTATGAAGCAAGTCATATGATCCTGTCTTTGACATATTGCTGTCAAATTTGTCAGTGTCCCGAAGCTCGATCATCAAGTTTGGTTATATACAGAAATGAAGGTGATGAAGGAGTGAGATTATGTACATTTATATAAAAAAAACCTTAGCAGGAAATAAGGCCTATCTTCGGAGAGAGGAATGTTGGAGTTGTCAAAAGTGGAGAAGTCTTCATTACTGAAGGAGCTTGAAGACCACCTTGAAAATGCAAGCCAGGAAAAGGGTATAAGTATCAATGCCTTACAGTTTTTCCAAGCTCGAAAGAGTAGGCATTACCATATAAATAAAATAGATCAAGATAGGACTTTGAACATTTGCAAGAAGATCCTAAAAATGAAATGTTATTCAAACTACATTAATATGGAAATCAATTTCCCCTCTCCCAAAATTCTCTTTTCACAGGTCTAAAAGCTACAGCCTGCTCTCTTTATTGTTTCCGTCAACGATTGTGCAGCCATTGCTCGATTTGTGACTACTGCTTCTGCCACTTGCTGTGTGCGGATGCTGGCCATGAATGACCTACATACAGGGTAAATAGCAACCTGACTGCTGTTTACAGCATTCTGGAATCATAATGAGGCCAGCTTTTTATCTAGCACAATGAAAGCTGTTGTTTTCTATCTGTATCTATCTTTGACTCAAAAGTAGCAAGTTGTTTGCTGTCCCAGTTTGAAGTGATTCCATAAAGTTTGAACTTGATTGCTGTTACAGCCATCTGGGAGGAAAAACTGCAACTTTACTGGCTGCCCAATGGTGGAGAAAAGGCGAGCGAACTTGCTATTACAGTAAGATTCAAATGATCTTTCATTGTGGGCTTACATGATAACATTGAGATGTTGGCGTCTATTATACTTCTAATATAGTTTTTGTTTTATCTGATCATATAAAATGCTTGCATCAACAATTTCTGTATGATCATTTAAAATGTTTTTGCTTGGCCTTATAAGATAAAATTAAGTTTGATGTGGGCTTGCTATGTTGGAAACTACGATTGCTTTTATTGGCTTGGTGCAAATATCAGGTTGTTGTATGGATTGAAACTACTAATCACACTAGGAGCTGAAAGCAGTGTTTGTAATTTATATACCAGTAATTGCTCCAAAAATTAGGTGGCTCATTTTGGATACATTTTATGCCCATTAATCAATGGAGAGATCTTGGGAAAATGTACCTGTGGTGATTTTCTCTTACAAACTTGTTTATTGTATTTTCATCTTAGTAGATATTATTTTTCCTCTTGGTTCAGAACAGCTTTGGGTGTTGGACTCGGTGGTTGGAACTGTGAGCTCAGATGAAAGTAATGGTGAAGTAGAAGAGGTTTTACAGACTTTGAGAAGACTACCTTCATCCCTTCCATCAAGAAAGTATGCTCTCTCTCTCTCTCTCTCTCTCTCTCTCTCTCTCTCTCTCTCTCTCTCTCTCTCTCTCTCTCTCTCTCTCTCTCTCTCTCTCTCTCTCTCTCTCTCTCTCGCGCGCGCGCGCGCACACACACACACTAACACACACACACACAATTTTTCCTCTTTTATATATGTGCTGTCTTCTTGAGTGATAACGGTGGCTTCATTATTCTATTTTTTGTTTTTCTTTGATATGCATTGAAAATGTAATTTGATATTGTATTGTCTACAAGTTTTTCATGCATTAGGAGATGATAATTATTACCATCCTTGATGAAATTGTGCATTTTGACATTTTTTTGCTTCATTAAAATGACATGCCTTGCATTAGATGTAAATTGCCACACTACGTACCTCATGATTGCATTGAAGAGTTAAAAATGAAACATTCATCCAACTAGCTTACAGGTTAAATATTCATACTTATTTTATTTTTAACATAACTCTTCTGGTTTTGACCCAATGATCGATCTTGTCAAATGGTTCATACACACTACTTTTGGATTAAACATTCAGCTTTGTTATTTTGTTTTAAAATAACTCCTGTGATTTTGACTTATGATCAGTACTTGTGTAGGCCAACAGCAGAAAACTTTTTACAAACTTATGTGCAGCTTTCCAAATTAGCTCACTCACGAAGCATCTATTGATTCCCCTTCTAATATTGATTGGAATTTAAATGAAGAAGCTATTATGAGAATATTTATTTAGCCTTCTGATATCGCTTGACAAATCAAATAATTCTACATCAAACCACAGAACATGGTTAGGCTTAAACTCTTTAAATGCCACTGAGCCTTTGCCCAGTTCACACAATTCCTGCTCACAGATTATACATTTCTGACACAACAAGCACAAAGAGAAATGAAAAGAATTAAAATGTACAAGAGAATAATAAGACGATATGAATGGGAATAAAAGACTTCAAATGATTTTCGTCAATTCCAATTCTGAAACAAAAGTTTCTCCATTAGATTTTTTGCTTCAATCGTCAACTTTCATTTGTGAAAATCTCAATTGAATAAAAAACAGATGGCTTGTCGATCACTTGATTGAACATGGATTTTCGAAGTCCCTTGCTGAGTGGATTGGGAGCAACCTAAAGAATTCGGGTGACGGAGTAACCTGGACTTTTAATCTTCAAGCTGCCATTGCTATGTTTGATTCTTACCGGTAGAATATCCTTTCATATTCTCTCACTCTTCCATTTCTGTGGTGGACTGAACTATTTATGTGCGGACATACCTTCACTTTATAGTTCATGAAACTAAAAGATTTTTTTTTTTTGTAGGGAAACAAGCTATTGGTATTTACTGGAGCGACCACCAAGGGGAATGGAGATTGTGGTAGTTCGGGCGGAAAATAGTGCTAGATGGCAAAAGCACGTGCTTGACAAGCTGGTCTATTTGTCTACCATGGAAAGAAGAGCAGATGAGGGAAAGGTGACACTTCGTGTTCTTCCGAAGTCTGGTCATTGGGTACATGTGGACAACCCTAAGGGCTTACTGGAGATAATGGTACCCAATTTCATAACTGTGTCTTGAATCTTTTGTACTTGCTTTATCTTGTTTCTTTCATCTAATTTTTTCTTGAATAAATTGACCGGTGTTGGCATCTTAGTGTATTCTGGTTCATGCAACGAGCTTTTTTTATAGTTCTGTTTGACATTTATAATTTTATTCATGTTTTGGAACTTCTGCATATGAATAAGAATTATCCTTCTTGGTTTGGCATAAACATTTTCCTTAGTAGTTGCTAGTTTAAATGCATTAGATAAAATATTTTGTAGAACTGTAGAATAACTGAAATGCATATATTTTGAAAATATGCAAGTTATTTGATTTGATGCTTGGAATTATTCGTTTTTGTTCGTTATTTTGAATTCCAAAGTCAAAGTCTTTCTCTCTCTAATAGATCGAGAAATAAACCAGCGATCAAACTACCCCTTGCTGCTATTAGCTAACTTGCTAGCCGTTTGCTTTCTTTATTGCCATAATATACGCTTGAACTCGTTGCTCGGATTCTTTGAGACTTAAAAATTATTGAAGGATAGAGAGAAAAGCGAGCCATTTGGTTTGCAGCAGATGCAAATTGTGCTTCAATATGTGCTGAATGGCTTTAACTTCTTTGGTTTCAGATTTTGGGAGGTGTATTTTTCGTTTTAATCGTCCAACTCATTTTGGACAATTAGGATAGAGTTCTATAATTAAGGCCCCATTAGGGCGGCAGTTTATTTGGTGCGGTTACGTTTTGAAAACATAGCTTGGCCGTTTGGTTTGTGCGTTCTATCTGCTTATCCGAATAATCCGTTCGAGATTTTTAATAAATGCGGCCACATGCTTGACCTCGCTGCCCGCATTCTTTCCCCTGCCTTTTACCTACATGCCCTTATGTGCCTCCTCGCTCGAACCCCGAACGTGTTTTCTGCCATAAGTGACTTCTCGCTCGCCTCTCTCCCTCGATAGCTTCTCTCTCGCGATTAGTGTTGCCTTTCACCTCTCCTCCCTCAGATCTTTGGTTACTGTGCTCTGTAAGTAATTTTAAATAGAACGCCTTTCTATATGTGATTTCTAGCATTTTTTCGATGGAATGATATTTTTTATGCGATTTTTCGTCGGAATGACTTTCTTTATGGAATTTTTCGTTTTTTTGATGGAATTTGGAGAATGGGTGAAAATGTGTGCTTGATTTGAAGATAACAAGTTTGTGGGTGCTCATTTGTAGAGGTTGCTCATTCGTAGATAGGAAGTTCTTGGGTGCCCTCTATGTAATTTCCTCAAATGAAAAATATTGGATGGGATTTCACCAATTCCTTTGATATTTCTGTGAAAATTTGAAATATGGTGTAAATGAGTGCTTGGTTTGTTCATAGCATTCTTTTGGGTGGCCTGTTTGCATTTGCATCTATTCAATACTACACTGTTTCTTCTTTTATGCTTGGGCTATGAAATGAAAAATGGATGAAAGAGGATGCTTCATTTGGGGATGACAATGTTTCAGATGGTCTGTATGTAACTTCCTTGAATTTAAAATACGGGAAGGTGCTTCATTGAGGTGTGGGTTGTGGGCTGTGGTTGGGTGCTGTTTGTTGTGGCTGTGGGCGTGTGCGTGGCTGTGGGTGTGTTGTGTGGGACTGTGGCTGGGTGCTATGTGTTGTGGCTATGGGTGTGTGTGGCTGTGTGTGATGTGAGTTGTGGTTGAGTGCTGTGTGTTGTTGTTGGTATGTGTATGGTGGTTGTGGGTGTGTGTTGTGTGGGTATTTAATACGTCAGATGAAATATGGGAAGGGGTTGTGGTTGTGGTTCATTGAGGTGACCTATATGTAATTGCTTCAAATGAATAGTATGGGAAGGGTGCTTCATTGAGGTGTGGGTGTGGGTGTGGGCTGTGTTTGAGTGCAGTGTGTTGTGGTTGTGGGTGCATGTGTGGTGTGGGTGTATGTGTGGTGGTTTTGGGTGGTTGGGTGGTGGATGTGTTGAGGCATGACATGGCTAAATCAAATTGTATATGATGAACTTGGATTTTTTTATTAAAATGGATGCATAAGAAATTAAGGTTCATATGAAGCTTGTGTGGCTCAGGAGCTGCTAGATTCTTAGCAATGTTATGGGTGCTGGATTATATCCATTGTCTTGTATTGATGGGTTAGTACATATTTTAATGCATAGGATGTTTGTGTATCTTAGGAGAGAGTTAATATGCTTCTTAAGGTTCAATATGTATTAGTATGTTTTATGGTTAGGTTGAAGTTAGTATGTTTTTGGTTTACCAATGGATTCACAAAAATTTTGGCAATTGCCATTCTTATCAAGGTGGAAGAGCAATTAGGATGTTATCCATCAAATTGGAACCAACATGTTATTACTTTAATGCTTGGCTATGCTCAATAATCTTTTATATTTTTATTTTATATTAAAAAAATATTTTCTACCGTGGATTTTATATTTTAAAAATACGCTTGAGGTGCCATTGGAATAATTTTGAAAACCCCCGATGCATTTTATTTTACATTGAAGTTTGTCTTGCATAGGACATATATTTTGTATATTTGGCCTGAAATGATATTTTGATGTTTGGAGAGAATCGACATGGTCTTTTGATGATTCTAACACTTCTCAGGCGGTTTTAATATTCGGGTTGGGTGGTGGCTGTGTTGGGCGTGAGTGGTGGTTGTCCTGGGGTTAGTTGGTGACTGTGCTCAGGATTGAGTGGTGGCTAATGTATGTTCTCCTGTCTATTTGCAATATTAATGTTTTGTCTTTTCTTTGTTAGTAATGTAATGGTTAAGACTAAAGAAGTCGGTTTATCAGTCATGTTGGATATGAAAGTCACACTCATCTTTTGCGATCTGTCTTAAGGAGGTTGAGCTGGGAAATAGACCCACCCCCTATTTTAACAAGGAAGGGTGACAAAATATTATAAAGAATTTTAAGGAAATGACAAGAAAGAAGTACGGTAGGTTTCAATTTAAGAACAAGTGGAATCAGTTGAAGGACCGAAAGTTTTGAAAGAAACTAAAATAGGGATCCACGGGCTTTGATTGAGATTCAATCAAATGGACTATTGATGCTTCAGAGGAATGGTGGGTGGTGAAATTAGAGGTAAGAACTTTTCCATTGAAGATTTGTTTCAGTGCTTATCCTCTTAAGTTGTTTGAAGTAATAAACTTGCTCGTATGTTGCAGGCGTTGCTAGCCGTCAAGAATTTAAACTCAGTGGAATTGACCTGATCTTAAGAAGTTGGACCATATGTTTGATGGGGTTGTGGTAATGGACGCTCATACTTTGACTCCAAGTGAGCATGGGTTTGCAAGCATACCAGAGAACTTGGAGGCCGAGCAGGTAACTGGCTCCGGTGAAGGTCCAAGCCCAAACCAAAATGAGCTGGAGTCCACTTACAGGTTAAATTGTCCTAGGGTGGAGAAAAAGAAAAAGGTGTTGCTTTCATCACAAGCCAAATAACAAAACTGGCAGCTGCATGCACGACTAAGCCTTAACCTTCTCATGACACATCCGTAGAGGATTTTCTTCGAGTTTTGGAGGCAACTCTCGAAGTTTATGGGGACATGGAGTTATATCCAATCCTCATGAAGTTCCTAGAAGAGCCGACCCGCAAATAGATCTTCATGAAAATGTCCCCTCACTGTAGGGTTAATTATTTACGTTTTTTTTTGCAGCAAGGACACTTGATTTTGTGTAGTTTTTGTTGTATTACTTGGATTTATTTTCCTGTTGTTTTATCTGATTTCTAATTTGGGGTTTTTTTTCTTTGTTGTACGAACAATCCATATGTTACTCTGTATTAATGTCTTCTTATTCCACGTTTTGTCAGTAGATTTTCGATGTTTTATAACATTGTTTGATTCACAGATATTGCCTGAACAAAGCTATTGTTTAGAGTGAATTCACAAAGAGATAGGAGCAGAAGAAAAATTATGGCAGCAATATGTATGCTCTACGAATACTGCAACTCATATGTTGACCGAACTTTCTACATGACATCTACTTATATTGTTGATAAATTAGTTGGGGAGCTACTACAAGGATTCCTTACAGCATTCAATAACATGTTTCTTATGACAGCTTATATTTATGGATATGTTATGAACTACATAAGTGTTATGGACTATGATCAAAGAAAAATTTGTTGAGATTTTCATACCTATTTTATACGGATTTTGATGATATTGCACTTTAAAGAAAAATATTTTTGATGTTATGTTGTAGGAATGTTGATTTATGGTAATTGGAGCAAAAAGATGCAAAAAGAGCGAATTTGGAGCAAAAGGACCAAAATATGAAGATTTGACTTTGGGCGCCGACGACGAGATCAACGGCGTCGACAAAGGATTTTTCTCGAGAGTTCAAAAATTAAAAAAAGAAAAGAGGGCCGCTGACGGCGAGGTCGACCCCGCAGACGGCGAGGTTTTCTCAATAGTGCCAAAACCTAGTATTCTAGAAGGCCGCCGTTAGTGAGATCGAGGCCGCCGACGACGAGTATGTCGGTTCTCTCACAAGGTACATTGAATGTGGATGATTTTTGAAGGGATGCTTGGGCAACTCTTGGAAACTCTTCTACAACTTTAAAAGAGACAATTTGAGGCCGAAAATGGTGGTGTCCGGGGTGTCTGTTAGTGTCTTGGGTGCCCTAAGAGTTATAGAGAGTAAGTTAAATTAGTGTTAATTGTGAGATACTCTTTGAAAGATTGTAAGAGTAGAAGGAAAGTGAGATTTCTTCCTCCTTGCCCTTTCAAAGGAGAATTCTGTGTGCTGTAAAGAAAGGAAGAGATTCAGAGGAACTTCAAGGAGTTTGCTTGGGGAGGAATTCAAGATAAGTTGTATTTACTTATTGTTGTTTGTATAAATTTGTTTTTATATATGAAATCCAAGTTTTGTCGTATTTTCTCTATGAGATTTGAGTAGTTTCTCTGTCTTTCTCCTTGTTTTGAGATTTTGTGAAATGGTGATTTGAATTAGTTGTGCCAAGAGAATGTTAAAGAAGTTGTGATGATCTTTTCACTTCAATCTTAATTTACTTTCAATATGACCAATTGATTTGTTAAAATATGTTGATTTTTACAACCAAAGTGAAGATTACATCCAAGATTCAGAAGGTCAAAGTCCTTGAAAGTATGGTGCAAATAAATAAGGAAATATTATTTTATCGGGCGTAGAATTGGAGATTTTAGAGTGACAAACTAAAATCTTTAATTCGGTCCTATCGTTTGGTTCTGAAGTGTAGATATTAGCCCTTAGGTAAGGGGAACGTGGGAGCTCCGAAGTGAGAGACGATATCCTCACAGCCTAGCCGCAGATTCAGTAACCAAGCATATGATTAGTTAATGTTCTTTACGCTTGGACCAAAGGGTAAAAAATATGTATGCTCCTATTTGGCATAATACAGTTTGAACTAATTTAATTTATCCATTCACTTAAATTTCTTGACAAGGAGAAGAATGCTTGCTTATATATTGAACCTCACATTACAAACTTTATTAGTAGTTAATTATTAGTAGAATTAGTTTATTAAAATTACATCTTATTTATGATTGCATATTAGTGGAAAATAGAAAATTTGAGTACAAGATTATGATTCTGTATTGGTTTTTAAAATCCTAGTTCGTAGCCTCTGATATATTCGCTGTGGGATCGATAACCAGGACTCCACTAGAGCTCTGTATTACTTGAGCGATACGTATACTTGCGTTGATATGAGTAACTTTGTGATATTTAAATATTTTACACACTTCTTTATCAAATTTATAATCACAGTTGGTATCATTGCTAGAGATTCAACCCTTTTAGTGGTAATATTAAATTCTTACAATATTAAGCTTACGCAAAGTGCACGGTGGTTCAAGTTTTTGGCACCGTTGTCGAGGAATATAACATAATTAGAGTAACGAACAATTTAGGACTATTAGAAAACTTTTAATAGAATTGCAACTTATTTTCATATTTAGTCAACTGTTTTTTTGTGTACTGATTTCGATTGTATGCGTAAATTTGGGCCTGAAAATCTTATACCTAACGATTCAGAATTAGAACGCACTGTTAGGAAAATTAGAAAACTGGGAAAATAACCTAAAAATCCTAACACAATGGAAAACAACGTAAACAACCAAGGAATATAAAATGAACATCAAACTAAACCTCTAAGAGATTACGTTAATCTTACATTTGATGAAATTCACTTAACTATCCAAAACCCTGATGTAGCTGCTAATTCATTTGAGCTTAAACCTGCAATTATCCAAATGGTACAAAACAATCAATTTGGTGGAACTTCTAACGAAGATCCTAATTTATATCTTGCGAGTTTTCTAGAACTTTTTGCTACTTTTAAATATGATAGTGTCTGATGATGCTGTCAGACTTAGACTTTTTCCTTTTTCACTAAGGGGCAAGGCCAAGCTTGGTTAATTCGTTAGCACTGAGATCTATTAGAACTTGCGGGGAACTTTCAAAAAATGTCTTATCGAAGTATTTTCGACCATCTAAGACTGCTAAGCTTAGAAACAATATTCACATCTTTCAGTAAGTATGAGGGAGAATCGATATACGAATTTTAAGAAATATTTAGAGATCTTAGGAGATGGCCACATCATATTTTACCAGATTGGTTAATTATTCAAACTTTTTATAATGGATTAGTAGGATCTTTTAGATCCATCATTGATGCCGCTGCTGGTGGATCACTAATGTCTAAATCTTTTGAAGAAATTTATGCTTTAATCGAAGAAATGACTACCAATAGTTTTCAATGGCCCACGAAAATGGTAAATCCTAAGAAAGTAGCCAGTATTCATGATTTAGATGCTTTAACTATGATAGTTTCTTAAATTGCTGCTCTTTCAAAGAAAATAGATTAATACAGAATGAATTGTTCTCAAACGCCTCCAGTGTTAGAAGAAAATTCATTAGAACAAATTGTAGATGCTTAATATTCATATGAAACTTTAAATTTGATAAATAATAGACAAAATAACCCTTATTCAAACTACTATAATCCAGGTTGGAAGAATCATCCAAACTTTAATTGAAATAACCATGGTAATGCTAATCATGTTAATTCTTAGTGGGGGAACAATCCTGTAAACCCATTAGGAAATGTAAACAATCAGGGTAATCTCAATTATAAACCTTCTAATCCACCAGGTTTTTATAATAATTCACAATTTAAGGAGAGGAAGCGATCTATGGAAGAACTAGTTTTGAATATGGAAAATCAATTACAAAATCAATGAGCTCTTATTAAAAACATAGAAAACCAATTGGGGCATATTGCTACTGCACTGAGCAATAGACCTATTGGAACTTTGCCTAGCAATGTTGAAGTAAATCCTAAAGATCAAGGAAAAGAACAGATCAAGACTATTCAATTAAGAAGTGGAAAAGAGTTGGAAATAAGGGGCCGAAAAGAAACTGTAGTTGAAAAGGAAAAAAAGTGGAAAATGAAGAAGAAAATGAAATTTTATATTCTGATTATCCTCTGAAACCTATGAAAATTACCGTTGAAAGACCACCACCACCATTTCTTCAAAGACTGAAGCAACAAGAGAAGGAAAAAAGACTTGCTAAATTCTTAGACATTTTAAAAAATTGTCAATAAATATTCCTTTTGTTGAAGCTTTGGAACAAATGCTTGATTATGTTAAATTTATGAAGGATATACTAAACAAAAAGAGAAAGTTACTAAATCATGAAACTCATTCATGACTCAATGAAGAGTGTAGTGCTATAATTCGAGAAAAGCCTTCCCGAAAAACATAAAGATCCCGTAGTTTTACTATCCCTGTGCTATTGGTGAAAAATTTTATGGACGCGCATTATGTGATTTGGGAGCTAGCATAAATCTGATGCCTCTATCAACTTTTAAGAGATTGAGAATATGAGCGATTGCACCAACTTCTGTAACTCTACAGTTAGCTAATCGATCTATTACACATCCTGAAGGAGTTGTAGAAGATGTTCTGGTTAAGGTTGATAAATTTATCTTTCCTATAGATTTTATCTTTTTAGATATAGAAGAAGACAACGAAATACCTATCATTTTAGGAAGACTATTCATAGCTACAGGAAGAGCCATGATAGATGTTCAAAAAGGAGAGTTGACTATGAGAGTAAATGATTAGGAAGTGATCTTTAAAATCTCAAAGTCAATGAAATATTCTTCAATAGAAAGAGATGAATGTTTTAGAATGGATACATGTGATTATTTGAGAAAAGAATATTTCAAAGAAAAAATTGAAGAACATGAAGATATGAAAAACGATAATTATGATGAAATTGATAACAAAGAAGCTGATTATGTTCAGGAACAATTTGAAACGCTCGATTCAACAACACCAGAGAACGAAATCTTAATTCCATCTATTGTGAAACCACCTGAACTTGAATTGAAGACTCTTCCAAATCATTTGAAGTAGCATTTTTAGGAGAGTTATCAACATTTCCGGTAATTGTATCCTCGGACTTAAATGAAATTCAAGAACACAAATTAATGGATACACTAAAAGAGTATAAAAGCGCTTTTGGTTGAACTCTAACTGATATAAAGGGAATTAGTCCTTCTATTTGTATGCACAGAATTTTATTGAACGATGAACATAAACCAAGAATTGATCCACATAGGAGACTGAACCCTATTATGAAGTAGTAAAAAAAGAGATTTTAAAATGGTTAGATGTTGGAATTATATATCCTATTTCGGACAGTGCTTGGGTAAGCCTAATTCACTGTGTTCCTAAGAAAGGAGTGACTGTTGAAGCAAATGAGAATAATGAATTAATACTTATCAGGCAAGTTACTGGGTGGCATATTTGTTTTAATTATAAAAAATTAAATTATGTCACTAGGAAAGATCATTTCCCTTTACCATTTCTAGACCAAAGGTTGGATAAACTTGCTGGACACAAGTACTATTGCTTTCTGGATGGATATACCAGTTACCATCAAATTCCTATTACTCCTGAGGATCAAGAGAAAACTACATTTACTAGTCCTTATGAAACTTTCGCTTTTCGAACAATGCTTTCGGATTATGTAATGCACCTGCAACATTCCAGAGATGTTTGGTGTCTATATTCAATAAGTTAATTGATGATGGAATAAAAGTGTTTATGGATCATTTCTCTGTATTTGAAACATTATTTGACGCATGCTTAAATCATCTTGAAAAAGTTTTGGAGTTATGTGAAAGAACCTAATTTAGCTTAAATCGATAGAAACGTCAATTTATAGCATAGTGAGGAATTGTATTAGGACATAAAATTTTGGAAAATGCCATGAAGTAGACCCTGTAAAAATTCAAGTTATAGCTAAACTACCACCTTCTATTACAGTGAGAGGGGTAAGAAGTTTTCTTGGATATGCTAGTTTTCACAGGCGTTATATTAAAGATTTTTCAAAAATTACCAAACCTCTATTCCAAATTTTAGAAAAGGACAATAAATTTGAATTTACTGAAGATTGCTTGAATGCGGTTTGAGTTATTAAAGAAAAAACTAATCACAACACCTATAATAGTTTCACTTGGTTGGGAGAAACTATTCAAATTAATGTGCGATACTAGTAATTATGCTATTGGAGCTGTTCTTGGACAAATATATGATAAGATTTTTAAAGTTATAAACTACGCTAGTAGAACTCTTAACGATGTTTAAATTAACTATACGGTTACTGAAAAAAAGTTACTGACTGTTGTGTATGTTTTTGATAAATTCAGATCTTATTTAATTGAGATTAAATGTATTGTGCATACCGATCACTCTGCTATTAAATATCTAATGCAAAAGAATGATACCAAACTAAGATTAATCAAATGAATACTTTTGATGCAAGAATTCAATTTTGTGGTAATTGATAGAAAGGGAGCTGATAATCAAATTGTTAATCATTTGTCGAGATTAGAATATCATGAATTATCTGACACCGACAATGAAATTATAGACAGTTTTCCTGATGAACAATTTTATAATATTAATGAGTAGAAAATACCTTAGTATGCTGATATAGTTAACTATATTGTAAGTGATATTTTGCCACCTATGCTAACACTGCTGCAACAGAAAATTTCATTCATGATGCAAAAGCATATTTTTGGGATGAACCATATTTATTTAAGCAATGTAAGGATCTTATTATTAGATGTGTGCCTTATGAAGAAATTGAACTGATTATTCAAAAATGTCATGATTCTGAATTTGAAAGCCATTTTGGGGCTGACAAAACTGCACATAAATTTTACAAGCTGAATTTTATTGGCCTACTCTCTTTAGAGATGTTTACGGATATATAAAAACTTGTGATAGATGTCAACGAGTAGGTAATATATATAGAAGAAATCAAATGCCTCTGAATTTCATGTTAGAAGTTGAGATCTTTGATTTTTGAGGATTAGATTTCATGAGACCATTTATTCATTCATTTAGGAACTTATATATATTGGTTGCAATTGATTATGTATCAAAGTGGATTGAAGCACAAGCTTTATCTCGTTGTGATGTTAAAAGTGTTTCAAGATTCTTAATGAAAAACATTTTCACAAGATACATAATGCCGAGAGTGATTATCACTGACGGAGGATCCCATTTTAAGGATAAATATATTCGTAGATCGCGTAAAAGTTTAATATTATTCATAGAATCTCTACCGTTTATCATTCTCGTACAGTGCAGTTAATTTAAGTTTAATCGAGAGATTAAACGAATTCTAGAAAAGACTGTAAACCCTAGTAGATTAGATTGGTCTATGAGACTGGATATTGTATTATGGGCATACATGACTGCTTATAAACTCCTATTGGAATGATTCCTTACAGACTCATTTTTGGAAAGTTTTGTAATTTACCAGTAGAATTGAAGCATAAAGCATATTGAGCGATTAAAGAATTCAATTATAATTTGAAAAATGCTGTGAGAAGAGTTGTTACAAATGAATGAATTGAAAGAATTAAGAAATAAATCTTATGATAACGACAGAATTTATAAGGAGAAACTGAAGTTAAGGCATGATTGGAAGTTTAACCAGAAGAACTTTGAACCAGGACAAGAAGTTTTGCTTTACACTACAAGGCTGAAGTTGTTCTTTGAGAAATTGAAGTCTCGTTGGTTAGGACCCTTTATCGCGACTCAAGTTTATACTTACTGGAAGTCATTGAAATCGAAGATCCAAAGACTGAGGATAGATTTAAGGTAAATGGACACAGATTAAAATCATATTTTGAGGGTAAAAGACCGAACTTTAAAGAGGATTTAATGCTCAATCAACCTGAATAACACCTGAATAGGTCGGGCTGACGACGTTAAACCAAGCGCTTTATGGGAGACAACCCATAGTTATCTTTATTTGTTGAGTATTTGTTTGAATTTATCATTAGTATGTGTTAGTATTGAATTCTATTGCTCGTATTTACCCTTTGATCATCATGAAATTTCGAGGATCCATAGAGAAATTTTGGAATGCATTCGGACTATGGCTTTTTTGTGCAAATTTTGCCTTGGACACCGACAACGAGCTCGAAGCTGCTGACGACGGGTTTTTTCCGAGTGCCCGGACTTTTAGATTGCACAAGCCTGCCGACGGCGCCATCGAGGTCGCCGACGGCAAGATCGGCGAGTGGACGGTTTCTGGAGTTTGAAATTTGCTGTTTTTGGCAGAATTTTCCCCTATAAACTTTCAAAGTCGGTTCCTAAACTCCCCATTACCCAAAAGACGAATTGAAACTCCACTGAATTCATCCCTAATGGCTTCCGGTTCCACTGATTACCCTAGATCTCGAGTGTTCAACCAGAGAAAGTTTGTAAGTGCCGAGGCACAATAAATCTTCAATAAAGTGCTGACAAAGAGGAGATTAATCAAAGAAAGAGGCTTTGTGAATCGAGGATTAAACAATCCATCGACAATGATTGAAGAGATGATCGTGCGGCAACGATGGGAAGTGTTATGCTACATTATTGCCGCAGTAGTCGTTCCTGTGGTGAAGGAGTTTTACGCTAATTTACATGGAATCAACCAGGGAAGCGTTTATGTGCGAGGCAGGTGGGTAACTTTTACTCTTGCACGAATTAATGAATTATATATGATTGAGAATGTTCCTGTCTGCCATTATTCAACTTCGTCCCGACAAGAAAGCTGATGAATGAGATGTACTAATATTTAACGGATGAAACTGAAGACTGGGAAATAAGAGAAACATATATGTTAGTTTTTCTGCTACACTTCTAAATCCCGTATCAAAACATTGACATTTCTTCATTTCTGTAAAGTTATTACCGACGATGAGGATCAGTAAAGTTACTAAAGAAAATATTATTTTGAATTATTGTATTCAAATGGGACTGACAAATTGATATTGGCTCAATAATTGTGAAGTCTGTTTTGGGTCTGATTGTTCAAGGATTAACTCATGGGCTTGGACATCCTTCTACAATTTTCTCACTTTGCAGCCTGTTCCAAGTTTCATATGAGATTTGGTAAAATGTACTTTTACCTTGGAGGCCTTTAGACCAAACCAAAATGTTCCCAGCAGATGAAGATGAGAATGATATGGGCATTTTTGTGGATCAATAATCACAGAACTCAATACCAATTCAACATCTAGTATCGAACAAGAAGCTGGTGATCTTACACAGAATTAAGAAACTGAAAAAAGAGGTACAAAATTTGATGAATGCAATTAACAATATCTCTGATTTTTTTGATCACATTGATTGAAAGATGAAAGAGCACTTTGATCACTCTGGACATATCGAATGAAGTTTTATATGCTTAATGAGAAAGATGATATGGATAGAAGAAGACTCTACTAAAGAATTCACTTACCGACCAATCTATAACCTTTTCGTTCATGTTCAATCGATGAGTGATGTTAGAGGAGATACAAGCACTGAATCAGAGGAGTAGTAGATTTGCTTTACTAAGTATATTTTTATATATTTATATTTGATTTGAATCTATTTGTTTGCTTGCTTTCGAAGTTTGCTTTTAGATCTCAGTATAGTTGAGATTAAGCATGGAATGTTTGTTTTCAGCGTTTAGAGTGTTATGGCTTGGATTGCGACGCTGAATTGATGAATTGAGGTTGAGAAAATATCTAACTTAAGTGTGTTGTGTAACGTGTATCGTAAATCATGGATTTTATATATAATTGTGATGTTTTGTGTTGTGAATGTTTATTTGTGTTAATACATTACTTATTCACTAAAATTTATGTTTAAAATGATCGAACAGATGTCGACGAGGCTTGAAATTGATCGAAATCGCAAAAATCTGGAAAATGAACAAAATTTAAGAATCTCGCCGACGGCGCCCTTGAGGCCGCCGATGGCGGGTTTTTCCCGAGATTACTGCTATTTAATTTAATAGAGCTCATCGACGGTGCCAACAACCTCGCTGACCGCGAGATCTGGAAAATTACTTTTTAACCGTGATTTTGACAAGTCAAACGCCACTATTCATCATCCCTAACTTCCAAACACCGCAAATTTCGACATAGGGCTTGAGAGATCTTGGATTTGAGGTGATTTCAACTCATTTTGACATCGAATTTCATCTTCCCTTGGTAAGAGTTTCCCTCCTATGTAAAAATTTTTGATTTTCACCATGAATTTCTTCCACATTTAGGAATTCTGAAAAAATTGAAAATGTGGAGAAAATACTTGGAAGAAATTTATGGAGCTTAATTTAAAATCCTTAAAGTCACTTTTGGAAGCCATTTTATCATTATTTTGGAGTTTAGTTTAGATTTTTGTAAATTTGATAGATCGAAAAATGACTCCCTGACAAAAGAGGCAACTTGAGTTTGACGAGGCTCGATTTGTAAATGCAAAAGCCTAGTCAAGGTACACTTCTATCTTCCAAGGAAAGAAATGCATAAAAGATAGAGTTTTTGATAAACCCGGAGAAGAAGTTGAACGTGTTATTAGAGAGAGGAAGTGGGAAAACTTTTGTTACTTTACAAACAAGGCTGCTGTAGAAGTTATGTAAGAATTTTATGCCAATATATCTCAGATTGAGGACGAGCCTGTTAGAGTGAGAGGGTTTTCTGTTGATTTTAATGCTGCCCGCATAAATTCTTTCTACAAACTTCACGATTTTTACTCAAGCGAGTACGAGACGTTTGGAACCATGGAGGGTCCGCTGAACGATATCATCGACTTTCTCACTGATGGGAAAGGGATATGGAAGATCAAGCAACGTGGACGGATAAATTTTCCTCTTTTCATGATGAATGCCACAGCTAAAGCATGACATTATTTCATTTGTTCTACTCTGCTACCTACTTACCACTATAGTGAAGTGTTAAGAGATAGAGTGGTTCTGAATTTCTGTATTCAGAACAATAGAAACATTAATGTGGGGAATATAATTTATAAGAATATTTTGGCCACGACAAAGTGTGAATTAAGTGGAGGACTAGGACATCCTGGCCTCATTTATGCACTTTGCCAATTATCTGGAGTGGAAGTTAGAGATGATGAGAAATGTGTTTACCCTATGAAACTCATTAGTAAAGATAACTTAAAGACATGAATCCCATGAAGAATGAAGATATGGGAGTAGGAGTAAAGCAGCTTCTACTAGTAGAGATATCCCATTTACTAGTTATGACCCTCCTGCCTCTAGCTCCCCTACCCTTTATGATTTAATGAATGAGATGACCTTGCAGCGGAAGACTTTTGAAAAGTTAGATGAAAGACTTGAGAGATTAGATCAGAGGATTGAAGGATTAGAGCGAACATACGATCATGATAGTGAGTATCTTCAGCGACATTCTGATTTCGAGATTGCCTATTACGATGCTCAGGCCAGACACTATAGAGGTGAGCCTGATGTTACTTTTTCTGAATGCCCCCGATATACTCGTTATCAGCTCAATCAACCTGCTGACCAGGGAGATGAGGATATAATATGAGATTTCGATGTCTGATCTTAAATTTGTTGATTGTGATGTATGTGTGTGTGTTTTGTTGTATTATTTTTACTCTGTTATTTGTATTTTGTGTACTGTATTATTTTCTGAGATGTGTATTTTGTATGTGATTTGTATTTCATTTATGGATGGATTGTGATGCGTAGATTATAAGTGTAATTGTGGACTTTAAGATAAAATAGTAGACTGCTTGTTATTGTGCTGTGAAATGCAAATGCTATTTTGTATTGTACTGTGTAGTGTAATCAATTGTGGTTGTTAAATGTTTTAATTTATGTATTTATTTCAAAAATTTCATTACCCCAACAAATTCTCTAATCTGTTATATGTGTAGAAAAGTTCCTAATTTTACAGGCCAGTTGAAGTTAAAGATTTTGAGAAAAATCTGTAAAATTCCAGAAAGATGAAAATGCCTAAAGTGCAAAGATATGATTTATATTTAAAATTTTTCTTTCCACCAGTGTATTATTTCTATATATTGAAAAATTTAAGTTTTTTTGGGGGGGGGGGCGTGGGGCGTAAAAATATTAACTGTTATGTGTTCTCAATTAAAATATTTTCAAAATTTATAAATATGATTTTTGTGATAAAATTTAATTCAGTTAACCATATTTAAATTTTATTTAAATATTGTGAAAGATTCAAAGAAATATTTTTGGTAATGAAAATTAATTTTGTAGGTTAAGATGTTTAGTATAAGGGGATATGACTATAATTAACTATTTAAAGTAAAGAAAATTATATTTTGAAAATATTAAGAATCTTAGGAATTTAGTTGAGAAAGAAAAGATCGGGGCTCAATGATGTAAAGACTATGAATTATATATAAGGTAAATGAATGCTTTGAGTTTCAAATTTAGGAAAAGAAGAGTGAAGTTCAAAATTATTAACATGCTATCCAGATATAGTAATCCTTACTTGAAAATGATAAAAAAAAATGATTGAAAGATAATCCTTGAAAGGAAAAGAAAAAAAAAAAGGATTGAAAAGCAATCTAAATGAAAAGAAAAGAAAAAGGAAGTGAGGAGAAGCTTGAGGAGATGTTTTATCAAAAATTAGCTTCACTTGGACATACCTAAAGGGAAAACCTAAATATATTCTTGAACTTATATTTATGAACTAGTTTTTTTACTAGTAGTGTTTTCATGAATTTCTTATCAATTAATTATTCTAAATGATTTGATCTTGCAACATATAGTCATTCTTGAAATGAATAGAATACTAGAACACTTAGACTTGATGACTAGATAACCTTACATCTACATAGTTAATCTAATTACTTAAAAATTTTTCTAATCACTATGAGATTTATTTAAATCAAAATTATAGTATTTCTGAATTAAAACTTTACCACAATAAATCATAACTCTTATGTAATACTAAAAAATTACTTGAGGGCAAGTAATAGTTAAGTTTGGGGGATTTTGACAAAAAAAAAATTTGTAGAGATTTTCATACCTATTTTACACGGATTTTGATGATATTGCACTTTAAAGAAAAATATTTTGATGTTTTGTTGCAGGAATGTTGATTTATGGTCATTGGAGCAAAAAAAATGCAAAAAAGAGCGAATTTGAAGCAAAAAGGACCAAGATATGAAGATTTGACCTTGGCGGCAACGACGAGATCGACGGAGCCGACGACGGATTTTTCCCGAGAGTTTAGAAATTAAAAAAGAAATGAAGGCCGCTGACAGCGAGATCGACCCCGCCGACGGTGAGGTTTTCTTAATAGTGCAAAAACCTAGTATTCTAGAAGGCTACCGACGGCGAGATCGAGGCCGCCGACAACGAGTATGTCGGTTCTCTCACAAGGTACATTGAATGTGGACGATTTTTTAAGGGATGCTTGGGCAACTCTTGGACACTCTTCTACAACTTTAAAAGAGACAATTTAAGGCCGAAAATGGTGGTGTCCGGGGGTGTCTGTTAGTGTCTTGGGTGCCCTAAGAGTTATAGAGAGTAAGTGAAATTAGTGTTAATTGTGAGGAATTCTTCGAGCGATTGTAAGAGTGGAAGGAAAGTGAGATTTCTTTCTTGCCGCTTCAAAAGAGAATTCTGTGTGCTGTAAAGAAAGGAAGAGATTCAGAGGAACTTCAAAGAGTTTGCTTGGGGAGGATTTCGAGATAAGTTGTATTTACTTATTGTAGTTTGTATAACTTTGTTTTTTTATATGAAATGTAAGTTTTGTTGTATCTTCTCCATGAGATCCGAGTAGTTCTCTCGTCTTTCTCCTCGTTTTGAGATTTGGTGAAATGCGTGATTTGAATTAGTTGTGCCAAGAGAATGTTAAAGAAGTTATGATGATTTTTTCACTTCAATCTTAATTTACTTTCAATCTAGCCAATTGATTTGTTAAAATATGTTGATTTTTACAACCAAAGTGAACATTACATCCAAGTCTCAGGGATGTCAAAGTCCTTGAAAGTAGGGTGCAAATAAATAGAGAAATATTATTTATCAGGCGTTGAATTGGAGATTTTAGAGTGACAGACTAAAATCCTTAATTCGTTCCTATCGTTTGGTTCGTTGAAGCTTCGATGTTAACTTCAGCGAATGGTTAACGTGGGAGCTCCGAAGTGAGAGCTGCAGTATCCTCCCAAGCCTACCGCAAATTCATTAACCAAGCATATGATTAATCAATGTTCTTTATGCTCTGGACTGAAAGCAGTAAAGAATAGATATGCTACTATTTGACACAACACAATTTGAACTAATTTAATTTGTCCATTCACTTAAATTTCTTGACAGGAGAATGATGCTTGCTTATATATTGAACCTCACATTACAAACTTTATTATGAGTTAATTATTAGTATAATTAGTTTATTAATATTATATCTTATTTACGATTGCATATTAGTGACATATAGACAATTTGAACTACAAGGTTGTGATTCTGTATTTGTTTTTAAAATTATAGTTTGTAGGCTCAGATATATTCCCTTTGGGATTGATTACCAGGACTCCAATAGAGCCATGTATTACTTGAGCGATACATATACTTGCGTTGATAAGAGTAACTTTGCAATATTTGAATATTTTATGCACTTCTTTATCAACATTATAATCACGGTCAAGTTTTTGGTATCATTGCTAGAGATTCAACTCTTTTAGTAGTGATATTAAATTCTTGCAATATTAAGCTTACGCAAAGTGCGCGGTGGTTCAAACTACATAAGAATCACATTCTTCATGACTCCTTAAGAATGATAACCAGAAAGGTGTTAGCCATAGTCATATACATTTATCACAAAATGAATCAATTAAAGGAGCGATAGAGCTATTTTGCATTCATTTACAAGTCCCGACAGAAGCATTTCAATATCAAATAGGACAATCTATACCACAACTAGAAGTGGATTCACAAGAAGGTTATACCAAAATCGGGAATGTGCCACAGAAATGGTTGAATTGAGAAAGCGGATTACAGATGCCATTGTTGCATGTTGATTTGACAATTCTTATTTTATACAATTCATGTTTATTTTATGTTTCTTATATTATTAATATTATTTTCTGTTCCTTTATGTTATGCAGTTCATGGTTGATGTTTTTGATTTTGTATTTTTCATGTTTTTAATTATTATTTTTTTTACCATTTCTTCTCTTTTTTTTGTAGGTTTGTGAGGTTTAGTAATGAAATGTTTGAACTTGCAGGTTCTTCTGGATGGTCTGTTAGTTGCTGTATGATTGATATCAAATGTGAAATCCTGATGAGGTTAACCAAGTACCTCTTCTTTTTGATGCAGTGGTTTTTGAGGTAATTCTAGATGGCCTTTCTGGTGATGCATATGTGACACACACGAGCTTGATATTATGTGGGTTAAAGACAACCAAGAACCTCTATTTTATAAGGTCTGTTGTCTTCTTGTAGTGACAGATTCATTGGTGTCCTGAGTTTTCTGAGACCTCACGCCTGCACAAAACTGTAATTTATTACTGGTTTTATTAAATTTCACTTATGTTATGACTAATGGATTATCTTTTGAAACATTTAGGATAGATGAGCTCTAGGATTTCAGGGACCTCCCGACGATTACTCTGTTACTGCGGACTTTAGACTTTCTTGCTGATGTCACATCAGACATAGCTACGGGAGAGTTCTACAGGTGCCCGCGGAGATTCACAGAGAACTATGACTTCTTCTGATAGGCAGACTTGCTCGAAGACTCAACCACCGAGAGTGACCAGGAGTACAAAATACCTTGTAGGACGACCTAGCTACTGAGATATGCAATCTTCACTTTAAAATTAATATTATCATATTATTAAATATTATTTTAAAAGTCTCTTTCCTTAGTTTAATAATAATGAAACTCACTGTTAAGTGAGGTATACTTATTTTTTTATACTGTTGTAAAGTGATTTTTATTTCGCAGATCAAATAAATCATATGACATTTATGTTACAGAACAAGATATCTGCACAGAGATAGAATGATCATTTATCCAGAAACAACTGTAAAACTGTTGTTTTCAAATAACACATATCAAACAGCCAGCCAGCTTATTCGGATCACCAGTTTATTAATCAGTTGCAGCTGCCCCAAACAAACCCTAAATTTGAATGAGTTTAGGCATCTCTATTGTAATGTTTCTGGAGATGATCCAAACCCTCATTTCTTTTTGGTTATGAAGCTATATATATTCTGGCGGGGAAGCCTCTATTTCTCATTGTGAACTGTTTACTCAATTTTGACGATGGGAAATTTCTGACATAATTTTATTTTGATGCTAATATCGAAATAATTTTGTTGAAGGGATCCTTTTTTTCAGCCAACTTGTGCACAATCACCTTGTATGCCTTTATATTCTTTTTATCAGACTTGTCTGGTCATTTTTCAAATTTTTTTTAAAAAGTTGCTAGCCAAGAATAAAAAACTGATGCTCAGTCCTCGTTTCTTAGAATTGGATTTTGCCAGCACGTCAAAGAGTTTGTAGCCTTGCTCATCTATTACTATACTACCACTAAGCTTGTTATAAGAATGCCTACTTGCCCAAGTTAACTCATAAAAAAGAATTTGATAACTTTTCTAAGAGTATTTGTGAATGTTGACTAATGGGTTTTTTGTTACTAGGACTTGTCATTAAAATTTGCGAATGAACTCAATGAAGGGGGCTGCGCTTAGATGGTTTATTTGCCTTGCAATTTTGGCTATTGTGCAATGCCCATCAAACTCGATTGCACTGCTATTGTGTGTTTTTGTGTGCATCTATATTTATATATATGCGCGAGCCCTGGCTCATTGGTAGCGGCCCTTTGCGTAAGTCCTTCGGGTCAGAGGTTCGAATCCCACTCATTTCGTAAGGATTCGAATAGTACACCAGACTGGAGGGGTTCCGTCGCTCGGTCAGTTCAACCTATAGAGGTTGATCGGTGGTCTCCGACTGTCGATCAATCTTTTGATATATATATATATATATATATATATATATATATATATATATATATATATATATATATATATATATAAAATGTTCTTTTTGTACTACCATAGTTGAAGTGTGCCAATAAATAAATGGTCGAAAATGACGTCACTTTCATATGTCTTGGATCAAAATTCTATTCAGATAAATTACCAGATTCACTTCTTTCTTTTCTACTCTATTTGACCTGCCCTTATGCCCTTAAGAGTCAAACGGATCCCTAATTAGTAGAAGGGAATCTCTAGACATTATTTTTCATTATGTTTAATGGGCTTAACCCTACTCTTTAATAGCCTTGGGCCACTTCATTGACTATTTTTTATAAAGTTGTGGTGATTATGATCAATGCCTAACGGATCCTTTTCAAACTTATGCCCTTAATAGTCAAATGGATCCCTTTCAAAGTCTAATTAGTAGAAGGGAATCTCTAGACATTATTTTTCATTATGTTTAATTGGCTTAACCCTAATCTTTAATAGTCTTGGGGCCACTTCATTGACTAATTTTTTATAAAGTTGTGGTGATTATGATCAATGCCTAAGATAAATAATATACAATAGGGCATCCTAATGAAAGTTTGTCAAAAAGCAACCATCCAAATGATTATCACCCTTTAGTAGTTGAACCATATTGAGGATATTTTGACTAAGATCATGCACAAGCGTCTCTCTAAGAGAGTGTTTGGCGGGCTCCTAAGTGTGGTGAATTTTCTTAAGTGGGGCGAATTTTTTTGATCTTGGGCATATATGCATGCGGTGAAGATGAGGTAAAGTGGTTTTAGGTTTGAAAGAATCATTTATGAGGGTTATGTGATAGTATGAGCTCATGTATGGGTTAGTCTAGGCTGAGTGCAAGAAGAAGGAATGAGTTCCTAAGGTTGATGGTTTGAAAGAATATATAGGTTTCTTGGTGTGTATGATGATGTACAATGATTTGTGAGTGCAAAAAAAATTAGGAGCTTTAAAGGTGGGGTGGAGATACTTTTTTCTGCGGGGATCTAATGTTCCTTAGGGCCAGGTGGCTCTTTATTCAACTTAGAGAAGCCGTCCAACTGGAGTGGGGCCTACTCCTAATTATCTAGGATTGTATATGTGCTTTATTGGTTTTTAGGGTTTAATGTTTTTGTGATTTCCTTTAGGGTCTTCTTTTCCCCTCCGAGTGGTGCTCCGCTCATTCTCGAGGTGGTGTTTACACCTACTTTTTCCCTATTCTCTTCCACATCAATTCTCGTCACCCTTACTGCTTTCCCCCTTGCTGCCACCACTGAGAAAGGCAACAAATTGTTGTTATTTCTCGCAGCAGCCATCAAAACCCATAAAACAACAATTTATGCTTTCCAACCAGTTGCCCCTATTATCTGCTGTTAAACAACCCCCTCAATACCAGCTACAACTTAGATCTAACCCTATTTTAGTGTTATGTTGTTTGTTGCAATTTTTTATTTTCATTATTGTTTTTATGATTTCAGACATTGAATTCAATTATAATATATATATATATTTCTTTTGGTTGTTTGTTAAAATTTGATATCATTTGGTGTCAAAGTAAGACCAATTCTAGTTCCATCCTAGTGTGACCCAAGTCCGTCAAACCTTAGCCAAGTCTTAACCTAACACTAATTCTCCTTCTTGACATTAAAAATCAGCAACCCTGCTTTTTTTTTTTTGCACCCCAAATCAGCCTCGTACACTCTCTTTTATCTCCCAAATCGAAGTCGTAGCCATGTCACCTCGAGGACAAGTTCTGTATGTTGATCCATTGAGGAAATGCAACAAAAAATCTGCCTACTTCAGTGAAGGCTTGCTTAAATTGAGAAAGAGATCCATGGAGAGATCATGGTCGATCATGATAGTGAGATTCATAGAGAAGAGGGTAGAAAATTTGAATCCCTTTCATAGGGAATTTCCACTAAAGAAGAGGGCTGACCATGATGCTTCAAGATTCAATATTAGGTGAGGTCGAGGGACATAATGACTTTTGGAGGACATGGAGATATAGGGGTAAACATAGACTTCCCTAATTTCGAGAGAAGGAATTCATATGACTTTATTGAGTGGTTATAGACTGTTGAGAGGATTTTTTAGTATAAGATGTCAGTTGATATGAGAGTAAAGTTTGATACTATAAAGCTGAAGAAGAGTGCCTCTTTTTGGTTGGAGAATCTAAAAAATACTTAGATAAAGTTAAGTTAGGAACAAGATCACTACTTGGGAGAAGATGAAAATGAAATGTAAAGGAAGTATATATCCCTACATTAATATCGATACACATCAGAGGGAGTCATCAATGCAGAAGTTGTCAACAGAGTTTGAGCAGCTCATGTTGAAATGTGAGTTGAAGGAGTCAGAGGAGAACACCATAGCCAGGTCTTTGGGAGGCCTAAAGCCGACCATCAACCATTCCCTTCCCTATAGCTTTACTGGTTATTGTTTTATCTTATGGAGTGGAAGATATGACTTATACAACATGAAATAAAAGACTAGTTAAAGAACAAAATAGAAACTAAATGATCGTTGATCTTTCACCCAAGCTAAGAATAAAGTACCCAAATAATGGTGAAATTTTAGAAATAAAATTTTTTAAAAATTTGATAATAAAAAATGATAAATTATATATATATATATATATATATATATATATATATATATATATATATATATATATATATATATATATATAATTGGACATCTTATTCCTTCTACTATGTAAGATAATTATCAAAACTCTAAAAATCTTCCCGCATTCCCACGTGCCCAAGGTTCCCCTTCCCCCTTACTAGCAAGCTCTCTCCCTTCCTTCCGTGCACTAATGCTCCGTTTGGGGCAATGCAGACTTTCTCAACTTTTCACCATGCGGTAAGAATCATGCGGGAATCCATGCTACTGTTTGGTGCGAATTGCATGAAAACAGTTGTGAGACAACTGTATCTGAAAAAATGACCATGTTGTCCCTGTTTGGTAAAACTGTTTTAAAATTTTTGTTTGGAATAGTTACACATATGCAACACATTCTTATGTATTTACATATGTAACAGATAAATTTTAATTTTTAGGAAAATTTATATAATATTTTGGAGGTCACACGAAAGAGTTACATAGCATAAATGTATTAAACTAAATTTAAATGTTAGATATGTCTATATGGAATTGATTAATATAAGCCAAAAATTTAAGTGTTGAATGGGCAAATATATAAAATACATGTCTTGTGAAAGGATTGTATTTAATTGGGTAGCATAAATGTAAAATATATTTTCTCTAAAGTATTTTAAATAAATAATATTTAAGAAGATGATGTTTTGTTAATGTTCTGAAATTAGTTATAAGAATTTACATATTTAAATATTTATTAATGAACTAATTAACTTAAATATTATTTAAATCCACGAATTAAGTGGCATGCAAGCAATCGCCCATTGAACATTTATACTTTAGTTTTTCATTTATATCACTCAAATGTTTTATCACATTTAAAATTCTACCACTTTAAATTCTTAAAATGATATTCTTTTGTGATATAAAATACTTAGGTGGTGGAAATATAAAATGTAGAGTTTAGGTGTTAGATCTGTAAATGTAAACGATGTTAAAAAAATACCGCGAATTGTAGAAGTCAATTTCTATTGTATTACAACAACAATTCATCATTCATATCACATCAAATTTCATAATCATGAAAAATTACTTTTAAGGCTAAACTTCAATTAAAAGCAGTACAAAATTATAAATACACATCTCACGTAGCAGTATCAAGAGAGTCAAAAAAAAGTCTAAAATAATTACAATGACAATTAACAAGATGATATTATTTTTTTTAACATTTATGCGGTGTAGCTCTTATGCTAGACTTTCTACAAGTGATGTTCTCCATTCTCGATCATCGTCTTAAGGAGAAGTTGGCAAATGTTTGCCCAACGGAAGAAGATACACTGTTCTGTGATGCTTCGTGGGCAACTATAGATTTTCTCCCGTAGTTGTGCGTCTGACGTGACATCAACAGTGTAGTTTGGAGGCCACAGTGGCACAACACTCGACGGGATGTCTCGAAAATCCTTGAGCTCATATTTTTTCTGATTGCAACAGAAAAGAAAACAACAACGCTTATTACTTACTCGTACAACAAATCATAAATTTTTTATTTTTCTAAGAAATTTAAATTGCAGCCATAATGCATCAATAAGATGGCTCACCTTGAATATGAGAAAGGAAAAAAAAATGACAATTGATTTTGTTTCACACAACTATCCATAAGGAATGCTTACATACTAGTTAACATAATCAAACTTCTCTTTTTAATCGCCCACAAATTATATAGTTTGGTCCTTAGAACAATTTACAAGGAGATCAATCACCCTCAAACTAACGCATTAGTATCTATTCTCGAATGACCGCCATTTCATTTGTACCTTATCATTCATTAGTGCAAATGGTGGAATGGTCGTTGTCTTCTTGTGACATAGAATGACCGATTTGGTATTCAAATGTTTATGCAGCCACTTCCTATTGATTCTCTTCGGCACTACAAAAGTTAACGTCAAATCGAGACAGATGCCGCCTAATATAATTGTGTAATGTCATTGTGGCTATCATGATCTGGACCTTTTTGGGAAACATGTAAGATGACATATCTCGTAATATCACCAATTCCTTTTTCCAAACGTCAAAGTACTCTCGATGATGCCTCGCAAGGAAGAATGTCTTTTGTTGAACACATTCTCTCTGCTTCGTGTAACATTACTGGCTCGTTCAAAATCATGTATATAATATCTGGGGTCAGGAGAGGGTTTAAAATACCCTCACTGTAATGGATAGCTGACATCCACTTAATAATACTTTCCTGTAATGTTGTAGCTTCAGTGCGACATATAACTAAAATACTCAAGGATTTCGGGATGCAACATACCTTGCGGAGGGTGGGGGAAGTTGTAATGAGAATTCCATGTAACACTCTTGAAAGTTCTGCTGTCGTGCGTACTACCCTCTCAACCAGGCATGACAAAAGTATAACAAATGTTAAAGTCGCACACTACCATTACATTTTGCGTAAGGGTTCCACAACATCCGATAAATGCAATTTTTTTATCATTTGTGATTTGTGCATGAACGTGTATTTCATTTATTGCGCCAATGCAATCATGAACATATCGATTGAGTTATTCAGGCTTGGAAGTCATATTGAAATTTCAACACTATAAATTGCAATCTCTTCCTTGAAGAATGACATGTAACGTGCATCATGTCGAATCTTTGTTGGAGTTCGTGTGACCGTTGGATTACTAGGCTTTATGACTTGTTTGGAGAGGCTCACTAGAGCACTCAAATACACTGACTCGTTCTGTGATAATATGTAGAGTCATCACCAAAACCTCACGGTCTGTTGTCTTCGTTGACTCATAGAGGCCATGAAATCTATTGAGTTCTGCTAGTAGATCTCTAAATATCTCCTGCGTCATGCGAAACTTGTTGTTGAATCTTGTTGGATGCCCATTAAGCCTTTCCTCAACTGAAATGTCTCCGATATGTGATCACGTGTAACATGGAGAGCGATCAATGTACGTGTTGTAATACCCTACAAGTAAGTGGATTGTTGCATTTCTAATTCTTTGTCGTTCTTGTTTTGGGTCCATGCTGATCTATACTGTACAAGTTTTGCTAAAGAAGAAACATAGATTATTAAATCCGTAAGAAATCACAATGCAAGCATTAATAATAGATAAGAATGATGATGTTTGAATACAAAACAAGCATGATATGGAAAAATACATTAATGGAGTAAAATGTCCCAATTAGCAACTATGAAATAAAAATGTCTCTTAGCAAATAGCAAAATACGAAAATGTTCCATTAATTGTCCCTACGAGCATAAAAATGGCGTTGATACGCCACCTGTCGTTCTTTGGCAATCACTGAAAAAATCTGTGGACTCAATCTTGAAGAAGCTCCATAAGAAAAAAGTATAGATCAAAATCCTCTGCAATATCCTGATCTTCTTCTAAAATTTGCACGAACTCGTTAATTGAAGTTTTTTGAACTTTATGGGGGGCATCGTTGCGGGAATCCATCATGTATGATATCTTGTATCTGATAGAAGTTGCTCCACCCTTTTTCCTACTCTCCACACGAGCACGCGTAGAACGGTTCATGTACTAGATCTCAGAGAGTTCCTGGCTGTGGAATTTTGGTAAATCAACTGATAAGCTGACAACCACATTGTTAGGGGTTCCGCCAAACCCTGTCTCTCTTGGAGCACATGCATATTTGCCTGTTGCGAAGACACCCCCAGACATCCGGTCTAACTTCTCCTCGAACTCGAGTTCAAGTCTACAAGCTTCTTCGCTGTGTGCAACACCTACAAAAAAACATCAAACACATCAGTTAGACTGGAAAAAAAACTGATATGGCGCAAATTAAATGAAATGAAAAATTCCTCACCGCAAGTCTTTCTGCCCACCAATCCTCCGGAACATCAACGGTTCGCTTCACCGGATCCCAACTCAAACCCGTTGATCATCGTTTTAAGTCCTTCCAAATGTTCTAATCATTCTTCTGTTGATCCTACTTGTTTTCATTTGCATTCTGTCGTACTCCTTTCTCATACATTCTTTAAAGTTTTTAAAAATATTTTCCACCCTTCCTTATTGGAAAGGGTCGTAAATTTATTGCCAATTTTAATTTCCTTTAAACAAAGTTCGCAAAATATTATTTTTATTTCATTTTCCTACAGTGCCGGTGTACTAAGCTCTTTAGTCTTATTAGTTATTTTAATACTATGATAAAACAAAGAAATGAAAGACAACAGTAATATAAGTCATAAAATTGGAGAGGGCGTCATGCTAATCAATTTCCACATTAAAGAAGATATAACAAAAAAACAATTATAGTTATTGCATCAGATTTACTGAAACAAAAAATTTAAATAACAAAATTGAAATGTAAATAAGGGCATCAGTGAATTTGCGTGATTAAGTCAAATGACCTACATCCATTGAAAAGGAAACAAACATCTTTATTAGGGCAATGAAGAAAAAAAAATACAGAGCTTCGAATAAAAAATTTGTCATTGTCATAACCAACTGATGAATGGACTTAAAAAAACTGTTGTGCAATTTACATACATATCACCCAATTTGGCCACATACACTATAATGAAAGAAAAAATCATCAACACTATATTAACAGTACAACTAGAGGAGGAAGAGGCAGTTCGACCCCCACCTTTTTAGAGCTCATGTTTGAGTAACTGACATAACATTTATGTCACAATTCATGAAGAATCCAACTTGCATGTACGAGCATTTTGATGTTTTCGTCATAAAAGGGGCATGTAAGGAACAATTATCAAACCAACAGTTATTGCCAACATTAAGTAGGTTGGTTTATTGTTATCAACAATAAAGTTATGTTTTTTAGGATGTCAAATGTTTGGTTCAATAGCATCTTCAAATAACATTTCAAAAATGACAAGCACCATTTAATTTTTCTTCCATTGGATGTCAAAAACATTGGTCAATTTATGATATCCGGATATCAAAAGAATCCCATCATTTTAATTTACTAAACCAAACATAGTATCTGATACTGCATCCAATACCAATAGTGTTTAATTACACTGTCATATAAATAAGTTTGAACCAAATGACCTAAAAAATTTATAACAAGGTATCCATTAGGTGATGTAAAATAGAGTTAATCTACAATTCAATCTTATCATGGTTCCTTGCCCAGCTTCCACAAAATAGACCTGGCAAATGGCAAATGTCATGAAAGAAAACCACCTCATTGAAAGAAAACTACATGACAAACTTGAGAGAGCTAAAAAAAATGAGGGATCATAATATTTTGCACCCCAATCCCAATCATTGAATGAATCCAAAAAAGATGGCTCATTCTATACCAACAAAATAGTTCTCTGCTTCCACAGCTAAAGAAAATAGTTCAATGTTGAAAACTATAGCTTCATAATTATTGCCAAATTCAGCTTTTCACAGCTGTTATGTGATCTATAGCCCAGGAAGGACACGAAACGAAATACCAGTTTTGATCAAATGACAGATTTTAACAAGAATGATAATGAACTGTTTCCAAAACCCCCTTCCATTACCTTGTTTTAAAACTAATGTTGGTTGTATAATTATAAATCTTCCATCAATCAATTGGATCAAGTCGAAAACCAGAGCAGCTTGTTTGAGTGAAGCAATC
The DNA here is from genome assembly GCA_022702705.1 of Papilionanthe hookeriana x Papilionanthe teres. NCBI lineage: Eukaryota > Viridiplantae > Streptophyta > Magnoliopsida > Asparagales > Orchidaceae > Papilionanthe > Papilionanthe hookeriana x Papilionanthe teres. Next base: position 14,931,722 of record CM040426.1, on the reverse strand, counting down.
AATGTAAAACTATCCAAATTGACTTGAAGAAATTAATGAAAATAAATTTATAGATCTAAACCAAGCCAGTTCTGATCAGATAAGCTTGCTTAGCAAAGTATTGACGAATCAAGCTACCTTCCATGAAGAGGAGCCAGAGTAGTTCACGAATGAAGCTCACAAATGTATCATTCAAGAGCTCATAAATCAGTAGAACAAATGGTAAGTCAGAGTGCTGGCTAAAAACATTTACCATGAACTCCCCACAGGATATACCAAATCTTAAGTGGTGCGACAAAAATTAGGTAGTAAAAGAAATTTGATTGCTATCCCCTCAAGATATACCATCTCTCATGAGTGCTGCCTAAGAAGCAATTACCATGAATTCTAACTCCACCAAAAATAAAAGATGGAGATGGGAGAAACAAGAAAGAGAAAAGGAAGAAGAGTTCTGCAGGAGACTTTGCGAGAGAGAAGAAGAGTTCCTAATCAGGTCCACAATAACAAGTGAAGAAGAGGGCTTGCCATTACCTGATTTTGTTCGTTCTTGGTTAGGGAAGAAGAAGGACAGGGGCCTTCGCAAGTGAGAAGGCTTGTAGCGGCGGGCTTCTAGCTAGGGTAGAAGAAAAAATTTGCGGCGCAAAATGTAATAGTAGTGGGATAACACGGGACCGCAGGGTTGATCCCGCGACACGCTTTCCCCTAGATTTTTTGATGAGGGGCGGCGAAGTTGGTATCCAAACATTTTTTCTTTTTTCCCTTGGTTAGGGGCCGAACTGGCAGCCCCTACCCCCAACCCCTCCCCACGCCCCCTCAAACATAACCTAAGCTTTCGTTGAAGCCTCTCCATCGAAACAGCCGAAATTTATAGACCTCCGTGGAAGCACTAGTGACAAAGCTATAGGAAACACTTTGCAAGTTATTCGAAGCACCTCCATCGGGCTGCCTGTGCACAAAAAAAACAACCAAAGAAAACACAAGCCCCTGTCTTCCTTCCCACAACTTAGGATAATGGCAAGCCTTCCCACCGAACCATTCCTTCCTCTAGATCCTGACCTCTTCGCTCATGCATTCAAAGTCGTCGTTGACTTCATCGCTGGCTGCTACTATCACATAGAAATCTTCCATGTTTGTAGTCGAGTAAAGCCAGTCTATTTCCAAAACCACATTCTAAACACGATCCCCTTCTCCCCGAACCCGTCATCACCATTCTCCACAATACTAAAACATACTTCTTCCTCGGGCTCACCCACTGGCAAAGCCCCAACTTTTATGATTATTACCCGGTCATCACCAAACTTCTGGTTTCGCTGAAGAGATTCTTGTTTCAGCTTCAATGTGGTTGGGTTTTCTAGATCGCTTCCCCTGCCGCCACCGAGTTTAAAACCATCATCATGGACTGGATGGCTAATCCCCGAATATTTATGCTTACAATTTAGATATGAAATAATACTTTAATTATCTATAATATGGGATATAACGCAAGTATACGTATCATTTATCAAGTAATAAAGGACTTTTTAATTAAGCCTCGAGATATCGAACCCACAGGGAAATGTCTAAAGTTTTAAAGAAATAAGAAAAATAATTTTTTTACTTTTTAAAATGATTTTGTAAAGTATGTTTTAAGATATTAAGTTTTTTAAGTTTGTTTTTGGTATTTTCTGAATAAAAAGTAAAACAAACAATTAAAGTTAACACAACTATAAAATAGTATGAAAGCAAATGAGAATAAAATATCTTTTTCCTCTTTCAATGAATTAGTAATAATTATGAAATTTCATTGTGGAAGAATCTAAAATGTGTTGTGCTCCAGAAATACTCGGGAAATGCAAAATTTTTCCAGCTAGATTGTAGCCCTCATCCAGTTCATCTCAAGGTTTAGTGATGAGTGCGCGACATTCTTCAAGATACTCAAAAAAACTGAAAAACATTTATTAGAAAGCTGAGTGTCAGCTTGCTTTATAGAACCTGAAGGATTCCTTAGCATCATCGTTACTTCTCAATGTCAGAAGCCAAACGAAGAACTTTCAGTGTATATAGGAGTGGGTGCTGAAGCAATCAACTCGGTGTTGGTCAGAGAAGAAATGGGAAAGAAGTTCCCGGTCTACTACACTATCCTCGTTCTCCAAACTGCCCAACAGATTATTTTCCCCCTCCATCAGGCTGACCCATCTCAGAGAGGAGCCTCCTTCCCATGACAGAGGAGGGGGTGTCAGAGAACTCTCACTGTTACGCTCTTTACCTTTCCTTCGGGGAACAACTTACTCTCGGGGTTTGTCTGCCAGAGTCTCCTCCTCTCTTGAATCCGACTCCACATCCACAGGAGATATTCGTTGCACCCCAACCCTTTCCTAAGGATGGATGAGGGGTACACCCAACTCCTCCCATCCCAAGCTTGTTGGTTGGAGGTACGTCTCCTCCAAAACCCAAATCATGGGTGTTGGGCAATCCGGACGAAGCCTTTCGGGACTTATTGGAGGTTCCCACACCTATCCATGTAAACAACCAGTCAAAAAGAAGTTAAAAAAAATAAGTTGAAAAAAAAGAAGAAAGAGAAAGAGGAAAGTTCTTTATTGGCACTAGGAGTGCCCAAAGGCTTTCGCGATCATGAAGTAGGATTTTCCATTATGTGAGGAATTTTTGCCTTCAATTTGTTCTCGCTGATCCTTGCCGCCACATCTTTTTTTTTTCTTCTCTCTCCCTTGCATCCAATTTCTCCCACAACAACTCAGTCATATCGCTTAATGTCTCAATCCACAAGGTCCTGTTGATCACATCCGCTTCCAAAAATTGAAATATTGACTGCTCTTTCCCCTTGAAAATTTTGACATAGATCCTTGTGAATTTCGATAGGGTCTTCAGTTTCTTTACGTATCGCATGATGGGTAGGACGAAGATCCCCCAACTTCTACGATTTGAGGCAATCCCAAAATTCGATAGGATCGATGAAGGGTACACCCAACTCCTCCCATCCCAAGCTTGTTGGTCGGGGGTACGTCTCCTCAAAAACTCAAATCATGGGTGTTGGGCGATCCGGATGAAGCCTTCCAGGGCTTCTTGGAGGTTCCCACACTTATCCATGTAAACAACCAGTCAAAAAGAAGTAAAAAAAAGAAGTTGAAAAAAAAGAAGTTGAAAAAAAAGAAGAAAGAGAAAGAGCAAAGTTCTTTATTGGCACTAGGAGTGCCCAAAGGCTTTCGAAATCATGAAGTAGGATATTCCATTATGTGGGGAATCTTTGTCTTCAGTTTCTTCTCGACGATCCTTGCTGCCACATCCTTTTTTATCTCTTTTCTCTCCATAGCATCAAATTTCTTCCACAACAACTCAGTCATATCGCCAAAAGTCTCCATCCACAAGGTCCTGTTGATTACAACCGCTTCCAAAAATTGAAATATTGACTGCTCTTTCCCCTTAATAATTTCGACATTGATCCTTGTGGACTTTGATAGGGTCTTTAGGTTTTTCATGTATCACATGATGGGTAAGACGATTATCTCCCAAATTCTACAATTTGAGGCATAGATCCTTGTGGACTTCGATAGGATCGATGAAGGGTACACCCAACTCCTCCCATCGCAAGCATGTTGGTCGGAGGTATGTCTCCTCCAAAACTCAAATCATGGGTGTTGGGCGATCCAGACGAAGCCTTCCGGGACTTCTTGGAGGTTCCCACACCTATCTATGTAAACAACCAGTCAAAAAGAAGTTCAAAAAAAAATTGAAAAAAAGAAGAAAGAGAAAGAGGAAAGTTCTTTATTGGCACTAGGAGTGACCAAAGGCTTTCGCGATCATGAAGTAGGATTTTCCATTATGTGGGGAATTTTTGCCTTTAGTTTCTTCTCGAGGATCCTTGCCGCCACATCCTTTTTTTTCTTTTCTCTCTCCCTAGCATCCAATTTCTCCCACAATAACTTAGTCATATCGCCAAAAGTCTCCATCCATAAGGTCCTGTTGATCACAACCGCTTCTAAAAATTGAAATATTGATTGCTCTTTCCCCTTGATAATTTCGACATAGATCCTTGTGGACTTTGATAGGCTCTTCAGTTTCTTCACGTATCGCATGATAGGTAGGAGGAAGATCCCCCAACTTCTATAAATTTTGACATAGATCCTTGTGGACTTCGATAGGATCAATGAAGGGTACACCCAACTCCTCCCATCCCATGCTTGTTGGTCGGGTGTACCCTTCATCCCCTAACTACTACACTATCCTCGTTCTACAAACTCCCCAACAGATTATTTTCCCCCTCCATCAGGCTGACCCTTCTCAGAGGGGAGCCTCCTTCCCATGACGGAGGAGGGGGTGCCAGGGAACTCTTACTGGTACGCTCTTTCCCTTTCCTGCGGGGAACAACCTGCTCTCGGGGTTTGTCTGCCAGAGTTTCCACGTATCTTGAATATGACGCCACTTCCACAAGAGATATTCGTTACACCCTAACCGTTTTCGGAGGATTGATGAAGGGTACACCCAACTCCTCCCATCCCAAGCTTGTTGGTCGGAGGTACGTCTCCTCCAAAACTCAAATCATGGGTGTTGGGCGATCCAGGCGAAGCCTTCCAGGGCTTCTTGGAGGTTCCCACACCTATTCATGTAAACAACCAGTCAAAAAGAAGTTCAAAAAAAAGTTGAAAAAAAGAAGAAAGAGAAAGAGGAAAGTTCTTTATTGTCGCTAGGAGTGCCCAAAGGCTTTCGCGATCATGAAGTAGGATTTTCCATTATGTGGGGAATCTTTGCCTTCAGTTTCTTCTCGACGATCCTTGCCGCCACATCCTTTTTTTTCTCTTCTCTCTCCCTAACATCCAATTTCTCCCACAACAACCCAGTCATATCGCCAAAAGTCTCCAACCACAAGGTCCTGTTGATCACAACCACTTCCAAAAATTGCATTATTGACTGCTCTTTCCCCTTGATAATTTTGTCATTGATCCTTGTGGACTTCGATAAGGTCTTCCCCTTGATGTTATCATCGTTTCGATTGTCATTAGATTGATTAAGATCATGTACGATTTGAGTATTGTCTTCAGAATTTGAATGATCATTTTCAGAGATATCACTCAAAATGGACAACATTCAAGCAGAACTGGAAATGTTATTATTCACAGTAGTGGTAAACAGAAAGTCATACAAGGTCAACGGCTGAAGGATTTTTTCTCTTCATCCGAGACAACTACCCTAGTAGCAGATGGAGAAACATAAGAGCTAGGAGATACAAAAGGAACTGTAGTCCTTATATCTTGTTAGTTTAATCTGTGATAGTAACAGTTGGATGTTAATGTTGTGTGCACAGTTTATGTTGTATGTTTTTAAAGTTCTTCCCTTACAAATTTCTAACCCATGTTTGTGTATAGAAATGTTTTTAATTATTTCAGGCCTACTGTTCTACTTTATGAAGAAAAATCTGCTTAAACACAAAGGTATGAAAAACCCAACATATTGAGGTGTGAGTTATATGTTTAAATCTTTTCTTTCTTCCCATGTTAATTGTATTGATATTCAAAAACCTAAGTTTGGGGAGAGAAAGAATTAACTATTAATTGTTCTCATTTAAAAGTATTTTCAAAATTATTAACATGCCTGTAATAGAACTCAATTTCAAATAACTGTATTTTGATTTTATTTATGTATTTTGTAAAATTGAAAGAAAGTATTTGGTAATGTAAAGCAATTTTGTAGGCTAAGATATTTGGTATAAGAGAATATGACTATAGTCAACTATCAAAGTAAGAAAAAAAGTATATTTGAAATATTAAGAATATTAAAATATAGGACTGTAGTTAACTATTCAAAGTAAGAGCATTTCTTTTGAGTTTAAGCAGGGAAGAAAGAAAAGATTTAAATATTTAACTCATACCTCAATATATTGGGCTTTTCATACCTTTGAGTTTAAGCAGGGTTTTCTTCATAAAGTAGAACAATATGCCTTAAATAATTAAGAGCATTTCTATACACAAACATGGGTTAGAAATTTTTAAGGGAGGAAGTTTAAAAACATATAACATAAACTGTGCACACAACATTAACACCCAACTGTTACTATCACAGATTAAAATATTAAACTGTTCTAGATATAGGGACTACAAACATACGGTTTTTCTTACTTTGAATAGTTGACTATAGTCCTATTCTCTTATACCAAATATCTTAGCCTACAAAATTACTTTTCATTACTAATTACTTTCTTTCAATTTTACAAAGTACAACTCTAATCCATGTAAACAACCTGCCAAAAAGAAGTTCAAAAAAAAAAAGAAGTTCAAAAAAAAGGAAGAAAGAGAAAGAGGAAAGTTATTTATTGGCACTAGGAGTGCCCAAAAGCTTTCGTGATCATGAAGTAGGATTTTCCATTATGTGGAGAATCTTTGCCTTCAATTTGTTCTCGATGATCCTTGCCGCAACATCCTTTTTTTTTTCTCTTCTCTCTCCTTAGCATCCAATTTCTCCCACAACAACTCAGTCATATCGCCAAAAGTCTCCATCCACAAGGTTTTGTTGATTACAACCGCTTCCAAAAATTGAAATATTGACTGCTCCTTCCCCTTGATAATTTCAACATAGATCCTTGTGGACTTCGATAAGGTCTTCAGTTTCTTCATGTATCGCATGATGGGTAGGACGAAGTTCCCCCAACTTCTACAATTTGAGGTGATCCCAAAATTCGACCTCCAGTCTTTTACCTTGCTCTTGGCCCCAATCAGCCAGACTTTGAAGTCATACAAGAAAACTGTATGCCCATCCCTATCCATCTTGAACCTAAAGATGTATGAAAGGAGCTCAATAGACCAGAGGATATATAGCCTCCAGAGAAAGATAACAAATTTCATGATGATGAAGATAGAGTTCGGTGTCACCCGAGCCGGTATAACACCATAGTGATTCAGAATAGATTTGAGCTAAGGGCAGAATGAGAACCTCACTTGAACTGGTCCACTTCTATGAACAGTCTTTCCCCAAAGTTACCCGTCACTCTCTCATTCTTCTCTGATGCCTGAAGGACTACCTAGTCCCCAAAGAGGAACAATTTTTAGAGGAGATCAACTTGTTGCACAATTACCATAGACATCACACTAGAGGGATTCACACCAAAAAGCTCAGCAGAATATTTGGATGCCATGAATGGCAGGTAAAATAAAGGATAGTTAGAACGCTGAGGGGAGAAAAGGATCACACAGAGAAAGAAACAACAAAGTAGGGTTGTTTTAAAAACACTGAACCTTCCTACTGTGCACAGCGAATGGGGAAATGATGCTGAGGAATCATGGTCTTTTTACCACTTGGAATCGCAGAAAAGAAATCACATAAGACACATTACTATGTACAAAAATTAAAAATTTCATTTAAACAAAATATGTACATTTATATTTAAGTCCATGTGGGTACATCTTATCAGTTGGAGCCACTTCCTCTGCCAAGACATAACCAAAAGTCAATACACTAAGTCCTCTTCTAACCTAAATCTATCTACCCTTTTTATCTTACACTGAATCTGGGAGACCAAAGATGCCTCCCAGATAGCAGAAACTTCCGGTCGAAGCACCTCTACTTCCTCTTCAAGGACAGACTCCCGAGCTGGCATTGCTGGTAGTTCTTCATCCTTTTCAGCTGCACGCTTTAAGGATAAGAGTGATCAGCCTCCCAGATTAACAGAGCTTAAACCTCACGGGGCCGCGCCCAGCGAGCTGGACAACCCTGACTCGCCAACCGCTCTAGCCGGGTCACCTGTTGGACATGTTTTGAAGCCCCCTCAGACGGTCCTCCCAAATGCCTTGAACCCTCAATGGATCCTAGATCCATAGCAACACCAGCAGTGCTACACTCCACGACATGCAAAGTGTTCATCGTCTCTCTAGAGGAAGCATATATAATCTTGTGCAGATTAGAAGTGCTGAAGGAGAAATCTCCTTCCCTAGCCCTCTGTTCCACCAGCAGGGGAGGAGAAACAACTCCAAAGACATCAATCGGATAAGGATCTTGGGCACCCCCGGAACAACTACCCCTAACTCTTCTGACAGTACCGCAGTAGTCATAAGTTCTTGTGTTTTATCACCCAAAAGAAAATAGATAAAATATACCAATCTATCAATAAAACATTAAATTTAAAAAGTATCCCGATTACATACAACCTAAAGATGCCTAAAGGTGTGCCAATCTTTTCAAGATAATATCATTAAGGGGTTTATGATTTTTTTCTAGGCTTGTTTTAAAGTTTGATAAATAATGAAGGGGTACTCTACTTAGATTTGGCAAATAAATAAGCGTAAAGGTTTCATTAAGAACAAAGCATGTCTTTTCCAAAAAGCAACTAGTCTAAATAAGGAAAAAATATTTTAGGTTTATCTTAATTAAAAAAAAAATAATTGAAATCAATAGTGTAAATAGCGGCCAAGTAGTTCGTGGTTGGGCTAAAAAATGTCCTATCTAAGAGTACTAGAGTTTAAGGGATTCAGCTCCATTACATCTGTTTGCTTAATATTGCCAATTCAATGAGATTAACATTTTACTTAGAACTATGGACACAGGAAAATCATCATCGAGAGTCAACTAGGTTTGATAAAGATGGCTAAGAAAACACTTGGAATTATTAAGTAACCAAAGATCACTACTATGCTGGATAAATGTTAACATATTTAAGTTTTCACATAAGGGGCAAAATCAAATCTTAGAGGGAGCTTGAGTTAATTTGGCAGACCATAGTCAATTCAAGTGATCATATATATTTTTTTCACATACATACATACATACATACATACATACATACATACATACATACATACATACATACATATATATATATATATATATATATATATATATATATATATATATATATATATATATATATATATATATATATATATATATATATATATATATATAAATAGGCGGTCGGCTCTCTTGCTCGCTAGGGTTTGGTCGGTAATGGGCCTCTCATGGCGGCGGCTGGCTTCCCTCGGCGGTGGTCCTCTGGTCCTAGTTACTGTTGGTGGGAAGGTAAGGTGCTCCTGGTGGTGGGTAGTTGCTGGTTGGTGTTCTACCGCTTGGTTTGGCTTTTCCGTGCTAAGCCATTTTTGAATCAAGCTACTGTTCCATTGGTCATTTTTTTCCTTTTCCTGGGTGCTTTTGCTACTTGGTGCATTAATTTTCCCTCTGCTTCTTCTGTTATGGCTGGGGTCAGCTCTGTTAATGCATCCACTTCCTATGCTTCTGCCCTGGGTAAAGGACTCTCCTCCAACAAACCTGCAGAACAATTAATTTTCCCACAAAGCCTCCATGATGCAGCTGCTGGAAAATCTGATTGTCCTTGCATAAGACCTCTTGGTTCTAAGGATGGCAGACCAACAATTTATTTTACCTCTCAGGAAATGGAATTTCTTGCTGAAGCTATTAAGTTCACCATTGTGGGACAGTTCCAATATGGACATCCTAAAATGGAGCTGGTGAGAAACCATTTTGAGCAAATCTCCTTTGTGGGCCAATGGAAACTTGGTGTGATGGATGGCAGACATCTTTTGATCAGGTTATCTAGAGAAGAAGATTATGCCAGATTGCTTGGTATGCAAGGGTTGCAAATTGCTAACACCTATATGAAATTTATTAAATGGTACCTCGGATTTGACCTGCTAAGGAACCCCCACTTAAACCCCTATGGTTTAAGTTCCCCAACTCGCTTATTGAAATGTACCACACTAATGCTCTATTTCAGATAAGTAGAGCCTTAGGCACACCTTTAAAAGTGGACCCCTCCACATTTGACATGGGAAATCCTAATGGGGCTAGAGTTTTAATAGAGAGAGATGTCTCTCTGCCTGAATTAGATAAACTGTGGATTACCACTTCTGATAGTGGAGAAGGTTTTTGGCAAGAAGTAAGTTTAGAACATAAACCTGTGTTCTGCCAACACTGCAGAATGTTTGGTCACTCCATGGAGCATTGCTACAGACTGAAACCTCCATCTAAAAAGCCAACCAAACCCAAACCTGTGGAGAAACAGGCCAGTGTTTCTGTTCAGGGCAATTTATTTTGTGATACATTTGGCTCTAGGGAAGTTGCTCCTGTCATTACTGTTATCAACAATCATGATAAACCACCAGAGGATGAAACTCCACTTACCATCCATGAACTTACAGAAACTGAGACTCAAGATGAGTTAAATAATGAAGAGAATTTGGAGCAGGAAATTGTTCCTTCCCCAATTATACTGGAAAAAGTTCACAACAAAATGGAACAGGTTTGGGAAGAACAGAAATCTTGAAAAAAGAAAAAGGTACTTTATGAACTGCAGAAATTAGCCCACATCCCTCAAGCAATGGAAGGTGATAGCAGATATTATGGCTCCCCCCCAGGCAGCAGAAGGGGTAGAACAAGATCTAGATCTAGATCCATTCCTGCCCACTCTCCACCCCACCTCAAACCTCCAGATGTTTAATTTTTTATGCTGGAACATCAGGGGAGTGGCCCATCCCCTATCCATCAAAAGGCTCTTACATCTGTATAAAAAACACCAACTTTGGTGTATAGTACTTTGGAACCCATGGTGTACAAGAATCAATCCAAAATGTTCACCGGATTTGCTTGTCGCTCTTTCTATACTAACTCTTCTAATAAAATCTGGTTTATCTGCAGGAAGGAAATCCAATGGAAAGTGATAGTTGATCATTCCCAACTGGTGCACCTCCACTGCACAGTGAATGACATTAATTTTGCCACCACTTTTGTCTATGCTTGGTCGTACCAAAATTGCTAGAAGAGATCTTTGGCGGGAAATTCATCAAATCAACTCTAGGGAAGCCCTCAGCTGGATTGTGGGTGGTGACTTCAATAATATTACTTCTGCTGCTGAAAAAATTGGTGGAAGACCCCCAAATCTCACCAAACTTACTGAGTTTAATGATAATATTATAAGAGCTGAACTATTTGATCTGGGCTTCCAGGGGAACGCTTTCACATGGAGGAGAGGGAAAAATTGGGAGAGATTGGACAGATTCCTAGCTAATAATACTTGTCATCAAACTTTCCTTCACACCACCATTACTCACCTAAACTTTGCAGGCTCTGATCACAGACCTTTGCTTATCTCCATTACCACCCCACCCAACCTAACCACCTCTCCCCCTTTCAGATATTTGAACTTTTGGTCTTCTCACCCCCAATTCCAAGCTGTTACTGCTGAACAGTGGGTTGGTTGCCGACATCCTAATCCTTTCATCAGACTACAAAATCTTCAACTGAAACTGGCTGCTATTCTTTCACACTGGAGCTGGGAGTCTATTGGAGACATTTTCCATTGTGTTTCCAAGGCTGAGAAGGAAGTAAACATTTTTGAAGCTGCTACACTGTCAGATGACACTCTGTCTGGCCAGTTTTTGGCTGCTCAGGAGAAACTGCTTACCCTTATTGATTGGCAAGACCAACTTCTGAGACAAAAAGCTGTCATCTCCAAATTTAAAGATGGTGATAGGAATACCAAATTCTGCCATGCTTGGATCAAATACAGGAGGAAATGTAATGCAATCCACTCCATTAGAACTGACAAGGTAATCATACTCAATAATGAGGCTGATATTGCTAATGATGTGTCGGCATTATTTTTAGGTTGGTGTATTTTATTTTGAAAAGGGGGTCGCCTAACAGAAATTGTCGGCGAATTTTTAATTTAATTTAAATAAATAATTTGAAAAGTAGTATTTGATTTTGAAAATAATTTTAAATTTGAAAATTTTAAGATATGAAATCAAGCCGATCTCACATCCGGAATAGTTTACATAAACGAGCACCGCATCACAAACCGTGTATCTATCTCGAAGAATAGACACACTGTTTGGTGATGGGGCTCGATTAAATAAACTAGAAGATTTGTGACATCCGTTTGGTCTGCGAACCAATTTTATAAGCCGACAAATTCCCCTGCTTAATATGAAAGCATTAAACATGGTTTATATTACCTGGGTTCTTAAAATTCCCTATAAGGGCATGCCCCTATAGTTAATTACATCTTAAGTGACGGGAATCACCTAAGAAAACTCTCGATAATAATCAGTAATTCTGCTCTCAAGAATTTAAAAGTTTAAGTTTTCAAAAGGATTGAATGTTGGAATTTCAATAGGGAATGGATCAAATTTGGAACATTTTGTTTTGGGAATTCAAAGGAAGAAAAGTAGGAGAAGTCACAGACCCGAAGTGAACTTCGGTGACTTCCCGTACTATCCTAATGTTAGGCTTTGAATTTAGGAAAGTCCTAATATTTATTTAATGTTTTGATCTTGCCAATTTTAATTAATTAGGACTTATATTCGTATGACATGATCATACGAAATAGCCTTGAAGATGTGAGGGTTTATGTTGTACCAAGCGATTACCTCGAAAATCCTAAGACCGAGTTAGGGCTTAATTTGCAATGCAAATGCCTAACAAAAGGTTGAGGATTTTTGTTGCACTAAGCAAACTACCTCGAAGTCCTATGGCTTAGTTATTTAATTCTAAGAAAGTTTCTGTCGAAGTAGACTCAGGTTTTCTTGATGACGATGGCCGTGCTTGCCCACCATGCTCCGAGCTCCTTATTGTTGCGGAGGTTTAGTTTTAGAAGTCATAAATCAAAGGATGAGAGAAGTGTTTTGGTTTAGAGAAAATCTTAAAATCCAAGTATTTTTATGTTTTAATTAAAACAAATCTTAAAGTTGATTATAACAACACGGTTAACATCCCACGGTTCCATCCTTCGGCATCGTTATTTTTATCGGATTCACTTAGTCCGGATGAATTTGCTAAACTCAACTGAATGAGTTCCACACTTTCATTTAGACCGTGGGAAATCCCGTTAGCAACACGTAGGTTGCATCATCCGAGGTATTCCCGATCATCCAACAAGACGTTTTAATTTAGTTGTAATTGTAGTTTTTGTGTTCTGTTTGTGATTAAATTTTGAGTTGTTTTATATTTTGAGATGTTGTGGCGGTGAATTTTATCTTGCAATGACTTTTAATTTAGTTTTGGTTTCGGTTTAAGGACTATCCAAAAGGTGTGGGTTTTCATGCAACGATTGTTTATCATGCGAAAAGTAAGTGCGATGCGATTAAATAAATTGCGATAAAGTAAATTGCAACAAAATAAAAGCGTACTGGAGGGTCTTCCCGTCATCCCAAGATGCACTTAAACACAATTTAGAATATTTAAGAAAGTTCTAGGTAAAGGCTAAGGAAAGGGTTATGGTTTTCTACCAAATTCCTAATCCTATAGCTAGTCATTTCCTATAACGTCTAGGTTCTTGTGTTTTGGTTTGAGGACGATTTTCTTCATCGAAGAACAATTAAGTTCGGTTGTTCTTATAAACATCCTATCGTATCGAGGAAGTGCTTAAGACGAATCTTAAACATCTTTTCAATACTTTTAGGATTGTTTTAAGTCCAAGAGAATTTAATTATATAATGAATCAATTATCCAGGGAGTTCAAGCTTTGTTATCTTGCTCGGTGAACTAGGACATTTAAATATCCTATGAGTGAAGTAACACTTCACTTAACACTCCGTTTAAGGGTTATGACATCATGAGCTTTTGAGGGCGAATTAATGTTCAAATGATTTGTGATTTAACTTAATTTCGATCAATAGGTTTAAGTTTGGAATAGTGTTCGAGTTGTTTTAAATTTATTTTTGAATTCTTTTATGTCTTAAGTGATGTTATATTTAATTCAATTTAATTTAACTTTAATTTAATTTAATTTGGTTTAGTTTTAATTTTAATTTAATTTTAATCTAATTTTAATTTTAACTTAATTTTATTATTTAATTTAATTTAATTCAATTTAGTTTGATTTGACATGATTTAGTTTAATTTAATTTAATTTGATTTAATTTAATTTGATTTAACTTACTTTAATTTAATTTAATCTGATTTAATTTAATTTGATTTGATTTAATTTAATTTAATTTGATTTAATGTGATTTTTACGTATTTAATGTATTTATGTAATTATTTTTAGTGGAAAATAGAGATTTCGAGGAAAATTTAATAATATGACCAAGGGAAAGTTTCTGTCATTAAGAAAATTATAGGACATTTCTAATGACCAGTGGAACACTTGGACCAATTTTGGTGATTTTTTGAATTATATTATTTTTATTATAATTATTTTAAGTTTTGGAGTATTAATTAATTTAAAAATAAAATAAAGGCTGAAAAATGAATTTTATATTTTTCAAAAATCCCTCTGATATCAAGGAAATCAGAGAATCAATTTTTTACAATTTTCTGATTTTTCTTTGATTTATTAGAATTATTTTAGTGGAAATGCTAAAAAATACATTTTTTTATAATTTTAAAACTACCTTAGGGCTTTAAAATTTAATATCTCATCAAATAGACCTAAGAAAAATATGGGGTTTATTCCTAAGTGATTAAAATTCAAAATGTGACATTTTGGTGAATTTTATTATTTTTATGATTTTTATGATTTTCTTAATTATTAAAATATTAAAATAATACAAAAAAATCAACTTTTTTAGAAAATTGAAATTTTAATTTTCTTAAATTCCCCTGATATAAGAGAGGCTCCAAAACCAATTTGGTGAATTTTTGAAAAGTATTTTGAAAGTTATGAATTTTTTAGGTTTAAATTGGCTTAATGGCTTAATCAACCCATTTAGTAGGGCTAACCAAGTCCAATTGACTTCAAGCTTTTATGGTGGGTTCCTCTGATCCTAAAGGTCAGTGGAGAATTGATTTCAAGTCAATTTGATGTAAGATTAGCTCTAATTAATTAGGGACCTATTTTGGGTGTTTAGGCGATTAGGGTTATTTCAAGTGAATTAATTCAAAACCTATTTTTCCTAGGTTCCTCCGGTCATAAGAAACATCACCAAATTTTCCTAGAATTTATTTCACAACATGCTTAATTATTAGATTTAAAATACTCAAAACAACGAACATGAATTTGAAAAATCAATAACTTCTCATAGGGATGGCCTCCGACTTTGGAAAATTTAGGGAATATTCCCAAATTCGAGGCTTCAAAGCCCTATGGTCTCATGCCATGGTGAATTTCCTATATGCATGAAGAATTAAAACCATGCGGAGGGTAAATAAATCATTAAAAATAAAATACTTGATGAAATTAAATGATTTCTTTTCCACATTATTCTCCTCTCGTTCATCGAGCAAGAAGGTAATTTTATTTTACTTTTTCGATTTTTCTACACACGAGTTATGCATTTTTGAAGTTTAGGGAATTAAATAAATAAGAAAATACCCTAATTTTCTATTTAAGTGACGCGGTGCCAGCTCAACCTCGGCAGCTCCGAACGCACACGCGTCGCCTTCTGATTCGGCGCCGCCATCCAACTTAGCACTCTGGGGGCCTGCTGTATCGTTCCGTCTCCTCATCCGGCGCGATCCTGGCCGTCCGTCCGCGCGTGTATGGAATGAACGGCATCCGTTCATCTTCCCCAGCCGTTCTCACCCGAGAGCCGTCCACACTAAAACCCTAAGAACTCACTCATTTCTCAACAGATTTTCGTGTTCTTGTGCTCTATGGATTCGTCTTGAAGAGACGAATACTTCTATACGGTGATCATGCATTGAAATTAAAGCATTTGAAATGGAGAGTATCCATAAGCTCAGGATGAAGAATTAGCTCATACCTTTGCTCAGAGAAGTGTGGCTTCAATCCGAGGGTTGTGTCACCTTCGATTGGATCCCGACAAGCTCCGGATGAAGTCTCCCGGTCCAGTGAATTGCCTAGGTATGATTTTGACCAAGCCCGATCACAAAGCTTGGAGTCCGGAACGGATGGGTGGCCTGGAGAGGGGGCTTTGTCTGGTGGACTCCTTCCCTCGGTCCGGTGAAGGTGTAGGACCAATCAATTTGAGGATTGATCCACTATGGAGAAGTGTCCTGGTTTTGGGTGGAATTTTGGCCGAGGAATTGGGCTCCGTTGGTGGGGATTAGGGCAAATTGTCACCTGGGGATCAACTCGCTCCGAGTATGGAGAGTGTTCCGGAACAATTTTGGCAGGGTTTCAGTAAGGTCTGGTTCAGCACCTCTCATGGCCGAGAGGGGGTGGTGTTTAAATAGGAGAGGGTGGAGGACCTCCCAGGGGGAGTTAGGGCTTGGGATCAGCTGCTCTTGGCAAGAGAAGAACAACTACCATGGCCACTGGGGATGGGGCGACTCGGCGAGTGAGAATTCCAAGTTTGGGCTCACATGTGAGCTCTCGACCCGGTGGTTTCGGCGGGCCGTGGTGGTCGGCCGGCCGGTGTCGAGTCACCTGTTGTCATCGGGGAGGTCGTGGCCGGGGCTTGGTTTATTCAATTGGCGGTTGCCGAGTGTAAAGTGGTTGGATCAAAATGGAATGGGGGCATGGCTAATCTTGGCTCAATTTGGTCAACCCATGTGTTTGAGCTGGGTTCACCTCTCCATGACTCGATTTTAGGCTGAGAAAAAGTGGTTTAGGTCAGCTTAATCAGTGGGGAAGGGTCACCATCCAATACAATTAAGCTTAAGCAAGGTTTAGTGGAATCATGGGAGTGGCTAATCCTCTTAAGGGAACATGGAAAGAGCTCCCTCCTCTTGCCATCTTGGGTATGGTGAAGTGTCCAAGGCTCTCATGGCTCCCATGTGGCTCATGCATGGCTTCATGGCTCACCTTTGGCTTGGAAGAAGCCAAGTCAACTTTCATGAAAGAGGTTTTTAGGAATTTTGGTAATTTAGGGGAGATTTGATAGGATTTGGGATATGGCTTAATATAGAAAAATTTGATGGCTCAATTAGAACTTAGGGATGATTTCAATTAAGGGTATGATGAGAAGAACTTGTCATATGGGCTTTAGCATGAAGTTTGGGCTTTTAGGAAAGTTTAAGAAAGTGGGCTTTTGGTTTGAAAATAAATTCATGGATGGGAATTTTGTGAAGGATTGGGCCAAATAAATGTTGGGTTTAGCTCATGGATGTGTCATGAGTGATTTGAAGCAAGTTGGGAGTGATTTGGGTTTGAATTGGGTTGAATTTGGGCTTCCTTGGTGAATGGGCCGATATAGGTCAAATTGGGCTAACTTGGGCCAATGTTGGGCTAGGGTTGAAATTGATGTAAAATAAATGTTGGGAAATGTTTATGGGAGTGTTTAAAAGAGGTTTTGGCTTTGGTTGGGTTTTGATTTTGGGGTTTGGGTTTATTTGGGTTAGGTTTGGGTTTAGGTCAAAATTGGGCCTTTTAGCTTTGGGTTGAATTTTAATGGGGTTTGGGTCTAAATTTTGGGCAAATCATGTTAGTGTTTTGTTTGTGGGAATGTTAAGAAAGGTTTAGAAAAGATTTGGGGTTAATTAGAGTTGAATTGGGTTAGGTTTGGGTCATGGGTCCAAGTTGGGCTTTAAGGCCAAAAGTGAAATTGGATCCAAATGTCAATCAAATTGGACATGGATTTGGTCTAGATTGGTGTTGGGAATGTTTAATTGAAGTTTAGAATTGAATTGGACCAGAATTTGGGTCAATTGGGTAGGTTTGGTTTGACATTGGGTTCACTTAGGGTTAAAATGGGTCAAATTGAGGGTTTTGACAAAAGTAGGGTAAATTGACAAAATTGGCCCATGGTGTAGTTGAACAAAATGAAATTGGGAATATTTGGGATTTTCTGGAATTTTCTGGGAATTTTATGAATTTTTTGGATTTTTGGGTCAAGAGGGGTATTTTGGGTATTTGGAGGGTATTGGGAGGTATTTTTGGTATTTTTGGCTATGGATGATTAACTTGATTGGTGAGGAAATGTTCAAGGTTAATTTTAGGGAATTTTTGGGTGATTTGGAAATTTTGAAAAGTTTGGGTGATTTCAAGGGCTTTGGGTAGGCTAGGCGGGTGTAGGGTCCCGGGGGTCAAAAATTGAAAATTTGGAAAATTGAAGATTGGGTAATTGTAAGTGGAATGAAATAATTTTGGTTGAGCCATGAAGCCATATCAAGCCCACATGAGCCATGAAGGGACTCATTTGAGGCATCCACTATGTTGTTCCTAACCCTCTTAGCCAAGGGCTTAGGGGTTAAGGACCATCCATGTGAATCACCTACATGAGTCGGGAGGTCGAGTTGGGTATGGGTGTGGTTTTAGGAGGTGTGTGAAAGTGTAGTGTATAAGTGTAGTGTGTGTGTAAGTCGGCCCTTCACTGGACCGAGCTACCCGAGGCGATCCTAAGGCCAAAGAGACCTATAGGAACTCATCCTTTAAACTTCCATATTTGATTTCGACCCTCCAGGTGATTAGGGGTCTATAGTCGAGTTTGTAGAGTTTGTAGGGAGTTAAGAAGTGGTTTGAATTTCTAAGTGGTGGGTCCCGATTCTAATCCTCTAAGATAGTCGAAAGGAAAAGTCTAAGGCTAGATCCTAAGTACTAAAAGAAGAAGAGAAGACCTCATAAAAAATGAGGTCGATAAATGGACCCCGATAGGTGTGGTGAGTCGACGGAGCACACGCGCGTTTTGGTGTTGACCGAAGCGATCAACAAAACCAACACAAACGTCCAAGTGACAAACTTAGGACAAAGTAGAAGAGTTTCACTTGGGGAGTGTCGAGTATATCTTTGAGACTCGGAGATTCCTGAACTCTCCCCGGGGAAAGGAAAAGGAGGTGAATCCGAAATCACATGATGCGGGGAATTTCAATTTAGATTTTATTTTGTTTCAATTTAAGTTTTGATGTGTGAGTTTAGATTTCAATTTGGAGTTTTAATTTAGATTGAAGTTTTGTTAAGATTAATTTGAAGGGATTTGAACTTGAAATGAAAATTGGAATTTCGTGGTTTTAGATGTAACATCTTCAACCTCAAAAGAAAATTGAATTGATTGGATTGAATCATTACAATGAGGAGAGATCTCAGAGCAATGCGGTATTGGATGTAAAATCCTTAACCTCAAGAGTTTGATTTTGATGTATTTCATTGCGATAAGGAAAGAATCCTAAAGCAATGCAGTCTCGGATGTAAAATCCTCAACCCCAAAAGTCTAATTTAGATGTATTTCATTGCGATAAGGAAAGAATCCTAAAGCAATGCAGTCTCGGATGTAAAATCCTCAACTCCAAAAGTTTGAATTTGATGTATTTCATTGCGATAGGGAATGAATCCTAAAGCAATGCAGTCTCGGATGTAAAATCCTCAACCCCAAAAGTTTGAATTTGATGTATTTCATTGTGATAGGGAAAGGATCCTAAAGCGATGCGGTCTCGGATGTAAAATCCTCTACCCCAAAAGTTTGAATTTGATGTATTTCATTGCGATAGGGAATGAATCCTAAAGCAATGCGAGTCTCGGATGTAAAATCCTCGACCCCAAAGTTTGAATTTGATGTATTTCATTGCGATAGGGAATGAATCCTAAAGCAATGCGATCTCGGATGTAAAATCCTTAACCCCAAGAATTTGATTTTGATGTATTTCATTGCGATAGGGGAAGAATCCTAAAGCAATGCAGTCTCGGATGTAAAATCCTCGGCCCCAAGAATTTGATTTTGAATAGTCATTGATTTTGCAAAGATTTGTAGTGTTGATTTGAAAAGTGTGGAATTTTGGTGTTTCGAGAATTTCATGAAAGTTGTAAAAGACTTTCATGGAAGGAAATAGATTAGGAGGGAATATGTAGATGCTACATATCCCATCCAAAAGAGTTGATCGGAAGTTACTGGTTTGGATTTGATACAATTCCTTGCCATCAGATTCGATCCGTGTCAATGGAATCAACCGCTTCCATCCCAGACAAGGGAGAGAGTAGAACAGATTGGATTTCAGATTTGGAAGGTTGAGTTTGAATTTGATTGAGGTTTGATTTGAAATTTGGAAAGATTGAATTTGAAATTTGATTGAGATTTGATTTGAAATTTGGAAAGATTGATTTTGAAATTTGGAAAGATTGATTTTGAAATTTGATTAAGATTTGATTTGAGATCTGTAAGATAGAATTTTAATTTGATTGAGATTTGATTTGAAATCTGGAAAGTTGAATTTGAAATTTGATTGAGATTTGATTTGAGATCTGGAAGATCGAATTTGAAATTTGATTGAAAATTTGTGCTCATTTTGTTTGTCCTTTAACGATTCAAATTGGCTTTATCGTGAACTTGGAGTTCATCATTTTTTTGTTTAGATTTTTAAGGGAAGTTTTCTTTTATTTTTTTTTGTTTCTTTTCTGTTCTTTGTTCGAAGTTCATTTAACTTTAATGGTGTTTCTCAGTCAACTTGCACAAAAGAGGTGAAGGCCAAAAATGTGACATGGTCACTTTCATTCCAATCATGTTGAAGATACATCATACAACTCGATCCGGAATACATCTCATACAATCCATGTAGACTCGAAATGGATATGTATGATCTTTGCCGATCCATCCAAAAAAGGTATCATCGTCGAAATCCATGTCTGAATAGTGAGGTACATGGTCAATAACATCACCTTCCAAGCCATCCTTGGCAAGGATGCCGTATGGATGTACGTTGGAGGTGTGATATTTTTCATGTAACTCACAGCTCGTAAGGCCGGAGGCTCTCTAGCTCCGGGTCTGGTTGGAAGTGGTAAGGTGTTTTCCTCGTCGTCCATCCTTCGAAAGTAGCGAGATCCGCTTCACTGGTACTCCTGGTATGCAATGTTTAGCGACATCTCGCTCCGTTGCCCTTCGGTATCATGACGGAACCTACCGGTAATGGTATCTTTACTGGCCCTCGGAACTCACACGGGCTCGCTATCCGGAGGTCAGATCCGAACATGATATTACACTCGTTTAGAAAAGAAACTGTGCAGAAAGGTCTGACAAAGTCGTGGTGATCTATGTGCGGGGGTATGCAGTCACCCTTCTTGTAGATGTTAATGACGCAACTGTTGGGTATGCAATTTGCTGGCAGTACCCTCCAAGTTATCATTCTCTTTACCATCCTTTTGATGACTAATGGCATTGGATCCACCTGGCCATGACGGAGTATCCCTGGTGGGTTTCCCTTCCTGTCTTCTGCGAAGTTGTAGCAGCATCCACATTGTATTGTAATTCTCCCTTTCCCGGGCATCTATCTCCGGGGTTCTGAGTAAGTGTTTTCTCTTAGGCGGCCCGCTCGACCCATTCTTTTCAAATCCCGGATGTAGTCCACGATTTGTTGCTGTTCGTATTCTGAGAACACGTACGTATGTAGCTCGAGGCCTTCTAGTATATTGATCCTCCTCGCCTCGATTCTCTCGAAGTATTCAAAGTTTTCTTCTCGACATTTTGCATTCTTTCTAGCTCGTATTCTGGAATAATCTGCAAATGGCGAGGCCTGGTGACGTACTGTGGGATATACGGCTCAATCCCTTCACGTTCTCCTGCATACCTCGGCTCCTCGGGGATGGTGTCCGTCGGGACATCCTCCGGGGTTGCTTCTGCAACAAGGTTATGCATTACTGGTGGCTTTATCTGGTGGCGTGGTAGCCTTTCTTCTTCTGATCTTCTTGAGATTTCCCTGGTCTCTTCTGTTATCCTCGGAGCTGGCCTCCTTCCTTCAGGTACCTGGTGAACTGGCTTCCTTGAAGTATATGTACTGACAGTAGCAACTGCCTCGTCGCACTGGTCCGCTGCTAGTTTATTTAACATCTTGCGGATAGGGCTATTTTTATTTCTTCGGCCGAGTTCTCTGTGAGAGTAGCTCTTCGTACTTCACGAATTTACGTGGGCGAGGCGCCGACAAGCCCGCCCTCTGCCGTAGCGACCACGGACTTGATTTTCTTGTCTTCTTTAGTGCTTGTTTTCCTTTTCTTCTGTCTTTGGAGTGGTGGCTTGGGCCACCCACTTTCATTCTCGTCCGGCTGGGCGGTTCCCCTCGATCGGCGGGACCCGGTCACCTTCCTCGTATTGCGAGCCCGTCGGGTACGAAGTCCGAGTCGATCTCTATTATCGCTCCATCTTTCACCCTCTTTTCGTCGAGTGCGAGGCTTACGCCATTTCTAATGTTCGGGACCAACGGCTCGTTCGACATTTCCTGCGAAAAGACAAGGAAAAGGATCGGGGTGCAGTACTTAAGAACAAGAACATTAAGAAAATGTTTATTAGAGACGAGTTTTCTTTATTACTTCTTATATTTTTAAATTTAACAGGAATGAAGTGGGATAAGATCAGGAAAGAGATTTTGATATGGAAGAGAAAACAAGGAAAACTTTATTATCATGATTTTATTTATTTTTTTTAGCACATTTTTATTATTTTTGGGTTTGGACCCAGTCATAAGTAATTACTTCGCCCGTGCTTCTAGGGATGAAGAATTCATTCCTTCGAAACATCAGGTAGCGTAATACTTTTTCAAGTATCGTCCGTTGATCGGAAGCATATGTCGTTCTCCTTGGCAATTCACTAGCTGGTAGGAGCCTCCTGAGTATATTGCTTCAACCACAAACGGCCATTCCCAAGTGGGTTCAAATTTTCCTCCTATCTTGCGGTGTGCAAGGATAGGTCTCTTGAGAACGAGAACTAAGTCACCAACTTTGAAGGTTCTTGGGCGGACCAATTTGTCATGGGCTTGAACCATCTTGGCTTGGTATAGTTCTAAATTCTGTTGCGCTGCAAGTCTTTTCCCTTCCAGGCTTTCCAATTCTTCTAGTCGTAATTTGGCATTCTCTTCTGTCGTGATTTTGTTTGCAAGCTGCAATTCGAGTGAAGGAAGGCTCGGACCTCTAAGGGTAACACTTGCCTCGGACCCATACACCGGAGCGTAAGGTGTAGCTTGAATAGGAGTTCTGAAGGTTGTCCGGTAGGCCCATAAGGCTTCTAACAACTTCTCGTGCCAATTTCTCTTATTATCGTCCAAGGTTTTCTTTAATATTTAAACGAGAGTTTTATTAAAAGCTTCAATGAGGCCGTTTGCTCTTGGGTAGTAAATTGTTGAATATCGCCGATTGATTCCGTGTCTCACGACAAAATTGTTGATTTGTGTGCTTCCGAATGCTGACCCATTATACGAGATGATCTGCGTGGCACTCCGAAACGGTAGACAACTTGGTTCTTGAAAAACTGTAGCACGTTGTGTGCTTTCACTTCTCTAAGTGGAACTGCCTCTGCCCACTTGGAAAAGTAATCTGTAGCTGCAAGAATGAAGCGATGTCCTTTTAAAGATGGTGGTTCTATTGGACCCACTATATTCGTGCCCCAACATTCGAATGGCCACGACGCAATTGTCGGATGTAGCACATTTGGAGGTTGGTGTAGAACCACTCCTTGCACTTGGCATTGGTGACAGCTCTTGGCGATTTTCATGCAGTCGGTCATCATCGAGAGCCAGTAGTACCCTAGTCTTTTAATTTTCATCTTCATCTTCGGACCCGACTGGTGAGCGCCACAGAGTATTGAATGCACCTCTTTAACAATTTCACGGGCCTCGAACCCGCTTAGGCACCTTAGCCACATTTGATCGAAAGACCTTCTGTATAACGTGTTGTTTATTAATGCGTAAGACGAGTTCTTTTCTTGATCCGATGGGCTAGCGACTTATCGTCCGGTAGTTTTCCTGTTTGCGGGTAGTCTATTAATGGTTGTCGCCGATCTTCTGTGTTTTACGTCACTCTGTTGCAGCTGATTCTTCTTCTTTTTCGATTTGTGTATTGTGTCATGTCGAGCCGTGATAGGACTCGACGTCCGTGAACCGACACTTCCATCGATTCATCTTGCAAGCGAGCAAATTCTTTTGCAAGGCGAGCTAACGCATCTGCTTAAAGCATTTTCTTTTACGGGAATTTTGTAGATCGTCACATTCGGAATCGTTCCAACAACTCGTATGGCATCTTGGAAGTATTGCTCGAGTCTTGGCTTTAAAATTTTGTACTTGTCCGGCGATCCGTTGAATGATTAGCTGCGAATCCCCGTAGATGTTGATGTCCGTTATCCCCATTTGAATAGCTAATTCCGGTCCGTTATGAGGGCTTTGTATTCGCTTCGTTGTTTGTACACGGCTCAGTCGAGTGGTAGGAGTATCTTAACATCCCCCGCTCTGGTGTTATAAAGATTAATCCGATCCCTGCCTTACCGGGCGCTATCACTTGCGATTCTTCGCCTTTGTGTGCTGAAGATGCTCCGTCGAAATATAATTCCCAACGTTGATCATCAGGGTCTTCCAGGCTCATTATTTTTTCGTCTGGCAAGTCGTCATTGAGAGGAGATTCGCCGAGCGGGGTGTGCAGCGAGGAAGTCTGCTAGGACTTGTCCCTTTACGGCACGAAGAGGCACGAACGTTATATCGAATTGCAATAATATCATTGACCATCTGGAAAGTCTGCCGGAAAGCGTTGGACGAGTCATCAAGTATTGCAATGGATTAAATTTCGAGATTTGGTTGACCTTATGAGAAAGCATGTAGTGCACGAGATTTTGAGCGGCGAAGATCGGGACAAACAATGCTTTTCGATTGCTTGGATACCTTATTTCCGTCGGAAGTAAACGACGACTTAGGTAGTAGAGAGCATTTTCTTTACCCTCATCATTGACACAGGCTAGCGGGGCTCCAGGGAGTCGTCTAGAGCCGCGGTATAAAGTATCGGCGGTCTACCCGAGGCCGGGGCTGCTAAGACGAGGAGGTGTCATTAAATATTGCTTAATGTCCTCGAAGGCCTTCGGCATTTCTCTTCCCAAATAAATTTGACGTCCTTTTTAACTAGTGCCGAGAAAGGCTGACACCTACTGACAAGTTTGAGATAAAGCGTCGAAGATATGCCAACTTCCTTGAAAAGATCGTAGTTGTTTTAAGGTTTTGGGAGGCGGCATTTCTAAGATAGCTTTAATCTTTTCCGGGTCGATTTCAATTCCACG